>MU400370.1:71102-671102 GCA_022578955.1 Hypoxylon sp. FL1857 | reverse complement strand
AGACCAGCGGCACTGGTTATAATCTTCCAAGGGACCATGACCCAACCCCCAACAACAGTGCATAGAATCGCAGCACGGCGAATGTTAACGTATTTTGGGAACAAGCTAGCCAAGTCATTACTTGCTGAGATGACGTTCGCCGACACGTTAACCCCTATTTGCGCCACCATCCAAGCCAGCCCGCAGTAGAAGGCAGCAAGGCGGGCCCGAGGTGATGTCCATTTGCTGGCTAGGACTAGGGGATCCCAGATATACTCGCCATAAAGGGCGTTTGTCGCGGAGGCGCTTACGACGCCGAGGCCGGACACGAATACGCAGATGAAAGGGAAGAATACGGCCTGGTAGAATGTGTTTCGCGGCTTTCGGATATAACGCGTGAAGTCGGAGATATTGGTGCCAACCGTGGACCAACTCCCTGTCTGCGACGTGAGTGTCGCGATAATAAGCCAAGCGCGATCCCACCCCATCACCGTGGGCTGTTGGTTCCACATGTCGCCCGAACTGCCCGCTATCACGCAAACCGCGATTGTCGTGCCGAGTGCGGCAGTAATGGTAACGAAAGCCTTGAAGACGAAGAACCATTTCAGCTTATGTGGGTGGATAGTCAGAAACGGTAACTGGATGGTCCAAAAGATGAAATGGCTCAGGAGTTCTTGGCTGGTGATACCAGCACTCTCGGGCAGGTGATTTGGTATACCCAGATAGCTAGGCCATACAGCAGATATCATGACCGTTAAGGCGGTACTTCCAGTGTATGTCTGGATTGCATGCCAGAACAAGGCAGTGGTCATCCGGCACACAACTGGAAACTTGGCTAATTGGAACCCAAAGGCCGATCGGATCCAAACGGCAAATGGCACGCCGAGATAGGCACCAGGAGCGCCGTTGAAGGCGATGGCGAAAGCCATCACTATGGAACCGACGAGGACGCACCATATTGCCTCCCGCCATGTCAATCCTATAGCTAACACAGAAGCGCCGATCTGCCAGCTTTGAGCCGATAGCTAGATTCAGCGGAATAAGCTCTCCTTCACAAATCGAATGTTGACCAGAGCGGAGGCTTACAATATCAGATACCCAGTACCCGAGAATAGATACCGCAGTCCATGTCCGTCGCTCTGGGGGTGTCACTTCCAGATCTGCATTTGTCCATGTCTCATAAGGTGCGAAAGAGATTTGCTGTCTTTGAAAAACGCAACCCCAAGTTTGATTCTTGTCCTCCAACCCCTCCTTGACGTTCCTCACCCGCTTGCGGACAAAGTCCATAACCTAGGTCTTGGAGACGACGGCGATCGAACAACCCACAATAAAAATGAGATTATTCCATTATGGCAAGAGTGGGTAGAATAAAGGCCTATAGGGTTCGTGTAGATTACATGGATAAGTTTCTATCTTTCCCCATGCTGTCAGTTGACGCCCAACACCGGCCCCTACTTTCCTAGACGGAGACATATATTGGCCCATTATGAGACCTTACATGTGAAGACGTCCTCCGAAGATGGGGGGTATGATTTTGTGGTACAGGGAGCGCGATTTCTTATCAGAAGCGTTAAGCTCCGATATTCGATAGTATTACTAAGGGTTATAGGGTGGGGAGGTATCATCGGCCAGGCACTCAAGCTGATTGGTATCAAATGAGGTATATTGGATGGCATCAAATAATTCTAGCAGAAATGACCAATTAGCAAATGAAGGAACCATGATTTGATATCCCGCATTGGGCGACTCGGACAATATATACAGTCTTGACGTGCATGCCGAGTGAAAGCTGCCGGAAATAATATTCCAGCTTCCTTTTGACCGTCCTCTCCTCCGGTTCGGGGTTAGAATACCTTGGGCGAGCTTTGGAAGCTTAGGTAGGGTATAGATTTTCCATAATGAGGGAACTGCATTGTCTACGTCTATTAGATTTTAGCGCGTATGATTTCTCAAGGACATCCAGAAAGAGATTTTCTACATGATAAACATCATTCATGTTGTAGAGTAAGTTCTAGTTCGGTTGGAATATAGCATAATATGGATGGCTTTCTATAGTGTCCAAGTCCATCAACGCTTAAGACACTTTATTTCCGCGTATCGAAAAGGGGGGAATATGACGGCAGTTAAGAAAGCTCCGCATGGTAAACCCATCTTCGATACATATTAGCCATCATGTTACGTGCGATTCCACGATGCATAGTGTTAAAGATGAACACAAAATAGGGGAACTTACATCGGCACCGTTTTCACCAACCAATTTCGCAATAGGACCGGTAAAGTACGTCTGGTCCATAGCAAGCACGACACCAACCCAACCAATGCAGAACGCAGTGAAGGCGGCAATGCCTACGGGGAGGTACTGCTTGTTGTCCCATTGATCCCACTTCCATCCTCTCTTACGTCGGAAAATGATATGTTCTTGTACGGTAATGACCATATAGATGGCGATCCAATACCCAATGATTGCCAACAGGTTATTGAAAATTGTCAGCAAATGTCGATATCCTGCAATGGCGCATACAACATAGATGATAACTGTAAAGGTACACCAGAATATCCGAGGGATCCTCTCGGCTTGGCTGTCCAGAAGCTGGAAAGAAAGACCGGTGGAATAAGTCGAAGGAATCATGTTCGCGCAGATACCCACTGCGAGAACAACGCAGCAGAAGTGCCCAAAAGTTCTTAGAGGTGAGAAAGCCTCCACAAGAAGAGCGCCTAAGGAGACATCAAATGCTGCTGCCCAGCTGGCATTGATAGCCAATCCAGTGGCAAGGCCTATACCAAGAAATTCGACCATAACTTTCCCAAGAACAAGACCCATGGTTGTCATTAGAAACACAAGGTATTTGTTGCATGATTTCGGGAAGTATACGTAGAAGTCTGCCGACTGTGAAGCCCACCCCAGAGGAACCGAAGCAGTTAAAAAGAAGTAGCTCAGTCTGTCTCCTGCCACCGTGGCTCCGGTTCCTTGACTGGGTGTTATAGTGTCGAATCTTGGGCTCGCGCAACCGATGAGTATAAAAAGGACAGCTACCTGAGGGATCCAGGCATGCCTATGACATGAGTTAACGCGAAGGCAGTATTTCTCTAGAGAGTGCCACTTACATACCCTTGATATGGATGGAATAATTTGATACCAAAGGTGCTCACAAACCAAGTGATGAGAGCAGTAATTATTATCCCGACAACAGGAGACATCGAACCACCACTAACCGCAGAGAGGATTTGACCACTAACAATACAATCGATCAAGCCATAGCCTACGTTAATGACGATATTAAATAGAGCCGCCAGTTTGGAGGGCCAGTAGCCCATGGTAAAGCGAGCAACTACCATCGTTCTATTTCCCGAGATGGCCCCAAACGTGGAGATGTAGGCACTACACATTGAACCAAATATCGTGCCAAAAGTACACAACCTGTGTGAGAGTTAACGGGAGGATTCACCCAGCAGCAGTGGATGACTCACAGCATAGCATCAGTAAATCCAAGACCAAAAGCAACAGGACCGAGGATGCCTGCGGTGAACTGTGTTGCGGTGCAATTGGCTGAGAACCAAATAGACCACATCTGCACATAATCTCTAGTAGTTGGTTTTCCGGCACGCAGGTACTCAGGGACTCGCTGAATGCCTCGAGCTTCGATTCCGAAGCGTTCGTCGAACTTGTTGGCTAGTCTTTCAAGTCGGTTCCTTGGAGCGGCGATCATGAATGCATCGATGCCGGTAGCCCTATTAGTGTCCTCAAGGAAGTCTTCCGAGATCGCAGATGCCGGTACGCTTTCACCGGTCCCCTTCTCGGGGTCGGAGGCGGCTCGGATGGAACCTTGGTTCGCCATTGAGTAGTACTCGAATCACGCGATGGGGCGACAAAATTTTGGAAATTTCTTTGAACAAAATGTTTCTTGTGGGAGTGTCACATAGACGTCGTCATATATCACCATCAGAATCCGCCCCTATCATCATGTAAAAGATTACCCCAACCTATGCGGTGCAATAGTATAGACAAGCTGATTGGATTCCACTTTGGATCATGATTCTGGCACTCGGTCCGTAGCTTATCAGTTATAATCTTACGAATTACACCTAAAATTGGGTCACAGTTGTAACGCTCCTGCATGTGGTATCCCTTATCCGACGATCATATCTTGATTGCTAGCCGGTACTGGTTGATATGCCCCTGGATCCTCTCGGTAATAGGTACCTAATACACCACTTATGATAGTTGTCAAAATATGGATGTAAAGGAGAGAGTGAAAGAATTGGTTAGACTGTTCCGAGAACATTGAGAGATACTTCTGTTTGACGTGCCCAGGCTGATAGACTACGGGCCAAGCCTGGTTTGTGTAACAGTCTACCATTGTAATCGAGTCCCATGGAATGTGAAGACACCAAGCTTCTTCAGCTACTCAAATTCAATATGAAAGAGCTCTTCGCCCAGAGCATAGAGTGTAAACGAACCAAGTTTCAGTTAAGGCAAATCCGTTCGTAAAGTTATCGCACAGCAGTGCGAAGAGAACCCTAGATAGGGGTTAGACTAGGAGCATCCTGTATTGATTACCTAGGTATCTAGGAGTTCCGAATCTCATCACGTCACCACGGCACACAAAACCGCAAACATTGCAAACATTGATGTATTCGTACAGCAGTCTAAGCTGCCTGTGCCGTAATATGCGACTTCATAGCAAGGGTCTTCAGGCCCGAAGTCAAAAAAGAATTCAACACGCAACTGTACACTTGTATCTACATGTGTGTAGCGGGGGTATATCATAGAACGTTTCGTGAAAACCCAGATCAGGTCATGGCCCGTCCGTCTATCCGTATGCAAAGATCATCAGATCGTCCAGATCGTAAGCAATGCGCCATGCAACCGACATCGTTCTCTCCTTTCCAAGTTCTCAGTATCGAGTCAAACACCGCAAGCCTAGCTCAACGCAGCCCACCAGCCCCCTTTTCAACTACGAACGCGACTCCCGGCCTGGCGCGGCTGCGCACACTACTCCGCGGCGAACGCACCGGCGAGCTGACCTCGCGCTCCGCCATCGAGCCTGGGCTTTCTCCAACCGCGATCCCATCCTCAGCCCTCTCATCATACCCCCACCTCGCGACGCCGCCGCCCCTAATCCAGGCCTCGAGGTTGCGGCACTGACTCACATCGGCCCAGACGAGATTGCCGCAGCCGTCGAGCACGCTCTCGATGCCGTTGGCCGTGACGCGCACGCAGCCCCTGACGCTCAGGCGCTCGAGGTCGTTCAGGTGCAGGGCGATGCAGGCGAGGCTATTGTCGCTCACCGCGCTGCCGCAGAACGCCATCTTCAGCTCGCGCAGCTGCGGCAGGCCCAGCGCGACGACCTCGGTCGCCGTGTCGGACAGCGCGCAGCAGAACGACAGGTCCAGGTGCGTCAGCGACTTGGCCGCGTGCACCAGCGCCACGATGGCTGTGTCCGACAGGTACGTGCAGTCGGCCAGGCACAGGTGCGACAGGTTCGTGAACCGGAACGGCGCCCAGGCTTGGAAGCCTGCGTCGGTGATGGATGTGCAACGTGTGAGGGAGAGCGATTGCAGCCGGTTCGATGCGTGTTGCGCCATGTGCGCCATGGATCGGTCGGTTATGTGCTTGCAGTAGGAGAGGTTGAGGCGCTTGAGTTTGGGGCAGCCGATGATGGTACCGGGGGGTGGGAGGACGATGGTTGGAGCTTGAGGCTTCTGCTGCTGCTGGTGTTGTTGTTGGTGCTGCTGTTGCTGCTGCTGGGCCCGGAGGCGTGCGGCAGCTGCGGAATTCGATATCACGACCCCCTTCGCGTTGGGTGGAAGATGGTCCGGAACGACCCAGCCGACTACTCGAGCTAGCAGATTATCACCAACCTTGCGGCAATTACTCCAGTCGACTTCCTCCAGGCCCTTGGCATTTTCGCTCATATCCAAGATTTGGTTTGCCGAGACGTCCCAGACAGACTTCATCCTCCAGATCTTGATGTTTTTGCCGCAGACCTTCCACAACGTTGAGAATCCCTCGTCGGTGATGTGGAAGCAGTTGCTGATATCTATCGAAACCGGTCGTGGCCCGACGAATGGCGCAATTATGTTGATTAAGGCCTCGTCTGTCACGTAGCGGTTATAGGGTGTGAGATCGACATAAGTACATAGTTTCGGTGAGGTAGCGAGGAGCTTGCGCATATGGGACGAGAGTTGTCTCAGGCGCAAGAGTTCAGCTATGTCGAAGAACTGAAAGATAAGAACCAGGATGTCATCGGGAAGAAGAGGTTCCTGGTTAGGGACTGATCGTGTTGGTAGTATTTTGGCCTTCTTCGCTGGTACTTCTGAATCGGGAGATATGGATGCGGTCGGGTATTTGAGCGGTATAGAGGTATCGAGCTTGCGCAGGCGCAAGCCATTGGTGATAGGAGCACCGGGGGCTTCAGTCGTAGATGGTGTTGGAGGAGCGAGAGATCCTCGCCGACGGTTTCGTAGGTTTTCCATATCAACACTTAGGTACGGGTCTGGATCCTTTGGTTCCATTTGGTCCGATTCGTCTTTGACAGGTGAAGCGGGCTTTGAGGGGTTGGTAAACGTGACTTGTGGTGTGGAACGAGTCGGCGTTGATGGTGATGACACATCACTATTCGACAGCTCAGCATCTGTCATCTCAACATCGTCATCTTTCGGTCTGATCCTAGTCCTTGCTGTGTCTTCAACCTGTTTCCTGATGTCAGGTGGACACCGCTTCCACAGTTCGTCTAGAGCTTCACCGCTAATCATAAGACACTCGACGGCCGTGATGGATCTAACAGTCGCAGTCCGTCGATGCGATAATCCTAGGCTAGCAACCTCTCCAAAATATTGCCCTTGTCTTAGACGCGGTCTTATTAGGGACGACCGCGTTATCCTCTTTTGTCGTTGGCCCTCAGGTAGCTCGTAAATTACCTCCACCTCGCCGCGCACAATAAAGTAAATCTCGTTCCCAACAGTTCCTTGGCGGATTATATCGGTAAAAGGGGGAAAGGTCTTGGGCTGTGCACTCATCCCAAGAAAATGGAGGATATCAGGAGGTAGTGTCGAGAATAAGGGGAGCTCTTTAAGCGTCTGCCGCACATTCACGAGGCCGCTTCCTAATGCGCTACCGGTTGGATCTTCAAGCACGCCTGGGCTCGGGGATTTCCTCTTCTTCGTGTTTACTACGGCCCCTTCCTTAATGACGCCGACTTCTCCCGTAGAGACTTCACCAGGAACAGCTTCTCGAGCTGCCAACGACCCCTTTGCGACTTTTAGACTGTGTCCGCTCTCCTGGCGTTTCTTGTTAAGGATTGTTAGACGCTCATGTGCCTCTTCTCTAATGGCCTTCTCCATGTCAGGGAATCTAGGCAACTCCCGCTGGAGATCTTCCTTCTTAAGGACGAGAAGAAGACATTTCGTGCGCGCAACGATGGTCGCTGTTCGAGGCATATCCATAAGCACTCCTATTTCACCAAAGAAAGCGCCTGGCTTGAGCTCCGCGTATACGGCCTCGCCGTCGCGCGAGGTCACGCCTACGACTCCCCTAACCAGCCAGTACATTGCCTTTGCTTCGTCGCCTTCGGTCAGGATGTGGTCGTGTGCGGAGTGGACCTGAGGCCTTAAATGCTTGCCAATGGCAACTAGGAACTCCTCAGGAGCTGACATGAAGAGCGGGAAAGACCTCATGCGGTCGAGGAGGTCCAGTGGCATGTCAGGGATGGTGGAAGCCGTGAGTGGGGAGGGACGTATCGGCCGGGTCGGGTTTGTCTCGCTGTTGAATGACCTAATCAGAGAGACGGAGTCCGGAGGCAGGCCATTAGCCGGGTGGTGGGCCAAAGCCCTATAGGGCGAAGGCGGAGAGTGCGGGACTCTATTCCGCCTCATGGCTGCTGTAGAGAGCCGTGGCGTCAAGCCTAATTATGATTAAATTCTGATAGTGCCAGTTCCAAATCTCCAGATCCCGACAGTTGTGTAGGCACTGTCCTTCTCCCCTCGACAGTAGGTCTTGGCCTGAGGTCGCCGTGGAGCTCTCTAAATTGAGGGGAAAGCTTCGTATGGCACTTTAGGCAAGGAACGGTTCACGCTATAGCCTGCCGAGAATCGTGGGCTCCCCCATGCAGCAGCGCCAAAGACGGGGTGCGGGCTTTTGGGGATCTCTTTATGCCACCATTAATGTGTCGTTGTGGAGAGCGTCGATCTTGGTTGAAACCAGAGCGGAAGCACGGGAGCTAGAGTAGATGTCGGAACTAAGTCTATGAGGTCGAGCTGCTCACGCTAGAAGACACTCGGCGTCATTAGCAGGACTACGCCGGGCCTACTCGACTCGTGCTCTGGGAGGGCCTTGGAGGAATTTCACGCCAGGGGACGAAGCTGCATGGCGGGGCAGCGCAGTCGCGTGCTTGGGTAGGAATCGGAGACGGTTCGTGGAGTTCGTGGAGTCTGCTATCGGAGTCGTTCAAAATTGATTCTGACAGCAGCCGGAGCTTGGTTAGTTCATTTTGCTTTTCGCAATGTGGCTTAGGAGACGTCGCATTGCCCAATTTGAAACTCACAGTCAATTGCACACCCAACCAGTCGGCAGGTAGGTTTTTGAAGTTCAATTGTCCCCCGCAAGAACAGGACGACAGCGAATGGCAGAGAGGCGGAGAGGCGCGCGGAGAACCAGTTGGCGGCTGTCAATCCAAAACGCTGAACGATGACGAGGCGCAAGCATTTACCGAGAACTGCCACTTCGTAGAGACACCTTTTTCGGCCAACAGTGTGCAACGTGCGTGGGAATTGGAGTTGAGAGAGGAGAGACTTCTCGGATTATCCTGGGATCTACGTCCTTTCAGGGGTGCCGCTGACTAGGACTACAAACAACAATAACAACGGCAACGGCAAACATCTAAGGCGGAAGAAGAAGCTAATCCAGGAACACGATAAAAACTCTCTTCGGCCTGAGAGAGAGCCCTAAATTATGATGTGCATGTATGCGAGACGTTGCCTCTTTGTTGCATGCAACTTGTCGCGCGCGCAGCTGCAGACAACCGCAGCCCGGTGCGGATGGAGCTGCTGTTGGTAGCCGACGTGTTTAGGTACTACCTATTACTTGAGTCTAGGTAGGTTGTACCTAGTACGGAGTACGTCTAGTAAGGAAAGGCGTAGAGAGGGTACATGTAGTCGAAAAATGCTGTGCGTCGAGGCCCCAGGGCCAGAAAAATATGACGAGAGTCTGAGACACACTCTTCGAGCTGATGCAGATCTACCCCGAAGTGTGGGTGGAGTGGGACCTGGTTTCTTCATCGACTTCACCTATTGCTATCCGCCTTGTCTCGTCTTGTGCTAGCCTTTCTTGTCTCCCAGAACAATGATGCGTTGTAGATTTTTGGAGATCGTACGGATTGTGTGGGCAAGGAGCTTCAGCACGGGGCACATCCTGGCACTAAACCCTCCCTCCACATGCTCGGGCTTCTTTGGGACCGTGTCGATGAGGGTTACTCGTTACTAAGTTTAGTAACCGTAGGGTCCACGACAGGTCAGGGGTAATACGTGCAGTCTTAGCTGGAGCCTTAAGATCTCTAGACCACCAGTCTTCTATCAAGGCTAGCTCGAGAACATTGCAGTATGATAAGAAACGGTCATAACCGAGAACTTTTTGAGTAGTACGGATATATATTACTGATAGGTACCGAAGTATTACCCACGGAGTACGCGAAATTTTGCTTTTCTGCCCGATAGAGGCGTAGGTACATATGGTGGTAAGTCCGCATCTTAGCCTACATGTATCGAATAAGCTGCTTCAATTATTTACAACATGACATCATCCGTGATACTCTGTTACAATAAGGCGAATAAGCACATCCAGCTGTTTTAAGTCCTGTTCTTTAAACAGCGGGAGGTTGGAGTAAGATTCCCTTCGAGTGGCCTCGCTACTTCTTAGCTGACTCTCCTGAAACAGGTACCATACCGGATTCCGGGGCATAGCCGACAGCCTCGAGTAGACGATGTAAGCGTGGCAATTACTAATTAAATACAGCCTTCTCCGTATCTATTTATACACCATTATGGTGGGAAAAAAAGCAAATATCAAAACAACACGAAGACGGGACAGGCAATTGAGGCTTGGACATTACTCACACACTGCAGGATGGTTTTGTGTGTAGCAATTACTGTCGCAGAAAGCCACGTGGAAGAAACTTCTATCGCATACGGCAAATAGCAGCAGCCTTCTATTCGGTGCTGCCAGTCGGCTAGTTGATTCCGAGCCCCCCAAGCTCATTCATTGACCGAAGTACGTGATCAGAAACTCGACACGAGAGGTTCGGATAAGAACTTGACAACTTGGCATTGTTTGTCATCGCATACATTAGGTACATTGGGTATTTTTGCTTTTTTGCTTTCGTGCAGTCAACCGGAATTGAACATCCTCTCAATACCAAGCACAGCAGTACGAATTACTGTAATCGGGTGCTTGTCCGAAATCTTGGTCGGCGATCCTCCAGGTTACACCTCCCCAGCATAATGCTACCATACACCGAAGCCCGTCTCACTAAACCCTTGCGAGTTTGGGGTGTTTTTGTCCACCCCGCGGCTAAGAATATTCGTCGATTCCCACGAGCTTCGAGAAGAATTCTAGCGCGATCCCCCCACCATCGTCTCGCCCAGACTGAAGTGTCGTGCATAACGTAGTGCTTAGTGGACGCATAGGTAATCCGTGACCATGTAGCATTTTATTTCACAGTTACCTACAGCGTTTCATCAGTCGGGAACTCAAATCAAGCGAGTATCAAGCGCAGATCAAATGCCGACATCAATATTGGCACATTAGCTCCCTAAAACCACATATAATCCGTAGATTTAAGTACCCATATTCGCTTCGAGACTTGCAGAGTCGAGGACTGTGTAGCCACATCTTCCAGTTAAACTGGCCTGCAACGGGAAGGTGCAGATATGGATAATTAATAATAACCCCTATTTGATAGCGTTCGTCGTATTGCCGTAAATCAGTTATCATAAGAGCCCAGATTCAACATCCAGATCATCGCCGGAAATAAGTCCTAAAGGGAAGACAGTGGAGTTTTCGCGATGTTCAAAAATGGCAATATCGTATCTTGCGAAATACACCGTCGCCCCCGAGGTTACGAGGCACATGCAGGTCGAGACTGGCCTGGTTACGCACTGTGTCACCCAAGAATGTTACTAAGAATTCCGTAAGGTTACATCGCACTCGAGCAACTACGGAGAGATGTAGATAGACTTTCGATAGAGAAAGTTTCCACATACGATATCCTTTCTTTATTTGACGCTTTCAATAGGCTGTGACACGAACCGCGTCACAAACTGCGCGAATTCTGAAGTTAGCCCCAACATGGCGCACCTAGCTTTCATCCCAGCTATTAATCAACGACGACATAGCCAGAAATCGTCAGTGTTCTGTAAGACTATCCTCGTATCTCAGATTTCCGTTTTGGCGCCATCCTAACTTTCGACAAGCCCTGCATACCTCAACGAATTTCATGTTCTAGGTCTAGCGCGCATCTATCAGATAGCTAACACTGTCCGAACCAAGGCTTAAATTAGGCGTCATGGAGTGGAAGGTAATTGTAATAGCGTAGATTCTGTATTGACGCGGTGCAATGAATTGGAACGATAAATCTACGCATTGCCCATGTTATAGGTCGTAAGTCGACCAGCGGAAGATCAGGTGTATGTCGCTAGGCATAAACTTTCGTGTTGACTTTCCACGGGTTAAGGGTACCTGATTCGGAAGGACAAATACCGTGGCACTCGTCAAGATTGCCAAAATCCCCACGTCTGACCTTGAGGGTCTAGACCGCTGTGTCAAGGTTGCAGCAATCTAGCGGAAGCTAGTCTCCATAAAATTTTAGAAGGACTGAGTCTATGATGCCTCATAGTGATAGAAGAGGCGTGAGCCATGATAACTACGTGTCTCTCAACGTAACAAGCAAATGTCTATGCTAAGAATCAAACCATACTACTGTGTTAGCATAGGACACATCATAAACAGCTGAAACGAAATAGAGATCAGCCTCACAGCTTAATCCTTCGCGTAACATTAAGTTCCTCCAGCCCTACGGAAAGATCCTTGAAGAATATGCCGCTATCGAGTTTTACTTCACCGCGGAGAACGGGATGGGCCTTTGGGAAATCTCGTTATACGAACTAACCAAACATTAGGCCAAAATAGTTACCGAGATCCTATATATCAGCCCGCAAACACTTACCTAGAAAAGAGTTTGTTGGTATCCACTTCTCCCGTAGGGCTACGGCGTAAGAGCGCCAACTTTGTTTTCTGTTTGTAGATCGGCATATGAATATCGAGCCGCATCGTGCCTTGCGTCACGTTACTTAGGAGATAGCCAAACTACCTACCTACCTATCCCGTTCAAAGGATCTACATATACACCTTGATATTAGTTCAAGAGGAGAGTATATATTACTATGGGCCCTTTTCATAGTTTGTGGAGCGAAATTTCCGTCTAAAGGAAGCTCTAAGCCACTCTTGCCCGCAGCCAACAAACAAGATACAAGATCCAGCTACACTAGAAGGCACTTAGAGGTCGGTAAGCATAAGGAGCAAGGTTGCCCCTAGTATGTCACATTCTGATTCCTCTGGTCACTCTCATCCCTGCCAAAAGCCAATCAGTGTCCAACGGCTTTCGAGAATTCACTAAAACCGAAATGAGGTAGGCCTGAGAGAGGATGTTACGTCGAATTGCCTCTGAGTAAAGCTGTAAGGCTTCGGCACAAAGACTGAATGACGGTTTGCAAATTCTAGATTGAAGTCTGCCTACCTAATATGCTCTATGCAACCTATGAACCAAAAGTTCCACGCGACCACCATGCAATCTGAATCTGGTTATTCCAAAAAGCCCCGGTATTGAAAATGCAAAAAAGTAGAAATAAATGCTTATGTCCTGGGTGAGACTCGAACTCACGACCTTTGGATGGCCCAACCTTAGGTTGAATCATAAGAATATGAGACCAACGCTCTAACCAACTGAGCCACCAAGACATTGGTTGATGATTGGCCGAGTAATAGTAAGCTATATGGATAGGTGATTTGGCGTATGCAAGCTGTGTGGATAGCCCGGCTTTTACCCGGCGGTCTAAGCAACCAATGTTTGTGGCTGCCGGTGAGGCATTTAAAGGCATTCTACACAGGAAAAGAAAGTGAATGGATGGGTAATCAAACAGCATCGAACCGTGGTGTGAGTTTGACTCTAAGGTAGCCTACGTGCCCCTTTTTAGGATAGGTGTCGAGGTACCTATAGCCCTCGCGCTTGTCCTTTTCCTCGTCCCAAAGCGAGAGGTTGAAGTTATATATGATGCCCACGAGCGTCTTGCGCAGGACGTGGCGAGCGATGCTAGATGACGTTAACACATGACGCCATGTCAGAGGCAGGTAGGTGAGAAGGTTTTCTTACAATTGCCCCAAGCACGTACGAGTGCCCGTTCCGAATGTCACCGAGTTGTTCCGCAGTTTCCGAGCTTCGGGACCGGAGCCCAGCCACCTGTCAGGCTTGAACGTCTCCGGATCTGTATATAGAGCTGGATCTCGCTCACGAAGATAAAGCGTAAAGCTTAAGCTCGTCTGAGATGGGACGTCAGTCTAATTATACATCATATGCCGATGTAATTATAGGTAAGTTGTATGCTTAGTGCAAACAACTATTACTCACCATTGGCGGTATTACTGTATCCTCATAAGCCACCGGCTCGGTTATCTGTCTCGGCTGGCGGTGCCACCCTGGAGAACTGAGGCGCGTCGACTCCCTGCAAATTGCATCCTGAAGATCTTGTAAGTAACCTCCTTTACTTCGTTTTCTCTGAATTAGATGCATATTTCCTCTTTTACTTTTGAATAATGAAGTTCGGGGTCTGCATAAGAGAAAACTCACAAGGTAAGGGAGTTGCAAGAGCGCTGGGTCACGCCACACTTGACATCCGTAAGTAGCAACATCCAGATGATTGTCAATCTCGGCCCGTAACTTAGTAACGCAGTCTGGGTTTTGGATCACATAATATAGTAAAAACGTGAGGTTACTCAGAAGTGATTCGCCGCCAATGAATATGGCTTGGGCAGACTCCTGGATCGCCATCTGCTCGCTGCCAAGTTGGTGCCAGAGCTGAGCCAGAATATTGCTGTGGCCCTTTTCAGGAGATCCTAGTGCGCCGTCTTTCTTGATTCGTTCTAGATGCGAACCGACAAGCTATATTACCTACAATCAGCTTCCTCGTCTTTATGCTTTCTAAAGTTCGATCGTCAGGATGGGGGCTTACCGAATTAAGCCAACCAAGGGGCGAAAATTTGTGTAGAGCTGGGAACAGATCAATCAGCCTTTTGACTGAAGGCATAGATCGTAGGAGTGTGGCAAAGTCAACAGCGCCGGAAGGCCTGGTAGAGTCATGCACAGCGGCCAAGTCGGAACTCTTCAAGAATCCTCGATCCTCGCCAAGAACGTACGAAACCATGATATCGTTTGTGTATGCCCATAGAACGTGTGTCAAATTTACCAAGGAATCATTTTCCATCGAAAGGGATGTAAGCTTTTGGTACATTGACTCAACATGCGTGTTCATCACGGTGTTAGAGAATGATGCCAGGCTTGCCCCAGTAAACAGTGGTTGTATAAGAGCTTTGCGTTCGCTGTGCGCTTGGGGGAGCGCTAGACCTCCAAGTAGCGTATTGAGGAGACCATAGTAGTTTTCGCACTTCATTACGTCTGTCCTTTTGTGATGTTGTAGGCACGCTTCATGATCTGTGAAATGAAGTTCATTCGGCCCTATTCGAACAACGGGTCCTAGGAGATAAGTCAGTGAAGAGTCCAGTTTAGATCCTCATTGATCAGTCTGGAGTATTACCATATATGTTATGTAGAGACTTCAGGTTCTCTAACCAATCATTCTTTATGAGAACATGATATGCTTCGTATAGCTTGGTCGCAGCCGCGAACTTCGGTCCCGGAAACTTGGACAGAGGGCTCAAGAACAGACGATAAAGCACTCGGGATAGGACGAACAGGGACAGTAGCAAGAGAACGGCGGCGCCAGCCTGGGGTATCGAAAAGACAGGCTCGATCCAAAGGGTCAACATTATGAACAGATCTAGGATTTGCCGTGGTTCGTTTAATTCACTTATGGTCGAGACACATAGACGGGAACCTGTTGTGCCTCAAACTGCTTCGTGGTAAGTAAGAGGAGAGTCTTTACATAGACTAATACACGCCTCTTTTTGTCTGCCAGTTCGCTTTCGACGAGATATAATAAGTAGATGAGAAGCAAGCAGCGCTTTCGCTCATGCTCATGCTCATGCTCACGCGACTATATACCCTTTCTGATGCCATCCAGCTGCCGCCAGCTCAACACCGCCCCGCAACTCATAACCCAAGGGCAAACCATCTCTTGCGTTTGACGTCGATCTGCTTGCATATTATTTCCCATTGCCGCATCTTCGTCCACCAATGCTTTGCTTGACATAGTACGGTGAGATTCTAAGCCCCTTCCTGCCCTCCTGTATTGCTTGTTAGTATCCATATGAAATTAGATTACGCCTTGTACTGTAGCTACCCCTAGACCCCCAGACCTCAAATTGCCGTGAGCAGCGCTTAATAGATTAGGTATTCTATAGCGTTATAATCGTGGTGGATCCTATATACACCAGCCCTGGGCTGCCCTATTGTTTAACATCGCACGCAAACATGTCTGACAACACGCGGAGGGAAATTTGGCTCATGTGTATCCACGAGCTTAATTTAAAGCTCATTGAGTGTTTGTGATTGTTATTGCGAATGGCTTCGGTGTGTGGATTGGATACCGATCCCCCCACGCAACACGACCGTTCCACAAAGTTGACGATGCTTGACAATGGATTATCAGGAAACCACAATCGCGGTTGTCAGCACGGCAGTGTTAAGTGTTCCAACTACATACTATATTACCGGCAGCTAAATGGACCTAATCTACCAGTCGGGAACTCCCGCCCAATCCTGTAACTCGATACTTCAGCCCGCATCTTGACCCGGTCCTTGATATACAGATATGATAGCGGCTCTTTTCAGCTGCTGTTTATGCCTCGGACTTTTATCGGCCAATTTCACTTCAGGCATGCGTCATTATCAACGTCCAGGGGTGAGTTATTGATGTTAGACACTCGTTGATTTAATCGAAAAAAAGGTGAACGTCCGATAATGGTATTTAATAGGCCCGACTCTTCTTAAAATGTAGATACATAGTAGGCAAAGGCGAAATAATAATCGCTTTAGTCTCGAAAATTACGATATAAGTGGCTGCCTCTAAACATTTGCTCCTCCTTGCAACCGATTATGTCGCATAAAGAAATCAGAATTAGACGCTTAACTAACTCGGTTGCTCCGGTAGCCGATAAATGACTTTGTCACGCTATAACAGTGCCGGTCGATATCTACATGGTGTCATTCTTACCTGCGCGATCTAGTTCAACGATATAAACCACAGGTGGCTATAATACAGGCCTCCAAGCTATAAGCTCCACGATTAAAGATAGGTTCTCTTCTTCCCGAAGGGTATTGAACGCACGCTCGAAAGTCGCCTGCCGGAATAAACATAACCATAATTTAGCCCTATAATGCGGATCTTCAAGGCTGATAACTGGCCTTCTCGACCGAACTATACACTGCTGCAACCATTTGCCTAGGGTGGAAAGGCTGTACGTATTCTTGCCATATCTTCCTAATAGGTTACAGTGGCTTTTAGCATTTTGTTCACTATACTGCTTTACATTTTGCTCTGCATGCTTTATTTCCTTCCGTTTGTCATCTTGAAATTTCTTCCAAACGCTGTACAGCGTTTCTTTCGGCGCGTTATGGTGTATCTTCTCACAGTCCTCGAATTGAACCCGTTTCTGCTCCTTAGACTCCACGTTCTTGTATCTTTCTTCCTTTTCTTCTCCCTTATCTTTGTCACTGGTATCGCTTGAGTCATCATCTTTCATTTGAACATGACTCAGCGATGATAAACTCAATTCTTCCGACCCAGGCAGATCCAAACGACGTTGGGTTTGCTCTGTGGTGGATATGTCCACCGGCTCCTGTTGCCAGAATTGATTGAAGGCATCTTCTGAAGGGGTATCTTCGGTCTTTTCGGAATCACGATGAGTACGAAATTTAAGCCAGCATCTCCAACAATGCTTCCCATCACCTCTCTTTACACAACTCGGACAAGGAGTGTCAACCGGGTCAGGGTATGGCGAGGAATCGTCGCCCTGAGATTTTCCAGACTCATCACGATGTAAGTTCTCCATTTCAGATGTCAATGTGGGAATACGTGAAATGAAGGGCTATCGTATTGAGAAACTCAGACGTCTTGAAGTGCGGGATTCTTTTCTGCTCCTTCGAAACCTCATCTTATATTCATACGCTGGCTTAAGGAAATTGGTGAGAAGCGATTAGAAGGCACGATGTTAGACACAAGTCAACTTTACTAGCTCAGGGGGCCGATGACAAAGAAGCCAAACATTTCTTCGGTCGTCTATATATGGTGAGGTGGAACTCGTAAGAACGTAGCTTTATGATCTTTCCTATTGGAACTAGAGGAAACTAATCGGGCGAAATGTATCACGCCTCGTATCTGGTTCGCTAGCTGGGGATATTAGTAGAAAGCCACAGGCTTATAGAGCCAAGAAATAGCGGCAACTTCCTCTTAGTAGCCAAAGTTTACTGCTGATGACTTTGATCGTCTCAAAGTGTCCTTGATGGACACATGCACAAACATAACAAAATAGACGTGTTTGAACACGAATTCATCCCTTATACGATGATCGCATATACCTACAAATATCCATCATCTGGATGGTTGTGGCAGCCATCGTCATGAGCTCTTGTATTGAATCCTTCGACGGATAAGTGGCTGGTGTATTTGATTACATAGGTAATACTTCTAGACGAAAGTTCCTATTGGAGGGTACTAGATTAGGTACTTACCGGGCTGCCGGAACAAACGGCGGAGTTAAGAAACTGTGCACGGATAGAAATTGGTCGGCTCTTTCCAGCTCATTCTCCGCCTCCACCCACCCTGCCACCTTCTCTCACCACTAATTACATCAGCCACTTCAACCGGATATCAAACCTTCGTCATCGTTCGCAATCTTCCCTCCCAACAACGTTCCGTTCAACCTCATCAATTTCCTTTGTGAACGCTTGTATAATCTCGTACACGCCACACATCACAATGTCCTTCACGATTGCGGTTCGCCAAGGGCCTGCGCGCCTAGCATCTAGGCTACCGCAGCTAACGAAAGCTTCTTTCCGATCCACAGCTCCCATCCGAGCATTCCATCAATCCACCAAACCATCCAATTTCTTCACATCGCGAACGACGGTCGCATCAACGCTCCTAAAAACGACACCGAAAAATGCCTTCACGAACTCGTCGAGAAGGTACATGCAGCAGTCTGCTGCTCCCACGGTAGACTCTGGCTCGACGATGCGCCGACTGCTAACTGGTGGTGCAATTTTCGGTGGTACCCTCATTGCAATCAATGCCGTCTTCAACCGCGAGACTCGAGAAGATGGTGGCATGCCGCCGTTTGAGCGAGCCTACCTGAACTCGACCTTCCTCCACACCGGACTCGGCGTTGGTATCATCGGTCTCACCGCGCGACAGATGGTTCAGAGTGGTTTCGTCTACAGATTAATGGTGACGAATCCGTGGGTTGTGGCTATTGGTGGTTTGGCTCTTAGCTTTGGTACCATGCTTGGAACCCGGGCTATTGACCCTGACAAGTGAGCAACCCCTCCATCATTTCCTCCGTTGACCTAAAACTAACATCAAATAGCTACGTTCCCAAGTATGCCCTTTGGACTGCGTTTAACGCCACCCAGGCCGCCTTCATCGCCCCTCTCATCGCCTTCGCACCTGGTGCCCTAATCGCCCGCGCCGGTCTCTACACTGTCGCCATGATGGGATCTATCTCGTTCGTGGGCGCCACCGCTAAGCAAGAGAAGTACATGTACATCGGTGGCCCTCTCCTTGCTGGCGCCGCCATCGTTGCCGTTTCGGGTCTTGCGCCCCTTGTTATCCCAGCAACCGCTGTCCGAACTCTGGCATTCACCGAGAACATTTGGTTGTATGGTGGTCTGGCAGTCTTCGGTGGCTTCACGCTGTACGATGTTCAGAAGATCCTGTACCACTCCCGTTTGGCCGAGCGAGGCATTATCAAGAAGGACCCCGTCAATGAGAGCATTTCGCTTGAGTTGGACTTCTTGAACATCTTCGTCAGGATGGTCCAGATCTTGATGATGCAGCAAAACCGCAGGAAGTAAGGTGGATGGTTTCGGATGAGGACATTATCGCGGAGGGATCACGAATAGGTACCTATGAATGGAGACAAAATGGGGTCTCTGCGGGGATTGGGCTTGAATTATGAGGTCGATCAATCATACGACTTAATCTGAATACCAGAGGCAGAAGGGAAACTCTCCTCTCCAGACAATGTTGAGATTGTCTAGGACTGTACAATTGTGTTAGTGAGCAAAGCTAATGAACGCTATTGAAGCTCTATTGCTTGGTGAGAATGTATAACTCTATTGTGATACGTGCTAGTAATACCATTTGAGGTTTATCGCTGAAGACACGTCCCCCTAAGTCAATTCAGGAGATCTCGATAAGGGATTTGTCGCACAGGTGCCAAGGAGGTCTGGTCTGATTAATTGCACGGGGAGACAATTGATTGGTAGATTGGCCTTTTCAGGTGACCTGTCACTTCAGGGCACCCGGAGGGCTGCGGATTCATTACCAACCACTCTTCCATAAGCGCTTTAATCAGTCGCCTATAAGCTGTCGGGTAGGTTAGGTAGGTTAGGTAGCGGGTAACCTTATATATGGATGTAGGCAGGCTCAGCTGACTGCCTGCGGTTTAGGTTTGCCCGATTTCTTATTGGAAAATTGAGGCTGAGACCTTGGAAGTTAGGCCGTTAAATCCGACGCCTGCCCTTTCTTCGTAGGACTACCTACCTTATGTACTCCAGCGACCAACTCCCTCGGTGAGAGGAAAGAACGCCCTTGTCCACTTCCAGGTAGATGCATCCGCCGTGGTGACTCGAACTACTTGCATACCGGATGTACTTGCGATTTATGTTGCCTACCTCCTAGCCTACATACATACCTATACACAACGTTTATTCTCACCTCTTCATCTCACATGTTATTCTCACCGTTTCGCAAACATACATACCTAGGTAATTAATATCGCAAGGAATCTACATCCTACGCTCATTGTTTGGCATTTACTTATTAGGAGGGTTCCAATAATTAATTGGAACCCTCATCTACACCGGCCATGGACCATGTCTCCATTCAATGGGAAGCAGATATTCAAGTAGGCTGCCTATCATAAGCTACCTCCTTCTCAACCTCCCAAGCTGCAGCTTCCCGCCAAAATTGCCTGATCTCAGCCTCATTGTCCTAACAGCTCCCCTCTCTCCCTCTCTCCATCTCTCCATCCCTCCATCCCCAACCCCAACCCCAACTCCAAGTCCAGCTTCACCGCAACTAGACAAGATACAGGTACAGCCAACGCCGATCAAGCGCTAACTGCTGCATAGCAACGCTCGTTCAAAATTTAAACAGTCCCATAGGCTGAAGAGCCTTATGAAGAAGTTATCTATCAGGCGACTCAAGAATCAGAGCATCAGTGAAGGAGATTCTAGCTATGTGGTCGATAACGACGATCAATCCTCCATATTCATTGACAACCCAGCCGGCCACGCTGACCATGGCGCCCTCATAACCAGCAATAGCAGCGACTCGAACGCCTCTCATGTCTCCCATGTCTCCCATGCCTCACATGATTCGGGGGCGGACCCTGAGGATTTTATTACTCCTTCGCTGGGAGATCAATCGGAACAGAAGACCTCGCGCTTACTACTGCTCCCACAGGAAGTGTTTGATCACATAACCAGCTACTTAGGGCACGCCAACATCGCAGTGCTTGCCCTTGTCAATAAGGAGCTTATGTCACGATTCATGACATCATGCATCAGGCTCCAGATACTTCAGCCATACGAGCCAGTCTCGTACCGCGTCCTCAACGCGTTCGTCAAGAGAGCCGACTCGTCCAAGACTAAGATCCGCGGGACGCTCCTCAGCCTCCTGGACTACGACATGCTGGACGTGGTATACTGCTACAAGTGCAAGAAGTTGCACGATCCGTTCGTGTCGTTCAAGGACAGGGTGTACGCTCCGCACAAGGCTACTAGGTGTAGCGATTGGTCCATGGATCATCACATGCCCTCGCGCGCCACTAGGAAAATGCTGCGCACCATTACCAAGCACCGCATCCACGGAGCTGACTATAGACAACTGATGCAGCAGGTCAATAATACGCAGACGACGTACCAGAAGGGAATGATGGTCCAGGTCTCTTTGCGGATGCGCTATCGTGACGACGATCTCTTGTTGAGGCGGCAACAAGTCGTCTCTTCGATTGATAAGTCGGCGCTCGCGCTGTGGCTGTTTGGGGAAATGCTTAGTCCGGCGCCTGCGATAGGGATGAATTTCTTGTCGCTTCCCAAGACTTATCTAATGTGCAACCACCTCTCGTGGGGTCAGGTATACTCCGCACTAATACAACACCTGGTCGACCCGCATTGCTGCTCCAACCATCACCCTGACGCCAGGCACACGCCAGGCTGCTTCAGCCGCGACGCGCTCGACGTATCTCAGCAGGACGGGCACATGATCTACGAGCGGCTGAAGTGGACAGCCTCGAACGAAAAGCGGACGGCGATGAACATCCCGACGCTGCTGGGTGACGTCCTGGGGTGCACCAAGTGCACGACGGACTTCAGCATCGACGTGGTGCGGCTGCCGGAGCCGTTCGGCTGGGGCTTCGTGCTGACGACGTGGCTGGACCTGGGCCGCCTCGACTTCTGCACCAAGTGGGACAGCCACCGCGACGCGCGGCCCTGCCGCGAGATCAAGCGCCAGCACGCCCACGGCGACATATGCATGAGGTTCGAGGACCTGGAGTCGCGGCTCGACCACAGACCCAAGATCAGCGCGCTCGATCGCGAGAGGATGGGTAATTATGGCTGGGCCGCGAGGGCGATGCAGGGCAGGGATCGCTACGTGAATTGGAGCTCGGGACACAGTTGCAATCCGGCGACGGGGTGGATCGAGGATCCCGATCCGCTGGAGGACGCGGATATCTGAGGGTGGTAGACGCGACGAAAGCGGGTCGGGTTAGTTCCCCTCTATCGGTCGCTGTTTTGGCTTTAGGCAATACGAGTTTTCCATGATATTGCATCGGCGGCGTTGCGGGTCACGATGGGAAACAATCATTTGGCGTGGAGTTGTAGGTCTGTCATGTCAAAACGAGCGTTCACGTTGCTTGCTTGGTTTTTGTGCTAGGGACAGCGATTTGCGATAGCGTTTTTAATGCTAAGGAATAAAACCCTATCTCGAGATTTGAGGTTTGGGGTTCTATAGACTCCTCCATCTCAAGAATGTGTCCTTGTTGAAGCATGTTACTGCCTGGACTACCTTGTACCATCAGATATCATGAAATCCTAGTTTCTTTGGATATATATACCCGTCTCCTTGTCAAATGTCTGGTATCACTATCACCATGCGCTTATCCTAGCGCAGAGAAAACGAATATATCCAAATGCTTCCTCTCTAGTCCAACCCGAGACCCTATCCCTTCACTGCAGCGGCGGGAACTGCCTCAGGAAATGCGTCGGGCACTCGTACCCCGTGGGGTTGTGGTGCAAGTACTGCTGGTGGTAATCCTCAGCATCCCACCACTGGCCCGCGGGCGCGATCTCGGTCTTGATGCCGCCCTTGTACCACTGCTCGTTGGCCTGCTTCGTGATCTCGCGCGCGACCTTCTCCTGCTCGTCGTTGTGGTAGTAGATCGCGCTCCGGTACTGCGGGCCTACGTCCGGCCCCTGCCGGTTCGCCGTCGTCGGGTCGTGCAGCCGGTAGAAGAACTCGAGGATCTGCCGGTAACTTATTTGCGACGGGTCGTAGTGTAGTTGAAGGGACTCGGCGTCTGTTGCGTTGCGGATGTTAGGTTACTATCATGGATTTGCTATGGCGGGGTAGAACTAGAGGAGGGGAGAACATACGCCCTGTCTGCCCTGAGCACACGGCGCGGTATGTCGGGTTGTTCAGGTCGCCGCCGGTATACCCTACGCGCGCATCGTAGAGTCCTTTGTTGCCGAAGTGCTTGCGGTATAGATGTTCGACGCCCCAGAAGCAGCCAGCCGCGACGGTCGCTTTCTCGGCGCCCTCGGGGATCGCTGGACCCCCGGAAGTATCGGCAGTTATTCCGAGGCGCGCGGATGATGTGAAGGGTCGGAAGAGCCGCGAGGCGAATGTGGGCATGGTAAATGCCATTGCTGCGATTGCGATTGCGACTGCTGTTGCGATAAGGATTTGTATTGCGATCGAAGACGTGGAGGTTATCGAAGGAGGGGTAGTTGAATCGGTTGGGGATGTGGTCATGAATTTTCTTCTTAAATTAATTGGAAGAAGAAAAAAAGGACTAAATTATATATAGAGGGTATCGCCGGCGGCCGCTACGTAATTCTGTATATGATTCCACATCAGCATCCGGCGTCGACGAGAGTGTGGAATATTATTGTACGACGTTTGGAGGGGAGCTACACAATGACAAATCTATTCGACGCCACCCGCCTGCCGAATGATGCGATGCAATTCGAGGGACCAAGGCTGCAAGGGAAAGGGAGCCGAGGGGCAGGTACCTCTAGGGCTGTTGTGGCCCGTGCCATCCCGAGCTCTCCTTCCCTCGCTTGCCTCGAGCATGAAGATTCCAAATGCGCTATGATGGAATTATGTAAGCTCGCCCCTTCAGCCCTATGGAAACTCTTGCCGATGTCATTGAGAGCTAGCTTCGTCTCTTTTGAACTTCACTTGACTTCACATTGTTCCGTCTTCAACTAGAAGCGAGGACATGTGGATGATTTGAAACTCAGGAATCCGCCATGTCGATTCACCTAGTCGATCTCGACTTAGGCGGACTCCAAGGTCCTTCAACCGCTGCAGCTAGCAGCTGGATTGTTACGTTGGCTATGGCATCTCGAGTATGCCTTGCCAATCTTGAGCTTCTTACACTCGAGTTTTATATAAGGGCCAGAGCTTGACTTGGAATGAGTTTTATCATTCCTTGTCGACTGAAACTGCATGATTGAGGCATTTAAATGTGTCCCTTTAACCGCTAGTGTCTGTGGGAGTAAGGCATTCTTTACGAACACGATTTGACGGTCTCCATTCCGGACATACCCATCGTCAACGACGTCAGTTATGTCCTGCTTCATGCATCCTGCAACGTGTCTACCGTACCGCCTTGTCGGGCCAACGAAGATGTTTGGGCTTGACATCGATCTTCCATGACAAGGGGTTCCTTGGCACGTTGCAGGACCCCTGTGGAGATCTCCCAACTTAACCGTGCTCAGGGGAATTCACAGCAGATCGAGGCATGTGCAGACGATGGGTTCCGACCATGTTGCAGGCAACGTTTCAGGCGATGGGAAATTTGAAGCGACGCGGTGAACGGTCTGAGGCCTCACCATGGATATGACGTCTTTCTCCAGCTTCTGATCTAATAAAATACCCAAGATCTCTGGGAGGGTCGATCCAATATAGGGGTATAATCACATCAGCAACCTCGCACTTAATCCACTGTCAAGTCACAACCTTTATTTGTCATTGGCATTGTCCTTGCCGCAACACGCAACGCGTGCCAATTGCTCTTTCTGGGCCGGCCCAATTGATTGTCACCCTGTCTTACATATCATCGACGACACGGATACCCTCGCCAGGAAGTCGTCTTACCTTGTCAAAATGCTGACCAATCGCCGCTCGACGTTGATGGTACCGGGGACCGTAAACGGCAAGCCGACAACCTACCAGCCTGCAGCGCCGCCAATCCTCACCAGCCAGAAACCGGAGAACGAGCCTCACTGCGCAACGCCATCCATTCTGACGTCTACCATGCCTACGCTTCCCGGCTACCGTGTCGAGAGGGTCCTGGGTGCCGTTTACGGCTCCACAACCTACACTCTCAAGGAGACCAAGTCTCTCCTGAAGTTGCTCACGATCGGCAGCGAGGTCAAGAACCTAACCCACATCACATATAACGCGAGAGATCAGGCCGTAGGGAGGATGACTCAGGACTGCGTGTCGCGGGGCGCGAATGCCGTCATCGGGCTGACTTTCCAAGAGAAGGAAATTTTGGGCTTCGTCCAAGTTTCGGTGTCGGGCACCGCGGTATACGTCGAGCGCGAAAAGGTTACCGAGAACCCGTTTTCGCCCGAATGACACTAGGAGCGGCCCGTGGGAAATGTTGTGCGTTTATGTGCGTGTGCGAAAGGATCGTCGATGTTCGCTTCTTGGTATTTCTGTGCGGCTTGAGTTTTTTTCGGTTCCGGTCGAGATTATGTTCGAATTTAGAGACGCAAATTTCACCAATCACTCCGTCCACGGCTACGCTCAGTATGCAAAACAGCGACCTTTCTCCGAGGAGGATCAGAGAAGGTTAGATCAAGGTCTATTTGCTGTGGCTCCTAAGCTGGAATAGGAGAGGAGCCAGTCGAGTGTAACACTTGGACTGCAGGAGTCACGCCACCGACCCTCGTCGGCGGTTGTTCAGGTTTTTAAAACCGGGATATATTCTTGTTTTACCCCACGATCCTGTCTTACCGTCGTATGCTTAGTAGGCGCCCCGTAAGCTCAGTTGGTATATTCAACAGAGCTCTTCATGGCCCGGCGACTTTCTCATATGGTCTATATAAACCAATTTACCGTATCTAGGAAGTTAATATGAATGAGGGTATTCCGGGGGAAAGCGCAATCGACAACCGCCAGTGAACTCGCACCTTGACTCCGGTATCTCCTATTCGCTGGCTTCTAAAAGCATCTCGAATACGGCCTGCCATCAAGGTAGAGCGAGGGTACGGAAAACACCTAATGTACGTCCGATGCTCTTTGCCAAGCTTCAATAACGACTAGTGCAGTACTCTAGTTACACTTATTATGCACTATCGTCATCAATGTCGCCTTCTCGAGCGGCACAGTCACCCCATAGCGGGTGGGTTAGGAAGTGGATATCTGACTCTGCCTGCCGCAAGCGGGGACCCTCCAAAGAACCAAGACCTACATGATGTATGCACATGCGACGCAACGGCAAGGAGCCCCCCGGGCATTATGACACGATATTCCACAGCGAGGTGAGGATATCAGGTGATTTAGTGTCGGTGCGCGTAGGAAAAGGTCTCGATATATGCGGCCGACGTAGTATAAGTTGATAAAATACTGCATTCCCCCCTCCCCCCAAAAGTCACATTGACGATATTCCCACTTCTTCTAATTTCGATCCACATCGCCCTGCGTGTGTGCGTACCGCGATGTGTCGGAGTTATCTCGATAACCAGTATCAATGGCTTAATTAGACGCAGGCAATACCCACAATGTAAGCGCTGACTCTGAGTGGATTGGAGTGAATCACCAACGGATGCAAGGTAGGTAGAGAGGATTTAGGTATAGGATTTCGGTCTGGCAGGATCGGATACAAGGTTTGCACATATTGCATGGATCATGCAGTTGAGCCCTACAGCTTCATACGTACCAGGTAGGTATGTAGAGGTACGTATGCACACCCTCTACAGACACCGGGCTCAACTTCCGACTCTGATATCACCTCTCACCTACCTTTCATCTACAGCTGCTGTGAAACCTAGGAGCCGTCCCCACGGGGAAGAGAGCTTAAAGGCTAAAATGCAATAAAGCTCCCTCTGGAAGCTCCAATAGCTTCTAGGGGTCCTGTTGTGCAACGCCCGTGGGCCGTGTTCGTGCTTCCGCTTTTTGAAGCCGGCCAACGCACCAAGGGCCTGGTCTAGAAGCGCTATTTATAGAAATATCAAATTTCGGAGGTTGCATAATACCCAGGACTTTCGCCTGTCCTCTCTCTTTTCCTCTCTCTGTGTCCCTCGCTTGTGGGCTGCTCAAAAGGTTGTCGGGATAAGCTCCTGACTTTAATTACCCTGTTTGCGAAAAGGAGCTTCCCGACTGTTCCTTGTCAAGCCAATCTCAGGTTGCAGGTTGCGGAGGCGGTTCCCTCCAATCACGTCGGTTCTGTATTGCTTCCTTGGGTAACTCACCCTGTAGGAACCCCGCACCCAGACGATTCTAGATGGTGCGAGGCCATGGGGGGTCGGTGTGTTTGTTTGCGAATAGTTACTTCATAGGGGTCCTCTCGGCGGCTCGCCGACGGGCTGAATGCGGCTGCATGTGTAGCACAAGAATAGACTACGACTAATAATAACAGACCGGAATATGACACCTTGGAGTAGCTAAATTGCTGGATTGCAGTGGAATGACGCTGGCTTGGTCAGATGTTCAAACTGCGAAAAGCCATTTCGCATCGATGTCATATCAACATTGGGATAATTGTCGTTTTATTAGAATTAAGAAGTAGCGACGAAACTACAGGTTTGAAGGATAGTGTAGAAACACACAGCTATGTAAAGGTTAAGGTAAGGTAAGATAGCTAAGGATAAATATGGCGAATTTTGATGATGATGATGATGATGATGAGTTTCATGCGCCTGACATTCTTGATATGGTCGTTAAAAAGGAGGTATCGCATGCTAAGGCCGGGGATCTAAATAATGAATTAATGCTTTCCGTTTGACAATCATGAAGAAAAAAAAAAGTTTTTTTCCTAAATTATGAACCCGTCCCGTTAGTGATATCATAAAACGCCTTGTAAATGCCAACTGTCTCCGAGGTACTGAATACCCTCAATAACCCCCTGATCATCTCTTCGTAAAGTTTAGCCAGCAGGCTACCTAATGCATCATGACCCCGAAGCAGAGGCCCAAAAGGAAAAGGCGAAGAAATGCCCTCCCCCCATTACTTTTGTTGTGTGAAATGAACACTGGCGTCCATTAGGAAATCCGGTGGTGAATGCTGCAAGTTCGATACGTCAAGCTCGAAGTGGTGTGCGCGCGTGAGTGTGTGAAGATGGTGCGATGTCGCCGTAGTGGTGGTAGTAGTAGCGATAGTAGTAGTTGCTATGTTGGGAAGTCGAGCAGCTGATGAGAGAGCAGGACGTAATCAAGCTTGCAACGGTGAGATTTGGAACGAATGGTTGCCACAGTGAAAGCCAGTCTCGTGGGAGACTAAACGAGCGGGTTGATCCCAGGTCGTGAACCCCGAATTGAAATTCTTCTTTTTCTTCCACGGTCCGATACAACTCTTCTCTCCCCCCCTCCTAATTCATGCGAAGAGTTTCTCGCTCATCCTCCTCAATGCGAATGCGCTGTTTGCGCCTCTGGCAATTGAGGTCTGTTCTGAGGATGGCAGTACCAACAGCTGCCTGTCGTGTACTCAGTTCCACAGTTGCCACACGTATGCATATGCATATTGTCGTCTGGTATTTACCCTTTGGGCAGAATGATGATGATATGAATGTTTTAAAGAGTTATGATGGCCGGGAATTAGAAGTGTGCGCCTGTAGGTGGTGGGTTAGACAGATGCTCGGTGGAGGGTTGACAGGTTGTGATACGGTTACTTACAAGCTCTATTAGGTTCAGCTGCGACTGGAGTTGGTGGTGTTTTGTATTAAAGGGTGGAGCACGTGAAGGAGTCGTTGGATAGTAAATAAAGATTAAAGACGAAGAAGCTGTAGGTGAAGCTGCACGTATGTGTGTATGTATGTATGTAGGTAGTAGGTATGTAGATGTAGGTTGAAGCTGTGGCTGAGGCGACAAAAGAAGGATGTGTTGTGATATGGAAGAATAAATTCGGGATGGTGGTGACTGTTACTCCCCTCCTGGGGAAGCTAGGCTAGAAATTGTGTGCTGGGTTATGTGCTGGGTTATGTGCTGGGTTGTGTGCTGGGGGAGACATCGAACGGGTCCTCGACGGGACCCTGAAGGATCGTCTCTGCGGATTAATAACTATAATATCCATACCAATTTGGCTCTAATGCACGATCCATCAATAACTTCACGATGGCTGGCTGACCCCGACCCACTGACACCACCTGCCTACTACAGTACTATGTAAGGGTCTTTGCCAATAGTGCCAGGTAAGCAGGAATGTGTTGCCGCTTAAGCGAATGGGCGACGGCGCCTACGGGCTAGTTCGAATTTATTTAGGAAGCAATTCCCGTCCAGATGCCAAACTGAGAAGCTGACCACGTTTACCACGTGGTGGTCGCCTAGAATGCCGTCGCCTTCGGCACCGTCGGCTCCTACCGAGTCTGACCACTCTGGCGAAGATGCCATGTTAAAGACGCAGCCAAGACCGCGGGACTCCTTTTCGGCCGATATCGTATCAGAGCCAGCCAAATTCCACCAATTCCACCACCCATATACCATCCCGTCGCAGGAATGGAACTCGATGGAAAACGAGGGAACCGTGGTAGCGAAACACAGATAGACACACGCATAGACACACATAGACACACATACCTGGGGACACACGGGCTCACATAGGCTCACTGGCTCACACTGGCTCACATGAGCGCACATGAACATTTGCGAGCAAAGTCGATCACCCGCTGGCAGCAATGGCAGCAAGCAGGGTGAGGGAATATTGGACAAATCGCGGCCGTCCTCGCTTGCACAAATAAAACCTTTTTCTGGGCTTTTTCTGGGTTTCCTTGGGTTTTTTCTGGGGATAAACGGACCGGATGCGGGTGCTGCCCTCTCCTGATTGTGTCCATAGAGAGCCCACCTTGGCCCGCGACAAGAAAGCCGGTAAGACGATCTCTCGGAGTAGCCCCAAGTGATGGGCAAAGCAAATGCAGCCATTAATCAAAGAAATATGGGATGGTTCCCAATCGAGCCATGGCTCCATTTATGCTTATAGGCTTGGCACCTCTGCTCCGGTTTTTCCAGTTCTGTCGGTGTACTGCAAAATATTGATCTGTCAATATCTGCCAGCTTTGCATACTGCGTGCATACTCGTCCGCATACGTGAGGCTCTCGTATTTGAACGACAATCACGTCAATCGTCGTCAATCTTTCAATAACGCACTCTGCTGGCCCCGATACCACATTAAACCCCATTAAATCCCATTAAATCCCATTAAAATCGCGTCCAACTCCATTAATCCCCCATTAATACCCTTCTGGCTCCCCTGCTGATCTTACTCATCTCGGCGCGCGCAACGCGTGTTCCCTCGCAATCACTTGAAGATCTTAGGGCTATGGAGGGCAGCTCGGGGCAGCTATCCTGCCCAATGGCACCGCTGCCGCCGCCAACATGCATTTGCTTCATCTCCGTCCCCCATTCCCGATTCCTTTAGGTCATGCAGGTATGTACACTAGACTGTGACGATTACGGCAATGCACCTCGAGTGGTCGGTTCCCGTACCTGCACCCGGTGCGACGACGAGATACACGGTTTTCCTTTCTTCATCCTACCTCGTGGCCCTAATATATAACTTCACCGGTTTTCACACCCGGATTGGGACAGCATATCCGCGGTGGGCCTTTTTTATATCTCCCGACTGAGTGGCGCCGAATCAAGTAAGCTGGATGCAAGCGCCAGTCTAGCTACGGGTATGAGATCCGTGGCGCGCGGATTAGACTAGATGCCATCCTTACGCGAGCTTGTCTTGGGCTGAATAGAGAGCTAATATAGCGTACAAGGAGTCGCCAAGATAGCCAAGCTGCTCGACGGCGTTCCTGACCCGGCAGTTTGGTTAAGGTAAAGAAGCTGTTGTCCGAGCAGATATCTGAAGCATTAAATTTACCATGTAGGTATTCTGAATCGGGAGGGTGCATCTTTCAGTCTCCAGTCCCCATACCTATGTAAGTACCCTCGCAACCGAATCGGGTTGTGACAATATTACGGACTTCCGATACGCTATCGAGCGGAATTGGATCCTCCTGCGTGTGGGTAAGAATGGAGTACAGGTAAAGCCAGATAACTCATTCTCGAGCGGTCCGATCTCTTTTGCCGATATTCCCAAGATGTATCCTGGAGAATAGATATTGGAGTAGCTCGCGTACTAGTAAGGTGAGTCGTCGCCAATTTGATAGATATAGCCGAAAGGGCATCCAGGTCTTCCCCGATTACATTGTGCTAATCGCTAGACGCATAATGCATACCTCACACTATTGGGGGCTGGAGCTTCTAAAGGCTCATCAAGGTGGCCTATGCGCAGGATAGGTGTAAATACTACCGAGAACATAGCAGTATGGTAAAGTTCTGCTGCCGTTAAGATTTGGCAAAAAAATGAAATAAATATCCAGAGAAAAAAATACGATAAATTTAGAAAAATGTATGCATGAACGGGGAGTCGAACCCCGAGCTCAACCTTGGAAGGGTTGAATGTTACCGCTACACCATTCATGCAGTCTTAGATTCGACTGACGAATGATAATTCGGCTGATAATGCACTTTATATAGGTGAGCGCATTATCCCCATTTCGGCCCTAACCTATCCACTAGCGTTTGGGGTTGGCCCCTTCAAACGCCTCTGTGCACGTTACGATGATGTATACAGCCACTTTAAAGGTCCAAAAGAGACGCGTTTAACTAATGGTAAATCCGTAATACACGTCCTATATCAGGTGCCTTTAAGTTCGTATCTAAGATGGGATTGAAGAGGTAGGGTCAGTCAAGGTTGGTCCATATCTCGCATACGTTAGCCAGGTAGTGATAAGTCTAGTATGCATCAAAGGCGCGAAATCATAGCATCGAAATCATGAAGCAATGGCTTCATTGCCGTCTAAATGCTACTATTGATTAAAGCGTCCTATGCAAGGAAGGAAGCAGAAGGCGTCGAAGAATTTGATCGCCATGCATTGTAAGGTTACCCTGTCTATAGGTAAAGACGCGTGGCCTTGATAGGTTAGCAGCATTCTTGAAGAAAATTTTGGAAAGAAAAAAAAAATGTCTGCAAGGAAGGTTGCAGGAGCGCCAGAAGGAAAAGTGACATGCAGACATACAGCAACCCAATGATTACAACTTAGTGTTCCGTGCCCCTTGCGGATGCTTCCATAGGCTGGGTAGAGTGAGATTCGGCAACAGACAATACACCAGCGACGATCATGCCAACCTAGGCAGGTAGCCCATGGATAGAACCCGGCCTATGAGAACCCGCCAGGTTGTTTCTACGCAGTAGGATCTCCCATCCTTTAAAGACCGAATAGCGAGATCACGGGCGGGAGAAATGGGATTTCTACGATGGCCTTTGTCAAGCCCGATCTACATCGATTCAATTCGGATCGACACACCTCTTCTGCTCCGGAATCCGCTCCGAGCCGTGCCCGTTCGGCATTTATAGTAACAGCATGTGACGATGTCACCAATTGTCATGGTATGGTCAGACGATGCGTCAATTCGCAGGACGGAAATACGCGAAAGCTGGGCAAGCTCTTGAAGGGATCTCCAGTCCCATTCGCATGTCCAGCTGCAGGAATCATGACAGCATAACCAACTCGACAGCTCGATAGATAATTTCAGGTGTGGGTGGCGAGACGATGTATAGGGCGGGAAAGAGTGGATAACGCAGTCTCGCATATTATAACTGCTCTTGGGACCCAAAGATATAATTGATAGCTACAGGGAACTTGCTGGCAGCTGCAGATCACGATGATCGGAAGAACTTCAGAACTTTTGCATGAGGAAGAGGGGGCAAACGGGACATACAGCCAATAGAGCCCGGAATCGTTCAACCTGGAAAATGGTCTTGGGAGGGTCAGATGCTAATTGATCCTAGCTGATTTGCAGATCGCATTGCAGACTGTGATCTGCAGCGCAGCACCGGTGTGTGCTAGTTCTCAAGCAGGCAAACCGAAATATTTCTAACCGGGATGTAAAATTATAAAGATTTCGGTGAGTGGTAGGGCGCCACTTGCTCTAAGGATAGGACTACAGAACGTTCATGTGATAACATGTCTCCATTGCGGCCTTATAGGGCTGCTATTAAATTAGAAGCATCGGGAAAATCCCGAGATAATGATAAGAAACTGCAAGATAATGTGGTTCTGTGTTGATATTTGATAAGGAACATCTGATGGCTACCTGTCAACCCCTATGAAGATTCTCCTTGCCTTTCTATTCACCATTCAAGTGAACCCCCGCTTAAAAATAGAGCTACACTCAGTGAGTATCGAAATCATCTTCTAAGCTGCATCCAAGGATGTTTATCTTCACTTCCAATTTTATGGCATGTGCTCCTAAAGGAGTCTTTTCAGGTCTCAGGTTTAGATATAAACGGACATGGGTGAGCCAGTAGCTTCTGACGTGCTCAGGAAGTCGATTGGCGATTTATAACCTTAACTTGCAGTCCTCTAACCATTTGATGACAGCGTCCTTATAGAGCTGGGTATAACCTCTGGGTTCTTGCTAGATCTAGAATACCAAGTTAACGGTGCAGGCCCGCGTATTTAAAATTAAATTATAATTGGTATGATTCTCAACTATGCATAAAATCTCTGTCTGATAAATTTTCGTCCAGTTCTAGAAATGGATTCCTCCATATATGGTCAGCCGTTGCCACTTTCTTAACAAGAATTGATCTATACTAAGATACTTGTTATCGTAGTAGCAATGTCGAGTTGAATGTGACTGTAATAACCTTCCACTCCTCTTGGAAATCTGAGTTTAAGACTGAGGTTCATAGTGGAAGGGATAGCTTCTAAATGAGAAATAGAAGCTTGATATCATTTTCATTCACTCAACCTCAAGGTGGGGGATATAATTGACTTTGTATTCCGACTTCAGCTTGCTTGTGATCTCATAGATATGACGGTAAAAACATTTATGTGTCCTCCAACGGTATTATAGGAACGCTTGTCAGCTACCTACGTCTTAGTAATAGATGCGTGGAATGATAAAAGGGGCCAAGATAGCACCATATAGGAGTATAACTTGACCATTCTAAGTTCTCATTTCTACTTTCAAGTCCAAGACAAGGGAGCCCCCTAAAGAGCATTTCCTGTTAATGTTTCTAATGAACTCAGACAACATCAAATAGTATATCTTATTTAATCTCATTCTTGTGACTAAACGATAACTAAGAAAATTCATATCTTAAGGCTAGTATAGGGCGGGTTACGAAATTTTCACGACGTCGAAGGCTACACTATATTTTACATTCCCCCAAGATCGAAACACGCACTCTTCAGCTAGAACTATGAGACTAGAAATGGAATTGTCTGTTTGAGACATCTCATGGAAAATAACGGTGCGCTCACTTATTGCTGCTGAAAACTCAACATAGCCAATCTGCTTTGCACTCTCGGAGTTAAAATCTGCAAGTGAACAGAACCCATGACAAGTAGGTGCCGGTTTCCTTACCCGTTGACTGATACGTCATGGTCAGTAATCCTCATATAATACCGGCCTTGGGGGGGAACTCATTCCTATAGGAAAGTATTGGCGGAATAAGCCCCGTGCTATAAAAACCCCACGCTCTAGACAGAAACGATATTGCTTTGCCAAAAATTCCTATCGTGTCCAATATAATCCCATGGATGTAATAGGGTCAAGACATTTTTATCTTCCCAGAATCCTGGAAGGCAACGTTGCTGTACTTCGGAGAAGGCACATGCTTTTTTGTTCGAATCCGGGAACCGGCTCGTCGCATCGCGGCGGGCGGGCGATGTAAGTCCGGCTGTTTGCCCATTCGCGCCACTGCGGGCGACGATCCGCCTACTTTATATATTGTCGAAAGAGGTCATATGCAGATCTTTCTCAGCTTGAGCAGCGTCGGCATATGGCAAGCCTTATACACAGAGTGGAGTCGCCCTGGATGTGCGCTCCTGAGTTGGCCTGAGTTGGCTTTCAGCCGGCTTGGCGCCTTACGCACAGCTGAGGCATCAGTTGAGATGGTTGGAGATTTGGGGAAGGATTGGGGAAAATCACAAGCAGACAAGGTAGTGGGCGCGCCGGGAACCATATATGGTAGGCCGGCTAAGGTGCAGAGAGATGCCGGTTCAACCGTTCGGCAGTAAGTTCTTGATAATAACCATGTAGCTACCTGATTATGTGCTGATTATGCGCATTATATGCAGTTTAGCCAGGAAGATCATCAGTGTAACCATGGTAATATACTCGAGAACCGCACATCATCTACATGTTTCCGGGTTCTTGGCGCTCTGCAACCCTGACGCGTCGTGACGAGAGACATGTTTGGACGTGACTGTGGGAGTATAAATAAGCCACTGACACCATTGATGACACCATTCTCAGCTCATACGACGCAATTGATGCTTTGACGGGCTGAGTGTCTAGAGCGGCTAGATATCGACAACAGAGCACAATCTGTGGAGTCGAGGGAGCCCCTTATTGGTGACAGTGAAAGCCGTCATCATGGGTCAGGGACCTTCGCTTCCAGGTCCACCGGGGACGAAGTTTCGTGTGATTGGGGCTGGAATGTAAGTCAAATTGAGTTGCCCACCGTTCAATTTATAGTCTTCGAAATCGTGTATCTTTACATGGGGACTTTAAAAAGTGCAATGATGCTACTTGTAATTCGCCGAGGCGTGAAGTTAACTTCATATAGGTCACGTACCGGTACGAAGACGCTCAATGAGGCTCTAACCATTCTCCTGGATGGCCCAGTCCACGATTCCGGGATCCAGTCCCTCGGAGGCCCAGTTAATCAAATAAAGACTTGGCTCGATATTATGGAGCTCGCTCCAAAGGCGCAGACGTTCTCAGAGCAGAAAAAGCTTGATTGGCTCATCTCAGAAGTGCTTGACGGCTACGTTGCAACCATGGATTGCCCCGCTGCTACGCTCACCCCTGAGATCATGCGAGTCTACCCTGACGCCATCGTAATAGCGACGACAAGAGATCAGGCTGGATGGTGGAAGAGCATGAACTATTTAAACAGTCTAATGGGGACGTGGTATCTCCCTCTGGTGGTCCTCTGGCTACACAAGACACAAGTTTACGGGGTATGGCGCGAACGATTCCACCAGATAATGTTATGGCGCTATAACCAGGAAAAAATCGAGGAAGATACACTTCGAAAGCACGAAGAACACCTAAGGCAGGTTGTACCTCCGGAGAAGCTTTTCTTTTATGAAGTCAGCCAAGGATGGGAGCCCCTATGCAAGATTCTGAACGTCCCTATACCCGACCGTCCATTCCCGCATAATAATAGCAAAGGAGACGCGGCGCAAACATTCCGAGATCACATAATAGCGGGAGTGCTATCGTGGCTATTTATGCTTATGGTATTTAGCATGGTCATTTGGCTTGTCAGAAATTGGCTCCTTGAACATTTCTCATGAATGTATACTTATTAGAAGTTAGCTAGAGAGAAGTAAACCTACATTCTAATTCGGTAAGATCTAATGTTGGTATTATATCCTTCGAGAAAATAGTGTGAAGCACTAAAACCACCTACTACGTTCATGGATACTCCATATTAGAGCTACATATTTACAGGTAAACAACTAGAAGTTAAACTCACACAGATCATGGCTCATCAAGGCACCTAAGGGCTCAGTCAATATCTCTTTACTCTCACCCAGGCCTCCCTTTTTTATCCTTTTCTTTTTTTTTTCTTTTTTGGTGACCACGGTCTCCAACCTGGCTATCATCAGGGCTTCGCAGCTACAGTTTCGAAAATCTACCTACACAAGCAATAAAGGGATTTACCGAGACCTTTTTGGGGGCCTAACGAATTACATTCATATCTGACTCTCTACGTAGCTATATGGTATATATGCATATAAATGCGAATTAATGAATATATAGATCCCTATAAGTCATATATTCAAATATACAGCCGTAAATCAGTGCCGTCAGTCAGTCAGTCAGTCAGACCCCTAGGCTATTTACGGCAGGATTCCCAGAAACAAGTGACGCCAGCCTGAGTAACGTGTCGCTTACTCCTAGACGGAATCAATCTACTCTATAACTACGTCTAGTTGGGCAGTCCATGGTTTAATCCCCGGCACTTGAGATTCAGTTTCACCCTGGTTCAACGATATCCCTATCTGAACCATTCGCATGGCTCCTTTTGCTGCGTCCCTTATGAGCTCATCTGTAGGGCTGCCAGGAATGGCCATATACGAACTAACCTCTTCATCGTCGAGGTCGGCAGTTCTCTCGTGCTCGATAGTCCCAACCACAGCTATTACATGCATTCCGTGCTTCCTACGCGCCAATTTGGCAAGTTTTCTAGCCATACTCGGGAATTGAGAGGGAGATAGCCCTACACCAGTGATGACAAGATCCCACTGCTTGTCGAATAGAGTCTCGAGATCAAAGTATTCGTGACCAGAGTTGAACCGTGACCGAAACTGGGCCCCGAGCAGCATCAATGCGGTGCCTAATCCACCACAGACACCACTTCCAGGCTTATGCCCAACATCTTCCCTCAAAATCTTTCTTGCAACTCGCGCATATTGCTCCAAAGCCGATTCGAGGCGGGCCGTTTGTTCGAAAGAGGCTCTTCCTACGCGTTCGGCTACTCCCGCATAACCACAAAGTTCGATGTCGGTATAGTACAAAACTTCAATACGTATGTCTTTACAATCAGACATCTTGTTAGCTGCAGATCTCATGCCGAATCAACGTGACCTGAAACTAACCTTGATCGTGCAACCTTGGATGAATGTGGCTCATATCAATTGCCTCTAGACGTGACAACTCGGAGCCTCCGCCAATTGTGACTATATCTCTGCAATATGCATCGAGCAACCTAGCACCAAGTGCCTGAAGCATTCCTGCACCGCCATCAACGGCTATCGAATCATTACAGTCAAAGATGATCTTCTTGCATCCAGAATCTAGGGCCGCAGTAAATAATTCCCCGATACCGTAGCTAGTAGTTGCAGTCGGATCGGGAAGCCCTTCCACGATGAACTGGCGTCCAGCAGCCGCTGCTACGTCTAGGACTGCGGTATTACCGCCGTCAATGAATCCAAGATGAGACTGGATTGGAGAATAGAACGGGCTGTTGATGCTGATGTTGCGGATCTCGCCGCCGTAGAATGACAAAAGAGTTTGGGAGAAATGATCTCCTCCATTATAGAGAGGCACTTTGTGTATGAAGGCAGACTTCTCTGGAAGCACCCTTCTGATTCCTTCTTCGATGCAATCGGCGATTTTCTCTGGCCTTAGTTTGTTGTCAAAGGGAGAAGGGGCAACAAGGATTCGTAATTGTCGCATGGTCATGGTGCATGCCTGATAGAGGTACATAGGTGAAGTCGTAATGGGATGGTCGAACAGAACAAGTCCAGCAGGGGGTTCCAAATCACTATTTTATAGAAATTCCGTTGAAACCAGTCAAATATGCCCATTTTACTACATGTGGACACAAACAAAGCTCGTCTAATACACGAAGCCTCTGACAACCTTAAGTTATGGATAAGCCAACTTGGTCTCAACAAATCGATTAGTCAGGAGACAAACTTGAATGACTTGTCAAAGTCAGAATTGTGAGAGGCAGAGTTTAGATATATCGATAGGTCATCTTGACAATGAAGATTGCCCATGTGTGGCGTCCACGATCTCGAGATGACGTGTATATTTACGTGGGATATGATTCTTATACAATCTTCTCATACGTCTATTGCCCTCCTACGTGTAAAACCGAGCAAAAGATGTTATCCCAAAGATCTCATCGCTGGGCAGGTTCCAACGCGAATATTGGGCTATACGTTACGCAATTACGTCTTCTCTTAGCCCCAACTCTGTGGTTGCAGAGCTAGAGTGGTCGTAACTCTGTAGAAGAGTCAAATAAATCCTTTCAGGGGGTCTTTGAGGTCTGGATTCCACAGTTCTATACTTGGAAGTAAGCTTCTTTATCTCCCTGTAACCCCTTCTCCTTTTTTTGCCCCTGGAGCAGAGAGTACTGAGCAATCACATAAGGTATCCATTCAAGCAGCATTGAACTTAGTTCAAGTGAAATATGATCGAACTCTAGTAAACACTTCGGCGTCATATCGCGAGCTCTTTAAGGGAAGTATAAGTCAAATGTGTGACAATCGGAAGTTGAGGCAAGAGTTGAGCCTAAATAAAGCCATCCCTATAGAATGATTGCGACATAAACACTTCCAAGTCAAGAAATAGCCAAAACAATCATTTTAGAGCCTAGCAAGTCCCTAGTTACCTAGCTGGTTCGTAAAACATTTACACAACATCAAAGGGTATCTCCTATCTCATATTCACCATTCATTCTACACGCTTTTATTATCCGACCGGTTAGAGTGCTCCTCAACCTCAACCTTCGACACATCGTGTTTCGCACCCTCGGTGACTTCCATCTTCTCTTGTTCCGTGACGCCGAAAAGCTTGTCCATCTGCTCGAGCGAGATACCTGATAAAAGAGTAAGTTCTCTGTTTTACGGGAAATGAGGTTGGATTCGTATGGAGACATACCTTTAGTTTCAGGGATGAAGAACCACACGAAGAAGAACATGCACACGCAGAAACTTCCGAAGATGAGATATGTGCCGTATCCGTGCGCGCCCACAGTAGCCAACATGTTGGGCACGGCGCGGGCAACAACAAAGTTGAATAGCCATTGTGTCGCTGCACCCAGAGCCACGTTCATAGGTCGCAGGCGAGCAGCTGGGATCTCAGAGACAAGAATCCAACAGGCAGGGCCCCAGCCGAACTGGAAGAAGGCGGCGAAAACAAATATGCAGACGAGGGCGAAGTACCCCGCGCCCGGGACGGGTTGACCATCAACGGGCGGCGAGATGCGTACGTATAACCCGATGTAGAACATGCAGAAGGCCTGGCCGACAGAGGAAAATAGCAGCGAGCGGCGACGTCCCAGAGAGTCTGCCATGAAGAGCAGGAACAGGGCGCACGACACAACTTTCACGATGCCGTAGACGCCTGTGCTGAGCAGCGAGTTCGAGGTCCCCGTAATGCCCAAGTTCTTGAAGATCTGTGGCGCATACGTGTTGATGGCGTTGGTGCCGGTCATCTGCTGGCAGATCATGAGGACGATACTGAGAATAGCACGCTTGCGGTTGGTCGGGACCGTCCACATCTCCTTCTGCAGCGACCAGAAGGTGGCGTCACCCATGAGCCGTCGTTCGTAGTCAAGCTGGTCGACAATCTCCTGGAACTCGTCTTGCAGGTACGGGTGGTCAGGTGATAGGTTTCGGATTCGTATAAGCACGGCCTTCGCCTCCTCCCAACGGTCCTTACGAGCGAGGTATCGCGGAGATTCGTTGCAGATGGCCATCAGGGAGAAGAGCAGAAAAGCGGGAAGACCTTGGATGGCAAGTGGCACGATGTATTGTTTAGGGCCGCTCAGGTGAATGCTGACTGCGTAGTTCCCCCAGAACGCTATCATACCACCGGTGACGATGAACATTTGATACAATCCGGTAAGCAGGCCACGGATGGCACGAGGCGCGTTCTCGGTAACGTAGATCGGATTGATGACACTAGATCCGCCAACACCAAGACCGGAAATGAATCGACCGATATACATAGGTTCCAGGTGACCAGAAGCAGCAGCTTGCATGGCGACACCAGCAAGAGTAAATAGAGCAGCAGCCATCAAGCAAGGCCTGCGTCCAAAGGCATCTGTTAGAGGGTAAGCCGCGAGAGAGCCTACGAAACAACCGGCTTGTAATACGGAGACGATATTTCCTTGAAGATTAGCTGTCGCGACATCGTCTTTGCTTCCTAGGCCATATGCACTATGCGCTAATGTTAGACATCTGGGCCAAATAGGAATTAAGTATGAGATAATAAGGGGAAACGTACGCGATGAATGAGTCGAGGTTAATGACACCACCAATGACACCGCTGTCCCAACCGAAAGACATGGCACCGAAACAAGCCTAGGGAGAGCAATTGTTAATTTTATATAAGACAATTCTCCGAAATATAGCAGTGTCTTACAGAGCAAGCCAGAAGATAGACCCTCCATCCGTAGATCTCCTTCGGGTCAGATTTCATGGCGTCATTTTTGACGATATACTTCAATAAGGACGACATCGTTGTCGATGGGTGGGTGCGACCCCAAAGCACAATTTTCTGTATTCGACGTCTCTTATGGCTCGGGGCGCTCTCTCTGATGCGAATGGGTACGCCGCCGTTGTCCTGGGTTCCTGGGCAATACGCGAGGAGAAGAACAACCAGGCTCGCGTAAGACGAGCGGCGAGATCCTACCTTTTAAAGCATGCATGCTGCGGGTGAGCTGCCGATAGAGGTTTCTCGCCTCGCTGCGATACCACGTTTTGGGTTACCAGGGTATAGGGAGATCTGGGTCCTAGAGCCCCCATGTTCTGGCGTTTGTGATGGGTGGAAAATGCGCGCTGGGCAAATTCCGTATTCTTCCACCAAATAGGATCGCTGGATGGCCTGTACCAAAGGCGTTGGGGGTCATTGGACCGAGAGGACCCTGGTGCGACTAGCAGTAATTCCAGCACTCGTGTAGGCCCTGTTCCCCATACCCCATGGGCGAACAGGGTGCCAGGGCTAAGGATCTGGAGACCTGGAGTAAGCCAAGGTTGGGGAATTATCCCGTAGATCTGGAGCAACGGATCAACATTGATCGGATTCAAGAGTATTTCGATATTATTTTTCATGCTGTAACTCTTTTAGCGACTCTTAAGATACCATACATCTCTCCTATTTAACCTCTAAGTCGCTATCGACGATACATAATTGCGTCGTATACATGAACCGTCCAAACATTAGGCGACCTAGAGCTAGGAAAAGCTGACAGGGTCAGCAATTGGGGTTGTAGGGGAAGTGGAGAAGTACTTCTGGAGGATGGGAACTCAGGGCCGAATAGTGAGGGTAGTGTGGCGGGCTTTCCTGGTGGTTAGCTTAAATCTGACCAACCAGCCTGGCTGATTCAGGTAGCTGCTGAACCTCCACCACGAAGATGGACTTCATTTTAGGCTCAATGCGGGGAAGACGAACCGGGGCCAATCAGGTTCAGGCACTATTTTCCCCAGGTATTTAGCGTTGACAATGGAAATGACGAAGTTGAATCTCAGAGGATAACTACCCTCAAACCTTATGAATGTATATTCGTATGAATACATATCTCGTATTAGAACAACGTATCTAATGTATTACTGAAGAAGCCTCTCTTCGAACCGCCGCCAAAGCACAAGGGTAAGGATGTGTATAGTTCTATATCCACCTGTATTTTACAGGCGTAACGAAACATACGACACTATATATTCAGGGGCGAATAATATACATTTTCCCTATACGCACGTTGCGTGACACTATGAGGTAGGTTTCAGAGAGGACAAAACAAGATGACTGTAGATACATACCTGATAATTCAAGGGAAATCCTTCATTACAAAACTCGTCACTTACACGAGGGGTACTTCGTATCCTCGTCCTTATGGGTCTTTTAAACGACTGCGGATCATTGCGACTCGAAGCTCTAACGTCCGCCCTATCGGCCGTGAACTCGGGTGATTACTACACCGGCACCTCAATGCCTAAAGAATACATTGTTGAAGACCAACTCCATCGTACGAGCTCTGTTGTAGAATTGATTAAAAGTTGAGATAGGCTGTAGCAACAACCGAGTGTAGTATCTGCTGGCATTTGAGCTGCACGCAATCTATTGTGACGCTCACTCGAAACGTTCGAATCTGCTCTAGAAGTCGGCCATCGTCACATCGGCCGTCACACCCTCGTAGTTACATTTAGCCTCCTGTCCCCTTCTACCGGCGTACCTCATTTCATCCTATCATCTTATTCACTTGAGGCTCCTATCGTGTTACAATTCATTTTTATTTTCCACACTCCACTAAGGAGAAGACAAAAAAGATGCTAGCTGATCCATCAATTTCGGTTCTTGGCCCGGACCCGACACACCGGAAATTCATACTCAATGGGAACGCGTTCCAACAGGACGTCATCCAATCGTTTAACGGATGGCAGTACGCGGCCTTCTATAGTGCCCTATCAGAGGACGCCGAGAAAGAGCCGCTATACATCCATTTATCGCGTAGGAAACTGCCGGAAGGGAAATGGGAGACGTTCGTTTTTGACGACTATCCGCAGACAACGGACGATGGACATAACACAGTTCAGGTAAAATGAGACTTGCCTTGAAATAGAGAAATGTGTCGCTTAGTAGTAGCAAGCTCGGTATCTGTCCCGGCGACGGCACCATCCACCTTTCATATGATCATCACTGCGACGTGTAAATATTCCAGAGCTCCAACCCCCTGAGACAATCTGTACTTACTAGGGACAGACTGCGCTACCGCTACTCCCAAGCCGGCATCGCCCAATCCCCAGAGTCCTTCCCGTGGTCCGCCTCTCTCTTCATGCCACACCAATCCCGGCTTCCAGGTCTAGGTGCAGAGCACGACGAGCTATTTAGCTACATCACATACCCGCGCTTTGTGCAACTCGGCAGCAATCTGCTATTCTCCTTCCGGACGGGAAAGGCCGGGCTAGGAGACGACCACGTAGCCGTGTACTCCTCGCAAAACGGCGCCTACAAGTACGAGTACCTGGGCACGAACCTCAAGGGCGTCGACAACAACCCGTACATCCACGGGCTGGACTACCGCAACGGCAGGCTGCACGCGACGTGGGTGTACCGGGGCTTCGTGCACTACGAGGGCTGGGACGACCCCCTGGATACCAAGCACAAGCAGCAGCACGGGCCGAATTCCAGCGAGAATAACCACAATATCTGCTACGCGTACTCGGACGACGGGGGCCGCACTTGGCGGGACGGTGCGGGGGAACTGGTTGCCGATTTGGGGAAGGGAGAAAGCGTGCGGCCGGATTCGAAGGGCATCGTGGCGTTCGATATCCCGAAAGGATCGGGTCTTTCGAATCAGGAGGCCCAGGCTGTTGATAATGAGGGTGGTGTGCATGTGCTGAATCGCGATGCTGTTGATGGCGAGCAGAAGTGGAAGCATTATTATCGATCACCGGAAGGTTGGTATCTCTTCCCTTTCGAATTATTGCGATAATACTAATGCGCCGAAAATAGGAGTCTGGACACAGCACGCACTACCTCATGTCCAAGGGGTAAAAGGAGGTAAGCGTGGACGATTGGCTGTGAGCAAGGATGACGACTTATACCTCATTCTGCCTGACCATAACGCCCCGACTTTGACAATCCTAAAGGCGTCGAAGGGTACCAAGTATTCTGAGTACGAACTCGTGTGGCAGCGCGACGGATTCCCGCCGACTGAACCTCTGGTCGATACGACTAGGCTCGCGTATGACAATGTGCTGTCCGTGTTTACGAGGGCTAGTAATGGGGCTGACTTGGATTCGAGCGCGCGGGTTGACGTTGTCGTTCTTGATTTTAAGTTATAAGTTGATACTTTCTAGACGAAATAAACATCCAGAAGTTCATATATCAGACTTTGAATTCAAGATATCAAAAAATCAAAGGAGTCCCACACAGGATAGCCCATATACTCTAACCAATTAGTAAATATTCCATTTGGTCCCTAACCTAGGTAGGTAGTCTATGCCACATATTTGTACAAGTGTAGTCATAATTCATTACACCTTTGTCGTAATATCCCTCCGTCGCCGATTGCATATGGAACCCTATTCCTTCTTGGCGTCACCGTTGCCGACGACGGTGGGCTTTTTCTCGACGGCATCATTCTTAGTTGCAACGGGAGTTTTTGCGGATGGCCACTTTTCGATATCAAACCCAGCCGCCGCTGCAGCCTGCAAGGCCCCGTAGAGCACCAGCGCAACAATTGCGATCAGATCCACGATGTGGACAAACCACCAGAAGTACTGGCGGCCCAGCGCGCAGTTCGCGAATTCAAATTTCCACTCCCACTCGTTTTCGTCAAACCAGACACTCAATAAACCTGCATTGCCGCCGAATCCACCCATCATACTTCGAACAGTGATCTCTCTTAGGCCAGGTATTCCGGGCTTTCCGGGTAATTTTTCTACTTGGGCATCGGACCACCGCATAACCCGCCATTGACGCTCCTCACCCTCCGTCTGGTTGATGTAGTGGTATATGTCGCAGCCTTCATGGTCGTGACCGTTCAATACAACACCTCTTCGACCTCTGCCCTGACCTGGCGCATTGGGGTCACCATTCAGACCGAAGATACCTTCTAGGAATCCACGGGAAGCGTCGGCCGACAGCTGGTTCTGCTCTTTGACGCCGCCACCGGCATGGAAAGTGAAGAACGGAGCATCGACACATATGCCTTCGGGCTTATAAAGCGGGATGTGTGTTAGCACAACCGTGAAGTGCCCGGCATACTCGACCGCGGAAGCCGTGTTGATGACGTCGTTCACGAAAGCGTAGGTCTTGTCCTGAAGGCTCTGGTCTGCAGCAGGAGTGTCGAGGTTCATGTTGTTGATGTTAACGATTCGAAGTTCAGGGATCAATCGGTTGGAATCGGGGTTTTTCTCAGGATCATAGATTGTCGCATTGAGTTCCGGGTTGGTAACGGGCAACTCGAATCGTAGCTCGTAAGCAGCCTTGCCGAACACGCGCTCGAATCGCTCCAGCCGCTCCTGTGTCAGGTCGCCCGCATAGCCAATATCGTGGTTCCCTGCGACATTGATAACTCTGCGCCGCCACGCCGCAGCATTCTCATCCTCAACACCGAGTAATCCAGCCAGATCGTATTCCTCAGCAGGATAGAGAGCAACTTCGTCAGGAACACGCTCGCCTCCTTTGAACGAACGGTTCCAGAACCTCCAGCTTCTCCGCTCGAACTCTGGAGCCTTAATCCATTGGCTTCCGAGCAGATCCCCGAGGACCGTGACGTGGGTAGGTTTGGCCCACCATTTGAGTGTGCGGTAGATGTGGGCGAGGTAGAAGTCGTTTCCGAACAAGTCTATGCGCTTCCGGATCGATTCGGCTGTGTCGGGTATGTCTTCGAAGAAGACGTCGACAAGATCATGGACTACTTGGCGCAAGCGCTTGCGTAGCGAAGGTTGGTCGGTCTTGTAGGTAAGATGGCGGATAGCCCAAGTCAAGTGAGGAAACGACTCGCGGTTGTAGTTCCTGATGGAGGTATCGCCTTCGAGCTGCGGATCACCGAGTGCGAGGAGTCGGAATGGCGCGGCTTTATTCGAAGAGAGTACATGCTGTCGTAGTGTATCCTGGAACGCAGCAGCCGTGCCCCGCTCAGTCGTGTTGACTGGCTGTGGAAGAGGAAACGCGCACCCGAGAAAAACAGGGTAAAGATATAGGTAAAAGGTACAAGCTACCGCGAGTGGAACAAGAACTCGCAAAACATTGCGAAGAAGAGCCGCAGGGGACATGTAGACGACGGCATGTGGGCGAAGCCCGTCAATAATGAATGATATCTACCCTAAAATGGGATTGAAGTGGGCGAAAAAAAAAGAAACATTTGGAGCATCGTCGTTTGCAAGGGATGGAATTTGCCCAAGCTTGCTATCTCTGATCTGAAGGAATAGGGGTTCGATAGCCGAGATCTAGGCACCGAGACCCACTAAATAGAGACGCTGCCAACGCCGAACATCGCTAAATTTAGCGATACGAGCCTTAGGTACCTCCTATAGCTCGAATACATGTATTCAGTCTATGTTGGTCATATTTTCGATTTGCATACTAATGAGGGTGTTTAATCCCTTGGTAGTATGCGTTTGCATGGAATCAGAATTTCAAGAATATTAATTGGATCGAAGACTAGAAAGCGATGTAGTCGTGATTATGTGCAATTTCATTCGCGTATTCATTTAGAAGCCCACGTTGTTATTCACTGTCACTTCCTTCAGCTGTACTCGTAACTCAGGGGCCACTATGAAGTAGCTTGAGAGATCGATACAGCAATTATCTCATTCCGTACTGCCAGCAAGATTTCCTATAGCCTCCTTTCCGAGCCTTGGGTATAGATCCGTCCATTATGCCTGCTCAAACCCAGAAACATGTCGTTATTCTGAACACAACACAACGTTCGGCATGATTGTCACTATTCATGAATTGCATCCATAATCCGAGTGATCTTATGAATACCTTGACTTATCAACTATCCTCTTCACTGCTCCTCTTCGAAATCGTCTTGGAATCGAGGGAAGTCGACCTCAAATTTGGTCTCATCGTCTTCATCTGCATCATGAGGTCTGAATGCGAAAGCCACAACACTGTTGTCTTCAAGGCCTTTGCTGGCTGGGGTATCCTTCTCGCTGACATTAAGGGGATTCCAACCTCGGCTAAGATCTGTGGGTGATTTGGGGAGAGCGAACTCGATTTGTAGAGGGTCATCGGGGAGTTCAATCTTGTCTTTGGAGCCGAAAGTAGTGGTTAATCCCTGTGGATAGCGGTCTCTTAAGATCTCTAACAGCTCATCTGCAACGTCGCTGAACGGTTTTGTAGGGTCCACAAATAGGACTATTGTGTGAATGCCATACTTGAAGCGGATTGACAAGTCGATGTCAAGTATCTCGGCTCTTCGAACCTATGTCAAGATTAGTGAGCTTGATTTGCATGAAAATTATAATGAGCCACCACTAAAGGCAGCTTCTGTGTGCCATCAAGGCGCTTGCAAGACGGTACAAGATGTACAAGATGTACAAGATGTACAAGATGTTCATTCATTCAGACTAAAGTTGCAAGGGCTATCTACCTCAATCAAAGAAAAATAAATAAAAGTAGCTTACCATGTTGTCTATTCGTTAAAGAATGGTACTCTTTCCTTCAGGTGGCTGCTTGTGAATCGGTTTTGTTATGTCGCCGATTTGCTGGGATCGCGGCTTCTGGGTTTGTGCAGTACCTGTTTGGCGGGATGCGCCGACTTGCAGGGATGATGAGGGAGTTAAAATGCCCAAGTAAAACGCGGCGGCACGTGGTCGCGTAAAGTGCCTGCAGAACCCCGACAGCCTGAGTAAGCAGTTGCAGGTGGCCTGAGCTCCCCTCCTCAGCTTTTGGTTTTTACTGCAGCAAGAGCATTTCAATTTTGCAATAGTCCGGGAAATAACGTTCAGCTCGTACAACCTTCCAGAGAATTGATTCTTCGGCTAGGCACCTTGAGACGATAACCTGCTTCTTATTTTGGCATCGCTCACAGCAGGGTTATCGCGCAGTTGACCATGACAGAATCCGATAGAGAGGAGGTTAGAGAGAGGTGGACTCCCACTCGCGAAGAGTACACCCAGCTGTGGAATGACTCTCGCTTATCCATCCCACCCTTGTTACGAATCCCAGCTGCAGCGTTGACGGCGTTCAGCGTAGGCATGACATTGGGCCTCGCACATGGGAGCAAGATGGCCGGTCTACGTTTCAGAGCCGAACATGCCCATCGGCTACCTACAACTACGACCGGCTGGTACCTATATCACAAGAGCAAGAATTACCACCTAGCATATGGCGGATTGAAGGAAGGGTTGAAAGTCGGCGCGAGACTGAGCGTTCTAAGCACCGCCATGTTTTGCGCCGAGAACTTGTTTGATGTATACCGAGGGACGAAGGATCTATTTAACACCGTGATGGCCAGTCTGGCCGTAGCGGGCGGCTTCAGTTTCTGGAGTGCGTTTCCCCAACTTCTGCTCCAATCACATTCATGAGACTAATCATTATCCCTAATGCAGATCGATTCTCGGCTGCAGAAACCGCGAGGACCGCCAGAAAAGGTCTGAAGTTCGGACTTGCATACGGTGCTATTCAAGACGTCCTCTCTCTTGCAAAAGGTCGACCCGTTGGGTACGTCGAGTTTATCCGGAGACATCTTGGGAAAGCAACCCAGCTTGAGGAGAAGGCGACATGAAGATGAGTTATCGATCTCTCATCTCCCGATCCCGAGCTAGAAGGAATCAGACATAGCTTCGTGCGGAGTAACTCGTGTGAAATGCTACAGGCGATCTCGCGATCTTAGTCTAGCCTATATCGCGGGCTCCTACGGCTCTTTGCATAGGATTTCGGTGTTAACCGTACCAGACAGCTCGTTGCGCAGATAAATTGCGGGGTTTACGCTATACCCAGCGGAAACTGAAGGCAATTCACAACTGACACTGATCCATGAGATTCATGTCTAAGGGATATAATCACAGGTCATCGATCAGGCACGTGGCCCACAAGAGTAAAACCAAATTACGTTATGGCCTACTTGATGGTCCATCATTATGAATCAGCGAGTTCGGCCAATATCGCATCTGTTTGCGACAGTGCGTCAGTTGGCTTGGCTTACGATACCCCACGTTTGGTCTCAGGCCTCGAACCATACAGAATCTACTCGCGGCTTATTCCTGCTATATTCGGTCATCCTCTGCAAGCCGACCGGACCTTGGCCAGAAAAAACCAATACCATGCCAGGGGATTACCAGGCCAACTGCACGCGCTAAGCTGAGTCTATTTCTCAGTCTGTCGGATCTTTGATGCCGCTATCCACCGGCTTTGTCTCTGATTGGACAATGGCTGCGCCTACTGCTCTTTTTTTGCATCACGGTTACAGGCGGCATTCATGGACTCGATGGGTCCACGTGATCATCTACGATAAGAGCTCCCGGTGGATTGGACCTGCAGTATCTCTATGACATCGAGTCGTGATTGGAATAATCGGCCTTCGAAGTGGATTGTTCGCCATCCTCAAGGTGACTCCCTGATGCCGTACGATGCGCCCCAGTCGGCTTTGATCCAGGCGTCGCAGCTAAGGCCGTTGCGATTGCGGAGATAAAGAAGCCGCTTAGAATATACGCAGCAGTAGAAATATGAGATAGTTAAAGTATAGTCTTCCACTCCATACTAACACTTTCCATTGTTCTTGATTCATGCACTTTATCTGCCCAAGTACTTTCCCGTCACCCTATATCCCTCACATATTCCTTCCTAGTGGTATCTTACTCTCTCTCACACACCTGTCACTGCCGCCAAAGTACCACAACCCACTGACAATGGTGCAAGTCTCGGTGGTAGGCAGGTCTTCCCTTCTACCAATATACTTAAGCACGATAAGACATCAGCAATGCGGCCTTTATCTCATAGGCCGCAATGGCCCCTACCAGAAGCTCAGGGTAGCTACAACAACGAGGAGGAAAATACACTCATCTTCAACAAGACCTTCACCTCCCGCAGACCAACCTGCCTTAACCGCCGCAGCACATGTAGATCATCTTCCCACAGAAGTACCAGGCGACTCTCTCCCAATGGCTAAGTCGGCGCCTCTTTCCATCCTACCTATATCGACGGTGCTACGTAATCTGGCCACCACTAGCATATCGTGCTCGCCCATCCTACTGCCTCCCTCTCTGGCCATCATGAACATGCTCGCCCACTCCAACCAAGCAGTCTTTAACCCGGATAGGAATCCCTTACTCCGCTGGTTCCTTAAGAAAACATTCTACGCACAGTTTTGCGCTGGTGAGAATGCGGCCGAAGTTCGCCGCACTATTGACGGCCTCAAGAAGATCGGCTTTACCGGTGTTATCCTAGGATATGCCCGCGAGATTGTTCTTACCGAGGCGCAAACCCACAACCTCGCGTCGTGCGAAGAAGGTCCCGTAGCTGAGGAGTGCGTGCGAAACGAAATTGGACCCTGGGCTGCCGGAACATTAGAGACTGTGCGACTTGCCCGGCCCGGCGACTTCGTAGCGCTCAAATTCAGCGGTGCAGGTAGGCAAGCTTTGTATGCGCTTAAGAACCGCCTAGCGCCGCCCCCGCACCTACGCAAGGCCATCAACGAGATCTGTGAGCTAGCCGCTGAGAGGGACGTCCCGCTGCTCTTCGACGCCGAGCAGATGAGCATCCAAGCCGGCATCGACGACTGGACCCTAGAGTACCAGCGCAAGTACAACACCAGGACGCCGGGCCACGCTATCATCTATGGCACATACCAGGCATACCTGAAATCAACACCGACGACGTTGGCCTCGCACCTGGAGACCGCTAGCAAGGAGGGCTTTACTCTAGGTGTCAAGCTCGTGCGTGGCGCATACCTGGGTTCGGATCCGCGCTACATTATCCACGATACCAAGGCCGACACGGACGCGGCGTACAATGGAATCGCAGCCAGCCTCATCTGCCGGAAATGGGGCTCTGTCCTCAAGGCCCCTAAAGAAAATATCTCGTTCCCGCGTGTTAGCATCGTGTTAGGATCGCACAACCTCGAGTCCGTGCGGCGCGCGCGCGCCATCCGCGATTCCGGTGAAGCGGATAGGGGCACAGAGCTGGCGATCGCTCAGCTGCAGGGCATGGCCGACGAGGTTAGCTGCGAGCTGGTGTATGCGGCTAAGCAATGCGCGGGGTATGTCAGGGAGAAGGGTGATGTGCCCAAAGCGTATAAATATATTGTTTGGGGAACGACGGGCGAGTGCATGAAGTATCTACTCCGACGCGCGCATGAGAATAGGGATGCGGTAGCACGCACGAAGAGTGGGAGGGATGCTATGTGGGCTGAGCTTAAGAGACGATTTAGAACGTCGTTGGGGTTGGCGGCATAGAGGAACAAAGCGGTAGGACGGTTGAGGGTTGATATGATATCCATGGGAGGTTATTTACTAGGTCTAGGTGCGCGAGCGAAATGACTTTACGGATCAATGATAATCATTGGGTACAGGTGGCATTTGCCACTTCATCAGGAAAGGTCGGATCAGACCCAAGTTAGTTATTTTATTAGGGAAAAACTTCATAATAGGCATGCGAAATCATTCATAGCCTCTAGTAATGCTAAATTGCACCATTACTTAGATGTTTAACCACATCTTTTTCCTTCCCGACCTTTCTCCCCCTTTCCCAGATCCTATATCTACAAACTCCGTAACGCCATGCTGCCCAACACAAGCATCTCCATCTCCTTCCGCTTCACCGTCTCGTCCTTGACGCTGTCGAGCCAGCCCACGTTGTTCAGCTTGTAGTACTTGCGCACCTTGGGCCAGTCCGTGAGCGATGACTGGAGAGTGTCGTCTGTGAAGGGTGTGGGTGTGCCTTTCACGTTGGCGAGGAGGTGCTGCTCTACGGCTGCGGGGGTGAGAGTAGAGGTAGGGGAGATGAGGACCTTCACGATGATGAGGTGTTTGCTAGTTGGCGTGATGCCGAAGCGCCGGTAGGCTTCGGAGATCTGGAAGGTGTGAGATAAGTGTAGAAATTAGGAATAGACTAGAACGTAAAAAGGAGCAAGGGGCAAAGTAAGCAAAGAAATCTCATGTAATACATACATTGTTATTTGGACTAAGTGAGCACACGATCTCTGAGTGGATGTTGGGCGTTTTCATGCTACCACTCAGCTGTATCGTTATCGCCTTGTAGACAGCGGCTAGCACTTGGAAGCGCGAGATGACCTGTTTGCACATGGAAAGCACTTTTATTAGCCTATGTCATGTTTCTATATAGCCCTTATTGGGCTGCTAAATAAGTGAATGAGATCAATGTACGGCACAAACACTTCCACCATCGAAGCAAGGTAGTTTTTAGGTAGCGTGTATAAGTGAGGAATCTCAAGCAAGGGGGGTAAGGGTAAGGGTCAGGAGAGATGACGATGGCTCCTCATCAAAACATACAGAACTGGCGTCGATGAAGGCATACTCGTACTCGGCATTCCGACCCAGCAGCTGCTGTTGCAGGAACTCGGCGTTGGTGACGTCCTTGAAGAGGCCGATGTGAACCGTGTGTGTCGAGGGCACGTGTTCCAGCGGGATTGTCTCTAGAACACCTGACGACGGTGGCGCCGCGCCGTCCTCGGGGGACGCCATGACTCACTCGCACGAATATTTGTGGATTTGCAATAGGCGGTATGAATCGGAGTTATCGCGTTGTCGTGATTATAAGCCCGCGAGAGCAACGTTTATTGAATTTATTTTAGTAGTCGCTAAGGAGATGATAGGGATGATGATGGTAGCGATGAGATTGATGGTGGGGTCCATGTTCTAGCTGGAGGGGTATGGAGGGGCACGGCACGCAGGTGGCGGCAGCTGCCAGCTAGAGCACCAAACACTTTGTTATAGGCTACAGCTTGTTAATCATTTGACTCCTTTTCCGCTCTGCTGATTCTATTCGAGGAAGTGCTAAATCCGAATACTGAGAACTACCTCATACAACTTACCTAACCATCGCAAAGGTATTCTCGTACTGAGAGGCCACTTTAAATTAAGGAACGCCCATGTAATCACTGTACCACAAGAGTTATTATGCAGGGCAGACCCAACTGTATGGTTCGCCCGAGTCTTCATTCAAAGATCGTCAAGCCACCGCCGCCCGTAATCTTCATCATCGTAGACATTCGATCTATGTAAATACGATAGGCGGATGAGCGGAGCCGGCGGAGCTGAATCTCGTATTGCAGTGCTCTCATACCTTGTCGCTAGTCGGCACAGGCCAAGTATGATATATACAAGGACGTGTCAAGTTGAGAATAGGAAATGAGATTAATGCAAAAGAGACCATTAAAAGTCTTATTGACGGAATACGACCCCTTATGACTACCGGCATCATAAGTCTATTTTGAGTTCTTATCCTGTCGTGCACCTGCAGCGGGCTCCATCAGTTGCTTTAATCATCCTTCTAGAAACCCCATCGTAGGCAGGGTTACGTACGTATTATTAGCGACTCAACTGGGTCTGGCCCGAGATTCCTCTCGCCAAGACTCCATCAATAGGGCTTAAGCAACGGGTGAAGGACTCCCGTAGGACGCTAGTTAGGTCTTTGCATAGAGACAGCTGCCTTCCTTTTCTAAGTCTAGGCTGTTATTATGCAGCCAGCTTGGTTTGGTTTGCTCTTTTTGGTATTCCTAGCTTCATCGATACTATCAAGGTGGCTTTGACATTCCTATCTCAGCATTTGGGAGACATGTACGTGATGGGGGGAGTTCGGGGGGCTTCGACTTCCCGAGACAACACCCTCAACCGTCGACCGGGTTTCTTTTTCCGGACCTAACCCTAACCAAGTTGGCCTCCTTGCATCGTGGTGCGGTATGCCAGCACCAGGACTCGACTGTTCTGGGAGGTGGAGGATCCAATAGTCAGGTAGAGAATGACGAATAAGACAAGCAGACACCCCAATGGTACTGTAGTTATACTAACAATTTAAATTCCCGGGTGTTGTCATCTCCCATCCATGGATGTCGGACGGTAGTGTTGGCCGTCCGATCTCGATAATTTGCGATGCTTTTTGGAATCACAAATCACGTCGGCGGCGGCAGCGGCAGATTCCGTCTTGTTTTTATTTACCTCTTGTGCTCGTTTCCTGCATTTTGGATCTTCGAAGATTATACGAAGATTGCGACGATTGAACCCACTTGTTGAATCCACTTGCTTGAGAGGCTGTGTAGGAAGCTAATTAGAATTAAGCTCAAGGGCTTGACATCAAATTGTTGGACCCGACTTTTAAAGTCCCGTGTACGTACCCTCCCGCTACCCGTGCAGCCGTGGGCCTTATCTTAGCCCAGATACAGGCCAGACACAGGTCCCAGATATAGCGCCATTAGGTCCATTAGGTCCATTAGGTAAGGCCTCCCCAAGACCTTCCGGGCTTTAAGGTTTCGGGAAACTCCATTTCCCATTTGTCGCGAAACAAGCTCCAACCATTGTGCGCCAAACAACGGCACCTTTTTTTCTTATCACGGGCCTCCAAAGCTTCGTGTCGCCATGCCTCCAGGCCGTCCGCCGAAACGGCCTGGTGACGCTATCGACCTCGACCCTTCCGACCCTGCCAAATGCAAGCTGCCGAGATTGGATCGTGACCGCGTTGCCCCCAATGACTTCTCGAGCGTTGTCAAGAGCAAGCTTCAGTCCTACACGAGGACCGGACAAGCATGCGACCGGTGTAAGGTATGTTATATTCGACTGTGTATATAATTGAGTTCGAGAAAAGAGACAGAGAAGGGAGGCGTTCAATCTGTCGCATTGCGTTACCCGCGATACAATTCGTCGGATTCGACCATACCATTCGTAGCATTCGTATCTTCGCCGAATAGCAACAGCTTAGATCTAACGTCGGTCTCGCTAGGTTCGCAAAATCCGTTGCGATGCTCTCCCCGAAGGCTGCTCGCATTGCATCAACCAAAACCTCGAATGTTACGTGACGGATCGAGTCACGGGCCGGACCGAACGAAGAGGGTATATGCAAGAGCTAGAGCGCGAGAAAACGGACATGATAAATCGTATTAGAGATTTGGAAAGCCTACTCAAACAAAATGGCATTGAAATCAAACCCTTCCATTCAGCCTCGACCCCGGTCAACAATTCTGTCCCCGACGGAAGCATTGATAATACGGGCAGCCACATACAAGATTCCGCGGGAAGATCTCAGTGGAACCAGCTTGGGTCCTCTGGCTGGACAAAGGACCGATATCGACCTCCTAGGTTACCGTTTTCTAATATCCTGCGCTCTACGGCTGAACCGAGGCCAGTAGATGCCCATATAGGCGTCGGGGCGGATCAAGCTCCTCTAAGCTCCATCAAGGGCACTACTTTGTCTATCCTCGGGAGCACCATAGATATCGGGTCGTTCGATGCGCCGGACATGGACGAGCCCTCTCCTGATGCTCCGGCTCACTCACCCGTTTACAACAAATCCGTCCACGCTATGTTGCAATCAGTCACAAATATCAACCCACCACTTCATGTCGACTATCCTCCCAGGGCCGACGCTTTCACGTATGCCGAATGGTATTTTCTGATGATATATCCTTTCCATCCCGTCCTCCATAAACCATCTTTCATGAACCTCGTAAGTGCAATATACTACAGCCAGATCTATTTAATCCGACTATATACTAAATGGGTCATTCCAGCTGGGACGCCTTTACGACGACCCTAATTTCAAACCCACTGTAGCCGAAACAACCATGGTCCATCTAGTATTCGCTTCGATATATCTTCAGTACGGAATCCGCAACCGAGAGCAACCCGAACAGAGAGCTCGGTTAAACGAACTGTCAAATAAGCATTATCATTATGCTTTGAGCAAGTGGTTTGACCTATCTACATCCAAAACCCTCTATGATCTCCAAGCCTTGTCCATGCTTTGTGTGCATACAATGCGGTTCCCCAAGTCTAATACTAGCAGCATGTTGAGCAACTATGCGCTGAGCATGGCTATCGAATTCGGTTTACACCGCGCTTTGAAGAAGCCTGGCGAGCCAACCAACCTGGAAAACGAACTTCGTAAGCGGGTTTGGTGGGCAATTCTTTCGACCGTCGTCACATTGAATGGTCGAATGGGACGACCTATGTCTATTCGGTTAGAAGACATCGACACCGAGTTTCCGGAGATGATAGCCGATGAGCTTCTTACGGAAGACGGAGTCGACACCACAAGATCGCTTCCGTGTCGCTACGAGATCGGCGTTGCGGCCTTCAAAATCTCAGCTTTGTTCCTTGAGATGTTTGCCAACGTGTATTGCGTACGAAAGGATCCAAGTCGATACCTCCCTGTGATCGAGGCAATTGAAGAGCAACTTCAAGCTTGGCGAGACGAGCTCCCTCCTATTTTACAGGTCAACTCAGCACAACTCGAACATGAACAGCCTATGTTTGCTCTATACGCAGACTACATGGCTCTCGACTTTAGTGAGTATTTCATAGTCCCAATACCCCCTGGTTGATGCCTTGGGATCCTTTACCCTGCCGTCTGCGATATCTAAATATAGTAAGTACTAACCAAGGCAATCCAGGACTTACATTACGACATCCAGCTGCATGCATATCGAATGATCCAAAGCTAATAGCTGAAAATACGAAGATATGTGAAGAAACAGCAAAGAACATGCTCACAGTTTTGCATAAGCTATACAGATTAAAGTCTCTGGACTCAACTTGGTATTGCCTAGCGGTATACGTCACGGCGATATTTTCCACACTCGTTGCGCACTGGGAAAGGCGACATAACACGAACGCAACCGAAATCCAAGTCCTTCGTGCGGATATGAATCTTTGGTTAACTATTGTAGCGGAGACTGGGAATCTCATGGGTGAGGACCTAAGCAATTCAACATCAGCCCTTCACATTTTACTAATAGTGAGATTGTTCCTAGGTTGTGGTATGGGTCTACACGACGCAGTGTCTTCTATCATAGACCGTACTATTGCTTGGATAGAGCATGACCAGCTTCAAAAGGTCAATGAGCCGGTTCCACAACAACTATCACAAGATATGCTCAAGCAATCTCCTCATTCACCAACTTATGCCAACCTATCTACCGCACCGAATCATAATCCCGGCCATAACGATGCAGAAGCGGTGAACGGCTCAGCAAGCCACGTCATCACAGCACAACGCAATAACTATTACACGGAGGCCGCTCCTGATACCACGCCGTATCCTCCGCTTTCGTATGCAGAATCTGCACCTCATGCAACTAATGCGATATCTTATGATCCAAATAATTCCTACCTATACGCGCAAGCTGGGCAGGTGGCTGTAGCTCAAGCCCAGGCTCACGCGCATGCCCAAGCACAAGCACAGGCACAGGCACAAGTTCAAGTTCAGACCGCAGACCACAATCCACTTACGACGTTCGCTACACAGGCGACGCAGATGACGCAACCCACACATATAATGTGGCGGCAGCAGCCCTCGGGAGGAAATACCTGGCAGGACTGGACGGCCGCCATTGTGGACAACCAGGATAGATACAGCGCTAACGCTCTAATGTCCCTGGGAAGCTCTGACCCAAGACCCGGTGCCAACGTTGATGGCACAGGAGCTAATGGAATGGGTTTGAGCGTGGGCATGAATGGCACCCCTCCTACCACCACGGCCACAATGCAGTGGCCATTGCTCCTCTTCTCCGACGGGGTCAGTGGTGCTTGAAAGATAGCACCACCCAAAACCAACTTCGCCATCAGGCGTCTCAAGCAACATAACGTATTCATGTCTACGGGTAGAACGGCGTCTAGGGGAACTTGCCCTATCTCTATCTCTCATCAAACCAGTAGCGGGCGTTTGGATCTTGGCCTGAGGCTACGGCATACCTAAGGGGCGTTACATCTAAGGACTATTTCTGACGATGTTCATGTACTATATGACGGCCTGGATTTTGTTTTCTTTTCCATATGGGACACGCGCGGTATCTATAAAGGGGACCAGACCAACTGTACATTTAGACCTTGTACATACTGAATTTGGGGAGTTCTATCAGGTGTGCAAATGGGGAGCGCGGACGGCGATAGGGGCGCCATTGGATATTGAGTGATATTTAAAGGGTTGGGATAAAAGCGTTATTATTTATTATCATATTTCCATCATGAAGATTGCGAAAGACTCGGTGTGCTAGATGGCGACCTGTTTGTGGTCAAAGAGCAGTGAGCGTAATCTCGTTTCAACTACCTCGAATGTAAGGAGGCACTTCCCCGCCGGCAGCCGTGGCTCAGTCAGGGGCAGTGGACACATACGTGATCAGTGTGAAACGCTGATGTCTGCTTTTGGGTACGGGTATGTGCGTTCGGTAGATCTAATGACAATTCCCTTATTGCCAGAACGGGATGGAGATGGGAGCACAAAGCAGCAAGGCTAGGTGCTTGCCTCATCGTTGTATTACCGGCTAACTACATCCTACCTATTCCTCTGCTTAGTATGTGTCCAGGTGAGACATCTCTTCCTTAATCCTTCATCAAGATCAAGGTATCTCGTATTCGTTTTGTGTTACTTACGCAAGCTTGCGCTCGTCGGCATTTCTGTAATGGAGTTTTGCGCTGCTAAAATGGCAGTAAGGGAGCCTATTATATCAGTCTCTGGATAACAAAGTCGGAAGCTTTCTGCTGTTTCTATCCTTTTTAATAGTATACGCTTGCTGCAAGTAGGTAGGTACCTCGCTAGTTTGATATCGAGGGAGGCTATCTAGTAACTTGTATCTGATTTAATAATTTATATTGTTCCAAGACTAACCATAAGGTATCAACCATACATCGAATTGCTACGTCGAGTATATAAATACATCGGCTTAAATACAACTCGTTCATATCAGGTAGGCAGGATACACATAATTCATAGCATACATGCCCGGAGTTTCCATATTGGATATCTGTCTCATAGACACGGTTGCTCCGATTATACATCTCACCATACCAGCATCCTTCAAGCCACAGCTAAAACTCTAGAAATATCATTCCTGTGGAGGCTAGAACCTCCTCGCGTTGATCAATGGCCTCCGGGAGATTTATTTAATGCTTAGGGTGTGGTAAGCGCTGAAAGCCCTCCTACACTTGTGTTACCACCCATTACAGCGGTCCTACACCTTACTCACCACACGATGGTTCCGAGACAGTGATCCGAGGTATCTAGAGAGACTCGGCCGAGCCGTATCTTGATTTCTTTCTTTCTGGTCTGTCGGGTATACCACAAGCCCCAAACTTGAAGCTTGTATAGCTTGAGCTCTTGTAGTGTGATCCACGATGACTCGACCCTTATGTAAGGCGTGCCTATTTCGAGCTCATCCACAATGGCCGTTTCGTGCCATGACGGTACGACTTGTGAGCACGCATTGTGCCCGCGTACCCAACCTTCCTTGGAATTTCTCATGCGGTGAGGCGGAGAGGGGGGACAGGAAGGGGAAGAAAACATTCAGAATAGCAAAAGAGAGTACATGTTTCACTTGTTCAGAGAATTTGCATAGCATACTGCTAAAATAGGTGATCAACGGCATTTTGAGAGAGAAGGGCACTAGTTTGTTTGGTTTGATTCCTACATCGTGTGCGCTCTTCGCATTGGCTCTTCGTTCTATTAGTATTCGATCTGACGAGAGAAACGCCACGATTCATGGCGACGTCAGGAAGGACAAACAATGTCTCTCGGTCTCGATAGCACATTTATCATCATTTACTAATCTCGTCCATCGAGAAAAGAGACTATGATATCACACTCTGTACAAAGTCTCTGACACATGACCGGGACCTTCTACACCGCAATCGGTTTGGATACCAAACCAGAATATATATAAGAAGACTCGATTCCGGCGGTAAGCTGAAGATTCGATATGAGCATCCACAAGAACCAGCCAGACAGACAGACATCATACGAACGCTTTCCACTACTGAGACAAATTCGCCTTGAGAATTATATACCTGAGAACAAGAGACACAACTATCCTTCAATTATCAATATTAACATCTATACCTCCTCTATTTATACACCATGCGGCCTTCATACCTCATCGCCCTTGCGCTCACCATGTGCGGCGGCGCCCTAGCGCGACCACGGCCCTCACGGGTTACGTATCTCTCGGCGACTCGTGTTGTCGAGCATGAGCCTGCGACCACTCCGGACTGCGCCGCGATCGAGGAGTACTGCAAGTGCCTGGACGGGTACGCTTCCCCCTTCTCCCCTTTTGGTCTTTTCCCGACACCCGAGAGGGCTTTATATCGATACTTACTAACATTCCTTCAGTGACTTCGATTGCCAGACGGACCCGAGCTGCGAGTGGTGCCGCGACCACAACGCTTGGCAAAGCCCGACGTCCGCACCGCCTCCCCCGCCGTCGTCAACGACGTCAAAGCCGGCGTCGTCGTCGGAGCCAGCAGCAACGCCCCAGCCAACAACAACAACTACAACAGCGTCAAAGATATAGGTTGACGTAAAGATTGGCTCTCGTTTCGAGGAATGGGAAGAAATGGGTAAAAGAGCCAGATGGACGCCTAGAGAAGGATGGGATGGGGCGATATATTTTGTTACCTACATGTTTTGGTCGAGAACAGGAGGACGTGTGAATTCGGAGTTACCCCCTTTTCTGATTTGGCATGAGAGGGGACTGGGTAACCACATCACAACACTACACCACACCGAATGTTCACGAGGATATCAGATTTGTCAAGTCATCTCCATTCAGGGGGTTCAAGCTAGTTGAAGCTTCTGTGTGGATGGATTTCTATACACCGCAATCGAGGCCGGTTTAAGGCCCGCGTCGCTCACTTATACTATAATACAGAGATTACATTTACCGGCGTATATCCTTTCTTCTCTTTCCTGTCTTTCTTTCTTCCAAGTAGAGTCCTTTCCCTCAAGGACTCTTCTCAGATATGACAGGAGCAAGAATTTCTTTTATTTAGCCTCAGCCACGTGATGCATGTCGTCCCAAACTTGATTTAGCCCGTCCTATGCAAGAATTGATGCCGCCGTTTCAGAGTAGAGTTTCGTTCGTCCCGGGGTATAGTACCAGTAAGTACCTTAGCAATCAATGGTCATCGTCGTAATCTTGTACAACCATCATGCGAATGATTCAACGCCCTCCCCTCCCAGCGTTCGTTTTTTTCGTATCATACATCTGCCCACATTACACGTCTTCCAACCGCCAGGCTTATTTCTTGGCCTCGGCAGAAGAATTCTCCCCCTGTTTCGAAGGAACAAACCAGTTCATGAAGGACGACTTCATGCTGCTCATAGCCTCGGCCTGTGCCTTCTCGTTTGCCATTTGCTCCTCCTTGAGCCACTTCTCGCCGTTCTCGCGGATCTCCTTCTCTAACATTTCATAGTTGCGCTGGCCCCTTTCTCGTGCAATATCTTGCAACATCTTGCCTTGCGCAAAGGCCTCGCTTGGGCTGATCTCGCCTTCAGCAGGGACCATCATGCTCATGTTGGTCGGCTTCAGGCCTATCATGTTGCCTAGAGCTCCCATACCACTCTTTCGCTTTCGCCTCTCGGACTCGAACCGTTTCTGGAATTCAGCACGCGCTATCGCTTCTCGGCGAGCAAACTCAGTTGGGATATGTTTGCCCTCGAAGGACTTGAGTACCTCTCGTACGTCCTTATACTGCATGGTATGGATGTACTCGAGGAAAGGAATTAATGAAACGAGCTCAGTGTCCTTCGGGTCGCCAGTCCACGGCTTAAGAACGATGGCATTTTCGGGTTGGTTTCGGACATGTTCGCGCTTGGTATCGATTATGATGACCTTGGAGAGATCACGGTTTAGGTAGGATAGATCCTATATGGTATCATGTTTTAGTAATTCCTCATGAACAGGGCTTAGAGGGATAAAGGAAAAAATTGATCGGAACTAACCTTGACAATCTCGCCATCCTTGTACTTGGTAGCTTCCCTGAACAAAGGCCAAACAATGAATCGAAAGGGGTCCAGCTTTCGAACCAATGGTTCTCCTATGGCGAACGGAACACTCGTAAATAGCACCAACTCGTAGTACTGACTGAGATAGCGCAGGAAGTAGTCTACACCCGGACGTTTCGCGACTCTCCAGCCATGTTCTCTCGTCCATTCGCTGTGTACCAGCATATCCTCGAGGCTGATACAGAGGGTGTACGGTCGTTCGAACATGGGGTCGGGATCGGGTAGCAGCTTGTCGAAAGCGGGTTCACTATAGTAGCTTGTAACATCGCCAAACCGAGCCATCATACGCTTCCACCACAGCGACAACGACCAGCCATTGGGAATATCGGTATGCATCTTAGCTTCGTCATCGTCCCACTCCCGGCCAAGATAACCTAGTCCGACAACACCAGAGACTAGCGCCAAGACATACATGCGATTGGCAAGCCTGTTTCTTCGCTTCTCAGTCGAACTGATGTATGCAGATGCGGGCAGCTCTCCCTTGCCGCGCCCACCGCCGGATTGAGTCTCGTGCGGCTCCTCTTCAACTGCGGCAAGCGCCGATTTGTTTGTGGCGCCGCTTGTTTCATACTCGAGAGTCGACGGAATGCCTTGTGTAAGATCAGGGAGTTGGCTTAGGTCAGGTTGTTTAGTAGAAGACTCGGCTTCAGCGCCTTGTGAAGGTTGCGCTGACGGGGAAGAAGACTCGGAAGCAGATTCGGGAGCGGGCGCTTGAGATTGAGCAGGCTGAGCTGAGCTAGACGGAGGTTGATTGGGTGTTGATTTCTGGCTTGTTCCTGCGCTCGACGGTATGTTATGAGGTCGGTTCTTAGCCATTCCTCGAACCCATATTGGAGCGGCCGGGTTGGATATTCTGGAAAAAGCTGGAGCTGCTATGGCTGATCGTGAGAGCGCCGGTAGTCGCGCAGAGCGCGCGAGGGCTCTCGACAGCATGATGCTAGATTGTCGACTTTGATACGAGATCCAGCAACAGATGACCAATAGCACCAGGGTCTCAGCGCCAATCCAGTCAACAATGTAGAATGCAGACCAGAGGCTCGTCCGTCGAGACTGCGCGGGATGACGAAGAATTGGGAAATTTTAGACCGTCCTCAAGCTTGGCCCTGTTCAATTCAAAATCATCCTGGTACGATAGAGGAGTCTGTTCAATCTCCAAATTTTTACTGCCGAGGTTTTGCCAGGCCCTACGTAAGAGCCATAGATTGGAAACCTTGGGAAAAGTTAGAGCGCCAGCCATGGACTTCGATTGGCTGGATTGGTTTCTCGAATGCTCCGTGATTCGGTGCTAACTTTGCCCGTGGTACGCAGAAACCTCGAGCCCACATCACGTCATCAGAAATGTTCAAGTACCATGTGCCTATATGTGAATGAATTTATGAGACCCGATGCGAGGCAAAATAAGAAACCGCGCAATAAGCAAAACAGTCTAGCAAATACTAAAAAAAATAAAATAAAATATGACAGGAAGGGGATTCGAACCCCTGCGGATTGCTCCAGAGGAAATCTCCGTGTTAGACACGAGACAAGTCAGTGACTTGAACCCTCCGCCATAACCACTCGGCCATCCTGCCAGTTCACCTTAGTTGGTGATTGGTGAGGTGACGAGTTATTGTAGACTATAGTCTGTGTGTGCGCATTGTCGCCAGACGGTAAGACTCGCTTTGTGATTGGTGTATCCTTTACGGCTCTGTGCGTCTTTAGGTGTCGATCTGATTCGTTGAGCTTGGACCTGTCTAATCCTAATTTGGCTTGGGTACCCCGCTACTTTGGAGAATAGTGGGGCTTCCTAAGGTATGTGGGTAAGTTAGGTAATCATGGATGGTATGGCAACCCCGCCTACCGAACCGGCCAAAGTCCCGGACTGTCCGTTCCTTTCTTTGCCCGAATCACCTGGACCATCTTTGCCCCACTTAGACAAACCATCATGTCATCAATCTGCACGTATCTTTGCACTACATTATGCAACTACGATGTACATAAGCAGTTGCCATTCGTGAATGGCGCACGGCGAATGGCGAATGTCTGCTTAACTCCCGACTCCTTACCTAAACCTTCTATTCTAAGAATCATCAAATAGAATTGACTCAACCCTCTCCTCCAACTTCCCTCTACCACCTCTGCCACCTCTACCTGCTCTACCAAGGATCCAAGGTACCAGTTTCTTCTTCCGGTTGCCTTCTGCCGGTCGTCTTCCCCTCTCCTTTCTTCGGCGCGATTGATTCTTCTCCCTATTTATCTCTTGTTGCCGAATCTTAGCCTATTTGTCATCTTACTCTCATGAATTACACTGCATACGACCGACTTACTACTTTGACCTCCAACATGGCAGCGAAGAGTGCTGCGTTCTAGAGGGTGGTTGTCACTCGTTGAAGTATCACGATGGCACCACCCTCGGCGATGCCACGTTGTACTGAGATTCAATCAATTGTTCCATATTAACCCCGGAACGAATTTCTGCGAGCAGCAACTAGGAGACTAAGGCCTAGATCTTATTATACTCGACTTTTATACGCGAACGCTGACTGTCGCGTGCCGCTAAATCCGCGTTGCTAGTGTCGCCACATTCGTATTCTGCGGTCGTGTGCGGATCAACTTGCAACCTCGATTATACCGACCTATTCAAAATGCGTCGCAAAGCTGTGACGGCGAAGGGCTCAAGGGCTATTGGTGCCTCTTCGGGCCCAACTCCCATCTCTTCAGCCTTTACTACACCACTTAGCTCGGCTTACCCTTCCACCTATGCCTCTGAAACCGAATACGATAATAACGACGAAGTGGCAAAACTACCAATCGGCGCCCTTACGCTGGACGGATCGGCGTCGAATCTACGAAAGCCAAAACGAGAGAAGCAACTGCCTTTTCGATTTCTCGATCTTCCATCCGAATTGCGTTTGAAAGTCTACGATTACCATTTCGCCGGCACTGGAGATGTGCTCGACCTCGATCGCGACAATTATAAGAGAATTCATCAGAAGCTAGCTATCCTTCGTGTTTGCCGCACTATATACAGAGAAGCTTCCTACCTCTTCTACAGCACGCATCCGGTTCGCATTTTCCCCACGATTCCTGGGCGCTTCTTTAAGACCAAGAAGCCGCTCCTGGCTCGTTTGAAGCCAAACCAACGATCGAGCTTGACCTCGCTCGAACTACGCCTCGGTCCAGGCTGGAGTAGTCCACCACGTGGTTGGGTTGTGAATCCCGCATTGGGTCTATCAGACTGCGTCAATGTGAACAAGATTACCGTCTACGTGGAATGCGACCCTGGAAATGACTTTTTCAGGGGTTTCCGCCAGCCAGACAACTTTTATGAGCGATTCTCCAAAGCTCTACTAACTGGTGTCCTCGATGAAATGCCGTGGGTCGACCGGATTGAGTTCGAGGCATGGCCCAACGTTAAGAAATCAGGGGCACTTATGCGCGGACTCATCGAGGTCGTCACGACTCGAGGAATCAAGATTATCTGGGGTAAGGAGAGAGGGTGGACCGATGCGGAGGAAGTAGAACCGGAGCCAGCATTGGATCTCAATGCTCCCCTTCTCATGAATCACGGCAATCCGGGTATTATGGTGGTTGTGTAACGCGAGGCGTACGTATTTTGATGGATTGCAACCTTTTAGACCTCGAATAAGGCAGTTGCTAAAGCAGAGAGAGGCGAAGAGGCCGATTGGTAGTTCTTTTATTATTCGTTAGGTAATGGTCACGGTGCACAGGGTGTAACTCACCTCTCATTCTGATGATGTAACGGCCTAGAGTGGAAGGGATTTTATCGAAGCAACCCTTCTCCTACCAAGGCCTTGTATGTGTAGTAATTCGTATCGCGTCTCTAATAGAGCAACACGCTGTACGAGAACTCCCATTTTGTGTGATCCTCACTGTTAGCGCGCATCTACTACACATACAGTCAAGCATTCATCAACAGGTGGGCCAATTAACTATTATAGATCTACCATCTAAGAAGCATTTGGACTGGACGTTGAAGCATAACCGTTTTGGGGGTGCCCACGGGTAGCCGCTATCAACTGTACTACCTTGTAAAATAGCCCCACCAAAATTTTCTATCCACATGCATGCAAGCGACTTGAGCTTTGCTTCCAATTTCTTATCAACTACGGCTCTACAAACAAACCGAGCTTAACCCACTCTCATGCAATTCTAGGATTGCAATAATAGTTGGAAGCCAATCCCATCGTGTGAAGCCGCACCTACACCTTTCATCCAGGCGCCACCGAACTCTATCTAAGCAAAGAAAAGGAAGAGAAGGAGCGAAAATAAAGAAAGAAAAAATGCCCCTCGATACATCAACCTACAACCTCGCGCTCCTGCGCATCGACGGGCGCCGCTGGAACGAGCTGCGCCAACTGCGCGCCCAGATCCGCACCCAAGCCGCCGCCGACGGCTCCGCTTACTTCGAGCTAGGCAACACGAAGGTCATGTGCGTGGTCACGGGTCCCAGCGAGGACAGCAAGAGGCGCGGGCAGGGCGCTTCTTCTGCTTCGGCGGCGGGGGGCTCCGCGTCGGGTGGGAATGCCGCGGATATCCTTGTTAGTGTTGTTGTGGGCGGGTTTAGTACTGTTGATAGGAAGAAGAGGGCGCGGAGCGATAAGTATGTTGTTTGCTTCACTTGAGATATAGGATCGTGAATATGGGTATGGATAGCGAGGTCTAATACTAACGCGATCGCAGGCGCATTGTAGAACTCCAGTTTACGCTCGCGAAATCGCTCGCCGCGGTCCTGCACACGCACCTCTTCCCTCGCAGCACCATTTCTCTCTCGCTACACATCCTTTCGCAAGACGGCTCGCTGCTTGCGTGTCTGATCAACGCCGCAACGCTCGCGCTCATTGACGCGGGTGTGCCTATGACCGACTACCTCGTTGCCTGCAGCGCGGGCAGCACGTCCTCGTACGCAGCTGCTGACGATTCGGCTGACCCGCTCATGGACCTGAATAACCAGGAGGAACAAGAGCTGCCGTACCTGACGGTAGGGACTCTAGGGTCGACAGACAAGGTGGCGGTCCTGGTGTGCGAAAGCAGGGTCCAGGTTAGTCGGCTGGAGGGCATGATGGTTACAGCCGCGGATGGGTGTAAGAATATTCGGGAGTATTTGGACTCAGTTGTGAAGGAGAAAGGAAGAAGGATGGTTGAGGAGGGCGCGATTGAGAAGGGTGTGAGTATGGCTATGGATATTGATGTTTAGGCTCTGGTCGAGGAAGCAATATTTCTGGACAAAAGCAAATGAGGGAACGGAAAAGATATGGAGTTCTGGTTGGCAATGACATAGCATTTGGCAGGCGTTACGGTTCAAGACTTTTACTCATGAGTAAGTCAACCCTTTCAGAAATGGAATCTTAATTCATTATTACATCAATCCATACTACCAGCTGGTATCATACTAATCCTAGATAGCCATTTAGAGCTCTTCGTGCTTTGGTTTCTCCGCCGAAGTTGCTTCAGGGGTTGGTTCCGCACCCTTCGTCTCAGTTTCGGATTCAGGCTCAACTTCAACCTCTACGGACTCTTCAACCTTGACCTCGACACTCTCAGTCGGCTTCTCTTCCGTAGTCTTCTCAACAGCCTCGCCAATGAGACCCTCTGGCAGCTTCTTCTTTTCGCCCTCGCTTAGGCGAATGGCGTCGATCCAGCTCTCAACACTCTCGAGGCTGAAATCTCCCTCGTAGTGGCGCCACCATCCTCTCTTGCCGTTGACAGCAACAATTTCGACATCACCAGAGAGCTCCAGACTCTTGAATACCGAGGTAGTGACCTCGTTGTCAGTGTGGACCTCGAGGAAGGGGAAGATGTGGCGCTGTGCCTGGGCATGCTTGAATGCTAGCTCAGATAGGCTAGTAAGGGCCTTCTCGGCGGTTTCTCCGTGAGCCGAAGGCACAAAGGCGAGAACACAGGTGTGGGCTTTGCGGTTAAGGCATTCCTTGGTTAGCTTGTCAGCCTCGGTGATGGCTGGGATCGGCGGGACAACCTCGACTGGCTTTTCGGCAGCTGGAGGAACTTCAGTAGACTCAGCTGATTCCGTTGAGGTAGTCTCAGAGCTGGATTCGGATGACTTGGAAGAGGCCTTCTTGTCCTTCTTCTCAGACTTTTTCTCGCTCTTCTTTTCACTCTTTCCTTTAGCAGGAGCCGGGTCCGGGTTTGGCTCGCCGGCTTGTGAGAGAAATTTGACCATGGCATCTTTCTTCATCTCTCCATCATACACTACGCTCTCCTTGTCACCACCTGGTAGTAGGACCAAGGTTGGATAGGACTTAATACCGAAGAGCTCGTTCGCCTTGGCCTCCTTATCTCGGATTTGCGCAATGGTGATAACGTCGAGGAAATCAATTGCAATGCTCTTCAGCAAAGCGCTTGTGGTGCCCTTCTCGGTGAATAGAATAGCCTTGGCGCTCTCGTTCTTGGTTGATAGGAATGAGTCAATGTCCTTGTCCGTTACACGTTTAACATGGTTGTTAATCTTCTCGACAACAGCATCCACGATGCCCTTGGCCGTCCGAGGACCGTTGTAGTCCTCAACGATCGGCTTGCCCTTCTTTCCAGGGCGCACGACTTTTACAGTTGGGAAGCCCTTAACGCCCATCGCGCCGCACAATTGCTTGTTCTCATCTTCATCGCAGTTCACAGCGGCAACCCGGGCAAGGCCCTCGAGATTCTTGGCCGCCTTCTCGTAAGCTGGCTTGAGATTCTGACAGTGACCACACCATGGCGCGTAGAATTCGACGACCTACTGGCTATTAGTGGACGGCCAAAACCCACTTACTACTGTAGGGACTTACTGAAGTATAATTGGACTTGTTAATTATTCTGTCATAGTTCTTCGCGTCAACCTGGACTACTGGAGAGCTCTTAAGATATAGACCAGCCTGTGCGGTTGGCAGAGCGGAGAGAAAAGCCACGGCAGCAATTGCTGTGGCGGGGTTGAGATTGAAGGCATGCATGGCCAGTTCCCGGAGGTAGGATCTCACGATTCAAGAGCTAGGGATGGAAGGCTAAATGAGGTCGAACTATAACCTAGACGATAGGAATGGGATAACTAGAAAGAAATTGATACATCAAACCGAATTCACTCTTGTTTCGTTTATAATTGAGGAGATCTGTACATGACAGATAATCTGCTCTCCGGCGTCACACGACAAAGACCGAAGGTGAAGCTTTAAATGATTGCTGTCTTCTTGCTCGATTAAGCAAAAGGCCAGCGTGGAAATTCGATCCAATTCGCTGAGGAACCACGCCATGTTCGCACCAGGCCCCTCTTCTCCACCTGTGTCTGATGAAATCATTGGTTGCGTTGGGGAATCTGGGGTAAATTGTGGCTGGTGCCCGAGAGCTGATAGAAGTGTGGCGCGAGCTTCCCCTCGCTATCGAGGCTTGGTGGAGAAGGTGTGACTTCAGCGGGGGAGGTTTCGAATGTCGTGCCTGGAGCGAGCTTGCGCCGAGGCTGGTCTTCTCTCTTCTTTAAACCTCGCACTTGGCAATGACTATTTGCAACGACGTCGCGCTATATTACGCTTGAGAATCAAGTCAACAAAATCTGTCGGCCATAGGCCCTAAACGGCTTTCGATTACCCGATAATATAGGCAGCACCATTAGAAACTCACTCACCTTACCGGCTCACTTGAGAGATCCAGATATACATTCTGATCAGTCGCATATCAGACTGCTCTCCTTATAGGGGAGCCTCGATAGAGCAACGATGGCAGCCAACATACCCGCGAAACTAAAACAAGCGGGCATCACGCCCTTTATTGTGCGCGCTACGCAGCTCGAAACTGCGAAGCCTGTCATCGCATACTGGTGTATGACCACCTACCGCCGTCGCATCAGTATATAGACTCCATTTGCTAAGTATCATGAATCCAACAGGTTATTACTGGGCTGTCAACCAGATCCTTAGCAAAGGACTTCATTCCGCCGACGAAGAATGTCACCATTTTACTACGAATCTTATGGAGAAGCTGGAACTGGTACGACGACGAGGCCTGCATTTATTGATTCTTCGTTGCGACCCTCTAACAAATGTTTTCTTCTATAGACTAAAGAGGCGCAATCTGGAAACGATGCGATTCACGACGACGTGGCTGGTCAAGCATATGTCGAGCAGTTTGCGCAAGAGACCTTCGAGAGAGCTCTTCGGCCGTTGAAAGCCAACAAAGTCACACAGTACAGCGTCTTCAATAGATGACGAAGTTCTCACGAGCGCGATAGCTAATAAAGATATCCAGGCAAACAGCAAGCACTTTCGAAGCTGCAGCTACTTTCTTCCAACTAGTCAATATCTGGGGACAGCCCGATGCTGAGACGCAAGAGAAGATCAAGTACGCAAAGTGGAATGCAGCCCGTATACTGAAGGCTATTAAAGAGGGCAAGGATCCCAATGAGTCGAACCCGAAGCAGGAGGAAGTGAAACAAGAACAAGCTGCGCCAGCGCTGGACCCGAACGACCCAGAAGTGCAGATGATCGGAGCCGCGCAGCCGAAGCCTGCAAGTATAGAGGAGGTCCCTGATGAAGATGCTAAGCTGCATCCCACAACAGCCAGTTCTTATCAGACATTCCCAGCGCCCGTGTCTGAGCCAACATCACCCCCAGCTCCGTCGGCGTCAGCGCCTGAGCAAGTATCACCCATAGTTCCTCCTGGTCCGCCAACGCAGGAGCCTGGAAGCTATTTCCCTAGTGCGCCTAGTGTCCCTGACACTTTAGACCTACCTTCTACGACGAGCATGCCACCACCAGGTCAAACCAGCTACGACCCAATGGGCCCTCCTCCAGTAATACCGAGTCCCCCTGGCGCTCATGATCCCTCTCTACCCCCGTCTACTCCATTCTCACCACCAAATGTGTCCTCGACACCCCAGGATTTCTACCGCCCCACCCCTACGCCTCCGGTAGCTCCACCGCAACAGAAACATATACCTTCTCCTCAGGCACCTACGGCTAGTCAGAATTACTATACTCAACCTTCACAGCCGGTCATCCCACAAAGGACAGTAGCACCCGCACCCGCACCCGCGGTGCCAGCGCAACACTATGGAGGCAGCAGTGCGCCGTCGAATTCAAACTCTTATAATACGGACGACATGGCGATGGTGCAGGCTCAGAAGCATGCCAAGTGGGCCATTTCGGCGCTGAATTTTGAGGACGTGCCGACGGCTGTACGAGAGCTGGAGGCCGCGTTGGCTGTTCTTGGAGCACGATGACTTTGAGATAGTATAGATTATGGATGTATTTAGAGTCAAAGAGCCATGAGATATGAATGGGATTAATGATACTATTTTTGTCTAAGCGACTAAATCAAATCACCTGGACTGATTTGAGTTGCGATGTGCATGGACGATCACTTCGCGGATCTAACCTAATGCAAGATTCCTAGGGAGAGACAATCTTAGAAAGTTTGCTAAACCGGTTGGTTACTCCATTTTTATCATCTTAACTCCAGAGCTATTCATCGGAGTTGCGGAGTACGCGACTTGGTACACATTAGGAGTGACGGAGCTGATATTGCCTTTGTGAAGTCAACGGATGTGAGAGATGGGAGATGTCAAACCCGAGGTGAGGTACATCGGATTTGGAACATTTTCAGACTGGAAAGCCGAGACCCACACGGGACGGAGCTCCTAGGGTCGATCGTTGGTGACATCTACCTGCAACCTTTAACGTCGGATAAATTACTAAGCTGACTCGAGACTGGAGTACCTAGGTACTACCATCTTTGTTACTGATAGTAGTAGAACAGATGGTTTATTAAGCCGCTGTGGTCATCATTATCGTTGTTTATAGTCGTCACCATGTTGCCTAAAAGGCTGTTGGGTGACAGTATCAAGAAACGGTAGATCCAACGTCTTTACTATTCTTGAGCATTCAATTCTGAAGCAATAAGCAGCTCAGTAGAGTTACTATAATTCAACACCTGTAATAGCTAAATCCGTATACTTCCATTGGTATAGTACCTAGCCCGTTAGTGGGGCACTGGGAGCTAAAAAGCGGCGCGGACGATGGAAGCCAATAGTACTCGGGAATAGCAGATTCTATACCTCGCCCGTCTCCATTATTCTCGGATCTTGATATCACAGTGGCGTAACGGCTGTTCAACTCTGAGCTGTGCCTTATAGCTTTATGTCCATCTTTATCAAATCCCCTTGCATTACGTTAGATACATACAATACTGTACAGAGCCTATCACTCACGTTGCCCAGCTACTAAGCTCCTGAGACGGACTTAGGCTCTACGCATGCATCCAAAGACCGCCATTGGCCCAGTTTCATATGGCGAGGGGACGGTTTTACTCATTGTTGGCATCATTGCTGTTGTGCGATGAGGGATAAATATCCTGATTGCCCTCCTACTTGGGCTTGGTGTTTCCAGCTCATATTCACCTCACATACATACTTCAGTAGTGTATCGTAACATCCTACTCACCTCAAGAGAAGCTTACCAATATCGAACAACACCGAGACTACATATAACCAAACATCATGTCGCTGCCAAAGACCTTCAAGGCTGCCGTCCTTGAGAAAAAGGACCAGCCTATCACCATCAAGGACGTCGAGCTCAAGCGACCGGGACCTGGGCAGGTCCTCGTCAAAGTTCTCGCCTGCGGCGTCTGCCACTCGGACGTCTTCGAGCAGGGAGGTCACCTAGGTGATGTATTTCCCCGTATCCCAGGCCACGAAATCGTAGGCGATGTCGTCGCCGTCGGCAGCAACGTTGCTCGGTTCAAGGGTGGTGAACGAGTTGGTGGGCCTTGGCACGGAGGTACATCCCCCTTTTTACTATTACTTTAGTTACAGGAGCAGCGCTAACACACCCCAGGCCACGACTCAACCTGCCGACAATGCGCCCGCAGCCTGTTCCAAATGTGCGACAACGCGCAAGTCAACGGGGTGACCATGGACGGCGGGTACGCCGAGTACGTGCTCCTGCGCGAAGAGGCCGTGGTGCGCGTGCCGACGGACGTGGACCCGGCCGAGACCGCGCCGCTGCTCTGCGCCGGCGTCACCGTCTTCAACTCGATGCGCAAGATGCACGTCGAGCAGGGCAACCTGGTGGCCGTGCAGGGCGTCGGCGGCCTCGGCCACCTCGCCATCCAGTACGCGAACAAGATGGGCTACCACACCGTCGCCGTCAGCTCCGGCGAGAGCAAGCGGGACTTCGCGCTCAGGCTCGGCGCCCACGAGTACGTCGACGCGAGCAAGGAGGACCCCGTGCTGGCGCTGCAGAAGCTGGGCGGCGCCGCGATGATCGTCGCGACCGCGCCGAATCCGAAGGCTATTTCGCCGCTGGTGGCCGGCTTGCAGGCCGGCGGCAAGCTGATCGTGTTGGCGCCGGTCGGGCCTGTGGAGTTCAACACGGCGGTCCTGGTGGGTAAGGGTGCGTCGGTGCACGGATGGCCCAGCGGACATGCGCTCGATTCGGAGGAGGCGATTCAGTTCTCTAAGGACCATGGCGTTAAGTGTCTCATTGAGAAGTTCCCGCTCGCCGATGCGGCGAAGGCGATGGAGAGCTGTCAGTCGAGCAGGGTGCGCTTCCGGGGCGTGTTGATCCCTTAGATGATGTTTAGGGACTTCGGTGCTGTTTGTTAGTTGTGTAGGCGGGTGTGTTACTGTAAGAGTTGGGGAATGCTGGAGCGGTAACGTTGGTGTATGGTAATGAAAGCTCATAAAAATTCAGGCGAAAACTTAAGTGTGATTTGTCCCCGCTGGATATGTGAGCCCCTTCCCAATTGCTCGGAATCATTTCATTTGAGCCTCTACTGAAAAGCCTAAGTGACAGGATATTTACGAGTTATGAATATAATATTTGATTTTGAATATTTTTCATTGCTTCAAGACTGACTCTGATGTATTTCACTGGGCCAGAAGCTTAGGGGTCTGTGAGAACCCCTGGCCACTAAGGAGGTTACCCCAATTGTTTCCCCTCAGCCGTGGCTTGGGGATTTGATAGGCTGAGAGGTTCCCAGGCGATTTCCCCAACCGCTACGTCATCCCCATCAAGATTAATCTTGGAAGACTTCATATTCCAAGAAACTTGTCAGCTTCGACGTATTCGCGCCGTGGAGGGTCCAGAATGAGGCCCCGGCCTGAGCCTGTAGCCGCCCGTGAGTTGGGAGTTCGTATTTCCACCAAGATACAAGAATTTGTCTAAAATGGCTGCATGTAGGCCTGGTAGGTCGCCACTGCGGTCGGCTTGTTTCGTTTGTTCTTTCTTAAAGATCACTTCAAAAGACCTTTGTGAATCACCAAGCTATTACGCGCCTTGTTGTATTGAATAAGAAGAATTACTTGTTTACCTATACAATTATATCCCTAGTATACCTATTACACCTATAGTCACCGGCTGGTTTCCCTTGAACCCTTTTGGCATATTTTTAACCCTTAGAGCGCTGGTTGCCCTCGTCAACGTCTTCGACGTATAAGTCGCAGACTCGTTACAACCATCAATACACAACCTACCTTTGATATAGGATACAGCCTCCAGGCTATCATCGAGATGGCCTCCTTACCTCTCTACCTCCTTTTCCCAGCCTTATCCCACTCTGGCTCTAGAATAATACACACTTTATTGCTCCTTTTAACCCTCGTTCAACTTGCTTTCAGCCAGACGGTAGTCCAAACAATAGTAATCACAGTCGCGCCGCCCATCCCCAGCGAAGCGCCCTCCTTTGTGGACCACGATACCTTCACATCAGCTATTCTGAACAGCACCAACTTCTACCGCTCTGCCTACAACGCCTCCTCCGTGCGATGGAACTCTACCCTAGAAGGCTTCGCCTCTTCCTACCTCTCGCAGCACTCCCAAAGGTCGGACGGTGAAACCTGCAACATGCACCACTCCGGCGGCCCCTACGGCGAAAACCTCGCCCTCGGGTGCTCCGACGCCGGGTCCTGCGTCGACATGTGGGCCAGCGAGGTGTCGCAGTACGACTACAGCGACCCAGTCTTCGGCGAGAACACGGGACACTTCACGCAGTTGGTCTGGCGCGATACCACGGACGTCGGGTGCGGCGCCAAGCTGTGCCCTGGGAACGGGGGTTGGTATCTCGCGTGCGAGTACTGGCCGCGTGGGAACATTATAGGGGCTTTTGCTGATGAGGTTGGGGAGCCGGAGAGCGGCGCTGCGGGGTGGAGGAGACCGTCATGGGGCGTGGCTGATGTGCTGGTTCTGGGGGCGGCGGTTGCTGCTTGGTGGGGATTGGTGTGATGATACCCATGGGGAGAACGATGTGCTGACAACCATTTGAATATGGTTTGTCATCGTATAGTATCCTGTATTGAAACGACGCTACGATATGATATGATACATGAAGATGTATATTATGCACGGCTTGAGAAGGAATCTTAGGTATATAAAAAGTTGTCCTGAATTGGTGTTGGGTAGGTACCTATTGGAGGTTTAAATACGGGGTATATGATAGCGCAGGTTTCCTAACGACAGCGGCTGATTATAGCAAATCTTACTGAAATGAATGCCTCCTTTATAGCAGGTGCCTATCTCGCTTTAGCGGGTTTAAGGATATTGGCCGCCCTCCCAACTTCCAGGGGAAACGAATAACCAATAGGGTATTCATAAGAAAAAGCACTTTACCAAGACTATGATTATGTTCCAGGTGTGCATTTAGATATCTAAGAGCGAGACGAACCGCAAGCGATGTTTAGAAAGAGGCGAATTTCTCAAATTCCGTACACTATTGAGGGCTTATGTAACCCTTCTCCATCCTGAATTAGGGGCGCCACATGGCGACACCGCATTTAAACGATTCTAATCGGCTGTCCTATTGTCCTACTTTCCCTCATGTTAGAGTATTCGAGACAATCCCGACTCTTTCATCCACGTTGCCTTTCGATCAGGAACTAGCCTGGCCATCAAGCGAACATAACTCAAAAATTCCTCAGATTTCTATTAGCCATTAGGCGATTCCGGCGTGGGAAGTGCCTTCTATCACCACTAACTCTAATGGAAACTCTTATCGATCATCCGGTGGCTCATTCTCTGCAGCATTTTATCGGTAATTTTGGCTGGTTTATGGCTGCGTTTCATTAACGCGACGGACCTACAGAATGCTTTTTTTCCGGCTACGGTATTTCTCTCCGCGACCACATTTATGCTGGCTATCCCACAGATATTGGAAAAATAGATTTCTTCATAGTAGCCTGCTTACAGTTACTATAAGCTACCTGGCCTTTACAAGTGCCTTGAATCCGTTTTGCCGAGCAGTCGCCGTGATGAACTTGTCACTTGCGGCCTCAACATCCTCAGGACCCACGCCATCAAGCCGGAAATCGAACCCCTGAACAAGCACCGCAATAATTATGTACAGTTCGGCCCACGCAAGACTTTTGAGGATACACGTATTAGTTATTCATATCGTTGAATCACACTAGACCGGATTATGGCGAATGGGGAGACTTACTACATCCCAAGACAATTCCTCGTACCTCGCCCAAACGGCTCGTACCCCTGATCGACTCTCTTGATCGCTCCGCTGCTATCGAGCCATCGCCTTGGCTCGAATTTCTTGGGCTCTGGATAGAGTCTCTCGTCTTGGTGCATAAGGAGGAGAGTCATGCCCACAGGGGTACCGGCAGGTATCCGCCATTCCCCGTACCAGATGTCGCGATCGGGCGCTATCCGCTGCGAACGCGAGGAAATGGGCGTACTCAGACGCAGGCCTTCCATTAGAACGGCTGTGAAGTACGGGAGCGCTTCGAGACGCGCAAGGTTGATACCCTCTGCCCCTAGATCAAGGTTTACACCGGAAGAGGCGAGCTCCTCTCGCAGTTGGCTGAGCATACTAAGGTTCTTGAACAGATGATATATCGTAACGCGGATGGAATGGGCAGTTGTTTCCATGGCTGCGGTGGTGACCGTGGCGACTTCATGCGAAAGGTGCTCAAAGGTCTTGTCAGATGGTGGGAGGTCGGATGCCAACATCTGGTGCACAATTGTGTGAGCCGTGTCGCCCGGCCCGAGGGGGAAACTACTATCGGCCAACTTTGACTGCGACAAGATGTCGTTGGTGATCTTCAGCATTCTCTACACTGAAGTCAGCTCATGATCGAGAGGAGGGAAAATATATGCGCGAGTTGGGATAGGAAAGAAATAAGAAGACGCAGTTCCCAGACTGTTAAGATTGGAAATTTACGACTTGCCTCCGTATACGAAAGAAAGGTCTTAAGGCCATTATCTCCTATCTTATCGAGTATACTCATGGGTATAGACTCCAGGAGTGGCCCGTACCATCGGATATGCTTGGTCGTGCGCCATATACCTCCTATGTTCTGCTGTAACGTGGCGAGGTCTGCGTGGAAGTCTTCAACGTCAAGGTGATTAAAACTACCCCCAATAATGGTTTCGGTAGCAATGTCTCTAGTCAAGGCGCTGATGGCATTGCCGAGATTCATTTCTACCCCCTCGGGCAGAGTGCGCAGGCGGTGGCATAGCTTGCTTGTCATGGTCTCAATCACATGTTGTTTATGGACCACGTTCGCCTTAGAGAAAAATGGGTTCAGCGCAGCACGACGGCGTCTGTGTTCGTGAGAGTCAAGAGAGTGTATAGTAGCTGATGGCAGCCCAAAAGGTGTAATTGTCCATCCATATTTGTCCCAGCGCCCGTCTTGGCGGTAGAGCTGTTTAAAGAAGGCAGGGTCGTTTACATGAAGCTCGTGGGGGCTTATCCGGACGATTGGGCATGTTGAGAGTTAGTCTTCCTATACCAAACCAAAGAGATGGTGGTCGAAGGTTACCATATTTCTTATGCAGCTCATCGATTTTGAATGTATACTGGCCACCGCAGATAACATCATAGTAAGCTTCAAAGTAACGAGTGAGTGCGGCTACCGTTGGGCCTGGAAACCTAGCTAGAGGATGGAAGTACAGCCTGTAAATAGCAATCGAGGGGATATAGAGCAAGGCAAGAGCCAACGCAACGTCCACCAAGAAGACGCCCATTTTGAGAAGAAATTTCCAGACACATGTGTAGTGAAGATCCCTTGCGACATCTTTTTTGAAGATGCTCTAAGTGTCTTTGTACATTATGTGGCGGAGCTGGTTCACTTGCTGGTGGATTCCTTGTTGGTTTACGGCTTACACAATCTCACCGCCCCCTTACTTCGTAGGGCAGTCAGCTTGTCGCTTTTAAGGGCGATAACCGCCTTGGATATTAATATTGCAAGCGCACCTATTGGACCCTAGACTTTAGGGACATTGTAATTTGTAGATTGAATACTTCACGACATGTTAGGGAAAGCTAGAGATGAGTCGGGCGTAGAATAATTGCTAGCAAATGGTAGCTCACTAATGGTAGACCCCTAGGTGCACAGCACAGCACAGCTTCAGCGCTTATAGTAGACTACCTACCTGACGGATGCGCTAACATAACGCCACTTGTAGCCCCTGACGGAATAAGGCTCGTTGGTTCAAGAGGGGCACCCTGGCTGCCCGGGCTGCCCGGGTATTTGAAATATTGTTTCCAGGATGACAATGCCCACGGCATGAACGGGAGATGGATTGTTTATTTCATTACTATATCGCATTACAAATACAAGTCGGTATCAATGTTTTGTGTGTTAAGTGTAAACCGCTGGGGCAATCGCGAAATTCATTTCTTGCTCAACGTATTCTGCGTCACATCTCTCATTCTATGCTCTGCCAATCAAATATATCTTCATGTTGACATGGAGTCGGTGCTGTCATTTCCAGTTGACTTCCCGTGCATCTTGCGTTCAACTTTGTCAGTCAAATGCTGCTGAGCGTCCTTGGAGAAGAGACAACCGACAATGGCAATGCCTCCGAACCCGAGACTTGCCAAGTACACCGTCTTGAACGCCTGAGTGTACGCAGTCGGCAGAACTGAAGCGACAGCGGCTTGAATTTCAGGGGTCAAGCCAGGGAAAGTGGCGAGTTTACTTCCTAACACGGCGGCGGCGAGGGCAGGAACTTTCTCGGCCGGGAGTCCGGCAGCAATTGCAGCGGGACCGACGTTCGCGGGCACCGTCGTGGCAAGGCGATTCGATAGGATGCTGCTGTAAACAGCTACAGCGATGGATCCACCAGCCGAGCGGATTGAGGCTAATAGGCCGGAGGCAAGACCGATGTCGACCGGCCTGCAGAAAAGGGGGGCCAGCGCGAGGGCGCATACTTCAATGACTCCAACGAAGAAGGGCCCAACCATCGTGAATGCAATGCCGGCGTTAAGAGTCTCGGGGGTGAGCGACGCGCAGGCACCGACGAAAGCAACCATGGAGAACGTCGAGAAGATGATCCAGTATCGAACGTTCCCTCCCCATTTCACGAAGAATCCGCCGAATGCTTGGCCAAGGGCTGTCGCGCTAGCAACTGTGCACTACATCTTCTAATTAGCTCCTTGGTCATGAACCCCCCTTTCACTTAGAAACACCTACCGAGATCCAACCGCCATATGTGATGTCCGAGGTATACAGAGCCTTGACTTGCTGAGGCCATAACAGAACTGCAGAATAGTAGGACATCTAGGACTGATTAATACTTGCATTGTCAAGCACGATGAGGTATATACTTACAGTTGCGACTGTAGCACAAGCGACAAGACTGATGAAGCCTCGATTGGCAAAGAACTGGACTGGTATAGCTGGGTATTCGAGCTTGGCGAATGCCTCATAAATAAAGAGCGCAATGAGGAGGATAGCCCCTATGACGATGGAGGAAATGGTCGCAGCTGAATCCCACGGGTATATAGTTCCACCCCAGCTCACTCCCATGAGGAGAAGAGTCAGACCGGCTGTCCACATGAAAATCCCGGCATCTAAATGCGCGTATAAGCCTAGGTAGTTACCTTCGCGAAAAGGGAGTGGAACTCACAGTCGAGCTGTTTAAGTAGCTGTCTCTTGGTCTTTCGCTCGTGCAGAAGATCAAATGTTGGCGGGTGGTAGAAAAAGAATAGCAAGATTATCGCAACTGCAACCACGATGATATTCAAGTAGTAACACCATCTCCATCCCATGTTAGGGTTCTGCAAAACAGCACGGGCTATCATTGATGTCAGCCATTGACGGTACCTCAGAACTAACGCAGATCAAAACTAACTTACCAATCATAGGGCCAATGCCAGCAATTGGTGCGTTCGTCGCGAATATTAACGATAGGACCATGGGACGATGCTTGTTGGGCACTAATTCACCCACAGCCACGTTAAAGCTCAGCTGGACCGTCTCTCCAAGTCCGTAGATGGCACTGCCGATGATCAAGCTGTTGACGTTTTGGGCAGCCGAGCATACGATGATGCCGACGAGGGCAACAACATTGCCGCCAATGAAGAACCATCGTCGTCCGAAGAGATCTGATAATCGACCAAGAATCGTATATGTAAAAGATAAAGCGAGAGTCCGGGCAATATTAACCCACGCGATATAGGGGCTGGGGCCTAAGTCACTGTTATTCTAACAAGGTTCTCGCTGTCCATCTGTCAGTTCGTAAACTTACCTATATCCGCGTTGATGTATGTTAACACATTAGTTGGTAGAAGCAAAAAGATAAAGGCTGATATAGCCGACAGGCAGAAACCCTGAGAGGCGTGTTAGTCTCGACGAACATTGCGGTACATATAGACTATTCCTGCTTACAGTCACGGCCCCAAGGAATCCAACAGAGTAGAAATAACCCTTCGGTAAATCGTCTCCTCGCGCAGCCGACCGAATTGACGAGGCATCATCATCAATCTCTTTCTCGAAACTGTGAAGTCGTTTAGGCGGGATCGCAGCCATTTCGACCTCCATGATGACGAGGTGGTTGTCGGAAGAAGAGTCAAGCTAGACCAAACCGCCCACCGGGTAATAGAAAGAAAATAACCACTCTATCAACTGATATGCGACGTCGAAGGGAGCGATCGACGGTAGGAAAAATAAGGTATGTAAGTGGGCATCCGCCTTTTTAGTCCTCTGGGGATCTTCAGATCCTGTGGATGGGTATGTTGGTCTTCGCCAGGATCATCTCTCGACATCCTACCATACTTAGCAGCAATCATTCAACTATAGAACGAAACCTGGGGGTCAGATTTGATACGACCCGGATTTCGCGCCCGAAGAGGACAGCTACAGGCTGGTCGGAGAAAATCTACGCTTACGGAATGCGGCAGTCGTCTGCTCGGTCTGGCTCCTATGAACAACCCTGAGCAGATGACACCTGGCTAACCTAAACCGCGCGATCTCAACGGCAAACGCCACAGTCGCGGCCGAATTTTGCCAGGAGATCAACCCGAATGGACAGCAATGGTGCATTAGTTCGGTAAAGCGCCAGGGCGTTTCTCATCTTCCGGACGCTGTTGGCAAGGGTTCGCAATTCAGATGCTACGGTACCGAACGAGAATGGAAGGGCCCCAGTCTGTTGGTTATATGTTTCAGACATGGTATAGAAGAATTGTGCCGTCCGTCATCCTTCTAGCTGCATATGCCAAGCGGCACTTGATGCGACCCCTGAACGAATTTGAATAATCGCGATGATGGGCGACGAGGGTTCACTTCTTGCGCTTCCAAACATCTAATTGCGCTACTGGTATATCTAGAAATTATTATATGTTAGGTAGTGAAATATACTACTATTAGGATAACACGTTGTATTTCACGTCTGTGCGGATCTCTCAATCCTTGATCATCACTCCGATAGATGATTTAGTTCTCAACGGCCTATCATATACGAATCTGGCCGAGAACCACGACGACGGTTTGCGAAGAATCCTATTTTTTTACGATCATCGTAAACCCTGACACTTGGGATGCATCAGCATTGCAGATGCATATCGGTTCCAGAACTGTTTCCTTGTCGTTCCTGACTCGTAAATGGACTATACCGAGCTGTCTCTTGACTCGAGTGTTACGGCAGGTGTCATAGAGTAAATCTCAAAGCCTGCTCCCCTTCCACCGAGGCTCTCTCTTTTCGGCGAATGCCTTCAAGCCCTCCAGTATATTCTCTCCCCTCTGTAGCTCCGCAAACTCCTTTTCCAGCGTCCACTCCACGGCTCTTTCCACGCTGGCTGTTTCCCATCCTTGCCTGAGACCGGCGCGCGTGCATATGATGGCGTCCGGGCTGTTCTTGGCGATGAGCTCGGCATATTTGATGGCCTCATCCACCACCTTTTCTTTCGGCACCACCTTGTTAACTATGCCCCATTGGAACATCTCCTGCGCCGTAGCATTGCGCCCTGTAAGTGCGAATTCAGACGCACGCTGTAGCCCTATGCTGCGTATCAGTCGCGGCAGCGCGCCGCCGATCGCTGCGATTCCCCTTTTCACCTCTGGCAGCCCGAAGTAAGCGTCTTCAGCGGCGATGACGAGGTCGCAGTTGACGACGAACTCGCACCCGCCGCCCATCGCTAACCCGTTCACGGCCGCGATGACGGGCTTCTTGCCGAGTCGACGGCTGAGGGGCTTGAATGCGGGTGAGTTCCCCATGCGACTCTTGGGATCCGCGTCATCAGACATGGAGTTATTCCATTCTTTCAAGTCGGCTCCTGCCGAGAAGGCTCGGCCGGTGCCTGTGATGATGGCGACGCTCAGGAGAGGCTCCAGGTCGAACCATTTCCAGACAGAGTCCATCTCCCACTGCGCTGTCGTAGACATTGCGTTCAAATCCTTTGGACGATCCATTCGTACTAAGAGCACCCGAGGCGCTGGATACGATAGCCTCAGGAAAGTCGGTGTTGGCGGTGGTGGTGTCTCTGTTGGCGCCATCGTGAATGTAGATATTGTAGATGACTACAACGAAAAAGATGAATTCGATGTGATATCGTGACTACCTATGCGAGAGCCTCTTCTCCAAAAAGGACACACCTAAGGTGTGACAATCCTCGGTCTGTCGGTATACTGGCATACGAGTCGTGATGACCCCTTGGCTAGCAAGAACATGACTCTCTCGTTCCAAACTTTCTCTCGAAGACACGCGAGATGCCAGCAATTCTGCAAGGTACGACGCGATAGCACTACATCGAGTTTATTTTTCACGAGGTTGAACGTCTGGGCTCGTGGGTCTCTACGACCTAAGTAAATGACCCTGCATTATTATAAGCCGGGGTTGATGGATCGCTTACGCAGATTCGGAAGCTCGCCAGCACTGGCAGGGCTGCCGGGTCCACCAAATGCATGCCACACTGCCATCGCTGCTAGGTACCCCAGGAAAATCATCCCACTGCCTAGCCGCCCAGGCCGCGAAGAGACCATTGCGCTGTAATACGTGCCGGTCTCCTGGGGTCTCGAAAGGGGGACTCATCGTAATGCGAAGCGTTGACGGCTTTGATAGTTTGATAGAGATGAAACAATCTCTTCTTGGGCGCCGAGATTAGCTCCTAGATATCGTAAAGCAAGCCCGGAACCTAGTCCGGTTCTGCGCCGCAATAATACACTTCAGTTAGGCATATTGCGGGCCAATCTCTGTAACGTATGATAGAATATAGTACCTAGCTATCTGTTAATTGCTGTCGCCACCTTCACCGTCGGCCTCACTGCTGAAACAGAGGAACCGCATTATGGCAGCCCCTCGAACCAAGAACCCCGTGCCGGCATGGATAGAGAACCCCTATCCGCATGTGCAACATAGCATAGTGTCGTTTCCGCGGCGGCACATTTTGCTCGTCACCATCAACCGGCCGGAGCACATGAACTGCCTACCGGTCGAAGCTACCATCGAGTTAGGGGCTCTGTGGAAATGGTACGATTCCGAACCCGAGCTGCGCTGTGCCGTCTTCACGGGCGCGGGCAGCAAGGCCTTCTGCGCGGGGATGGACCTTAAACAGCGCCTTGCCATCATCGAAACCAACGACGTCGCCTTCGAGTACCCGCACGGCGGTTTTGGCGGCATGAGCAATCGCACGGGGAAGAAGCCTATCATTGTGGCTTGCAATGGACATGCACATGGTAGGTGGGGTACCCTAGGTTCCCAAGGGGTATGATTCAGGTGTACTAATCCTACGGCTTAGGTGGCGGGTTTGAGATCGTGCTGAACGCGGATGTCATATTCGCTTCGCCAAACGCCAGTTTCCGACTCCCGGAGGTTCTGCGAGGCGTGTCGGCTCTAGCGGGTGCACTTCCTCGGTGCATGGTGTTGTTCGGGAACCACAGAACGATGGACCTCTGCCTGACGGGGCGCGTGTTAAGCGTTGAGGAGGCCGTGCAATGGGGGCTGGTGAAGGAGATCGTGCTCCAAGATAAGCTGCTAGAGAGGGCTCTGGACTACGCCTCTGAAATTGCCGCACTGTGTCCGGATAGTATTATAATATCACGGCTGGCGGCGAGAGAGGCCTGGGAGACGGGTATTAGTCGCGCCACAATGAGGGGACAGGAGATCTACGCTGAGGCAATGCTCAAGAGCAAGAACGCTGCGGAAGGACTGGCGGCGTATAGAGAGAAGAGGGAGCCGAAATGGCTTCCATCACATTTATAGCAATAGTAAATGCTCTTAAGGGATTAATATCTTCGCGTGTCTTGAACTGTGCGATGCGTACAAATCATTCCTTATAGTCTACTTCTCTTCTGTTTCAGCTTAGCATGCCCGTGTGACAGAGCAACTCGACCATCATCTTTCACAATTGTCTCGAAGACTACGTGATCATATCCATCTTCCGACTTCACAATCCACATCCTAGTTTCTAGTTCATCACCCGGATACACGACGCTCTTAAATCTGGCCCCGTACGACTTGAATCTCGTTGGATCGGAGCCCCCAAGTTCTCTCAGAAGTCCATGGGCGGCAATGTTCCAAGTCCCCAGGCCCTGCAGGATGGCCCCCTTAAAGCCGGCCCGCTTTCCAACTTCATCATCTGCGTGCATCGGATTATAGTCGCCGCATAATCTGTATAGTAGACCGGCCTCAGGCGTAGTCTTGAAAGTATGTATAGCGTCTGGTGCACGGTTTGGGATGGGAATGCTGGGCTTTGAAGTTCCCCTTGGGCCGCCATATCCACCTTGCCCTATCCCGAAGGCAGTTGACGATAACTTGACGTAGACCGTATTTGTTTTGACATCTACCAGCTCACCCTCGGACTCTAGTATCATAGCACCCCCTTAGAAAGTCGCCCAGTGTCAGTATAGATAGGTATGGGGCACGGATGAGTATTTCGAGAGCGAGACGAACCTTTGTCATAGACGCCAACTACCTTGTTATGTATTTCCAAGTCCAGCCCCTCGGAGCTAACGGGCAGTGGACGCAGAATCTCAATCGCTCGCTCGCCGTCCACTGAGCGTTGCGGGTCAAATGGTGGCACACCAGGTACATCGGCTTTCCACATATTAGCAACTCACTATAAGTACCTTGGAGAGGGCTCAAGTTACCAGTTATGTTGCGCGCAATAAAATCAAAGACATCCTGATCCGTCCGCTTGTATGCCAAGTTAACGGGGAAAGTTGGGAACGCCGCAAATTTGGGATGCAATTCATACAGGAAATGCAGCTCATCTTTCTGGATCCCGATTGCGTTCGCCTTATGATTGATCCACTGGTCAGTTTGACTTGCCAGTTAGATGCATCTAGGATAGCTATAGGACTTACAAAGAGAAGCACGTCTCTGCGGTTGTAAGAGCATTTTATAGGAGGATACTTGAAACCCACCGCTTTGCGGAAGTCGACGTTGTCGTATCTGCCCGATGCGTTCTTGACTGGCTTGTCGCTAGCCATCGCTAATGATATATATAAAGGAAATTGCTTGGAGTAGAGGGATCGGATCGTCAGCACCGCGGATGGTGAAGTAGTGCTAAAGGAGCCCTGGAAAGTTACAGGTTGGGTCCGTAGGTCCGTAGGTGATTTATTGCCCCTAACGAGGGTGCTAACAGCAGCCCATAGCGTGCGCTAACACCTCTGTGACCCCTATAGCAAGGGTGTCGTGAATGCCGGGGTATTGCAACAACCCGACCCTGTATAACAAGTAGGAGGTAGCTACATCTTCATGAAGATAAGTTATTTAGGTACTTATAATTTTCGTATTCTATAGGTCCTAATATGAGAATCTTATAACCCTTGACTTCCTTCGCCTACAGTCCTCTAACTCCACGAGATCTGACGGCAATTCAACATGCCGCGCTCGAAGAAATTCGCCCAAACCCTTCGCGAAGCCATCAAGAACGCTACTGCTACTGACTCCTTCTTGCAATATCCCCTTGATAACGAAATGAATGGCCCAAAGATTGGGAAATTCGCAGCGTTCAACTGAGTATTTGCTGTCCCAATCATCACCAAGTAGTTCAACTAGCCTAGCACTGGACAGGAACGAGCATAGCCAAGGCCAAGTATTCTCATCTCTAACCCAGAAGCCCACGTTTGCATTTCCTCCTTTATCGCTACTGCGTGCGAAGACCAGGTCCCCGAGGGGTCTCGTAACTGTGCTGGAGCTGCTGTTGTACGGCACTGTAGGTTCGTAACTTCGCTGCCGAGGGGCAGATTTCGCATATACGGATGATGCATTCGGCAGAACGATAGACGTTCTAGCGCCTTCACCAACAAAATGCACGGCTAGGTGCACCTTGGACTGTGGTATAAGAGCCGGAAAATACTTTACATACGGTCTCGGCTCCATAGTTCTCCAATCCATGGCAAGATGAAGGCCGCAATAGCCCTGCATACCATTATAGAAAATGGCCCGTCTGAACTGGACCATGACCTCCTTTTTGGGCGACTGAGCGAATAAACGAATGTGTACCGTACATTCCTTCTCAGAAGAGGGATTGGGTTTTGAGAACCCGTATTTCTCAATGCTGAAGGTCGTGAAATCGGCCAGATTAATCTGCCGCATCACTTGGTTTTTCATCAGTTGAAATTTGAAGTCGGTGTCAAGTCCAGCACAAAATCCAGATAGCTCTGCTTGCCACCCGCCCTGAAGGCAAACGGCAAGTTTGGCGGTTGGAGGCGGAGCTGACCCTTGAATTCCAGTCAAGCGTATCCTATCCTTGCCGGCCTCCTCGAGACGGGCCCCCTCAATGTCGGCGACGACATCAGGATTGAGATATATAGAGCCTTGAATCTCATACAACAATTGAGCTTTACACGTGTCTATTGTGACAGCTCCATTGGTACCAGGAGGCTTTGCGATAATAGCCGTTCCATCACTTGCGATCTCAGCGATCGGATACCCAACGTGATGGAGATGCTCAATTTCTTGGGCGCCGCAGTAGTTGCCTCCTGTCACATAAGGGCCGCACTCTATCAAATGGCCTGCCATGAGACTGCCGGCCATTCGATCGTAGTCTGTAGACTCCCAGCCATGCCACCAATAGGCTAGGCCCATTACAGGACTCGCATCACAGCATCGGCCACATATAACGATGTCGGCGCCTTCCTCGAGAGCACGCACAATTCCAGCTTGTCCAGTGTACGCATTGGCTGCCAGGATTTTCCCTTGGTCCTGATCAAGGAGGACATCTTGCCGATCCAGATGTCTTATCTCACCAAGATCACCCCTAATCAGATCCTCGGTAACATTGTCACCAGTTACTGCCGCGACTCGAACATCATGCAGCCCCAGGCTCTTGAAATATGAGTCCACCTGAGTGGCTAAGCCTATCGGATTCAATGCGCCTCCATCGTGGACGACCTTGATGCGATTTTTAGCTAGTAGCCTAGCAGCCTCGCCATCTTCCCATGCCAGCTGTTCCAAAAAGTTAGGCTCGAAGCCCAGATCCGGCTGGCTCTGAAGCTCAATGGCTTTCCACGCAATATTAAATTCGGCCAGGTAGTCGGCGGTTATCGCATCCACTGCCCCGGACTTGGCGAGTCGGTATACCTGGTCGATGCCGTCGCCGATAGCACCAGCAGCATTACCTATCCTAATAGGTCGTTTTGCCTGAGTCGCCTGAGCCGACGCCATCTTCGGTTTTCCCCTTCTTTTTCATTAATGATAGGACGATGTGGCTCGAAAATATCAATATTTATCATTATCGAGATGGCGCCTTCAAGATGCCGGATACCCCCTTGCAAATTGCCGTGCCGGCGACGCTCGTGCGTAGAGTGATACCTTGCAGGCATCATAATCCCACCGCGAATTAATTAATTGGGAAGAGGAACCGGGCAACCTACCGAGCCTGGACTGCCAGTCGCCTCACAAGACTTTGGCACAGGACGTTCCAGATCAGTCGATGCTTTGGCTAACCGGAACACATGGAGAGGCGTCATCTTGAGCTTCAGTGTTTTCGGCGTTTCTTCAATGCTACTTTGCGATTTCCAAGGAAGCATAGTTCTTAGCGCTATCATATAAGCGTATGTGATCCGAACCCGAATTGAACCTTCTCATATGTACAGGTACCTACCTGATAACGGATTTTTGAAATTTCACGGGTCAAATTGGAGTTGTAAAGGAGTTGCGCAAGCACCCAGAATTTCTGCTTCGAGGCTTGTGACCTCGCTATGGGCATACCTCAGCGTATCAGCATAACCCACTAACACCCCTGAACCAAGGATCACCAAGAACCCACTGGTTCGTCCGACATTCTCTGGGCATGGTAACATTGCATGCAGTCCAGTAGAATGCTACCCTCCTACATAGTTGTACCTGACTATACCCAAGTGAGAATACCATTTGAGGGTACTTGCAAAATGAATACTAGGTACTCACTAACACGCAGTCGGGGTTTCCCGAGGCGGGCTTACAGCGCATACCTCAGTATGACCCTGTCGTATAAGGCCCTCGAAGATGGAACCATCGGATGACTCTTGGTTAAAGATTTGGTAAGAGCTTATGATGAAATCGCTTGTATGAGGGTCCAGTATCGCGATTACGACAAGACAATCCCCTAATCGTGAATTAGATCGGCGCTGAACTTTAGCTATTGAGGTTGTTGAACGTAGATCAAGTGGCTCTCAGAGAAGATGACGAGAATCTACCGGTCAGGGACGATAGAGATTCCCCGAGATCTGAACTTAACTGAGCTCCTTCATAAATCCGCCTACCCAAACCTTCCAGAATCACACTTGATTGCTAAGGACAGCCTCACAAACCGCAGCATAACCATTGGAGAGCTGCGCGACCGAGCTGGTAGGATTGCGAAAGGACTAAAGACCAATTTGAACCCAGCAGCTCAGGCGAGATGGGCCATCATCTTGCCAAATAGCGTCGATTTCCTCGAGTTATTTCATGCTATACTCTGGACGGGTGGTGTTGTCTGCCCAATAAACCATGCGCTAAAGGCAGCGGAGATCGGCCATGGACTTGCAGTCTCGCGACCGCATTTCGTGGTGTCGTATGGGGTTACAGCTGCCGTCGCCAGTGAGGCTCTGCAGCTAGCTAAGAAGGAGCTAGATGGCCAAGGAGTAAATTGGGAGACGCCGCAAACTATAACCATTATCACCCGGGTACAAGGGCTGTCTTACTTGCCAGATGATTATATCTCAGCAGAGCGCCTGCCAATTCCGCATTGGCCCGACACATCGGATCGCCTTGCATCAATTCACTTGTCCTCGGGCACCACGGGTAAACCAAAAGGAGTTGAGCTGACGCACTACAATTTCGTCTCCAATTGCTACCAGCTCCTTGCCCACGACCGAGAGCAATTCCACCCAGCGTCTCGGACCGTAGCCTTCACGCCATGGACGCACATCGCCATGACCACGCTCCCTCTATTCCTAGGCCCCTACACCGGGATGCTGCACCACGCCATGCCGAGCTACAACCTCGAGGAATTCGCAAAATTAGTCGGGTCCAACCAGGCCACCACTTTCCAGGGAGTCCCCAGCGTGGTCCTGCAGATGGCCAACTCGGACATCACAAGCCGCTTCGACTTCTCGCGCGCGCAGTACATCAACGTCGGCGGGCCGCTGAAGCAGGACCTCAAGGACCGCCTGCTGAGCAAGGCGCCGTGGAGGCTCATACAGGTGTACGGGATGACGGAGGCGGCCGGGTACGTCGCTTACCAAAAGGCCAGCGAGACGCCACCGGACGGGGTGACGGGCAAATTGCTGCCGAACATCGAGGCGTGCCTGAAGAAAGAAGGCAGCTTGGAAGACGTGCCTGAAGGCCAACCGGGCGAGCTCTGGCTCAGAGGACCGAATTTCACGCGAGGCTACGCGTTTAACCAGGAGGCGAACAAGACGGCGTTTCCGATGAAGGGCTGGTATAACACGGGGGACGTGTGCACCATCGATGCGGAGGGGAGGGTAAGCGTGGTGGGGAGAACAAAAGACTTAATCAAGTACAAGGGGTTCCAGGTGTCGCCCGCAGAGTTGGAAACCCACATCAATGCGCACCCGAACGTGGTGGAGGGCGGAGTCGGCGCGGTCCGGGACGAGAGCCAACTGACGGAACTCCCAACTGCCTGGGTTATATTGAAGGGCGAGTTCAAGACCGCGGAGCAGAAAAAGAAAGCTCTTCGAGAGATTCACGGAGCTGTAGACAGCCAGGTGAGCGGGTACAAGAAGCTCAGGGGCGGGGTCTGGGAGGTCAAGGCGCTTCCGAAGAATGCGACGGGCAAGATACTGAGAAAACAGTTGGTTGCGATGAGAGATGGCCTATGTTCAATTGAAAAGACCTATGCTAAGGCTAAATTGTAGAATTAGGGAGCGGATTACTGGAAGCTAGACAATTTGAGGTGTTCGCGATAGATTTAGTTGTTGCTGGAGGCCGGGTGAAAGAGACGTGCCGATCCCAACTGCACGAAAATAATGGCGCCCGGCCTATTTCTTTAGCAGGGCGCGCTAGAATTTCAGGGTGTATAGCGCTATATGTCACTATAATTCTATCAATTCACAGCGCATTGCTCTCTATACAGAAATTGGCCAATTAAGTTGCGCTTCGTTAACCTATCCGTCAACTAAGCTGTCAGCCTATCAGTAGGTAACTACCTGCGTCCTACCTTATTAACGGTTTCTATTTTTCATCGCACATGACGATTAATTTCTCCCAGTCTCTATAGAAATCCATAGGTGCTAAGGACCTCGACTGATCGCTAGGTATTTTCCCTATTCGTTGAGTCGCCAGCCCCGAGTCTTCGACCAGGTTAAGGTACCCGCTACATACAAGTCCCAGCCCCTTGGGCTTCTCTTGGCTTCATCGAGAAGCTCCTCTAGCTTGGTGATCTGACCCTCAATGACCTTGCATTTCTTCTTATCCTTCTCGTATAAAACCTTGTCCCTGAAATTTTTAATGGCATGGTCGATATCTTCGACGTGGTCTACTTTCTGTCCAGGGGTCATCGTTGAGAGCTTTTCGTGGGCCCTTTTGAGGGCTTCGAAGGTTGAGGTGGTGTCTGGCATCGTAACTGGTTGTGTATCGTTATCATATAACAAACAAGAAAGGTAGGTGGTCTCTAGTAGGTGTTTTCCGGAAGATCAGTAGAATCTGAGAGAAATTTGAATTTAATTATATAGGTTAACGTAGAGCCTACCTTGAACGCTGATATCACGTAAATATATCTGATCATATATGAGTACCTAATGGATCGACTCGAGTGAGGATGTGAATCTGTGGACGTAGCACACTGTGACTGTATGGTGATGTCTAGTGATTATTTAAGCTTGGTACAACTGTGACATATGTGGTAGTTGAGAGCAACTTGTGAAGTAACCCCGGTACAGTAGGGCGTGAGTCAAGCCCAACTACCTGTAAGAAAGCTACATGTAGGTGGTAGGAGGTACCTAGGTAGGTAGCTTAGGGCTTGGCCACCCATGACTTAGCGCTAGATATCCCCAAATAGTGCTATTTCCCCCCAAATACCCCCTCCGAGGTCTTTAATAGAAGCTGAGCTGAGCTGGAGCTGGCCCAAATTAAACCTTAAGCATATCGAAACAAATCAGAAGATTCGAGACTCAAGATAACCTGGGAAACAAATTGACGCCGTCAATGAAAATATACCCTATCCGTCCATTATTCCCTCTCCCATAATGTAGATTTCATATAGACCATACTCTCTAAGCTTATCCAATAATGTCACCCATGCCGTAGGCATTTTCGTTGCCGTTACAGGTTCCCCACGAAAACAACCATCACAGCACAATATGCCGCCGTCACCGCCAAAATCTCATAGTTCCGCGACTCTGTCGTCCAGCACAAAGTAGAAGAGAACATGGCAGTAAAAGCCACAAGAGCCACCATTCGCATTGCGATGGTGCTGATATTGTATAAAACAACAATCGGGATAGTCAAGAAAGCTACAGCGAAGAACGTCGTAAGAAGACGGGACGCTACCAGTATTTGCGATCGCTGACAGAAGAGGATGTGTTCGTCGTCTGACAGGGAATGTTCGTTCTGGATATTGTAGCGAATCGCAAGCCCTGTAAGTTCGCGAGCGGCGTACCAGGTAGATGGAGTGGATTGCTTACCAGGGGGGCAAAGAGCTGAAGTCGTTGATGTCCCATTAGCAAATTCGCCCGCGGATGATTCCCAATAGTTGCTTAACATACATTCCTAAAGCCAAATTTAGCGAATCTAATAGCCATATTTCCGAGGAAGACATCCATTCCCCCATGGTCTGCTGGATTCCGTGGCGATCGTAAATCGTTCCAGTCATTGAGGAAAGTCGATTCGACCTCGACTAACGGCTTAGTACCGTCTAGCCAGTTACCAACGCTCTTGACGTTGGATTCATCCGGTCTAGGTCTTTCTATGTTCCGGTAATAGCATGCCAGTAGTTCATCTAGAGTAAGGATTAGTATGTAGCATAACTCTCTAGATGACAATTGTACCGACTGTATTCCGCTAGTTTCTTCTCAGCTTTACCAAAAAGTTCGCGCCTCTCATCTGATGGATCCTGCCTACGGCAAGCCAGGAAATATTCAGTCTGCTCTTCTAGGTCGATCTGCTCCAAGCGATTTTCTATCTCAACAAGTTCATCTTGCTTGTGAAGCAAAAGGCGGGCGTGGAGCCGTCCAAAACACCGAAATATTGCAAAGTTGCGTTCACTGTCGATGAATGCAGATAGTCTCGGGTATCCTTTTCGAAAGCTCTCAACTAAAACATGAGTGAGAAGCAAGACGCGGACTCAACTTGATATAATTGTACATACTTTTACGCGGTTGGTGCCTAAATCTCTCGTGCGAGCCTTGCGTGCCTGCCGTCCAGGCTGTTTGCTGGACTGTCAGCCCGACAATTCGATCAAGTAGGTAGGTAACTAGAGCAGAACACCATACGTCTTGTTCTACGGGCAAATTGAGTAGATGCTGACATGATGCTGGTCTCCTATTCGATCTGCCAAGCGGCTACCCTTAGAAAAATATCATTCACTAAAACACTCTTTCCTAAAGGCCCAACCATCTGTGATAATGAGGCTGAGTATTAAATTGAATGTATCAGTGCGGCAGTGCCGTTATGACGCCGCCAAGGGACTGTCCAACTCTCAATGCAACAATTACCAACCAATCAGAGCGAATCAAGAAGTACGAGTCAACAGTCTCGCCTCAGCTACAGCGCTTGAGTGTACCTCTCCGTTGTCGCTCCTCTTAATAGTGTAGTATCTATCCATGCTAATCGAGACGATCACATAGGGTCCAGCTGGTTGTGACTGACCCGACACCGCTAGATAGACAATCTCACCAACCGCATACAATGGAGCTTTTGGGTACTGGTTCTTGCACTTAGTAGGGGTATGCAGGTAGCTTATTTGGTATTATAGGCTCACCTCAGCTTGCTCGCCGTATTTTTGAACGCAACTACGGAACTTTACCTCTACATTTTCAGAGGGAATCAAGTCCTAAAAGTCGGCGTTCAGAAATTTGTGTGTCCAAGGGAAGATGTGCGCAACTTACGTCAATATCATCGTCGTCAGAGTCTTCAGGCTTCTTTCGGCCACGATCACGGTTATCCGACGGCATTGCAGCGATCAAGGTATAAGCGGCGCGAATTTAGGGTCTGGGAGGGCAGATGGTCTTTGGCGACTCGAAACTCGAAACGAAATGCAGATGGGAATATAATATCGTAAGATTCATACCTTAGGTACGTTAGGTAGCTATACCGATGGCTGCTACATGAAGTGTGGCTGGGTAGGTAGTAGGGCAGACGCAGGTAGGTACTGGTACCCAAGGCAGAATTTCAAAAACCCGTCTTCCGACCCTACTAAAATTTCCTATTCTTTTCCTCTTCTTGTCTTGCGCCATATCACACCAATTCTTTAATGCTACCTAAACGATAATGACGTCACCTGGAAACACAATAAATAATATTATAAACTCTTATAAAGATAATACTCGACAGTTCTTCCTGGAGCGAAATCCTTACAACAAGGTCCACGTCCTGATGGTCTGGTGGGCTGATACCGATCTCCAAATAGAAAGGGAGGTGGAGGCCCTTTCTAAGCTTTTCCGTGAAGATTTTGGTTATGATGTTTCAACGCTTAAGTTACCTGAGAACGGAACACAAGATTTAATACTTAATTCGGAACTTTTAAGCTTTCACAACCGATTACCAGACAATGCCTTGTTAATCATTTTCTATTCTGGGCACTGCGACCAAGATCAACACGGGTATTCCCGATGGTTTGCGTGAGTTCCTATATCGTCTAGGCATATCACGAGGTGGATACAGTCCTAACTTATAGATCGTTATAGGAGGGAGGACAGCGACCAATACTTATCCTGGCATGTGTCACAGCAACTACTCTTCAAGACGCCATATGATGTCCTACTCCTCCTGGACTGTTGTCACGCTGCATTAGTTGCCAAAGGTACTAAGCAGAAAGGAAGGTTCGAAATGATTGCGGCTTGTGCTAGTGGTTGCAAAACAATAGCTCCAAGCAGTGTATCATTTACGCGAATACTCACAAAGGAGCTAAAACGCCATGCTGAGACGGGAATATCTGTGGATAACCTCACGTCAATAATTAGGGAGAATGCAAGCATAACTGGTAAGTACATTCAAGATCGATGCTTGCGCTTTTCTTCATACTAAATTAGGTGCTTAATATACAGCAACCCCAGTCTTTCATGATTTTGCTAGGATATCTAACACAAGGATAATCTTGAAGCGAGTTTCAGGACCAATACCAGAAGGATTTGGAAAGAGACCTTCCCTTCACATGATTCTTTCCCTATCACTATCAGATTATGTTAAGGGACAAGAGCTTGCTGAATGGTTTAAGACTGGTGCCCCAAGCGAAGTAGTGGCGGCTAACATAGAGGCTGTGGTACCTAGAGCGACGCGAGTCAATGATCTTGGAACTTCGGCTTTCTTATCTGGTCCAATATTTGGGGGACTTAGCCAACGTGCTAAAGACGAGGTTCTCCGAGAAATACACAGACACAGCAAACCGGGCACTGCCGCCGCCCAAGATACCGAAGAAAACACTAACATTCGATGGCTCGGTTCAGAGTTCCACACTATGGATCTTAGTGATCATAGTATTTGGGACCCTAGGCTGATATCAGAGGTAGACCATTGGGACAGTTATCACAAGTCTCTATTGGATGACTTAGCATCTGATGCCTAGTAATACACCTTATATTAACTATACCAAGCGGCCACCCCATGGCTCCTCTCGCCCTACAGTGAAGGGCTCATAATAACTCGAACTCGTGAATATTAAATCAGTTCGGTAGTTTGGGTAATTTAGGTAGCCCAATAAGTTTAATAACTCGCCAAGATTCTTTTCACTTCTCTTTGCTAGATTCTCCGCCAGTATAGACAAACGGCCTGTCTACATACCCGCTCGGGTTCTTCATAGGATGCGGATACGTGGAGCGCTCTTTACCATTGGGTAGTGCGTATTCCCGACTCTTGGGAACTGGCTTCTTGGTCCAGACGAAAGGGCGCTCACCCTGGCTCTGGCTTTGGTTCTCTGAATCGGCCATCTTGACACGATGGAATGAAATGGCGTGTATATAGTATGATGTAAGTTACGAGTAGTAGCTAAGTAGGTCTAAGAACGAATGTAAGAAGCTTGAGCAGGCTAGAAAGTTCGCAAGCAATCCATATTTCTCTCAAGGCTATTTGTATATTAACTACGCGCTTCTTTTCTGTGTTGAGGGCGGATAAAGATATTTGTTCTGCCATTTTAATGCTTAATTATAGACTGCTAGATTCACTTGTCGTAAGAAAGCCATTGTAAGATCATAAAGCCTTCTTTGATATTTCTTGGTCCTGGCCTAGAGAGAAGTTCTATTTTAGGTTGGACTTGGGGATAGAATTTCTTTACTGTAGGCCAAATTTAGATTACTTCCTTTCTGTTCATAGAGATAGTGATAGCGTAGGTGTTCAACCAATAGGGGCACATACCAAGTGTATGGTTCCCGAGGAGGGTACCCAATCTTGAATTGGCCGCCGCTTGCATCCCTTACAGGGAAGATCTTTGTTGCTTTTTTTCGTAGCCCAGTATCAGAGAGGGAAGGTACCAGACAATAATACCATTTGACACTCCAACACGGGCACCAACCACGATGGCTGCAGAACTGCCGGTGCACGCAACAGAGCTTCAAGATTTTCGTCTATCTCGTGATTGAATTCGTGATTTTCAGCCAAGTCCGACATCTAGTTCCCCTTTTCATCTAAACATATGTCTATGATATTCTTGTCGAAATTTGCGAGATAGACCTACCAGAATGCCCCTCTCCAATATTGAGGCAGGCGAACCAGTGCGCTCCGCCATTACCACGGCGCTCGTAGTTGTATCAGTTATATTTCCCGTTCTGTCAGCCATCGCCATACTTCTTCGGTTTTTTGCTCGACGGACTACTCGTCATCCGATTGCCGCTGATGATGTTTGGGTTATTGTCGCCTGGGTACGATGGACGCGTCTAGTTCTGGTGGCCGAACGGGCGGCGCGAACCGGAAAATGTGTAGCTAACGATGGAAAACAATCTAGATATTTACATTCGCACTCAATGTCCTAGTTTGGGTGTTTACGGCTAGGTCAGGCGTCAACTATTATAACATTGATCCCAATCAGGGCACAATATACTCTCTCGAGGTTCGTCGGTTCGGCATGACTCCTTGAGATAATTACACGACAGTTCTGTTCAAAACCGGTGTCGGTAACTGATCTGACGGATGACAGCTTGTCTTCCTCTCCTCATGCTTGATCCAATTTCCGCTAGCCACAGTCAAGATATCTAGGTATTCTTCTATTCTACAGACGTATCTTTACCTCAAAGTCGTTTCGCATCTGCGTCTGGGTCGCCATTGCTGTAATCACAATATGGGGTCTCCTATTCTTCCTCGTAAGTTTCGCCTTCCAAAAAACGGGATTCGAAGTTCTTGACTCAAGGGTGACGTGTACTCCTCGAATAGCTGGTCCTTACACAGGTCGATCCCATCTCAGATTCGTGGAAAGGGGGTAGGCTACGATACGACTCAACAGCATTGGGGCTAGCGCAGGTTGGCACTAGCATCGCGCTCGACTTTGTGGTCCTGTATTTCCCACTTCCTGTCATCTCACGCCTGCACATGGCCTCTAAGAAAAAGATCGCCATCGCTCTGATCTTCTGGCTCGGCGCGTTGTAAGTTTCCATCACCACAGTGACGAATAAGTGGACTTTATGACTGAGGATTTACATGTACAGCTGCTGTGTTGCTGCTATCGGTAATGATGTTGTATTAGGAAAGATTTAGCATCTGGGAGCCACTGAAACAAGGGGGATTGAATACCCCTACAGTGGCTCGTACTTTCTATTTGGCGTACCTGCCACCACCTGTGAGTCAGCGGTGTTCCGGGAGACAGGTACCTAGAAATTGCTTAAAGGGAACAAGCCCCTTGCTAACGAGCATCTTTTGCCAAGCCGTGGGAGCTGTTTGTACAGGAGTTGGCTTACCATAATCTCAAGCTAAGCTTTAGCCAAGACCAATTGCCGCCCCAGGTGGGGTAGTAGTAGGCGGGTCTTAGTGGGACCCAACCACTCCACACACCAACGCAAAGAGCCCCGCGCCCCGTCCTGCCCGCCCAATCTGGGCGTCGAATGGCCAATTTTATCACCATTTTCGACTTGCTGAAGTCGAAACGGGACGGAAAGACGAGGTGTGAGGTGCATCACAGAAAGAAGCGCGTCTTCAAAAGTCTCTCTATGCTTATTATGTCAACTATCAAGCAACATGCCTCGCTACCCTCCTGACTTCGTTGGCGTAGCGCTCGATGGCTGAGGGTATCTTCTCCTTATGCAAGTAGGTGAACCTAGGTTTGAATAGCTGACAGTCAGCTCAGCATGGTAGCGATTGGGTACCTATTCAGAGTCCTCACCAAGTGCATTGTCCGTAGTAGGGACCTTAGCCGCTGACCTGGAACATGAGCCACTGGTTGCAGAGGTTCTGCTCCTTGAACGTATCGTAGCTCAGCTTATGCTCAGTATCGTATTTTGCGATGAGGTACTGAATTATAGCACCCGTCTCCCATAGCGTGATATCGGTGTTAGGGTCCTCGATGGCTTAAACCGAGTCGGTTACCAACATTCAGCATCCCCTTAGTTGTTGACAACTGAGGTGATTACCAGGTACGCGGCCATTCGGATTTATATCTGTGAACGGCTTCTTCTTGATATTTTCGAACTTGAGCGGTACGACTTCATAGGGAAGCCCTAGCTCCTCAATGACGAAAATAACCTACAGACGCGGAGCTTGGCATTAGAATAATACAGTCGGGCGGGAAGACACGAGTCACCTTCCAGGAATTCGAACCAGGAGCTGCGATCCCTGTCGTTAGCACTTCACTTCATAGGGCCCAGATGCTGCCACGTACGAGTCACCCAGACGCGAATCGGTTTTGCCGTCGTGGAAAGACGTGTCGTAGCTATTTTGAAGTGAATGGCAATGCGACTGAGAGATAAACCCTCTGTGCTCGACTTAGAAGCAGGATATTGGCTTGCAGATCTCAAAGGGGGGCATTTCCAAGCTCAAGAGCGTGGGGTTGTCCTTTTCTTTCAAACAATCGGTACCTTATCTTAGGTATATTTTTGCTATATGCCTTAGCTGTCCGGCCTTTATTGCCTGCATCCCTGCCGTCTTAGGGTACCAGCTACAGGTCCTTGGTTTCACGACATTAGGCACTCCTTTCATGTCATAGTAGCATGCACTTAGGTCTTGCCCTTCTGGAGTACACGCGTGTAGGTACCGAGGCCCGTGCTGATATCTGCTAAATGAGGCCCCTTGAGATACGTGCAACGAGTCTTTCCCTGGCCTGTACGTTAGGTACATGTACGGTTTAAGGATACTATAGGGAACTTATCCATTCCACCACAAGAATCCAAAGGCTTGAAAAAGGGAATGGTTTAAGTAGGTGATCTCAGTAATTGCACATTTTTCAAAATATGATTGGATGAAGGTTGTCAATAAGAAACTGTATGAACCTGGCGCGTGGGTTTTAGGCTGGTTGGGATAGATTGTTGTCGGTAAATTGAAGCAGGTAGGTACAGAAGCTCTTGTACCACCCGAGATCCTGAGACTTAATCACATCCTCCCGCCGGTCAGCCCTGCGACACGTCACGGTGGTTTTCGATCCCTTCTAAATGGTCCGCAGTCTGCAGGCCTTCTAGTCAGATCTTCTATTCAACGTATCGCTTTGACTGGTTGATGCTCTAACATTTTGAGCATCAAACTATTAATACCTGACGATTACCGCGCAGTGGAAATGGGGCTAGCCAAAGCTTTATAGCATATAAAGGGGCACTGTTGGAAGATCGTTCTTTTCAGAGCTTGTGCGCTTCTCTATCAAAATGAATAAGGAGGGCACTCCTTTAATAGCCATTCGTTTTTTCATCAGAATTATTCACGCTCAACAGGCTAACGGATCATGAGATGATATATGTGAGCCAACTTATGCGGTCTTGGCATTATTATCACTATGTCGCCTGCTCTGGATTCAACATATCGACTTGGACGAAAATACTGCTGTAGCACGAGCGAAGTCTTTCCTGCTATCACATAGAAGTAAATGGTCTAAAGGTCGTTGCCTTGGATTGAGAAGGTCAGGGATTGCCGATGTTTATGGCTCGAAACGGAGAGCCTACTTAGCTGAGGACTGCTGCCGCCACCTGGTGAGTGTCTGTCGTATGCATAACGACTGCGGGTCATGACGTCGAGGAGCGCAATCTAAATTTTATCAACTCTTCCGAGTTCCACTAGACTTCCTTACTTTCATTGTCATCAAAGAAAAATGAAACGAGTGCGGAAACTAAGGAGCAGCGAGCAAAGCCCGAGTTACTGTAGATCCCGGAATATAAGAGGCGCGGGCTTAACACTGCGCTGGCGATGTTGGAGGAGGAGCTTGCGAGGAGTCAGGGGCAGCACACGACGAATGAGCTGAAGCTGTTCGTTAATGTTACGTACTCGTACGGGCAAGTTTATGTATTGAGAGATGTTGGTACACGCTCTAAATAGATGATAATCGTAGTAGCGATGGACGTAAGCCCTCGGACTAGGAATTATACAACTTTCCAGTAGCCGGGCAACCATGTCGTCATGCCTACAAGCTGGTAGCAGAGCGCTACGCTCATCATTTGATGCGTGCTGAGGTCTTATGTGTAGAGAGCATAAAGTGTTTCAAGAGGCGGCCCTCATTCTTTGCTAATATGTTATTAGGGTCTTTGATAAGAGGTTAAAGGATCCGCTTAGCACATAATATGAGTCTTGCCTGCTTAGACGGGTACCAAATTGGATCTCCATGTTGATCGGTCAACCTCGTAACTCCGGTTAAGAACTCTCCCAAGAAACGGCAACCAATGGAATAAAAAGTTGAGATGTAATGCCTTAAATAGGTTTTCTTACTTAACGTGCATCTAATATCGCATGATGCCTATCTCGGGAGATTCAAAACGGGAAGTATTTAGCAGTTGCAAGCGAGAGTTGGTTGGAAGGATTTTCGTCCCAACAATGTTGGCCTGCCTCAGGCTCTGCAGTTGGAATAACTCCCCGCCCGCCCGCCTGTCTGACGCAGGGTCAGGGCGTGGGGCTAACGTGAGAGAAAAGGCAACTCCAGTTGATCTCATCTACAACACTCTCCACGAGTTTTGCTTTCACGCTTGCCATGTGGTTCTCATGTACTTACTATACTATAAGGCTGAGAAATCTGGGGTTTGCTTGCTATGATGAAGAATGCGTACCTTTGGTAGCTGGTAGAAACTAGCATTAGAGTTGATGAAGACACCATCCCCCCGCACTCCTTCTAATAGGCTATGAATTGCCCTGTATTACAGCCTGCCTTGGCTCGTACATCGAAGCAATTGGGCTCCCTCTGACACCGCAGATTACGGGAATCCTGAGAACTGCTGTATGACTTAGGCACGCAAGTTGATTTGGGGGTCACATAGAGCGGGCTCTCTACGATACCTACATCAGGTACTATGTATGTCAGAGGAAACCAACCCCCCATGTGTCGATTAATAAATAGTCCTGCGACGAGATGCCAGGGGCCGTCAGGGGCCCTGGCTGCCAGCGCGGAAGCTGATTAGCTGGACACCCACGTGGCGAGTTATAAGGTTAATTTACACCTTGCAGTTTCTCGAATCCTTCCAGCTTGTCCCATCCCTGCTCTCCACGTCTTATCTGCGTTCATGACGCCAACACTCTCCGAGGTAAATCCACTTTATGTATGTACCTGTATGTATGAGGAAATTTGTAATTGTTCCCTTTTCCGTCGACGGGAGAGAGAGAGAGAGAGAGAGCCTCGTAATGACTCCTGTAGCTAAAAATACGGGCTGTCGTGTCGGCTGCCTGGTCTCCGCCTCCAATCCGCAGAGCTGCACTGCGACGCTGAAAAAGGGACTCGCGGTTGCAAACGGCTGATCGGGGTGCGAACATGCCGGGTGCAGCAGTTATTGTTTCGAAGCTTGCAGCTCCAGCTCCAACTCCAGCTCCGACATGCAACCCAAAGTGAAAAAAAAAAAATTGGCAAGCAAAATGCTGCGATTTGGGATTGGGCATCAAGTCTTATGGTCTTTTTAATTCCCTCACCATCGATCGCGGCGATCAACATCTTATCTGCTGTGCCACTCAGCTACGATTCTCATACGGTCGTACATCTCCATCGTGGATCATCGCTGAGAGAAACACACAGCACGCTGCGGAGCCATCCGAGCTAGGCTTCGGGTGACCGGCAATGAAGGACTCTGCCTCTGCGATCAACCCCACAACGAAGAACACCTCGAAATACGTAGATCCGGGGGGCGTCGATTAACGTTACTTGGCGTGAAACCATCCATGGGAGGGGGGAGGGGGGGCAAGCAACAAGGGGCGCAGGGGAGGGAGACCTAATTATAATTCATGGGTGATATTTAAAGGATTCGCTTCCCGGGCCGCCGTGGGATTGCATCCGTGGGAGCTTCTCTTCATCAGCATTGGCTGAAGTCAGCTAGGCTCCAGATTCTCCAACATGTCGGGCTCGTCAACTCCTCGGAACTCCACGAGGAGAGAAGTAGAAAGGTCGGTCATTGCAGTAAAAGAGATGAGCGATCTGCGATAATGGCGTCACCTATTCACTGCCGACTTACATATATATAGTGTTCCGCATCGCCAGTTCGACTGAAAATGCCTGATTGTTCGGATTGTCTCCACCGTAGTTCGATTGGCAGACTGTGTTTGGGTCATCTTGCGAATGCAGGTATATGCACGCAGCGGGCAGGTCAAGAACCGGTAGGATTCACTGCGCCGAATCAATTCGGAACGTTTTCGCCCGCTCTCAGTGGTGCTCGTAAACCGAGGGTTCTAAGTTGGATCATTAGAGACTGGCCTTCGGCTCCTAGAGAGTCTTATCCTAGCTATTGATCTAGGATCGGACTCGATAACGTTGAAAACCCTTGGTGGAAAAATGCCGATTTCAACTTCGCTATTACTCGTTTGCGAATCTGCCATCGACTTGTAGACTCGGGAAGTCCGCCTACCCCCAAAGGCTAAGCCTGAAGGAACACCAAGGATCCAGCGTATGCCGATGCCGATATGGCGATAAATGTAGTGGCGGCCTTCATAGACTCAGGATCAGAGTTTCCTGTCTAGTACGCTCAATAAACCATTCGAAACTGTATGCCTCGGACGCTCCCGCTGTTGTTGATAGGGGCCACAGATGCACGAAGTGCTGTAGTTTGGTCCGACGACAAGCGCAATACAGTAACCAGTCGGCCCCCATATGTCCGACTTACCCCTGGATTTGGAGAAGTTCGGAATTCCTTATCGCGAAAGAGGAAAGGCGAAGGATGAAGAAGAAAGGGGACTGATAGGAAATCGTTAGATCCTATTAAGCTTATGTCGGGCCCCCTGCTCTACTCGCCGGGGTATTTGGACCCTAGATGTCAGACCGGCACCCAGTAGCTCATGTTGTTCACTCAAAATGCTTCTTTGGCCCTGAATAACATTATCATGTGTAGTAAATTTGTAGAATAAGGTGATGGATTTGTTTCTATAAGGCTCTCGGGCCCGAAAGATGTTTCTTCAACGTTGAAGGTGTGTTTTGTGTAACGCGTGTATGATCCATAAAACCCATGCCTCGGGTATAGAGATAAAAGGAACCCACCCACCAAAGGACGCCATTCCCATTAACCCCTCCCAGAATCCTATTCCCCCCTTGCCATCCATCAAGGGAACCCAGTTTGACCTTGCAGGTATCTAAACCCACCCCGGCAGGAATTAAAGAAACATAATACCAAATATTGAAGATTGCCCACATTGGTGCATGCAGGCCGAGGGACGCTTCGAGGGCTTGTGATGTACAATCAATCCATGCGCTGTGCACCACACGCCGCACCTATCGTCAATACAAGCTAGACCAGAGACACGTACACATATCATGACACGCTAGACCCAACCCCGAACTCCCACATTAGGTAAATACAGCGATAGTAGACGGAGAAACTCGACACTGAGTAAGAAAAAGTATAACAACGTACACTCCGCAAGCCATCCGTGAATTCGGGATAGGTGGGCGAGAACAAGTAATGAATGGGGTCATTGGTTTGGTCATTGAGTCTCCATCTTGGCATGATGACCCGTAAGCTCCGCCGTCCAGCTATCGTCGCCGTCGACGACGGCTCCGTGCTCGAGCAGCATGGCCGCCATATCGGTACGGCCAGCCATGACGGCGCGCTGTAAGGCTGTGTAGCCAGCGTTGTCGCGGCTGTTCACATTGACGTCGTAGCGTTGAAGTAGTAGTCGTAGCGTATCTATGTGGCCTCCGGCGACAGCAAAGTGTAGCAGCGGCGCCGTAGTTTCTGGGAACGAAGAGCCTTGGTGCTGCAGGTCTCCCATGCCATCCACGATGCTGCTGGCGGATGTCAGGAACGCCGATGTCAGGGAAGAGCTACTTGGTCGTCCGCCACCGCCCGCTTTCCGGTCCAGTGGTGACCAGCCTGCGGGGCTGTTAAGGTCCGAATCTGGTGACGTCGCGTACGTATTGGTGCTATGCGCTACTCCTTCGTCTAGAGAATACGTTGATTCCGGGTGGTACATGGACATTTCCTCGGGGTTATTATAGACATTGAAGCTAGCAATTGACCCGGGTTAGCTAAAAAGCCCGTTAAAAATACGATATAGAGCTAATTGGAATATATCTATGGCATAGTGGATTTCCTGGGAACTAATTCCGAGCTTACCTTGTAGATACCCGGAGTCCATCATGGCCGTCTGTAGCAGCTCCTTGTCCCCATGGCATGGGGCTAGCGCAAGAAGATGTATATATTGGGGGTATGCTGTGGCTCCGCAAGTGATGCGGATGTTGTTGGACAGATGCGGAGGAAACATTAGCTGTAACGGCACGGGCTCGTCGGCTAGTCGAAGGTAGATCAGGCACGACGTCATTAGAACCATGAACTTGGTGAAAATACGATGCTGTATCAAATCCAAGCGGGTTCTCCCCATCCGTGGTGAGCCCGAGCCCGCTTAGATGTTCTGAGCCTGATGCGTGAGGCCAAGTCTGTAAGTAATCGCTCATCCGCCGTGATCCATTAGGTGTTGTTGCCGACGTTGCTGATATATCGGCATTCTGAGCGTGTACGTCTCCTAGGCTAGATGGGCTCCTCCCGCCGGAAGGGAGCTCGTGCTCAGGTGGTGGCGTAGTCGAGGGGTCTGCACTCATAGACTGTTGGAGCTGCTGCAATTGCTTCTTCAATCTCTCTACCTCCTTGGTACGATCCCTCATATTACGACCTTGACGTTGTTAGTCCTGGGTAGGCCCATGATAGTAAGGAGAACTTACGATATGCTCGCTGGGCAAGTCGGTTCTGAATCTTCCTCCGCTCAGCTGCATCGGGTAGATTTCTCCAATCTTCGTCGGGCTTCATCAAATCCACATATGATGTTGTTAGCGGTCGACCGCTGCGTGGAGAAGCCGTCCCTGACATGTTGAAGTATAGTGTAGTGCCAAGTTGGTGCTAGCAGTGGCAGTAGCAGCAATAGCAGTAGTGGTAGAAATAATGGTTTGAGGTTTGGGGTTTAGAAACAGAGACGAGATTAAATGTAACACAGGCGGCAGACTTGTGTTTCCTTGACTAAAGTGTAGGGATTCAGAGCATCGTGCCCCTAAATGTGGAAGTGACACTGAAGGGTAATTAACCGCAGTACTTGATCCAGTAGGATCAGACAGTAGTGCTGATGGATTCCTTTATGTCCTAATTTGTCTGAGAAAGCCAGCAGCAACGGGGAATAAATAGCGTTAGAAGATTGCTCGAAGACTCCGAAACCCGGTAACGAGATGACAGACGCCTCCCCCAGTAATGTATCTGATCTCGGGGACGGTTCAGCTCACGGACCAGCACTAAGACTGAGAAACATGACGAAAATGCCCGGGTATCCTAGTAGCTGATCAACCCACACATGTCAGGGATGATTTGTGTTGGGACTGCAAGGCAATAAGTAAGGTAGTAGGTGGCCAGCCTCTCTTCTCTGTTACGCGGCTTGATAGGGTTGGTTGAATACGGGAAGCGTCCAGGGCTGGTTATCGAGAAACCCCAGAGGACTACGCTCCGGACGCGATGGATCCCCTGTGTGATTTGCAGGCTAGACCACGGGAGATGTGACCTGCCAAGAGGACCCTTTCTAGCCCTTGACTAATGAACTGGCGAGCTTGGAAAAAAAGATTAGCTTGGTTGCTAAATGTCCTGCAGATGTAAGTGATGTATTAGGGCAGCCCTCCGTGCGCTCAATCATACGCAGGGGTAGGAAAGTACATACGACTATCAGACATTGTGGCTTGCTCCGCCTCAGAGTTTGAAGAGGAACAAGGGGAGTGGGATTGTACACACCCTAGCCGAGGGCCAGTGGTGTGCGCTTTGAAATCTGCTGCATCTTCGTGACGAGGTCGAAGGTTGTTTGGATCAGCGGCACAGCTAAGAGGTGCCTTTCCTTGGCGTCGATCCTACCATCGCCGCCACAAAAAACCCGTTACGGAAACTGGATAACCTGCGTGTGTCTCCGTGTGTCTGCTTGTGTCTGCGTTGTGTCTGCGTGTGTCCTGTTGCCGATGTTTCCTGGCCAAAAAACCCATTGGTTCCAGGCCTACTAGTCGATAACCTCAACACCTGACTTCGTATCCTGCCCTCGTTATAGGTTGAATGGACTTTCCAATGGTAACATTGTCACAATAGCAGGATTGCCGCAAGTTTTTGCGAATCTGGCGCCATCTGTGGATCAACCCTAGCCACGATGCTATAACATTATCATATCATCGGGTTATGTGGTTACCTGCCTTGTATAGGCATCCCGTGTTACTGTTCCTGATCGATAGACACGAGACATTTTGATAGCAGATCGCTCTGGCTGATAACATAGCGGCCACACAGCGGCCACACCCAGCGGGCGTGGCGCCGCCGGTGTCTGTCAAACTAAAGAATTCAAATCCACTGAGACAAGACTTCTGCACGTCATATGCCACTTGGAGATCATGCCTTCCTCTTCAAGTCTAGAGAGTGGGCGCGGGCACCACGGGCACCACGGAGACTGTATCGGGGCCGGACCGGGGGGTCCATCAGCCTGCCGGTCTCATTGGACGCGCTTCTATGCACCCCTATCATGCCTGTAAGAGCTAAAATCCTCCGCCGCGAGCTTGGGTATGTACTCTAGGCCGTACGAGGATGCGATGAAATAAAGTGCCCTGGCCCATGTCCCCATGGCAGGGCGCCACCATTGCGACGGCAATATAGTCCCCTAATTGTTTTCTGGGAAGCCACTGACGTTATTGAAGAGGTTCGAAACAACCCTAGACCCCATAGAGGCTCGACATAATGAGGAGAACGGCCAGCATTGAAATGCTACGCCGTTCCCAGTTGCCCTCCGCGGACGAATTATCATAGTAGGATATCCCTAAGTCCAGTCTCGGCACAGGAAGAAAGTGACGTTTTGAAGCTACCGCAGCATGTACGCCGGTAGTTATAACTCAGATTGAAAGGAAACAAGCGCTAGGTAGCAACGAGATGATCGACTCGGTTGCAGCCGAATATAGTCATTGAATCCAACAAAAGTTCAGCTTCGGATTGAGTACAAATCGAGTAGTAACACTTATGCAGATGCACACTAATGATCCCAGCATCATCTTGACATGCTGGGTTGGGGTCGACTGGGCAAGAAATGATGAGCATACACCGGTCGCGCTCGTTCGCATAGCCCATCCCCAGACAGCAGTGCATCTAGGCTGCCGCTATCAGTGAGACAACTCGTCTCACGCCTCTTGCAATAAGATCTGCAAGAGTAAGGCACCTCGCCCAATGATATCGCAGCAGTCCGAAACGCGGTTCGTCGAGCTTCCAACGTGAAAGGGTCTGGCCACGGAGCCATCAGTCTTAAATAGAGTGTTCGCCTTGTAGAAAGCGTAGACAGTTACCAACAGCTTGGGAATAAATGGTAGACTCTCGGCATCGCGTAAAGACAATTAATTTTCTAATTAGAATCAAGAGATCCGATCCAGATGTCTGGAAATATCGGCTCTTACACGTACTGGCATTGGTCACGTATCAAAGCGGGAGTGCGCGCTGTGACTACACAGTGGCATGTTGGCCGTTAGCCGTTAGACGGATCTGCAGCAGGGTTTGATCGAGGGAGTAATAAGGTCGGTATATAGAGAAATCCAGGGTCCCCTCCGAGAAAACCGGATGATATGGTAGCGGGACTATCTGGGGAAGAGGAAAGTGCATCACCACTGCGACGAGTCAAAATCAGCCGGAGATACTCGCCTAAGCTTCGAGAAAAGACGAAACTCGCGCTCCGGACGTAGTTGTGTTGCCGGACTTTTGACTCGTCTCAGGAATTATCCCCAAGGACATACATCACTGTACGTAATCTTGCGGTACTGAATAACACTTCCCAATTCTGGAAGGGATCGCGATGTTCCCTTTTCGAGGGCCAAGAGCGAGCGATGATGCCGTTTCCGCAGCTTTGCGGCGGACATTTGCCATGCTCGGCGTGGGTTGGTATCAGGTCCTCGAGGCTCTTGGGGGCCAGCCGAGAGCGTGATGTGAAGATGAGGATAGGGGTAAGTTCTGACGGCATACACAACGTGCTCAGTGCAGGGGAGCCAAGGCGTTCGACGCTCAAACGGGCATCACGAAGAGCTCGCGACGGCCATCACGTATCGCCGGTTTCGTCCGTGCCATTTCAAACCCCGGGCGCACACACTCTTTCAGCTTCGGTTCTTAGAAACTGGCGAACTAGCGGGGGCGGACTAAGCAAAGGGCTTCAGAGAGGGCAACGGAAGAAGGTTTTGAACCGGTAACCGCTGGATTGGGAAATGGGGTTAAGCACTAGGCAGCTTGCCAGCGCAATGCAATGCTGTGACTTTATCATCGAGTGCGGGAGACGAATGCGATGTGAGCTGTAACGAGAAGGTAACGAGAAATGGGTGTGGCCAAAAGGGACAGGTAATCCCTGGATGCCACAGCATCACAAGCGAGAAGAGCAGGTTGAAGCTGGGCGCCGAGACTTGGGTTGGGGACTCGACTGGGACTTGACTGGGGCCTTGATTGGGACCTGATTGGGGGCAAGGCGGGGGTTTGACTGGCCTGGCACGGGCCACCATATCCACACTACAGAGTTCAGACCCCTGAAAGTGGATGGTTCCAGTGATGTCCACCAGCAGGGGTGTAGGAGGTATGTAGCTGTGTATGTATGTACGAGGTACACAGTAAAGACGTAAAGGGGGGGACCCCTCTTTGTCAGAGTGGGACTTTTCTCTGCCCGATCTATATTGCGCACTAATTTACACAGCGAGAGACCTACAGCCGTCAATACGAATGGTATGGTTCCGACGGAGGGCAATAATCCCCGAGTCTCTAGACGACATCCCATGACCATGACCATGACCATGACCACGAGCAGAGATATACTCGAAGTCCTCGCTTCTTTCATGTCATGAACTTTTGTCTTGGTGGGAAGTTTCAGCGTGGGGAATTAGGATGTGCATACAGGGCTGGGTCTAGGCTGCGAGCGACTGCAAGCGACTCGATGTCGAATCTACACTCCAGTATCTCCTAACTCCTATAATCTCTTCATTAACTGCCTAGGTACCTTGAATATCTCTTCTGTATCAGGCCAACAAGGACGTGGGATCGCCGGGTTTAGACAGATCCTTCCGCAATCAAAGCACAGGAGTCTCATTAAATCGGCAGGGGACACGGCCCACGAATTCGTCAGCGCAATTATTGTATTGCATTTTGCGATGCCTGAGTGCGGCACCTGAACCTGTCTCAATTGTAAGGCGGCGCGGGAGGCACAGCGCCCTACAAGCCCTACAAGCCTTACTTACCTAGCTACAACATTCCGTCCTCAGCTTAGACAAGCATGCCAGGATAAAGCTTGAAGGAAATACCACGATATTCATGTCTACTTGATAAGTTGAGTAATAGTTTGCGCGATCGATCGATCTTCCACGATTGCGTGCTTGGATTTATTGCTTGATCTAGGCTCGAGGGCTGCTCCGGAGATGTTTTCCGAGTGCTTGGACCTATTCCACTTCGACCTACGCCTCGCCTCGCATATTTTGGTGCATTAGGTGGTCGTGTTCGACGTAGGGAATAGCGTCACGTAAGGTATTCAGCTCCGAATTCCTATCTCTGTCCACGTAGCCTGTGTACCCATAGGAGAATATATGGGATTACCTAACTCTGCAAGCCGAGGTGAGGCTCACCGCTGTATGAAAACCTTCTCAAACGATTCCGATTCCGAGTCGCACATAGCTCGGACCCTGACTTACCTCAGGCGACACAGCATCGCAGGCTGCATCTCGTGTTGCTGACGCTGTTCAACACTAACACAACTTTCTTCAAATATTTTTAGCCCTTTGCTAAGACAACAACAATACATTCAATTTCGTTTCGCAAATTAAATACGTTTCAGGAGACCCCACAAACCCCGATCGGGACCTGATGGCTTGCCTTCGTGGTTATGGTCCGTCACTTTCTGGTCACATCAGCAGGGCAGCTTGTCACGCATGATGAGGACCACGATTGGGATAATGCGGGGAGACAGCGGGATGTCCGACTGCACGACAGCCACCCCGGGACCGAACGGACACGTGCCGATCGACTCCTACAACTCTTATTTATAACTTAGATCCTCGATTTGCTCCTGGCGTTGTGACGTCCCGTGCTATTTACGGTGCCTACCGAGGCGTCCACCGTCGGGACCGTCGTCTTCTGCAGCCTTTTTTAAGAAAAAAAATTCAGCTAGGCAAATATGTCCCTTTTGGAGCTCTTCTAACACGACCATGAATACATGCATGGATATTGAGTGGGATCTGGGAGATGATTGCTTTCATTTTACATTACCTGAGCTCCCGAGATCATCAACCAATTGGGTATGAGGCCTTCGCCTACACAATTCTCGCTTGCATGGCCTGGTTTTTCCAGTCAGGTCCGATGATCAGCGGGATCAGACCTATGTCGATTGTTAAGGACTTCGCGTATGATCCCAAATTCTTCAATCAAGCCGTGGGCGGTAGAATGGCTTTCGGGCACAGGAGTGAACATCATGCCCGACATATGCTTAGCTGGAATGGGCCTGTAGCAATATTCATCATGTTATTTCTGATCCTCATGATTATATCCCACCGACGTGTAGATGCGAATCCCCTGTAGACTTTCACAGATGGGCAACAGAAGAAAAGTCAGAAACCTTTTCGAATTTCCCTTCATTTCGTCTTGATCCTGATGACGGTTTGTAAGTCAGATAAAATTGGCTTTCGCCTGCCTTGATAGGTGACTACCTAGCTTATATACCATTTACCGCGTCATACCATCCCGTTTCACGAGCGGTATTCTTGCACCCCGAACTGTTTCTCTACATAATAAGAGAGACATGCTATCTTTAGAGAAATGACTCAAGGCCAGCGGGGTCTCGTGAAACGGAGAAATTCTCGAAAGAGATAGAGATTCCGATAGGTACAAGCTACAGACCAGCCTCCTGGTATGATCAACCCTAGAAATTAGAAGAATTATCAATAATCTTCCCAGTAAATCGCAGTTGGACCAGTGTCAAACGTCCTTTTCCTTGATTAAAGTAGAGATTAGCATGTGAAAATTCCCTTTTGTTAGCAAGTCTAAGCAAATTGACAAAGTGCTGATGGTTAAGGGGTGAGACATTCTCTAGAAGTCTGTAGAAGTAACTGCAATAGGAGTAGTCATCCTATAGAGTTGATTCGCTAGATCAAGCTTAGTCTCCCTAACTCAATTTCAACATCTCTCCCCCTAAGAATCACTCACCGTGTTCTTTTCAGACTAGTTCGTATTCAGCGATACAAAGAATGATGCAATAATAAAACGACGAGCCCAAGAGAATCTTCTTGGGTTTGACAAGGACGTGAGTAAATCCCTATCAAGAGATTTTGTTTAAGCCAATTGAAAGGGGGACATTTAGCTAGATGTTTCCATAGGGCGAACCCCCACGTACAGCCCGGAGCAAAGAAACCTATATCACGGCATACACCTATATCATGGGCATTTCCTCATAATAGTGTGCATCACATAATCCTATACCCTTCTAACAGGTCCGAGCAGAGCACGTGAAAATAATCAGAGCTATAGATCCTATAGATCACAGTAAGCGATATCGGGTTACACCCATAGATAACTAGATCGGGTGGATAACATGGTGGGTAACTCTGCGGCTCGATGTGATCGAACCCATCTGGAACAACTCTGCGAGCTAAGTCAATCGGGTTTATAATGCCTTACGGCATTTAGCACTCCTATAACGGGGGTATTAACCGGCCAAGATCCCAGTCGTGGGTAGCTTGTGAGCCTCATACGAGCTAGACCGTCCCCTGCTAGGCAGCGGCTAACACTAGTTGCCGCTCGAACCAGAGATCTAGTGAATCTGGAAATGGTGTGGCGAAATTTTCACATGTATCTGAGACGCTGTGTTGTCGTCGCTTGGGCTGCTTACTCTGGGCTGGGCGACGAGGGAGTAGACAATGTTGCTAAGCAAGGACTTAACCTAAGCGTGAACGAAATCCGGAATGGCATCGGGGGGAGCACACAATATTCTAATTCTATAGGGCGGATTTTAATAATCATGACTAAACGAGTTTTTATCGCGTTATAGATTGTGGCGAAGCTCGAGGCCCGTTACGGAAGGAGGGAAACACAAGCCCGAGGCGCGGTCGTGATTGGTAAGAATGGCTACTGAGGAAGGGTATTCAGCTTAAGGTAGTATTATTTCGGACCTAGAAATTTACGCGTGGAGATGGACATCAAGTGTCCGTTCCAGCGTATTGTATTATCTGGTCCGCCAATTGCTATCAAGGAGAACAAAAGGAAAAAAACATTCTGGTGTTCCAGCAAAGTCCCTTAGAGGCTCATATGCAATTGCATCTCTATCCGAGTTGCATCCCTCATGTCATTCGTTAAGGCCTAAAACAGTCCGAATAGCGTGAACAATTCCGAACAAGAGGACACTTTCGCATGTCGGGGGTCCAATAGCCAAGTAGAATATCCAGACGATTAACCTGTGCGCCTAGGACTATTGTGGGTTAGCAGGCTGTAAGAATATTCATTACATGGAATAGAACTGACCTCTTGGTCCTGTCGCAACTTAGATTTCGTCGCTGGTGGATTCAGACTCGACGCCGCCGGGGGTAGGCTTGTCGGCGAGAGCAGCACCGGAAACTCTGCCACCGTTTGAATTTTTTGTAATTCGACCCTTGGACACAGCCTTCGCCGACATTGGCTGGTCGTCATCCGTGCTGTTGGAGCTCTCGTTCTTGACGCCGTCGGTTGCCTTGGGGGAAGTACGAGCCTTCTTGGCTTTGGTGGCGCTGCCGTCGTCGGCGGGGGCAGCACGCTTGCGGCTTGTTCCGGGAGCCTTCGCCGCATTCTCGTCGGTAGCAGCGTTCTTCAGTGACTCAGGCAACTCCTCCAAGTATTTGAGACGCAGCTTCTGGAACTGATGCCTATGAATAGGGGTTAGAGATGTTTTATATGTTCTATGTGTAGGTAGGCACAAAGTATCGACTCATAGATTACTTTGGAAATGACAGGGTAGAGCGGGATTCGCCACACGGGGAAACTTACTTAATGGCAGCAGGTCCGTATTTTCCACCGAAGAGAGCTTGTGCTTTGTCTGCAAGTTCTTTCCATCCCTTCACACCGAGATCGCGGTTCTCACCCTGCATGATAAGGAATAGAAGCTTCATGGACTCTTCACCCGACCAGCCTCTGGTCGACTTGGCGCCCGTGCCGGCTGCCTTCGAGGCAGCAACTGATGTCTCGACGGGGGAAGACATTATTCTGACTGTGAGAAGACTGAAAGGGAGATGCTTCTAACACAAGTTTCGTTAGTACCCTCACGTCTGATGAAAGAAGTGTCCTCCGTTGATGGGTTTAATGTATAGCGCAAAGAGAGGAAGTGTATGTGAAGGTGTCGTCACTGGGAGGAAGAGGGAGCGACAAACAGTGAATTTGGGGGAGTCGGCGATTTTGTGTGTGAGGGGCCTTTCGGTCAGAACAGTGTCATGTGTGTGGCTGGGTCGGTAACAAGTTCCTTTCCAACAACAGTGGGAAAGGCGACCACGAGGTATCAATGAGTGAAGTTCTAGACATGCCCTAGGATTTGGTAGGGAGGATCTTGGGATGAGGTCAGGGTAGAATGGAGACGACTTGACAATATGAAAGGGGAGTTGAAATACCTTTCGAGATAATTTTCGAATACCTTGTGGCGAATATGTCTGTACGGCGAAAGTCAATGCGAATTCTGGTTGTGTACAGAGGAGAAAGAGACGGCGAGAATGTAGAATGCGAAATTGAAGTTTAGACTGCTCAGTAGGGCTCGGTCATGTGCTCAGTTGCGCCGTAAGGAAATCACAACTTACCTGGTTGCTTTACTCAGAAGTTTGGGCACGCTAGACTTGTTGAAGTGCGGGTTGAATGTGAAGAAGTTAAGAGGGCAGACGTGGTTGTTATTTTGAAGACGCGGCGGCCAACTGTTGATTCCGCTGTCTGGCCTCCTCGCGAATTTATTTCGCCGCCTTTATGTCTGATTTCACTGAGGGTAGGTGCAATATCCAAATTTCGCGTCGAGCACCTACTCGTCAATATTCTTATTGGCTAGCCGGCGTTGCCACGCCTACCTACACGGCTTCAAGCGTGCATCAATTTTCCAATCAGACGCCCAGCCCGTTTCAATCTGGTTTTCACCCTGTGCATCTGTCGCTTAACACTTACAACATCGTCTCCCTGCAACAATAATGTCATCGCGGCCTTGACGCCGCTCCAAGTCTCCTACATGTCAACACATCTGTGAATCCGCCCGCCGCGCCTCTACGCTTGTCGCATTTGCCTTCCCACGCATTCCCTTCTATCTTGTCCGACGTATTCTTTGACTATCGTACACCTCGTTCAAGATATACCCTTCGGCGATACCAATCTCGACCACTAGTGATGGACATCTTCTATTCTTGCTAGGACCCCTTGGTTAAGTCAACTCAACTACAGCCTGTCTATCGAAGCCTCTCAACTGTGCCAAAGTACGTTAATATTTTACTCATTGTCATCAATATCCAAAGTTACGCGAGTTTTGTGGTTTACTAACTCCTAGGTAGATGGCTCCGGTACCACTCTTGATTCATTACCTCCCCATGGAGGGCTTCGCATGGTTGACGAAATTCTACACTTCATTCATCCCGTCCAAACAAGCCCGTAAGATCACGAGAGCATTGCGAAGAGCTGGTCAACCTTTAGATAAAGACCTTGTTCTTCAGTACTTCACCGAGCTATTCTCGAAGGCGTGCGATTTGGTCGACCAGTGCAAGCTCCTGAAGCCAGTTCAGTTCTGGAAAGAAGTCGGCTCTCAGCTGCCCTGGGCTCGCTACCTAAGCGGATCAGATCTCCTCGATTTCTCAAACAGGATCGTTTGTGCTAGAGCGCGCTACCTCGACGGGTGGCATTTCTATCACTTCCGCATTCGCTTCCAGATACCTGACAGCCACCGAGAACCTTACTACACCCAAGCTAATATAGCTGTGGATCGTTGGCGTGTGTTGGTTGAGAACGTCTACGAGGATTACTTTCCGTGGTGGTTGACTGACTCGGATAATGAAGGCAGCGCGGAAGCAATGTTAGTCAGATTCACCGGCCTCAGTATAAAGGACGACGGCGATGAGAACACGAAGATGAGTGACGATGAGGACATGAAGATGAGCGACGATGAGAACATGAAGATGAGTGACGATGAGAAGGCTGCCTAAGCTCGCGTCTGAATTCTTGGCCCCCTCTCATCGATTGAGACTCTGCTTCAATGCGCCATCCAATACCTACCTAATGTATTGTCATTGAAACTTGTGCAATGAGGCGAACGATATTCAATGGAGGACACTCTCAAATAAATGTAATGGTAGCACTGTGCTGGATAAAGAAGGAGGACTACTTGAGCACCTGCTGGAATACTTCAAGTGTAGCAGTAGGAAGAGAATAATGATAATAATGATGAGGAGGCATATTCATATTGTACTTGTTTCTAAGACTCCAAGCTAGAGGCCTCTACCAAGGGCGGCATCACGACCTGAGGTTACAGTAGAATAAAAGGCCAAACGCCATGGATGAGTCTCCCAGACAATGCCTATGACGTGTCCTCCTGTTTCGGTAGCTAGGTAGCTCCGCTGGTGCTGGGTAACGGGTTGGCAGGTAGGTAGGCGGGCAGCGACGGACGCTGACAGCTGTATGGGTGGTTCCGCCGCACCAACGAAGGGTATTTAATTATATTTCGCACACTGGTTCCTAACGAAGTCGGGAAAGTCTGCTGCTTTGAGGGGCCGGTTGGCGCAAGTGGTGGGCGCGATTCACCCACAGCCTGCATTAACGTGCAGGTGGTGGGTTCGATCCTGAGGAGTGGCAGCTTTCTCCGACCTCATCGAACCTTAGTCCTGCAACCCCAACTAAAACTTGGGCGGTTCGTGGGTTAAGATTAGGTAGGTCAAACATAAGAACGACCGCTCCGGCCATTGGACGAAAATCTCCCACGACCTTCGGTTCAATGACAGGCTAGGGATCACTCTGGCCCATATGCACCCTTTTTCATTTTTTCCCCCTTCTCTATTAAGTATGTCTCTTCATCTACTAGGTACCTACCTACTCTACCACTTCATTTTTATTCGTCCATAAGGCATTCCTCGAGGCGTTGAAACGGAGTTGATGAGCCGCTTAGATATAATATCGTGGTGGTATTGATATTTAAACATAACGACGTCTTATCAAAAAAAAAAAAAAAAAAAGCTGATAAATTATTACTACTTGCTCTCCAATATTGTATGCTTGGGGTATGGACGGTATCTGAGTGGGCTCCTAGTGAGCCATCGCAATCCTCCTCTCACTTGGGTAAAGTCGGAGAGAATTCAACGGTCCCAACACCTACCTGCCAACGGTTGCTACTACCCTGCCTACCTACCGTACGATGGAAAAAATTATCGCGGCCAACACTCAATTCTCAAATAGCGATTAGAAAATATGTCCCATTGGGCGTTTGAAATAGAAGCTTTTAATGTTTTTTTTGTCTTATTGATGTAAAGAAAATCGGTCTAATGTGTCTGCCTCTAAGCCAATACACAAGATACTTCGGATGCCTCCAGTGTCATCACATGAAGTACGAAGGATTCTCGAATGTTCCCGAAGACCTGCTTCGCCATCTAGTGACCGCAAATTGTACAAAACCCATTTATCCTCTTATCCCTGCCCCGGGCGAGATGTAGATCTAAGTGTCCCCCTCCCCCCTTTTTTACCCCCCCTTTAGCTGCAGACTCCGAAGCCCTTCTGGCAACCCGCACCGCAATAAGCGCTCCCGGAACCGCAGTACCCGTACTGTGAGCAGCAGAATCCTGTGCCACATGCCGTGCCAGAACCGTTTCCGCATTGGCCGTCCGTTGAGATGGATAGCGAGCTGCTTGGGTTCGGCGTGGGGGTCGAGGTTGAAGTCGGAGCTCGGGTGGAACTTGTGGAGGTTGTGGAGGTTGTTGTGGGGCTGAACGGAGCCGAAGCCTGCTAAATGTAACGCCAACGGGCTTACGTCAGCAACCTGCTTCCCTTCACTCTTCACTTCATACAATGGACACAATGCAGGTGCTTCACAAAAAAAAACAAAAAAAAAAAAAAAAAAAGAAATAAAAAAACAACGAAAAAAAAATACAGTAAGGAAAGAGGATATCGCGGGAGGCAGGGAGAGGCAGGGAAGAGCAGGGATTTTTAAGAAGGTACACTCACCACATCAGCCGGCCTCGTGTCACCGCTCGACGTATTCAAGGCGCGCTTCACACTCTGGTAGAAATTGAGGCCATCAGCCACATTCGCCGCCGCGTACGTCGCCTCCCAGACGCCGACGCCGCCGAAGTTCCCGCGGCAGTAAAACGCATCGATCAGATTCTGCGCCTGCGCGGGCGTGACGGCGGACGCTGGGTTCGCCGCCGCGCTCGAGCCGGGCAGTCCGATGACCAGGCGCGCGTCCTTGCTGGGCGTGCTGGCGAGCCAGGAGGTCCAGGTGTCGTAGGTGAATCCCGCTGTGTTGAAGGTGCCGCCCCCCTTGTAGTTCGTGTTGTTTGCGGCCCAGGACGCCGCGCTGCACTGCGGCGTGTTGTAGTACTGGATGAACAGCATGTCGAAGGTGCCGTGCTGCAGCACGCCAAGTAGGTTCGCGTCTGGGACGACGCATTGCGGCGACGCGGTCAGGTAGAATGTCTGGCCTGGTGCCGTGCCGTAGTTGGTGCGCAGTTGGCTTGCCAGAGCGATGTAGCCTTCCCAGTTGTCGGTCGGCTGGTGCTCGATGTCGAGATCGAACCCGTCGACGGAGAAGCCGATGTTGTTGTAGTCGAGGGGCCGCGGTTTGCCAGCGTCGACCCAGGTTGTGGTGCGTGGGCCGAATAGACCCCACAGGATGTTGGCGAAGTCGGTGCCGTCGTTGGCGCCCGTCAGCTGGTACTCGCTTGTGTCTCCTCCCAGCGAAAGTAGGATCGTCTTGTTGCTGGTTTGGCGACAGGTGTACAAGTCCTGCTGCAGGCTGGGGCATTGGTACAGGTTGTTGTTAGTTGCTTTAATAACGCCATTGTAGCCTGGACCCGGGTAGACGGCGCCGCCGCATTGGTTTCCGAAGTTGATGCCGGGAAAGCCGTTACCTTGCGCGGGGAACAAGGTCACAAAGGAGAGAATGATGATATCGATGTCAGGGTCGGCGCAGTATGTCGCTAGGGAAGCTTGGCTTGGTCCTTGGCCCTGCATTTGGTAAGTATGGATTGCAATAGATCGTGAACAGATGATAAGAGAAAAGGGAGAAGGGTTATTGGAAGAAGTACTTACGTAGTAAACGGCGACATTGTTCTTCGACGTTATGTCGAATGCGCCATACGCAAGAGACGTCAGGGCAGACAGCGCCACGAAGAGAAGGGGAGAACGAGCCATCGTAGCAGGGAGTGATGTCTGAAAGGAGATGGAAAACGGGATGATCAAACAGTGTCTTCCCTAGAAGGAAGAAATTCCGCGATTGTTCTTGTGGTGTCTTGATTATGCTAGATGATCATGCTCAAGGACTGGACTGCGCTCGCGCTGGGCATTCTATTAATCTAAAAGGTAGAAAGAACCCATAATGTGCATATGCCGCCTACAAACATGTCTATTGAATCGTCTTGATGGTAGCTGGCCCACCTTCACTGTGAGCACCTGATTTGGAAATACCTTAGAGGTCCCAATGCGCAAGTTAGGGGTCCCACCCAGTCTCTACGGTCAAGCCGACGCGGACCGCGATTTAGGAATCGCTCTTTCCAGGTGAGCTAGCGACTAGCATCTACTAACTAACTCTCCAGCGGAAATCGACCGCAAACGAACCATTCTCTTGATCTTTTCATGCCTTCACGACTGGACCACATCGTCCGCCTTCCCCCATCTCGACGTTTCATCTCCGCCCGCCCATTCCTTCTCTACATAGCCTAACAACTTCTTCACTTCTGCCACCTTCTCTGAGTCGCCTGTGTTCTTCCCAATGTTGTCGCTGATCTTGATGGCGGGATTTCCAGCGGCAGAGCTCAGCTTTATGACAATGTTGAGCGGCACCGATTTCCTCCCGGTGCTGAGTTGAACGAAGTCGTTAGTCAAATATGTGCCAACACCAAATGTCGGCTGAAAGCCTTGCTCTTCGGAAATACGCTTGTACTCGATACACTTCTCGATATTCAGTGAATCGGAGAACACGATCGTCTTCTTCTCTTTTATCCCCTGCTTCTGGTAGAATTCTCGCATCAATTTGACGAAATTCGCAGGGTCGCCCGAGTCCTGGCGCACACCGGCATAGACTTCGGCATAGGTCCGAGATGAAGTCGTAGGCCGTTCGCCCTCATCCACGAGCGGTATGTTCGGGGTATCAGGAAGATATCTGACAGGTTTGCTAAACGCTTTCAAAAACTCCGGAGTGCCGAACGTGTCAGTCAATGCAATTCCCAATACACCCTCTCCAAAGCAGCCGATCCACCGTCGTAGTGCCTCCTCAGTTGCATTCGGGTAGTCATCCGTAATGGCAGCAATGCCCATGAACCACTCATGTGCTACAGTCCCGACAGGTGCTAGGTTGAATCGCATAGCTAGATGAACATTACTAGTGCCGGAGAGCTTGCCGGGCAGGCCGCGCTTCTCTGCATCCTTGCTAGACTTCACTAAGCCCCTGAAAACCAACGCTTGCGTATGATAATCCCTTCGTCTACGAGTTCCGAACTCGGAAACTATGCATCCTGCTTCAAGGAGTCGCGTGCCTTTGTCGTAGGCCTTCTCCTCTTGGCCGTCGTAATTCCAGTCCGTGTCCATAAACTTGAAGTATGCTTCAGATGTCAGGGCCAGGAGCGGGATCTCGTAGAGTATGGTGTCTACCCATTTGCCCTTGATCTCGATGTGGATGTCGCCTAGTTCATCCTCGGCTCCAGTGTCTGCTCCAATTGGGTTGAACGTGGGGTTCAGTTGATCACGGGGCTTGAGTCGGAACTCTTTCAAGAAATTCAAGTACGGGGGAGACAGATACTTGCAGTGTGTTTGCAAGTAACGAAGCTCATCGTCAGATAATGAGATGTTGCCGAGCTCTGTGATGACAGATCAGTAAATATGCCCGGGTAGCTAGATACTTTAGCATGTGAACCCACTGCTGATCTGCTCGCAGAGCCAAGTGAAAGCCTTGCGGGATAATTTCTTCTCGGGAGTACGGTTCGTGAATGCATATGTGACGGGTACATCGGGATAGTACTTGAAGACGGCGCATTGCATAGTCAATTTGTACAAGTCAGTGTCCAGGAAGGATATTACGCCCTCTGGAAAGGGCGTCGACCAGTCAAAGTGGTCCATCTTAACGGCAGTCGTGGAGTTTGAAGTTGTAATGTGGAAGAAGCTTTGAGTGATGTTTGCGTAATACGAGAGATCCGAATGAATTTGATTAATAAGCTCCTTTTCAGAGAGATGATACGAAAGGTGATATCGACCAATTCTGAAATTGAAGCCCGTGAGTTCCTTGAAGACTGATGAATACCTGGGGCAAGCTCATATATAACCTTAATTAGGCAGTATAAGGTGATGGTTAGAGTTCCTTCGTCTTTCACCTTAATTTGTATACCTTTCAGATTTTCATTGAACAGTCATACTTGGGAAACATGCGACTGGAACGAGGATACAAAAAATAGCTCAATTCATTGGCTAGCCTTGTACGTTTAGTGTGAAGATATGCGACGCGCGTTAGTTGCAGGATGCGTCAACCCCACATCACGACCCTCAAGGTCTTTGTACTGTATGATGAGAAAAGTCGCAGTAAAGATTGAAGCTAGGTGGGGGTGGTGGTTTCGGATCTGCCCGATCATCTCACATGCTTTTGTGTAAAAGCTTTTGGTGGCTTGCGTCAATCAATCAACCAAATCTTGGATAAGGGTCCGATGTGGCTTGAAAATGACCCACTTGTACTTATCGGTCAAGGTTGCAATTCAACGGTACGGATTAGCTAATACTGCAGGGATTGGAAAACAGCCGGAATACCGGAGAAAGTAAGTTCCCTATCCTTGTCTGCCCCTGGTCTGAGCTTTCCAAAATCGTGGCCTCAATTGAACCCCAGATTATTGGAGACAGCTCCTAAAGTCCACGCCATTCATTATCCACACGCGACTCTACTTCCTTCCATCTACCTTTACCTTCTAGAATCTCAGCCAGCACAAAGAGGAGGTGTCCTAATTGTTGTAATTTCCATTCATCTGCCTTCTAATTTTTCGCAATGGTACGTTCACCGCGTCGCGACCTAAGCTATATCATAAAGAGTCAAACGATGGTCTCATTCAACCGCGACAACACTGCATGAAGGGGACATTGATGGCCTGGTTGTCTGCCGAAACCATACTGACATGTATACCTCTTATAGTCTTCTCCCAGAGCATCTTCCCCCGTGAACTCGCCGGCCGCTACCGGCGCGAGCACCGGCCGTCCCTCCTCCCCTCCTCCCCCTGGAGGCGCACGAACTGCCATTCGACGAAGAGCTGCTGCCGATCAGAAGGAGAAGATTGCAAATGCGCGACCGAGTAGCACCCGGGCTGCTGGTGCAGGTGGCAGCAGCAGCACTATGCTGAGTATGTGAAAAGGGGGTTATCTGTGGCATGAAGAAAACGAGTATTGACCTCGCTTAGGACTCTACACGGATGAATCTCCCGGACTGAAGGTCGATCCTGTTGTCGTCTTGGTTCTCTCTCTGGTCTTCATCTTCAGTGTTGTTGCTTTACACGGTATGCCAGGTAGCTCCTGTTGAAAGCAAGACGGATACTAACAAGCTCTTTAGTCATTGCCAAGATCACCCGACGATTCTCAAGCTAAATTAGTGACGGTGGTCGAATATTTTAATAGGGGTATTGTGTAACCATCGAAGATGGCGCGGCGATGAATAACTGCGACTTTTGACTGGACACGCAGAGGATAACTGAGGGAGGGCGGGACTCTTAACATCAGCACCGATGTTGAACAAGCTTCATTACCAGTCTAGAGTCACGAAACAGATTCTAGCGAGCTGGCCTTTGTACCATATCAAAATCCGGCAGGCTCACGCAAAATTTCTTTGCCTCAATTGAGATGACATAAAACGCGCCGTTCTGTGTAATCGCAAGTCTTCGATAGGAGGGCGTTGTGCTCGTACTGCTCCGAAAGATAGAGCGAAAGTGACAACTTACGCTCCTCTCTTAATCATGGATGCTGCACTACAATTACTTTCAAACCGCAATCGTCAAAACTACAACATCGATAGTATCGCCATCTAGAATCAAATCATCACCGAGGAATGATGTTGGCATGTGCTGATTGGTTCTGAGGAACTATGTATTACTAAGAATTCTAAGCATCGGCAGATCTTATTGGCTTCTCGCTAATACATTTACAACATTACAAAGAGGAGAATGTTCAAATTTAACCCCTTCCCCTTCATCTATAGGCCATGACTTTTCTCATAGGTCGAATTTCTGCCCAACCAGCTTCTCGCTAAGCTCCCACAACTTCCGGGCATTCTCCGGATCAGTAGCGTGCTCAAGGGGCGACCCGATCTGACAATCCTGAATGAACGACCCGGACTTGTCATCGAACTCCGGATCTAGAGCCGCTGCCAGCAAAGGCGAGGTACCCTCGCTCAAGGTCTTGGGCGGCCGATCGACGCCGCCGAAAGACCGACCAGTGTTCTTCAATGTGACCTTCTCGATGTCCTCCCAGGAATCTTCCTCCAGGTGATTAGCCAGATTCGTGTTGAAGATGCCGCCGGGGTGCACCGAGAAAGCTTTCACGCCCTTCTCAGCCAGCCGCCGGGCCAGCTCGGCAGAAAACAGGATGTTGGCCGTCTTGGACTGGCCGTACCCGCTCCAGCCGTCGTACTCCTTGCCGCCGGAGAAATTGTAGTCGTCGAAGCGGAAGGGGCTGATGCGGTGGCCCTTGCTCGACACGTTGACGATTCGGGCCCCCGGGCCCGCGGCCAGGATCTTGGGCATGATGAGGTTCGTGAGCAGGAAGTGGCCGAGGTGGTTCGACGACAGCTGCATCTCGTACCCCTGCTTGTCCAGCGTGTAGTCCTTGATGGCCATGACGCCCGCGTTGTTGATCACGACGTCGATGTGCGGGATCGAGGCATCACTGTTGATCTGCGCCGCGGCGGCCCGCACCGAGTCGAAGTCTGAGAGCTCGCAGGTGATGAAGGTGGTTTTGACGTTGGGGTTGATGCGTGCGATCTCTTGAAGCACGGGCTCGGACTTGGCTTTGGATCGGCTCACGAGGATGAGATGGGCTGGTCCTTCGCGGGCTAATGTGATGGCGGAGTGCGCGCCGAGACCTTTGGCGGTCGTTCCTGTGATGAGGAATGTGCGCCCCTTGATGCGGTCCGCAAAGGCTTTGGCGAGCTCTTCAGCTGGCGTGTGGAATCCAAATGGAGACATAGTGTTGTAGGTGAGCTTCGTTCTAGTTGTTTATGTAGAAGATTGGCCTTTGAATTTAGGTATGCTAATGAGCTATGATATACAATAATGATTGGTGTTGAGTGCGATGATCTCTAGGAATCAACAACCATCTCGGAATCTACTACTCTCATTTATATCCCAATTGCATCGTCGTCGCCGTCGGCGATATCATCAAGTTCATCGACGTTAGGCCATAACTGAACCAAGACCCTAGGATTTTACTACCAGACCCCGCGGGATTGACACAAAGACCACATGATATCATTAAAGAAATGCATCTTTATGGTTCAGGAACATTCGAAAGTCGATGATGCGTGCTTGTGAGACCATAACCGGCCTTTATTCGGGGTTTAGCGGCATTAAGACTTCTCACCCGATTGTGTGCTGGTGGAACCGCCACAAATTGCAAGGTATCAGACATGACGGCGTATTTGATGATTTAGGGATGAGTCAAGCCCAGATCCTCAAATCCCGCGGTGTAGGCAATGATATAAGTCACGATGCTCTGAACATGGCCGGCCGGAGGTGTCATGGAGAATTATAAGATGCAGTCAGCACCGCAATCCGAGACGGGAGCCGTTCCGGGGTGCCTAAGCGACCACATCGGCGCAGACAAGGTTCGATTAGTTGTATTAGGAAAGGTTTAGAATCTAAGAAGCCTTGAAACAAGTGGGATTAGATACACTCTACAGTGTCTCGCACTTTCCTTTTGGCGTACCTAACACCATCTGGCGCCAAGCTATTCATACCTACGGCAGCTGCTACGGATATATGTGGCTTAGATGCCCTCAGTTACTCCTTCTTGCTTCTTTGTTCTTTTCTTTCTTTTTTATGTCCCGTACTTTCCCCTCCACTCTACGCCCGCGGCTACCGAAATACGGTGCCTTGCGGCATGGATACCACGTATTTCGCGTGGCGCAAGTAACAATCCGAGGACCCGCTAGCAATTGACCAATTAGGGAATGTTAACGAGAACGATTCCAGGTTTGGCGTGAGGTAAGCTTCGGCGGAACTTTCTTTCACTTCTGGAAGCATTGAACCTTCCGCCTAAACAGTCAGACAGTATACCTCTTAGTACGTTAGGTACCTAATATCTTGAGTCTGAAACAATTTATCGTATTCTCGGAAACATCGTCAACCCACAATACCTAATAGTCCTATCAGCGTCTTTACTGCAAGTAGTATAGATTCGGGACTCGTTCTCCACCCTTGACTTAAAGCAGATATCCCACGTGGTCTACGGTAATTCTCGTACTCATCGCTTGTATGAATGCGAAAAATAGATGCCGGATACGGACCAGGGCTCAGACCGTTCAGCTCGGACTTCTCGACCAGTAAGGCTGATTCGCACATAGCCACCAATACCTCGTCACCTAATACCAGGCAGCCTAGGCTCTTCTCTGCACGGCCCCCACGGTCCCTCATCGATCCCACTCCAGATCCAGCATTCAGCCAATTACAGGCTCGCAACTGATCCTTGAATCCTTTGTCTGCACGCATGTACATGCGATGCTATTGTACCAGGCCGCGCAACCTCTGTGCTCATTGAACAACAACAGACCCGATGGGATGTTTTTTTTATTGTTGACCTTCACATGTGATAGTGTCACGACAACAAACTAATTAGCCAAGATTCTAGAATCTATGACTGATGGAGACGCGAGATTCGCTTACAATGCGAGAATCGCGGCCTAGAAATATCTACCTACATGGACAGGGTTCACAAGTCCCGTATGATAGGCACCCACCTGAACGGAGCCAGCTCGTTGGCTAGCTGCAAATAAGCTCCAGGACGTTACAGCGTTGTTGTCATCCCTGCTTGGCAGTGCTCGACAGCTAATGAGGTTTCTTGTTGCCGCATTCCGCAGGACGCATAGCTTCGCGATCACATTGGTACCTTACATTATATCGTGGCTATTCCCCATCAATATTTACTCGATAAATCCCAATTGCTTGTCGTCACTCACTTTCCTTCCTTGATTCCCTTCTTCTTGTGATACCTAAATCTTGAATTTTCATTTTTTGTGGCTTTATGTGATACCCCTCATTCGTCATTCCCCTCTTATCTCGACCACTGACATCAGAGTCTCTTCTCCAAGCTCTTCTTCTTGATATTCAACTACGATTTGTCCTCACCTTAGAACCTCATCCCACATGTCGTCTTAACGAATTTAGATCTGTGGCCATGACGATCGTCGATGAGAAGCGCGGGCTAAGTCCCGACGGAGCTGCCCAAGCTCCTCGTCGTACCTCCTTCAGCAACGCTCCAGAGGTCGTGGTGACCGGCGACGTGCTGACTGATGGCTACAACACTGGTCTTATGCCTGTGGACGCCGAGCTAGCAGTTGAAGAAGACGAAGCTCTCCCAGCTTACAGCGAAATGCATGATCAATTCTCACTTCACCAAACGGGCTTTGACGCTGGGGCTGCCGTTACGGGTACGTCCTAGAACATCCCAAATTTCTAACATCTTCGTAGCTAACTATGGGCCTCTTATTAGATGACGGTCGAGTCAACATCAACCTCAACCAGACGAGCCGGCACCTTGCCGACTTAATAGCTCCCGCCTTGCGTAATCAGTTAACAGAGGGATCCGTAACCGAGTCCGAATCTACTCTCCCGCCTCCATATATCCCTCCCAGTTTAGGTGGCCAACCCGGCCAGACTCCGCCGCCTCGATTAAATGTTGTGATACAAATCGTAGGATCACGGGGCGATGTGCAGCCGTTCGTCGCACTAGGACAGGTCCTGAAGAACACATATGGTCATCGTGTAAGAGTAGCCACGCACGCCACCTTTCAGAAGTTCGTCGAAGAAAATGGCCTGGAGTTCTTCAGTATTGGAGGCGACCCTGCCGAGCTTATGGCCTTTATGGTCAAAAATCCAGGTCTTATGCCTGGTATCGATGCGCTGAAGAGTGGGGAGGTCACCAAGCGAAGAAAAGGCATTGAACAGATTGTTCTTGGTTGTTGGAGATCTTGCATAGAGACAGGTGATGGCACAGGGCCGGCGCCACGCTTTAACCGTCGAAGTAAAGACAACGAGCCCGACCAGAGCCCAGACTTCTCCATTGAAGGCTCGGGCCATAAGCCATTTGTTGCGGATGCTATCATTGCGAATCCCCCGAGTTTTGCGCATATTCATGTCGCCGAAAAGTTAGGGGTACCTCTACACTTGATGTTCACGTAAGTCGCAAAAGCCTATACCGGGATTCTTGTCTGATTATCGAAAAGCATGCCTTGGTCGCCGACAAGAGCATTTCCACAACCACTGGCGAATATCCAGTCGTCAAATACGGATCCGGTCACCACGAACTATGTTTCCTATGCGCTGGTTGAGATGATGACATGGCAGGGACTTGGAGATGTGATCAATCGATTTCGCACAAAGATTCTCGACCTTGAGCCTCTCTCTATCCTTTGGGCGCCCGCCCTATTAACTCGCCTCCGTATCCCTTACACGTACTGCTGGTAAGTTGAATAACTCTCATCCTCTATTCGTGATGTGAGTCTTATAAATTCAAGGTCTCCGGCTCTCATACCCAAGCCAAATGATTGGGGGCAGCATATTGATGTTGCTGGGTTCTACTTTCTCAATTTGGCATCATCATATACGCCGGACCCCGAATTAGCTGCGTTCCTTGAAGCAGGACCACCTCCCATTTATATAGGATTTGGCTCTATTGTCGTAGATGATCCGAACGGCCTTACCCGAATGATTTTTGACGCAGTAGCGGAAACAGGAGTACGAGCACTCGTTTCGAAGGGCTGGGGTGGGCTAGGAGCAGACTCAGTTGGCATACCCGACGGTGTGTTCATGCTAGGCAACGTCCCCCACGACTGGCTCTTCCAGCACGTTTCTGCCGTTTGTCATCACGGAGGTGCCGGAACTACAGCCGCCGGTATCAATGCCGGTAAACCTACTATCGTCGTGCCATTTTTCGGGGATCAGCCATTCTGGGGCGCTATGGTTGCAAGAGCCGGCGCAGGTCCTGATCCTATCCCGTACAAGAAACTCACTTCGGCAGGGTTGGCTGAGGCTATCCGAGTGGCGATGAAACCGGAAACCCAAGAGCGAGCCCGTGAACTGGGAGAGAAAATCCGTGAAGAAAAGGGCACAGATGTCGGGGCTCAGTGTTTCCATAAACATCTTGATGTCGATAGACTCCGCTGTGCGTTAGCTCCCAGCAGAGTTGCTGTATGGCGTCTTCGGCGAACTCAAGTCTATCTCAGTGCATTGGCAGCGGCAACGCTCGTAAGTAACGGATATCTGCGGTATTCGGATTTGAAACTGTGAGTGTTCTTGGTTTGTCTTTCCCGAGCATGGCCTGGCTTTGCTAACAATTTATCTTAGATTTCGCGCAAAGGAGTACAGTACTGAGGATCACCCAACAGACCCGATTTCAGCCTGTACTTCAGCGCTTTTGGGAGATCTTGGCACTATCGCCATGTCTGCAGCAGACTTCCCTCTCGAGATTTTCAAACCGTCGTCGAAGCCAAAGAACAAACCGGCTGGTGATGACTCAACTACGGTTGCTTCAACTGAGGCTAATAATAGTACTCTTACCTTGAGCCATGGAGGACCATCAGACTCGACTACGACGCTACCGATCTCGGATGTAACCAGTGTAACTTCTAACCCACTGGGAATGAGGTCCGAAAATAGTAGTCTACCTAACTTGGCGCCTGCTTCCTCAGCTAGTACAAGACATTCAAGATCGCCTTCTGAACCACCACCGCCCTCCACTCCTAACCAGCAACGCAACGATCCGACACAGAGATCAGGAGCAACATCTCCTAACTTCATGAACAACGAAAATATGGAGAGAGCTATTGGTGCTGGCAAGAGCATCAACAATATCGTGGTGACTGGTATGAAGTCCCCTATGAACTTTGCCCTGGGTCTGGCAAGAGGCTTCAGAAACGCTCCAACTTTGTATAACGATGATACTGTTCGCCCTGTGGAGAGAGTCACCGACTTTACCAGTGGCCTCAAGGTTGCCGGCAAGGAATTCGGATTCGGCATGTACGACGGAATCACCGGGCTGGTGACTCAACCCATTAGGGGCGCAGAGAAGGAGGGAGCTGTTGGACTCTTAAAGGGGTTTGGCAAAGGCATCGGAGGTCTCGTGCTAAAACCCTCAGCAGGTAAGTCATATTGCGACCAATACTGATACAACTGAGTCCTGACACCTGCTAGCTCTATGGTCTATTCCGGCGTATTCTATGCAGGGCGTCCATGCTGAAATTCGGTCTATGTTTGCCCAAAGTGCCCAGAAGTACATCATCGCATCTAGGATCTCTCAAGGCCAAGACGACTTTGCCAATGCGTCTCCCGAGGAGCGTGAGGATATCGAAGTTCGTTGGCTTTCTCAGAAGGAAAAGATGAAGGGATTTTATTCCTGGAAACAGAAGGAGAAAGGAAAGGCTAAGCAAGAGTCTCCCTCCGCATCGGAGCATGGGTCGGCCATTACAGAACAGATCGCCAGCAACGAACTCCCGAAGTCGGGATGGCGCCATACGAGGCACTTGTCTTTCGAGGAACGGAAGAAACTGTATGAGCAGAAGAAAGCGTGGAAGAAGAGACGAGCCGAAGCGGCGGCGACAGGTGGAACATTCATTGAAGAAGAGCCTCGTGCTCTCAGCACCGATACCACACGTGAGCAGGACGAAGAATTCGAACAAGCAATTATGACTGCAGTACAAGAAACCTCTAGGGGAGACTCTGTCGAGGATGCTCGAATAGAACAAGCAATCAGATCGAGTATCCGGGCTTTGAGAAGCAGATCGACGACAATATCGTCATTTGCCTCAGCCTCTACTCGAGCTTCTACCGGCCAGGATTCCGGGTATATTTCTGATATCAAGCGCCCAATGTCTGATTATGATATTAAGCGGCAATCTTCGGCACCCCCGTTACCACCACGCGTACCTGAGGATATCATGGATATTACCGACGAGGAATACCAAGCATTAATCGAGCAGGCCGTTCAACTCAGCATAGCCGAGCAGCAACAGCAAAGCGGAGTGCAGAGGCATGATGTCGATTCTAGCGAGGAAGACGAAGACTTCAAGCGCGCCCTCGAGAGATCCCAAACCGAGAAAAGCGTAGAGGATCAGGGTGACGAGGATATCAAGAAGGCAATTCAGGTTTCGGAGGCAGAACGCGGAAACAACGACGTCGACGAAGAGGAGGAGCTAAGAAAGGCTATAGAAGCTTCTCAGGCCGAACAAACCAATACCACCAGTAATGACGACGATGAGGAGCTACGGCGCGCTATCGAAGAATCCGAGAGAGCACACAAAGAGGAGCTGGCGCGCGCTTCGTCGCTGAGGACGGAAGAAGATATCGTCATGGAGTATGTCAAGAAGCAGAGCTTGGCGGAGGAGGAATACCGTAAGGCTAAGGGGAAGGAGGCGGTGGTTGATGATGAAGATGAGGAGTTGAGACGCGCGCTGGAAGAGAGTCTGAAGTCAGAGCGTCGAGGTAGTGGGGGGCCGTCGCAGTTCTAGGGATGAGCGAGGATTGAGTGGACGGGACGGGATGGGACACTGAGGGAAAGTGAATATGATAGACAGTATACGATATTGATACCCTTTATTTGATTACGTGGTAGCGTTTGAGGAGAAGCAATACCCGCTGAATATGATTACGTTTCCTTAGATCGCAATGTTATCGTGTGATGAAGCTGTGAATGAGTTTCTGATTGAAAACGCTGGGTCTAGACTTTCCATTCTAATAGATTAATCTGAAGACGGCCCCTAGGCTAATCATAGACCGGGAGATCGCTCTAATCATCGATCTTGAGACTAATTTCGTCCTAGATGCTGATCCGATTCGGACTATAGCTCGAAGATCCATGATCGTGTAACGAGTCACGGTTACCTTATACGACGCTAAGACAACTTATCAATTTGCAGACAGATATGTAAGCAGTGGATGGGCTTGAGTATCCGAAGTCAATCGCGTCATCGAAAATATAGCTGGCTTAACTCCAACTCTATTTCTGAAACTTTGTGGTTCTCTTTGTGGTATGACTGTCGTCAGGGCTGGCTACCTAATGTATGAATCGATGATGTCGGTTGACATTGATGACGGCCAGATAGTTGCTAGCAATACGCTACCAAAACTCAAACAGTAATAAGACGAAAAGATGTGAGCAGTTGAGTATAAGTATTTGGGCTCACGGCTTGAGTTTAATGCAGAATAATTTCTTCGAATAGCCTAAGTGTACCATATTACCAACTGAGAAAAAGCTTCAAAAGTGTCCATATCTGTTTTTGAAATTCAGCATAGAAAAATGCCTTCCTACGATAACGAAGCACCCTCCGGCAACGTCGCAGACAACTCGTATGTCTCGCGCTCCGGCCATAAGAACGAGGAAATACCCGTGCTGTCGGATCGGGACGTTATTGAGGACCCCATTAATGAACGGAAGGCTGACTCTGATGAGCAACTTGGTACGATACTCTTTACTTTCCTTTTGCCCCTGATATTCATGTATATCATATCAGGTCCCTGCAAGGTACCTGATAAATAGATTGGTGTTAAAATGTCTAATCAAGAATAGATCGTGATGACAGAGAGGCAATCGACAAGTCCAATATCATCGGCCAACGCACGCGCCAGGCGAAGCCCAATGCTGGCACATACCGTCAGCCGGGAGATGAGGAGGGGTTGCCGGTAGATGATGGAACCAGTTCTGCGGATGTGAAGACTGTTGGTTGATTTATTAGTTTAGCTTGATATTGCCCTTCGACTCGTAAGTGGTGGTGTATTTAATAGTAATGGGGTCTAATCTCATTCTTGTAGATGGTATAAAATATTCAATGTGTCTGTTGTCTAGTTGATTTGGTAGATTGTCCATGTGCAAGTTAATCTTCCCTATGCCCCATTTCCTATTGGCGACGCTTGGCATTGTCTGAAGCGATCGTGAGACTATATCTCATGATCGTCAATAGCCGTCGCAATTGCCCTTAGTGAAAACATAACGGGCAAGGTATTCAAGCCGGACTAACAGTGATGAGCTTCTAAGTTCCGGAGTTGGATTTGTTCATAGGACGCACTAGCATCGAGCCCCCATATACTACATTCTATATATAATATACACACGATGTTACAACATAGCCCATCAACATTAATCCTCTGGGCTCTCGTTATCCGGGTGCGTGAAGATATGATACATCTCCTGCTGTTCCGGCGTAATCTTCGCCGGGCTTCCGACAAGCATGTCTTCGCCCTTGTTATTCTTGGGGAATGCAATGACGTCCCTGACGGACGGTACATCGAGGAGTACGGACAAGAGACGATCGAAACCGAAGGCGAAGCCGGCGTGCGGCGGGCAGCCGGCCCGTAGAGCTTCCAGCAGGTGTGCGAACTCGGCTACACCCGCGTCGCTCATCTTGAGGATGTCCCGCATGACATACTCCTGGACCTCTGCGACGTGGATACGCCTGCTTCCGCCGCCGATCTCCACGCCGTTGATGACGAGGTCGTAGTGGTCGGCCTTTGCGGCGAGGGGGTCGGTTTTAAGAAAATCGAAGTCTTCCTGTGTCTTGGGAGCAGTGAACGGGTGGTGCGTTGAGGAAAATCCCGCGGTCCCACCTTGGCCGGGCCCGTCTCCGCTCGGCGTGAAAAGGGGGAAGCTATGGACCCAGAGAATTTTGAAAGAGTCGTCCTTGGGTAGCAAGCCTTGCTGTACGGCGGCCTCGTAAATTGCTGTTCGGAGCCTGCCAAGGTCGGTAGAGCCCTCGCCGTAGAAAGGCTGGTCCTTCCGCGCGTGCATGATGATTATATCGCCGTCCTCACACTTGGGCCAGTGCTTTTGATCTATCTGCTCGACCATTTGAGCAGCTTCGTGTCCTAGAGACGAGAGGCCGTTAAGAGGCCTGCTAGAATCATAAATGAACACACCTGGAGTGCTCTCGGGGTCCAGCTTAAGTGTCGTGTTAGGAAGATTGTCCATAAAGCTCCGAATAAATTTCCCGGCCTGCCGAGGCGGTAGCCCAAGACGAAATTTGCAGCCCTCGATGCAGGGATTCTCCAAATTCGTAATCATTTTTTGGAATGCCCCGGGGAGCCCTTCCATACGTGTGATCTATCTGTATTAGCTAGCAAGAGCATGTGCTTCTTGGTGCCTGAACCTACGTTTGAGACCAGAGGTGCCTGGATGCGTAGATCGGGTTTGTCGGAGCCGAAGGAGGTCATTGCCGCCTCGTACGTCATCGAGGGTATAAGACGTCTGTCGAGTTTAGGATAGATACTGGGTTTTCCAAGAGGTTGAGAATCGCTTTCCGGTGAAGGTTCGTCCTCGGTATTCAACGTATGGGGGTATGTAGAGACACGAGGCACTGGATGGCGTATGCCGTTAATATCGGTCGGAGTTAGTGTGGCGTTAAGATAGTCAAAAATAGCCACTAGCAAGTTCGAAACAAGATATATCACATCTTCCCCAGTGGCAAAAGCCATCTCCAGATCCAACTGGGTGAATTCGGGTTGCCTGTCGGCACGATGATCCTCGTCGCGGAAACACTTGGCAAACTGGAAATATTTCCAGACACCTGCAGCCATAAGGATCTGCTTGTATTGCTGCGGGCTCTGTGGTAGTGCGTAGGCATAGCCCTGTCGCCTCGTCGGGACCAGAAATTCCCGGGCACCTTCCGGAGTCGATTTGAAGAGAACGGGCGTTTCGACTTGGATGAAATGTTCGCGTCGAAGAGTATCTTCTAAAATACTCTGAATCTTATCGCGGAATCTTAACCTGTCACGTAGAAGAGGATCAAACCGTAACTGCAAATGGCGAGACTTGGGCGGCCACATGGCGTCCTTGGAGACGATGATATCCTTGGGGAAACGATTTAGACATCGTATGTGTGTTAGCTTGAGATCCCATTTTTTTGCGTCTTTCAGTAACGGGTTGGTAACGTTTCGTTGGGACTCTTGAAGAATTCCTCTCGCAACAACGGGACTGTAGGCTGGTATATTCTTCAGCTTTTGGTGAGCATCATATTCAGGCGACTTCTCCTCCCGCCGCCTGGAAACAATCTGGACGTTAACGGTGGGATGTTGGAGGTCTATATCACAAAAGCTCAAGTTGGAGCTCATGTCCTTGCGTTTCCCAATAAAGCCGTGAATAACGGCTTCGCTCCCGGCCTCGTAGAGTGTCGGGCTTGTAGCCACAGGGATGTCGAGGACTTGATATCATTATTTAGAACAGATCCAGTGTAGCTAGTTAGGAATTTATCTTACACGATTCCTTGTAAGTGTCCCATAGAGCCTCAGTGCCTTCTGATACGCCGTCTTCATTTTGGGCTTTAGCATGTTTAGAAGCGCTATTGTGAAGGGCCGCCGTGAGCTTGAGCTGAAAACCCGGTTGGCATTGGCGCAGCATAGGCCGCCCGTTGATACTGGGAACGCATCTCAGGGCAGCCCTTCGTATTGAGGTCGAGAGAAGCCGAACCATAAGTCTCTCATTGGGAACCTCAATATTTCGGGATATTGAGGTGAGTTTTAAGTAACAAGTTCTGGCAACATACGACAGCCGACGAAAATAAATGCATCCAATCGGTAAGTACCTTCGTACCTTAAATGTTGACTGGACCTGGGCCCCACATGAGGACCTACATGTACATGCCCAGGTGCACCTAGTGGGCACCACCTGGCACCTGCACCTGGGCATCTGCAGCTGCAGGAAAAGCTAAGCGGATAATTGCGGCTCCGTCCCGGCGCAAAAATTCCGCCTGTGGCATTTCCTACATGTAGCAAAGCTCGCGCCAAAGTTTTGGACTTTTCCTTTCTTTTCTCTTCATCCTTCCACTTCAAATAAAAGTGAGTCGTCACCCACCACCGACCATTGTATGATACTATTGACATGTTGCTAACGATAATCACTACAGATGATGAAAGCCGCGTGTATCATATGATGTGTTCCTCTTCTCCGAGCTTTAGAACTCTCCCCTCTGGGGCTTAAGCGGTTCTGTTGTGACGAGTGGTTGGAATCATGAAATAAGCGTTCGACACACCTCGACCTTGTTTTCATCGGACGCGAAAGGCAACTCTGATAAGATATTTGACAGCTTGGAAGGCATCAATCCCCCAGCATCCCCCTCCCTTCACCTTCCCCTCTCCAAAGATGATAGATTGAATGGCTAGATATATGTATACATGTAGGTAGTAGATCTACCACTAATCTGCAAGAAAGCGGCCCATGCATGGCATATTTCCAATATGCCAAATCAGACTTGATGTTGCCACGGTATTTAGTGTCAAGCATACCCTATTTCGTTGCTAGTTGCCTGAGATATAGGCATTTAAGACTGTATCTCATCTACATACATGTATTTATAGTAATAGAGACGTGAAAATAATTAGAGGACATCTTGGATGCCGTATGCATTTCTCCGTGACTTCGGATTATTCATAACTAGGCATAGAAAGCTTAAACAGCATATATTCCGAACAGCCGATTATTTTTGCGTATATAAATACTATGACCTCATAGCTGTTGAATTCCTGGGAAATAGGTACATGTGTACATGAACCTTCTTTGGGGCGTTATGTATATACATACATGTACATAGTATGCTCTGGGCCTACCTATGATCCTCCATGCGTGCTATTTTGATCGGGATTTATCTACGTACATGTTTCGCTGGGCCCAAATTTTTATTGTTGACGAATATAACAAGATGATCGGCTCATTGTCACGAATCAAGGAGGTTAGACGAATAAATGACTCCTATTGACTTAGAAATTCAGGTACGGTGCTGGTCTCGTTCCTGGGTCATGTCTATCGATAGGTACAGGTTAGGTACAGGTAACATGAGGTATAGTGGGTAAAGGATGACATTGGACTGCCCAGTCAACCTTAATTTAGATTAGGAGCCCGATATCCCGACCGACATCTCCCAACTCAGCGCGCCTGGCCTCTTTTCTACACCATCGCCAAAAGATAATAGGGCGAGAGAGATCACATCGGCCAAACAGCAACGAAATAAATAACTCGAGAGCCAGTCATTCGCGAATTAGAATTAAAGTGTATTAGTAGCTATAGAGGACCATCGAAATGGAACAGCCGTAACGAACCACATCCTGCCCATGCCCACGGAATCTGCTTCGGCCCATCAATCCACTCAAATTGGTCCGCCACGAAGCTGATCAACCCTGACGTCGCACCCCCGATTATGATTGTCGCCTTTGTCCAACATTGACAAGCCATCTTACCAATTCTCCTTGGTGCTTCCTCAAACTCCTCTTTGCCCCTTGTGGACTACGAACCCGACAACGCCGGCCAATACCCAATCCGAAAGTAACGCTTGACAACACACTTCGAGCAGCCGAGGCTTGACCTCTGCCCGGGCCGGCATCATGTCCAGCTCTTTCGAGAAGTCCGTAAAGGGGGCAACCAAGATTAAGGTCAGTCCGCACTAGAAGAAGACATGGAGCCGGACCGTCTATTGGCGTCCAGCCACCGTCAAACGGCTAACGGTAAACTTTCGTAGGCCGCCCCTCCGAAGACCAAGTACATCGAGCACATTCTCGTCGCGACCCACGCGGGGGAAGCCGGAGTAGGAGAGGTCTTTCGGGCGCTACAATTCCGGTTGCGAGATTCGACATGGACCGTCGTGCTCAAGAGCTTGATAACGATCCACCTGATGATCAGGGAAGGCTCTCCAGATGCGACGCTGGCCTACCTCGCGAAGCATCGAAATATGCTAGCGATCAGCTCCTTCACTGACGGTGAGCACCTCACCAATACCACCCGATATCTAGGAGGCAATATATCTGATATATATATCATAGCTCAAATCCAGGGCCGAAATATACGACACTACGCAGGTTACCTTATGGAGCGGGTGCGTGCATATAGAGACACCAAGGTGGATTGGGTTCGAGGCAAGGAGACACGGCTGGAGAAGCTCTCCGTCGAGAAGGGACTACTCCGCGAAACCGAGGTTGTCCAGCACCAGCTCACTGCTCTTCTGAAGTGTGATGTACGTCGTCGGAATTTACGTAGTACGGGCGCGAAGCTGACGCTGACGTCGGACAGGTTCTTGAGGACCCTGAGAACGAGATTACTATCACCGTCTTCAGGCTCCTAGTCTTGGACTTGTTGTCGTTGTTCCAAGTGCTAAACCAAGCCATGATCAACATTCTGGGTATGTTCAAGAAGCACTCGCTGGCGATGTTCGTCCACGAGGCTGATCATATTTAGGACACTTTTTCGAAATGTCAAAACCTGATGCGGAGAGAGCGCTGGAAATCTACCAGAACTTTACGAAACAGACAGACTACGTCGTGCAATACCTATCCGTAGCCAGGCAATGGGAACCTCATACTAGGGTTGAGGTGCCTAAGCTGAAGCATGCTCCAGTCACTCTTCGACGGCAACTAGTGGAATATCTGGAAGACCCCGATTTCGAAATCCATCGAAGACAATACCTGGCAGAGCTCGAGGCGAAGAAGAAGGGAGGAGCCGGACTTTCTTCGAAAGCCGAAAAGGGTACTGGGGATTCGAAAGCTGTGGGGGCGAAAGCGAACGCTTCATCTGCATCCTCGTCGAAACCACCACCGCAGGCCACCAAGGGACCGGATCCGGATCTCATCGATTTCTTCGACTCCATAGAACAAAATCAAACGTCAATGGCCGTGCAACCGAATCCGCAACCGCAACCTCAGGCGCAGGTAGGCCCGATAAACCAACCAATGCCTACGGGCAACCCTTGGCCCTCGAATGGTGGCTTTGGTGTACAACAGACTGGCCCGCTTCAAGGCAATGGGTTTATACCTCAGCCGACTGGGTTCCAACCCAATAACAGCCCTTTCCAGCAGCAGAATGTCGGGGCTTTCTCACAGCAACAACAAGTACCAAACCAGATGCAACCAAACTTCACCGGCGCTGGTTTCGGCGGTTTTACACCGCAGCCGTCCTTCACACCAGGCAGCCTCCCCCCAATACCGCAAGACTCTACGGCATCATTTCAGCCTGGGACTCTGTCGCCCCCGATGCAGACGGGCCTGCAACCCGGTCAGCAGATCACAAATCCCTTCAGGGCATCTATGATGATGGCTAATCCCACCGGGATGCCCAACAACTCCTTCTCGCCCACCAGCCCTCAAACTCAGGCTCCTACGGCTCTAAGTCGGCAAAACACCAACCCCTTTGCTAGATCATCCCCTCAAGCCGTTACTCCTTTCTCGAATCCCCCCTCTACTTCTCCATTCCAGTCGCAACCTCCCGCCCAACCTCCAGTCCAATCTCCGCTCCAGTCTGCCACTACCGGAACCAATCCATTTGCCAGAAACTTTAGTCAAGCGCAGCCTCAACCTCAGCCTCAGGCCCAAGCCCAGGCCCCGATCCAGGCGCAACGGCCCCAGACGAGCGCTGGTCTCATGCCACAGCCGACAGGTAGCACGAATCCGTTCAGGCAGGGTGCTTTTGTAAATCATCAGACGGGGATGGGCTGGCAGCACGGCCAGCAAACAATAGGTGGAGGACTAGACAATCTAGAGACAATGCCGGTGTTCCCGCGGCCCGCCACGCAGACGCCTTGGCAACAGTAAGAAAGCGAATAGGAGATCTCGTAGGGAGAGCGGAGCGTAAGAACCAGAAGCGAAACTGCAAGTGGAAGAGAATAGGGGACCAACAATGCCGTCTTGGAAGATGTTCCCCAGCTTACTACACACAGCTTGTTACAGCACGCATAGAGCGAGGCGTTATCCTTGGATTTTCTTGATATTCCCCCAGATGCTCTCGAGGCCTTTCAGAATTGGAAAAGGGGGGAAGCTGGGTGGGAGCTAGGTGAGACGAGACGAGACGAGACGAGAGTGGCAGAGAACTTGTAGTACAAGACAACACAACACAACTTGTCGGGCTAGCAAAGGGGGTTGTAAGGAAGGAAAGAAAAGAAAAGAAAGGAAAGGAAGAAGGAAAGAGAGAAATAACCTAGCGTTGTTCCCCGAGGGATGATGATGACCTTCGAAGAGGCGGCCCGACTGACTGACTTGGTAGATTCGCGATGAGCGGCGGATTCAAACTGGTATCTTCGTGCGCCTGTATTATTCAAAGCCCCCGTTGACTTCAATCACCGTTTAATAGTAGGCTATTGTATAATGCCATATCATTTCGTGGTGCTCCTGATTTCTGATTCAATATGTTCAATCTACGGCCATGAGATATGATATGGCGTTGCCTACATGTATGTTGGATATTAGCATCTACTTGATAGTTTTCACGTCGAGATCAGAGTACGAAAGCGGAGTTGCATATTGATAATCTAGCAATTATTAGCACGACTATGTCTCTGTCTTCTATAACTCCCTCGTAAGATGCCCTTTTTGTCTTCGCCATGCCGATGGCCTAAACGTGGTATGAGCCGAACGCCGTCGCTATGCAAATGGATCAGGTCCATAGATAAACACCCCCTGCCCTCCCCCCTTCTTTCCTTCCTGCTGTTCTTGGATACTCGCCGTAGCGGTATAGACGAATACACATCGTTCATCTCCACGATCCCTTCCTGTTAGGTACTTGATCAAAGCTCAGACAAACACATCATCAACCTCCATACGTCCCCCTCCCACCGGCATCCCGCTCGTCTTCCCACTCGCCGCCGCCGCTTCAGCCCCCACCGTCCCGACGGCCCTCGCCGCATCCGCCTTCTCCTCGTCCACGACCACGCCCAAGCCCGCAAACGCCTCGAACATGGCGCGCGCAACGTACTCGCGCGTGCTGTAGCCCGGGACCCGGTGGTCGTCGCGCGTCCGCGCGTCCTCCAGCCACGGGTTCGGGTACTCGAACCCGGGCTCCTGGAGCGCGTATCTCGTGGGATTCAGGTCTAGCCCCGCGAACGGGTCGTACGGGCGCAGGTAGTAGTCCGCGGCGTCGTCCTTAACGTTCTTATCCTTAAGGCCGCGGATTGAGAGGAGGTTGCTGGTACCAGCGCCCGGGCCGGAGGTGGTGGCGCTGGGTTTGGAGGAAGAGGTGGTGGAGGAATTGGTGTTGGAGTTGTTGAGCACGTTGGCGAAGTGCGAGCCCGCGATCTGGGCGACGCGCGCGCGCTTCTCCGCCACGATGCGCGCCTGGATGTCCGCCGCGGTGCCGGGCTCGCCGCGCGCCAGCGCCTCCATGACCTCCGCGTTAATCGTGGCTTCCTCGGCGCGCGCGCGCTCCTCCTCGCGCTGCTCCTCGAGTCTTCGCTGGCGCGCCGCCTCCGCCTCCGCGGCGTCGCGCTGCTTACGCGCGTTCTCGGCCTCGCGGCCGCGCTTCTTGTTCTTCTCGATCTCCTCCTTGTGCTTCTGCTCGTAGGCGAGGAGTTTCTGCTCTGCGCTCTTGCGCTCCGCTTCGCCGCCTTGGACTAGGTCGAAGGTCAGGTCCTCGACTTGCTGCAGGTAGTCGTTGTAGTCGCGTAGCGTCTCGAAGTCGTCCTGCGTCATGTTGAAGACGGCCTGCACGCGGCGGCGCACGTCGACTTCGCGCTCTACGGTGAGGTCTCGGAAGAATGCTGGGTGGAAGCCGCGCTGGCGGAGGGTTTTCGTGCACCCGGGATACGGACATTGGGCCGGCCCCTTGCCGAAGATGTTCTCGACGCATCCGGTGCACATGGGGTGGTAACATTCTGGGTTGATGAGGAAGGATAGGTCGGGGTTTAGGTACTTCTGTCGCCGGCACACGGGGCAGAACTTGTCTGGGACTTCAGTAGCTGGGGCTGCGGTAGACGACGGCGCCGCGGGGCCAGACGCGTGTTTGCGAGAGGCCATGTTCCTTGCTTATAGATGGTGCTTATGAGCTTCTGCTTTGCTGTTGCATCTGTTTGCCTTTCACTTTGCCGTCCAGCGGTGACAGAGATCGTGTCGAGATGTCGTTAGAAAGGTAGATAGGTGCGACGAAAGAGCTTGGTTGAGTGGGGGCTGCCCATCCGTTTCGACTCTCTCGTCTTGCGAGGTCAATTGACGACAGGGAGGCGGGTGCGAGGAGTCGAAAGACAAAGGTGAAGGAATGGAAGTTGAAGCTCGACTCCGAGCTTTTGGGTGGAAGATTAGGTACGTACCCGACAAATGAATAAATGGGGCTGGACCGCGCTAGGGGTCCAAAATAAATGGCTTCTGATTGGCTGGAGCGCCTATGGAAGCTACAGGGGTGGGTCTGCAGATTGCCCCACTACCGATTGCCCCTCCATGGAGCTTTATTATTACAGCTCTCCAGATCTTCTATGGCCTTCTTCTGATCGCTTCTTTTGATAGCTAATACAAAGTAAACGGCACTACAAAGATACAAAGACATTGCAAGTTTACAATAATGTCTGACAACGGTACGTGTTCTTTTTCACATGGCATTATTCATGAAGATTTATCTAACAATAACCATATTCTAGATCCTACACCCGAGCAAGAAGCAGCCGCCCGCGCCAAGGAGGCCGAGGAGCAGGCAGCGCTGCCGTACAAATGGAACCAGACCATCGGCGAGCTCGACATTAACTTCAGCGTACCGGGCAACCTGAAGTCCCGCGACCTAGTCATCGAGATCAAGAAGCAGAAGCTCAAGGCTGGCATCAAGGGCCAGGATCCCATCATCGATGTATGTACGCCCGTTATAGGAGAGGATAACAGGCAAGATATTGACCGCACTGCAGGGCGACCTCCCGCACCCAGTCCACACCGAAGAATCAACCTGGACGCTCACCGCCGCACCCGACGGCACCAAGACGGTCGAGATCCACCTAGACAAGATCAACAAGATGGAGTGGTGGGCGCACGTCGTGACCAGCGCGCCCAAGATCGACGTGACGAAGATCCAGCCGGAGAACAGCAAGCTGAGCGACCTCGACGGCGAGACCCGCGGCATGGTCGAGAAGATGATGTACGACCAGCGCCAGAAGGAGATGGGCCTGCCCACCTCGGACGACCAGAAGAAGGCCGACATCCTCAAGAAGTTCCAGGAGCAGCATCCCGAGCTGGATTTCAGCAACGCCAAGGTCAACTAAGGGGTCGTCGAAAACATAAAATTAGTAAAATATGAAAATTCGAAAAGTGATATCATAAGCAAAGACAGAGACGAACAAGTCACATATGGATACCCAAAGAGTCTTGAGAGTAAATGGAAGATGTTTGGTCTCCTCATAAGCTACGTATTGTACACAACATAGGTATGAGCAATAGGGTAAGATGGAATGTACAGGGTGAAACGAATCGCCAGAACCACGGAAGTAAGAAAGCCAAGGGTAACGGCGTCAGAGAGCCCTGTTCTCCTTCGATCTTGGAACCGCTAGTAATGACATAGCAGATGGCAAGCCGCTACGCATCAATTGTCAGATTAATAAGCGTTCCGTTGTGAGGATACATGATCTTTTAGAGAGTGAAAAGTAAATAGCAAAAGATCACTTACGATATGCACAAGGCGATACCTACCTCCCTTGCTAAAATCAGCCTATAATTATTGACAATGAGTCTCGAAGAGTCTCTTTCCGATTGAGTGATGCATTGATACTATGTACCAAGAGTCGCCTATGTGCCATTGCTGAAATGTTGTATAAACGCATGTTTATCTCACCAAGCAACGATTCCCAAGGCTTGGATCGCCGTCGAACAAGTGGAAGTCGCACTTGCAGATACAATTATCAAGAGCCAGCTCTGGAGCCCATTATAGGGCTACGACAGATTCTGGATTCTTTCAGGACTTAGCTAGTCTCGCCGCCTTGAAGCGGCTCATGCGCTTTGGTCCGCCTTCCTCCTCATCTAGCGGCTGTATAGGATTTTCATCCTCCTTCATGAAGCCGCCTTGTTGATACACGAGCTTGTTGCGCAACTTGTAGTACTCCTCCGCAGCTTGCTTCTGCAGGAGGTTGGCGTCGAACTCATCTGGTTCTTTGGCCTCCAAGGATGGCTCATGCTCCAGGACAGAGTTTGCCAGGGTCTGGCCTTCAGGGCCTGAGGGAGTAGGTTGCTCATTAAAGTTGGGCTTCTCTGGCGCGATAGGAGTTCCATCTAGAGCTCGAGGAGCTTTGATAATCGGTGGCTCATTGCTTCGCGCTTTCCTAAATCGAGATGCCTTCTTGGGCGTCGGTGCCGTCGCCGGAGTCGTTACCGGCTTCGGCGCTCCACCATTACGTTCCAAGACAACTTCGGACACCGGGTCCACCTCGGAGCGCTTTGGTTGTTTCGGCTGAGCTTGCCTTGGAGCTGGGGCTGGGGCTGGAGCTTCCGCAATATCAAGGCTTTGGGCGAATCTAACACTCTTCTTGGTGTCTTGTGTTGGCTTCTGATCATCGGTTTCGGGTTTGACCACTGATTCTTCAGTATTGCCATTCGTAGCATCTTGACCCTCATGTCTAATGCTTATACGACCAAAGCCCTCGAACATCTCATCGTCATCCGGCGCCTTGTTCTTGCTAAACTCGTGATTGCTCAGCCGCTCTTTGAGCTCCAGCATACGGAGTTTCCAATCATCGTCAACCTCAATCTTCGTTCTGCCCCACTCGTCCTCGTCTTCCTCGTCTTCATCATAATCACTATAGTCATCTGAGTCTTCCGTAGAGCCCTCCTCTAGTTGCAACTCGGCGACAATGGGAGCCATCTCATACTCCATTGTCTCCTTATTGTAACGAATCATGTCTTCTCGCAGTGATGACTCTTCTGGCGATTCGTCGGCAGGCATGATGGGGTCTGATATTATACTCTGCTGGTCTCTTGCTTTCTGGAGAATCTCTTCCAGCCTTTTGGCAGTATCCGACTTCTCTTGCGGCTCGTCGGCTTTTGTGTCTTCGCTGAAAGTCACACTCTTCTTTTTAGCCGCAGGCTTCGCTTCCGATTTCTCCTCAGCTTGTGATTGTTTAGGTCGTGGGGATGGTCGATCTAACGCTTTCGGCGGTTCTTCAACTTGAGGCTCCTTTATTGGCTGGGCAGGTGAACTTGAAGCATCCTTCAATGAGCCCGATTCACTGTCATCTGTGTCTTCCGAGACCTCGGGCAACCCATTACCATTAGTAGTAGTAGGCTCAAAGTCCGTGATACCAGCTTTCTTAAGTGTCTCGAGAATCTGCGGTCGATTATCCCCGGGCCTGCGCAAACTGTATGAAATGACATTGTCGTCCTCGTCCAGCTCTTCCCTTATCTCAGTGATAGGGAATCCTTCTTCGTCGGTCGGTTCCGGATTTGTAACAACTGTGACAGCGGCGAGCTTATTCTCCGCATCCTCAAGTTGTTTGCTGAGCGTGCCAACATTCTTCGTGACGTATTCCAGTCGATTCGTGAGAGCGCTGACAATCTGCTCAGTCTTCTTGGAGTCGTCGGGGTCGAAGAGGGTCGCGAGTTCCTTCTCATCCAACAGCTCGCCCTCGAACTTCTCTCGCGCTCTCCTTCGCTCCTCCTTGCCAGCGGACGGTGGCAAGGCCTCTACATTCGCGCGCAGTTCCTCGTACTCTTCCTTCCATTGCTTCCAGTAGTCTAGTGCCTCGGATAGTTTCTTGACGTTCTCTTCCAATTTCTGGCGGTGCCTTTCCAGGTCCAGGAAACTGTCCTTCGTCGAGGTCATTGCGTAGGTTGGCGATCGCAATCAAGGCAGGTAGATAATCCAAACCAATGGCGGGAAGATGGAAACGAGAATATTCTACCCAGACCACGGAGAAAAAAAGTTCTGGGAGATTGAGAAGCCTAGCGCGGAAAGTTGAGGTCGTATTGGCTGGTTCCTGAAATGATTTGCAAATAGTGGAAATAAAGAAGATGTGGGTACCCCCCGGGGGTATTTGCAGACTACAGCGATCACGTGCGTACGTGACACGAGGAAAGTGCCTAGCAACACCACATGCAGCTGACAATATGACAGTTTCCTAATTGGGAATATTTCAAACCTCCTCGAGTACGTACCCTGGGAATATCATCATTCCTTGAATAAGGGGGTTTACGGAATTAACAAATGACATATCTGCACCGAACGCGTAGTCATAAAAATCGTATCAGGTTTGCATTAGAGTATCTCATTAAAGAATTACCTCATTACTAATCTGCCGATTCAAGTCGAAAGGTATCTCACGCAATGATACCAGCAATTCTTGATTCATGTGTCCATCATTCACCCGAGTTGCAAGACATCAATGTAGCTTCCACCATCTTCCACCATGAGCTTGTAGGTCTGCTCACACAATTGTGAACTTAGCCGCAGCAGACTGTGGCCTCTCTTGCGGCAGTGATTTGCTGTCGACTATTGATAATTGTCAGGTTAGATGAAAAGACGGCTTCAAGGGATTATCAAACCACTTACCCGCCAAGAATGTCCCACTGGAAGATAAGGCTGCCAATGAACGCGCCGATGAAGATGCAGATGATGATGTAGCCATTGTAGTACATGGCGAGCCTGGTGAAACATTATCAGTCACAACAATCTTGTAAGAAAGGTTTCTTGACTAGAAACAAGAGGTTGAAGGCACTTACAGCATCAGGAAGTAGGCGACAATGAACTGGGCTGTGTGAAGAAGGGCACGAATAACCTGTTCATGGAAATTGGGTCTGTAGCCGATACCGCCGATGGAAGCGCACACGATTTCGGGCATGGGAGTGGGAATGGGAATGGGAATGGGAGTGGGAGTGGGAGTGGGAGGGGGAGCGGGAGGGTTGCGAGCGTCACCATCCTTAAGGTCCGCAGCAGACTCGGCCTCCTGGTCGTCGGAAACCTTGTGGACCTCGGGAACATTGCGAGTCACAGCGATGAAGTTGTCGTTCTGGGGGTGTGCACGGATGAGATGGCTGTCATACTCCTTGGCTACAACAACTAGAGTCAGCAATGGTATTTCTATGAAATCAATATTACTTACCAATGCTGCGAAGGATCTCCAGAAAGATAACGAGAAGAATAACGGCAATGCAAGAACCAGCGAACATGCCGGCGGACTTGATGCGCCACGACTCCGAGATGAAACACGCATCGACAGTGTTCCAGTTCCAGAGCATCTATCAGCGCCGGTTAGCTTTTTTCAGATGGAAGACAAACAATAATCCACAAGGAAATTAGATACTTACGGAAATCTTGCAACCTCCCATGCCCATGTCGGTCATGTTGCCCATGCTCATCGCGGTAGAGGTGACTGCGGTCGCAGTGGTGGTCGCAGTCGGCATGTCCATCGTCATGTCCGACATCGACATCGTCATTGGCATACCGCCCATATCCATGTTGGCGATGCGTGGATGTTGTGTCGTGGTGGTGAGAAGTTTGACGATGCAGATGGGATGAATGCGACGAGAACGAAGATGGTTCGCGCCGACTGTGAAATAAACAAAAGAAAGTTTCCAGTCGCAAAAGGCGGCGAAGAAAGAAATAACACAGAGACGGCGCCCACCCAGATTAACTAAGGGTTCACGCGAGGAAATCACGTAGAAAGCCGGCGGGAGGTAGGTGCACCTGGACGCGACTTCCTAATTCACCTCGCAAATTGGCCGCCAATCAAAAAATACGTACAGCCTCCGCTTCCACAGTGCATATCTTCATGTCTTGTACCATTCCATAGGCTGTGATTCGATATCGACGGCCGGTAGTTCCAGGTTTGTAGTACCCTACTACGTGAATTGTTTGCTATAGACACCTAGGTAAGCTATGTATTCTAGAAATGGGAGCATATTTGAGCAAGTTCTGCGGCGGCGATGCCCACACGATGAGGCCCGCTCATAGGGTTGTAGCTACAACCGTTACAATATTTTCCTTGGTTGGCTCCTTTAATTCCATGTACACAAATACCACAGGATTAAGATACACTACAAGATAATATTCACCTTACCAAGGTGAGCGGATCTGAGTCTCACCTTACAATTATCTTGGGGCCGTTCTATGAATAAAATGCTTGGATATCTAAGACAAGTACATGTCATATCCTCTAGAAGTTATTTTTAGGAAGTGTTCAGTCTCGATATATCAGCACAAACATAGCATTGCTCACTACTTAATTATTCTTCATTAAGATGGATCTGTAGACAGAGCAGCCCAGAAAATGCAAGCAACCAGGTTATTATTATTATTGAAGAAATATCCAAGTTCTAGATTCTTGTCGAGATGCTTGGGTGAGGCCCCCTCCACCCAATATGCGAGGTCCCTGAAGCTCACCTCCTTTTCCAGCGAATATAGGTAGGACAGCATCAGCCCATTGACTTACACAAAGACGTAATCAGTGTCACATGTGGGAGCCGTTGAACCTGGCGCCAGGTACCGAACCGGGGAAATAGTCAGCCTTGAAAAACAAAGTTAGTGAGCTGTAACGACTTCTCGAAGCACGTTTAGAAGTGATTTCCGATCACTCACGATGCGATTCCCTCTTTGGACGAGACAACCTTCAGAATCGTAACAGGCTCTGGAAGCTCTTCATCTACTTCTTCCTCCTTGACCGTCTCCAGTACTCTTCTCTGCGTTCCACCGAGCCTGGTAGTGCACACGTTGAAGTACACCGCCCCGCTAGAATCGTTTTCGCCGTCTTGTGCACGCAAGGTACCCGTCATATCTCCCCTAGCAATTGCGTCTCGTACCACCTTAGCTTTCGTCAGATATGTGGTCCTGCTTCCAACGACTTTTACCACCGAGTTATGCCACGGGGTGGGAATGTGTAGCAGATCTCGGGAGGTCATGGTATTACTGTTAGACGAGAGTGATTCGACCGCCCGTACGGTCGCCGGGTCGAAAAGTTGGATCCCAAACTTGGGTCCGGCGTTATTGTGACTGGAAATGTAGCTATTATTAGCCTCGTTACATCAAAACTCGTGTATTATGTATTTAGAGCTAGGGTGTCTCGGGTCGGTTGAGTAACGTACGCATGGATGGACAAGCGAATGTGGTTGGGGAAGAGCATCTCCACGAGATTTGAATATGCTTGATTCCTCTGTGGTAATTATAGCTATGGTTAGCCCATGCTGGAGGGGAGGAAAAGAATCTGGCAGGAAAATAGGGGCTAACCATGATCATCTCAAATGCCACTTTGGCCGAAAGTTTCTTTTGCTTGGAGCGGGTCAAAGCACGCGTGAAAGGATGAAGCTCTAGATCTTCGAGCATGAACCGCGAGAATCCTCGATATAAGGCCAGAATAGTGGAATCTCGGGTGTCAATTCGGACTCGGAGTGAGGACCTCTTGGATTGACATCCGGCCATCAGGATACGTCGGCAAAATTCGGCTTCCGCGGTTACATTTGTGTGGATGTGATGATCAATGGGCGGGATATTGAGCTGAAGGATTCGATCAAGCTTCGATTTATATCTGTTCAACTCGAAGAGGTCAACTAGAGACAAGAATCCTACTCGGTCAACGTTTCCCTTTCGAATGCCGATGATACGGTTCATCTTGATCAATTTCTCGCCATATTCATCGACGTCTTTATCATCTACGCCAACTGTACTCGCTGTCAGTCCTGTCCAGGGGGCTATATCATGGGAAGAAAACTCACTGCAGTCGCTGAAAACATGTCCGTCGCTAATGATCCAGAGCTTTGCTCCTGCATCATATATCTTCTCAACAGCTTCGACAAATCCATGCAGCCTTTCCAGGGCCAGTAGCTCTCCACGATCCGGATCTTTGCCTGTGACTTTGTTCGTGTTGGATGACTTGCAAGGGAAGGCAGGTAGGCAGAGCTCGATCTTCGCCCCTTGGGATGTGAAATGGCGAACCCGCTCCGTGAAATAAGCTCGTCCGCACTCAATCCATTTGTCGCCTTGGCCCCGATATCGAAGGTATTTGTCGAAGAGAGACACGATATTCTCCGTGTCCGACTCATATTTCCCAGCAGGCGGAGGCCTATCCCCTGTAAAATTCGCCGCCAAGTTGGCTTGACGTAGAATTAATCCATTGAAAAATTTCTCAAAAGCTCGACTGGCGTCCGTGGGGTTGTTGGGCTTCATGAGAATAATTCCAGTGAAGAACACGTTATCAGCTTTACGCAGTTCGTATAATTCCAAGCCCGAGAGCTCGTCTTCTAGTTCAACGTGATAGAACTCTCCTTTTTCTTTAGATTTGTGATTCTGGGTATCCAGGCTAGTCTTGGTGCAATCCCAGTGGTCCCGGATTTGGGCTGCCCCAGGACCCGTGCAGTAGAGCAGATCACCATAATGGTCGCGAGCAAAAGAAGCTTCGTATCGATAGTAAGTCGACTCTCCCCCGTGTGGAAACTCCATAGCGAGTGAGATAAGGCCCTCCGTAAGTAAGCTGATCTTACGTTGTGTATCATTTAAGGATGGTGCGGTCCTACCAGGTGGGCGCCGGAAGCATGAATGGGGATCCGGGGTACATGGCCTGAATATATCATACACGTATCTTGCCATGCATTTTGTTTGTTATTCTATTCACAGCTCTTAAGATAAGTCAATCTCCCAACGTTGAAGAACTGAACGGGTCCTAGGCTGTACAAGCGGACGCCAGGGCTATCTTTACACGAATTATCACGATACGGTGGCGGTCATGCAAAGATAGCACAGGGATGCCAAGACAAATGCAGATACCGATACGGGAACTACTACAATATGTCTAATACTATAGAAACATCGTAGCGGGACGGGCGGGGAGGCTGAGCGGGAATCGTATCCTATATAGCAAACGTTAGGCCTTTGGCTATGACACATTTGAGGAGCAATAGTATGAGTGGTCATGACACTCTCACTTCCTTTGTATGTATGAGTTTTAAGGATACACGATAGTATAAGCTTGTAAATTAACTCTATATGAGTGATAGTCCTAGGCGACTGGTAACACGGGCCCATGCGAACTACAGAGGGAGGGGAAATGCGGGTGTGAGGGAGTATGAGGCAGATTTTATAGCGGAGATTTCCGGAAAGGGTTCGGGCTAGCCCATCCGCCCGGTTGGGTTACATGTACTTGCTACCGCTGGAACGGAAAGATTAAAGCAGCGCCTAATGGAATGACATCTAGTCAAGAGCCATCTGCCATCCGAATCACTGAGCAAATATATATTCTGCTTGTCCTGAATGAATACCTACGTACCCCATGAATGGAGTCTACAGAGCGTCGGCAAGTGCCGGAGCAGGAGACAATCATGTGCTAGTCATATTGCTGGATTAACCATTACGATTTAATCTTGCCATAAAACATCGTATATAGGAGCCGTTTCGCAACGCTGTAGTCTAACTTTGTCTCAGAATCTACTAGGTTAAGGGAGTTACACCTTGATCTTGCCGCATGGGCACCCCTTGGCGGGGCCTAGCAAGGAGGTTAAATGTAGTAGCCGTTTCATTATTGTGCTCGAGCTAAATGTAGAGCATGCCTTGACGTGACGACTTACGTATGATAGCGATAGCCGCTATGACAGTTGAACCCTGTTGAGTTGCTTCGATGCAGCACACCTTATTCATGACCTTGAGTATCTAAACATTATACAATATAGGACTTAGAAATATCGGTGACCTATGAGAGCCTTGATCTGAGGCCATTTAAAAGTCGTGAGCACAAAATACAATTCACATAATCATCAGCGTTCGGCAGTTGAGAAACGATAATGGCTCAATAATACAATTTTAATATTTGAGATGTCATATATACAAAATCATTATAGTAGAAACCTTCAGACAAATTGGAAATATGTAACAAAGAAGCCAAAAAGGTGCGGGTTTCGTAAAACCCCAGTAGTAGCTCAGGTGTAGATGTAGATGCCTAACCTACAACCCGAAAGAAAGCGGACTTACATTCCGAATGTTATACGTAACCTACCTCCTAACCCCCGGGAGCAGCCGAAGCACTCAAATCCATTCCGGGTACTCTCTCTTCGAGTCTTCCGAGGATCGTGGAAGCGGCACAAGAGCCGGATCTCGGGGTTTGGATGTCGCACTGCGACTCCGGGTCAAGCTACGACCATTATCTTTGGCGGTGCTGCTCGACTTCTTGGGTAGTAGTTTCGATAGCAACTTATTCTCTTTCGCCTTACCTTTATCCTCCCTTGGCGAAGGCGGGACGGATGGGCCCGCAGGGTCGTTATCCGTCGACTCACGGCCTTGCTTGAGGGTGTACACGCTCTTTTTACGGGCGAGCGTCTGCATGCCCTCGAACGGACTGGGCTGGTTTCTCGTCACGCCACCGTCACCTTCTTCAACGCCATACTGCTTCAACATCGCATTGTGGTCCCTGATCGCAGCTTCAGCGCTCTGCCTCGCCAGCACAGCAGCAACATCGATGCCGGCGCGCGCCATCTCCGTCCTGGCATTGTCATGGCGCTCTGTAAACTGCGTCCAGAACTCCTCGCCCAGCAGCGTCGGCATGAGCCTCGGGTCGAGCCGGTGCCTCGTCCGCACCGCTTTATCGAGACACCAGAAGATGTCCCGCGCAATAGCGCGCATGGCCTGCTCAATCTTACCTTGGGCCTCGCTCGTCTCCGTCCCCTCCTCCACCTTCAACTTCTGCAGTCGCCGCCAGTTATCCACGTACCCCGCAGCCGCGTGATCGACCTGGCTGGCGAGCCCCAAGATCCACGCCATGCTCACGCTGGACCGGACCCGTTCCAGCCCCTCGAAGCCTTCGTCCGTGTACTTGATCCGGACACGGCACGTGATAGAGCCGCCGGCGATCGAGATCCCCACCGAGTCGGCGTACGTCTGGTACCCGCGGGCTGCGAGCCAGGCGCGCACGTTGTCCTTCGCATACGCCGGACACAGCAAGCTGACGCTCCTTACGCGGCGCTCTGTAAACCCGTGGTCGACCAGCGCGGCGAGCCCGCAGATCACGTATGGGACGTGGGCTAGCGTGGTTTGGATGGTCTCAAACAGCTCCTTGAGTTGAGGAGCGTTGAGCACTGTCTTGGACCAGCCCTCGCGCGGATCCTTGCCGCTGTTAACGGGGAAGCGTTGGCGCTCCATACCAGAGCGTAACGGCCAATCTGGCTGCTGTGTCTTTGCTGCTGCTGATGATGATGGCCGATCCCGGGCGAACTGGTTTGAGACGGCGCCGCTTGGGTCGTACTCGACTCTTGTGGGGAGCTGTAGTGGCCTCTGGGGGAGGTGATTCTCAGTCGGTGTCCCGTGGGTGCTGTACGGGATAGCGAGAAAGTCGGGATTAGTTTCTGAAGGCTGTTCTGCCTTTTTCCGTGGAAAGCACTTTAAACAAGATGTGATGAACCACCAGGACCCTTTGGCTGATGGGTCAGAAGGCATGTCGCAGTTCTCGAAGGGTACTTACTATCAAAGCAATACCCTCAATCTCTGAGTCGCTGGTTGGTTTCCGTAAATAGAATGGCGAATTTTATGGATGAAAATATAATGTTTAATATATATAAGATTATAAACTTCTTGTATCGACCTGTTAGTTAGACAATGCAATTCATTGAGACGGAACGATCATAGGTGGAAGTTGGTGTCCCTTTATGACACAAACGAATTGTTAGTATCAATGCCTATTGTCTTTGATAAGGGACAAAGCATTGATTATCTGTTAATTAGATGATGAGTAGCCCTAGACACATGTCAACTCTTTTCGATGTATAGGTGAGACAGAAACATGTTGATAGAAAAAGTGATGGTATTAGTACGCAGGGAAGAATGGCCTGCTCATACTACACCACAAGTATGTGTGCTGGAACAAGCCGTAAAGCAAGCCTTCATTGCCGATGCTTCTAGACCGGGTCCGCTAGCCCTTCCAACGCCTATGATACACTGCTGAGGACCGAACCCTCAGGATCAATTAATCTATTCTCGAGTATGCAGATTTACAGCTCCTCGTCCTCATCCATTCGATCCCCATTTGCTTGGCCGTTGGCTACCACGTCCTTTTTGGGCATAGTCGCTTCTTTGTCGATCATCTGCCTCGACACTGACACAATGTTGTCCTCGATGAGCTGCTGACCGACGTCTTCCAAGTGCTTCTTGGGATCGAGCTTGCCGACGTAACGCGTCTTAAGCTGTTCCTTAGTCAATTCCGTCTCCTCCTTGACTCTCTTCTCGTAACCCTCAGCTAACGTCACCAATCTCTGGAAACGTTCCTTGTTCTGCTCGCCCTCGTGTCTGAAGTCCTCCATCTGTAGAGCCTCGGTCCACACGTGCTTGTGTAGGTTCATAAGCATGTTCTCTTCTAAGGCGGTCTTTCGGTAGTTGATGCCGATAGAGTAATAGTGTCGGTTGAGGCCGTGGATAAGAGCCTGGATGGATGGCTTGTTGAGGTGGCCCAAGTTCGAAGTACTCTGTCTCGGTTCCTGGCCGAGCATCAGAGATTGCGGGTTGATAAGCCGAAAAGCGTCAATGACGACTTTGCCCTTCACGGACTGTATGGGATCGACGACGACGGCGACAGCTCTCGGCGTTAGCTGTTCGAAGCTCTGTTGAGTGTTGATATCGACTGACGAAAGCCAGCATCCAAATCCAGGGTGAGAGTGGTACCATCCAACGACTGATTCGGGTCTGTGTACAATCAATCAGCAAGAGAATAGATGGAGATATTCGGATTACCTTACCGTCCTGTTTGTGTCAACATGTCCATCATCTTCTGCTGAAATACCGGGTCGACGGCTTCGACACTGACACCGGTACCACTCTGGGGCATGGCAAAGACATCAACAACTCGGACTGTGAAGTCATCGACGAATTCTCCCAGCATAAGACCCATCACTTCCATAGGAACGCCTGCTCGTCCGTGTCGTAACATCTTTAGGAGCGCAAGGGAAGAGATGTAGACGGTCTCGGAGTTGTCGATAAGGTTCTGGTTATCCTACTCAAACATGCCTATCAGTACGGGTTTGGTTGTTTCAATCTAACCTATAGGATGACCATGTAAAGTATCTGTAAAATGCAAAGCTACTCACCGTCCCCGGGGCCGAGCCAAGGCCCATGCTGGCACCGGCAAGCATTCTGTTCAACCGGTCCATCTTGATGTGTTTGCGCTACTGCGAAGAGGATTACAGTAGGCTGAAGAGACTGCGCGAAGTGTTGAGGTCTATCGGATGAATTTCCGTAGTGTGGGAGGAGAGGAGGAGGAGTTGAATGGTGATATGGCGTAGTATCGTTGGTGTTGATTGAATTGTCAAGAGGCGATCTTTAGAATGAAGCTTACAACAAATTGCCGGCTGTTGACGAGGCCCAGATCTGCCTGCAGGCAATTACCTAAGCAGCTAAAGCCAAGAGCTGTCTTAATCGATAAGGGAGCTCGGTACTCGGGCCCACTTCACCAGCCACAGAATCCCGGCAGGGAAGCCAGGTATTCCTTGGCATTTACTTACCAGAAAGGGAAATTCGAATCGTCCACAACAGGTACCTAGGTACTTTTAGACATGTAACGATTTTCTAACTAACCTCGTTACGTCAGAAGCCTATAAACCATGTTTATAGGTATTACATGTATAATTTACTGCACCGCCTAGAGTTCTTTCACGCTGTTATATATACCCTCACAGTATGGTTCTTAGTCCAAAAGATTCACTAGCTTTCAACGGAGCCCCGGGTTACTTTCTTTTTATTGCCATGAAGTATACAATGATTCAAGCAGCAGCAATCTGGTTTGTGACATTTCAAGCACAATGATCATCTTAGCTCATCACATAAAGAGAAAACGTTCTACGACAATGAATGCCCACTACTACTAGTAAGCCTAATCTTTTTGTACCATGGGGGTCCCAGTTCACTACGTCTCATGTATGGTAAAATCAGGTAATTTATTCTGCGGCCGTGTCCAGTGTAATTCTCATACTCATGTCGGCGATAGACAAACAGGTCGGCGATCATCATCCATCCACGCTCTGCTAACTATACAGTTAAAGTTGGTTTGCGATAATAGTACAATCTCGGCATATCACATACAACGTAGACACTTCAGCTCTCAGGACCAGCAAGTACATGAATGCGGTGTGATCCATTACCAAGCAAAATCAAACTACCTATGCGGTGTATTAGCCGCATCAAAGCAAGAAGGCCTTCCTCAAAGATGGTTGCCTAAACCTGAACGCCAATGCTCGGCTAGTTTACAATGAGAAAGGTTCCTATGAACACCAAACCCCTAAAGCGCCCTGCGTGGTCGTCCGTCTCGAGAGACAATAACATCGAGCTGGCGAATGCGGCGTCTACCCAACATTAAAACGTAACGACAGAAATAAGGACGTGGATTGTTGTGCCCATTCTACGAGCTTGCATCCTCTTTCGTGGTTGTGTCTGTCGGCTTAGGAGAAGTAGCAGAAGCATTGTCGGCGGGCTGCTCTTTCTTGACATCAACTGCGTCTTCCGGCTTTGACTCGGCGGGAGCCGCCGAACTGTCCATGTCAATGTCACCGTCCGAGTCAACCTTCTCAGGTGATGACTGCTTGGCCTCGGGCGCAGCACTGGATGCCTTCTCAGCTTCTGCAGCTGGTGAATCCTTGGTCTCGTCTGCATCCTGCATGACCTCGTCCGTCTCTTTGGACGGCTCCGCCTTGTCTCCTGTGCTTTCGTTCTCGGCACCTGCGGTCTTCTCGCTCTCACTGTCGTCTTTGTCGGACTTTGCGGCTCCTTGAGCCTCCTTGAGAGCCTCCTCCTGCTCAGCAATGCCGGCGGCCTTGACCTCTTCTTCGGCGTCCTTCTCATGTGTCTTCGAAGGGGCACGTGCATCCGCATCTAGCTCTGGCTCCTTCTCGACTGCATCTTCCATAACAACATCATCCGTTTCCTTAGATTTAATGACATCCTCAACGGTGCCATTAGCGGGAGTCACAACGCCACTATCAGCCTCGACATCTGAGTTGCGATAGTCAATGAAGGTTCGTCGAGTGCTGCCGTTGCGGTGGATTCCATTCGCTTTGTCCAACTCCTCGTTGTCACTGTCTTCATATTCGTTATCGCGCTCAATGCGCTGCTCCCATTGGCGCTGAGTCATGCGAACATCTTTGTTCTCATCTTCGTCGAGATCATCGAGCTCAGCTTCGTCCTCGTCAGACATTGCGCCCATAGAATGACGAGGAACATCCTGCATCTGTACAGATGGGACATGCGCAGTGCGTCGCAGATTCTCGATGAGCTGGTTCTTGATCTTGTCCAAGTACTCGGGACTGTTCGCATTCTCCATGTTGGAAGAGCGCACATCGAGTGTGAAGTCAGGACCATAATACTAATTCCAAAGTTAGTTGTAGAAATAATAGGAGTATGGGTATGATCTTACGTCGTAATACTCATTGAAAGGTAAAGTTCGATCCATCTTGGCATCGACAAGGAGGCCCGTCTCGAAGGCCCAGGTACGGGCGACATTACGCATGGTATAGCCACCTCCGCCAAGGACCAGGGTTGGGCGATTGAAGCTCTTGACAAACTTCACGCAGTTCGCGTGGCCATCCATACTCAGATTGAAACAACCCAAGCGGTCACCAGATAGACTGTCGCCACCACACTGGAGAACGACGGCGTCAGGGTTGTAGAACTCCATAACACTCGATATGACGGGCTCGAAGATCGACTTGTATGAGGCGTCGTCAATGCCGTCTCGGAGGGGGAAGTTAGTCGCGTAGTATCGTCCTTGACCGATACCGATGTCTCTAAGTTCACCAGTTCCGGGGAAGTACTCGCCGTACTTGTGGAAAGACACGGTCATGACTCGGTCGGTGGTGTAGAAGGCTTCCTCGACACCATCACCATGGTGGACGTCGATGTCAATGTAAAGGACGCGCTTGTTGAATCGGAGAAGTTCGAGAATGCCAAGAACAATGTCTATCGAGGAGCCAGGCTGTTAGTACTACAAGATAAGCGTGGAATAAGAATATTATAAAACGTACCATTCACATAACAGAAGCCGCTCGCCTCCGACTTCTTCGCGTGGTGCAATCCACCAGCCCAGTTGACAGCGATGTCGCACTTCTGCCGATTGAGTCGCGCTGCACCCTCCATACTGCCACCAGCACTGATGCCGCAGAATTCGAAGAGCCCGTCAAACACTGGACAATCATCGCCAACATTGTACTTTCCTTGCTCGCGCTGGAAGTTATCCATGTTCTCGGGTGTGACTCGCTGCAAGAAGTCAATGTACTCATCCGTGTGGAACTGCGTCATCTCAAGTCGAGTAGCTGGTTTCGCGCGCTGAAAGATCGTGAGTTACATTGCTCATATTGGTAAAGGGGGCGCAAGGTACTTACATAGATCTCCATCTTCTTGTAGACACCGTAGTTCATGATCAGACTGTGCGCCAACCGAATGCGATGAGGTTTCATGGGATGACCAGAGACATAGGCGAAATTGCCAATGTCGGAGTCGTAGAAATAGGCGACCTTCTTGGGAGACGAAGCTCCCAAGGCGTTGCCATTCCCATTCCAGATGTCAACAGGAGCGTGCGCCATGGCTGACTGAGGTTGACTAGGAAGTTGTGGTATGAAGGTGGGAGAAGGTGGGAAGAAATCAAAAGATTGCTTGGATCGCGAGAATATGTCTAAGTGCTTTGAGTTTCCAAGGACAGGCAAGGATCAGCCACCCTGCAGCCCACACTTATCGATAATGCTAGCTTCGGCACTAGTCGGGATCTGGACTACTGCACTTAGTACATTGAGGTACGAAAGGGACGAAGCTCACGTACCTCGGTCCAGAAGCTTCAATGTTTAAATGGAAGGTTTACTGAAACTTCAAGATGAGAGGTTGGTATATGTATTGTTGTCGGCCGGTACTGGGGTGATTTGCGCGACTCGAATTGATACAGGTTCGTGCACACACCAACACAGTAAATATCAGAAAGTATTGTGCAAGTGCCCAGCAGCTGAACGACTAGCCAATCATGTCAAAGAAAGCAGCGATTTCAGATTTGGGCAACCGTGCTTAACCTTTTAGATGATTTCCGCCGCTCCCATTGGCTACAAATGCACGGGTACAAGGGCACATACAAGATGCACTGTACTGCTAGGACAGAATAATACCTAATTCTATTTACAGTGCAACGACTGATCACTTACCAATAGTATTGTGCCTTGCACTTTCAAAGAAGTTGTGATATGGTGTACCTATGGCATCTATCTAGCAGGAATCTGGGAAGGGTCGTGGTTTCATTTAGCAGAAGTTTCCAGAATGCCAAGCTTAAACATATATAAATACCTACATGTATGTATATATACTGGACTGGAAAGCCAAGTATTTCTCCAGCAATAAGATGTGCCTTGGGGATTCGTATTCATGTAAGCGGACACGGCGAATTTCGTCCCTTGCTCACGTTAACACTAATAGTCAAGTCGACTTTCAGTAGTGCTTGCTTGATATCATACATATTAGCCACCGCATAACTAAATGTGCAAGCATAGGTCTAGAATCATCTATGTACTGTGTCCAAGGGGCTAACCTACCTATGTATTCTAGGTTGCCGGCTTATAAGGCAGTGGGGAATTAATGGAGAGACAATCCGGGGAAGCCAGGAGTCCAAGAAACTACCTGATTCCTGCATGTTTCCCAATGTAAATTGCCACCATGTATGCTGCTCAGCTTAAGACAAGCCCTACATAATTAATACCTAACATTGCTCACTCAAGGTCGTATGTGACATATTGAATCATATAGCACTTGGATACCACCGGTAAGGCGAGCCTTCGTATACATGTATGTATGTATACCTTAGATTCGAAATATGACTACTTCATTTGGTATTTGGCATTGCGCTGGCTTGAATAATATAGCTCTTAACGCGTTGGTTGTCGAATACAATGCTCACATAGGATATTCGAAGAGCATACATATAGCGGAAAATAGGAATATCAAGGATTCAGCATCGAAAGATGTGCTGTCGTGATACATAAAAAGAAGCGTGTTGGTACATGTAGGTATCAATGGAAGAAAAAGGAAGAAAATCGAAAAAGAAAGCGACACCTGTGTGATTCGAACACACGCCCCCGAAGGGAATGCCTAAGCTATCTCTATTGGGAATAGCAGGGCATCGCGTTAACCACTCCGCCAAAGTGCCAATGCGCTCTACCTTATGTAAGCGATGAGTGTCAAGCTCTTAATACTAGCCTATATAGTATTTGTTCAGAGCTCCATGGAGCGGGGCATACTAATGCAAACCATACAAAACACACAGTATCAAAGGAAAAGGTCGATCAGACAAAATTATGACCTTGCGGGCATTGGCCTGTATTTAGAATAATATCACACAACACACAACACATCAAACAGAATGCGGCCCGGATAAGCGTAGTCTAATACGGAGGCTGAAATGCTACCTCTGTGGTTACACGGCATAGCCTATCTGCAAGAGACGGCGTTTCCACAAATGGGGGGACCATCGAGCACCCAACGTATCATCTTTGTCCCGAAGTAGTCGATGGAATTAATCAGCTTTTATATGATTAATAATATGTTGCTGGCAGTAAGTTGCGAGTACAGTCGGACAAACGAGCAAGATATGATTCTATCGGTCTGCAGTCCGGTATGGTAACAAGTCGAGCGAAGAACGCTAAACCCCACCCCTTGGTCCGGCCACTAATCCATGTAGCAGCTTAATAATTTAGCTGAGGACATATCGTTATTCGCGGTCAGCCATTGAAACTCGTTCATATGTGACATCGCGGAGAAAGTCACGGAGTTTATCCAGGGAGGAGCTAGAATATCAGAAAATGACTCTGGTAGCACTGTCAGACCACAACGGGCGGGATTGAAACCAAGCAATGGAATCCTATTTGCCAAATCTGTAAAAGGGGACAGCATGCAAGACGTTTTTACTCGCGGCTTTTATCTTGATACGTTGAGTGTACGCCTTACGGGATGCAGATGCATGGTTGAGCGGGGTTAACTACCGTGTCAGCCTGTTTAGTCATGATGTAACTATCAACATAAATATCAACGAACCTTCCTCTAATTCCATTTAGCTTAACCTATCTACCTAGTTCGTAGCCACAGTACCTGTTGATATCTTCTTTGATAACTCGCAAAGTTCTCAATTATCGTCATTATTAACTCGCTCGCAATGTCTAACCAAGAGATCGTATTCTTCGACTTGCCATCCAAACCTCCAAACAAGTCGTGGTCGGGGAACACCTTAAGGAGTACGTGTTGCTGGTTTACCTGGAAAGGACCATAGAAACTAAATGACGGGAACAGCTCGGCTTGTGTTGAATTATAAGGGGGTTCCCTATAGGACGGAATGGGTATGACTCGCCAATCTTTCAAGTGCTCTTGTTTCGAGTTACTCTAACCCGCACTACTAGATTGAGTATCCCGATATTAAACCCAGATTCCAAGACCAGTGAGTTTCCCATACGGCGTTGTTTTATCTGCACACATTTACATAGGCGATGTAGTCTTCCAAAGACGGATATGTACACTGTTCCGACCATCATCTTGCCTGATGGAACATGGGTCACGGACTCGAAAGAGATCGCCAAAGTGCTCGAGGAGAAGTATCCAGAGCCAAGCTTGCCCCTAGACACGCCTTACCTGCCGAGGTACACGGAGCAGTTGGTCGCTGTGTTCGGAGCCATCGGGCCCATCTATATGCCCGGAGTCTACAAGAGAATTTTGAATGAGCGCAGCCTTGACCACTTCCGCACAACCCGTGAGAAGTGGACTGGTTTGACTATGGAGAAACTGGAGGAGTCAGGGGGCCCGGGAGGAGAAAAGGCATGGGCAGCTGCTACGCCGCATCTGCAGAAAATCACCGCCTTGCTGAAGGAAAAGCCAGACGGGCCTTTCTTCGATGGCAAGACCCTGGCCTATGTCGATTTCGTACATGCCGCATTCCTTATATTCATGCGCAGAGTTGGCGATGATTTTCTTGAGAATGTATTGAAAGCTAGTGGAGACGCAGACGTCCACTTGAAGCTGCTTGAGGCCGTGAAGCCTTGGTCTGAGCGTGATGACCACTAGTTGTAGTGGCATTGCTTCTAAGGCGAATATATTCTCACATGTACTGAGAGATTATACAAAGTACCGTATTACCACACCAATACATGAAAATGTGCAAACTGGCAGATTGTATATCGTCTATTTGACGCTTGTTGATATTACGTGAACTTAAGCATAGAGAATTGAGCAATTTATCAGTAGAAACCTGAAGATAAGAGCATACAAGCTTAAAAGTTTCTTATAACTTATTTTGAAAAATAAGTCAAGAGAAGAATGAAGCTTCATATATTTTAAAATACCTCGGTTCGTAATGACATTTCGCATCCTTATGGCACCGGGAACCGGCGATGGAGCGAGTGGAGTGAGATGAGAAATTCAAAGCTTAAGCTTCTTGACGCACAGGCCATCGGCTAAGGTACGAAGGCACGCCGAAGAAGCTACGTACCTGAGCATCACGTGAACTGATTGCTCTTTATGGAAATCGCTTCTTAACTTGTGTGGGCCCCTAGGGTTTTTTTTCCCACCAAGCCGCACATTTCGCGTTTGCGTACCCTCCACCACCTACTACCAAGAAATTTGGAGCCCTTGAACATTTTTGTCACAACTACCTCGACAACCACGTCTCTCGACCATCACCACACCCGATCGTAAAGAACCCCGAACAAATCAGTCGCAATGGCCAAGATCTCGTAAGTATATCTTAATTCGATTCCGAATCTCGCGCGAATTGCACCGGAAGCTTGGAGGGGTACGATAAGAGAAGGAATCGAATTTTGGCGGGGAAATTGAGATACGGAGAGGATGTCGACAGACGAGCAGCTCACATGATAAGAGGAGGAATGCTAGGAGTTTCTGTCAGCGGAACTTGGAACTCTGGGATGGCGATCGAGCAGAATTTCGAACTCCAAGCTTCGGTGTGGTCGGGATTGCCTAGGAATCGATCGCAAGCGACGGGCAATCGCATTCACGTGGCACGAACGAATTTCGGGGCATTTTACTAACACTCTATCTCATAGGCGTGGTGCCCCCGGTGGCAAGCTGAAGATGACCCTCGGTCTGCCTGTGTAAGTGCAGAATCACCCTCTTCCGAAGCGAATTGTCGAGCATCCGGTGCTAACGGATCGAATAGCGGTGCTATCATGAACTGCGCCGACAACTCTGGCGCCCGAAACTTGTACATCATCTCCGTCAAGGGTATCGGTGCCCGCCTCAACAGACTGCCCGCTGGTGGTGTCGGTGACATGGTCATGGCCACCGTCAAGAAGGGAAAGCCCGAGCTCCGCAAGAAGGTCCACCCCGCCGTTATCGTCAGACAGTCCAAGCCCTGGAAGCGAACTGACGGTGTCTTCCTGTACTTCGAGGACAACGCTGGTGTCGTAAGTTGACCCTTTTATTGCACCCAGCCGGCTCCATATGATCACGAGAAGGAGGTCCGATTTTACTGCACGATTCTGCGCAAAGGACAGGCAGGCGGGATCTGGCAGCACATGCGGCTATCTACAGCTATCGGAACTAGCATGCTAATATTGAATTTCTAGATCGTCAACCCCAAGGGTGAGATGAAGGGCTCTGCCATCACTGGACCCGTCGGCAAGGAGGCTGCTGAGTTATGGCCCGTAAGTTACCTCGCTATGTATCTCTCGCATTAACATCTCTAACTTATCTGAATAGCGTATTGCCAGCAACTCCGGTGTCGTGATGTAAATGAAGAGCGTTTCTGGGAGCATTGGGGAGAGGCGGACTTACACAACCTACCTTATTGACGACATGTCTTTATGATTGGAAGATACCGACATGGCCAGCCGCTTTCACTATAGATGAAGGAAAGGATACAGGCATTTACTGCATGTCTGGTAGGAGGACTGGTCACTTTGCATTTCGGCTACGGGGCGTAAAGGAGACATACCAAAAGAACAGCATCCTGGACAAATGAAACGTTCAGTTCCCAAATATTATCTGCAGTGGTTCTCTCTTCTGTGACTTGAATTCTCTGTTTAAGCTCATACTCCTAAAACTGCCTTATAGCCATAAGATGTCATCTGATGTTCCATGATAAGATCGTGAACTCCCTAGCTTCGATCTGGACAAGTAACTTTAGCTCGCATAGAGACAGTAACCATCCATCCTAGCGGACACAGTAACCATAATCAAGCACTAGGAGCTGTGAGGGAATGATAGTTCGAAACCCGATATATAAGCAAATTTACGGGCTGGCTAGCCCTTAGCATCACAGGCGATGCCGATTGTGAGAAGGGATAGCTGCTACTACGACGACCTATACAGAGCTTCTTTTACGAAGTCCTTATAGGTCTCATTTCCACGATAATAATCTTACTGTTATCAACTTCTACTAAAGGATTACTCCTATCACACACGCACGTCTACGTAGTATCCTCATTATGATAATGATGAAGGGTATTAGATAGATATTTTCCGAATCCTATAGACGCCTATGCTTTCCCTCCCCTCCCCTATCCATGTATGTACAACTCATGCCGCCGCCACCGCGTGATGGTTTGGATGGGAGTCGGTCCAAGTATCCGACATCCCATCCACACCAAATACATCGTAAGATAACCCCCCTCCGCTCTATGTGTTGCTGTTGTTGGTGATGGTGGTTGGGGTGGATGGGGAGTTGGTCCAAGTATCCTAACATCCCCATCCACCCAACCTATGCAAGATGATGATGATTCCGATCAAATGACTCGCTGTACCCCCTTTGGCCTGGTCCTGAACGCCGATGCCGTAATCAATGCCGCTTTTGTATATGTGCGTACCTAATGTGCAATGCTGTCCCCCCTATTTCCTTCACTCTATGTCCATGCATACTTTCATTACAATTCCTTCCATCCGTTCTTCCCCCGTCCCCGTCCCTACCTCTTGCATTTTTTTCACACCCCCTGGGGAATGGTGTGCCAGGATGGTGGCGTCTGGCACGATGGGTGGATGGAATTAGGGTTTTGTTCGGGTAGTTGGTTCAAGTATCCAACTACCCGTCCATTCCACCCATCATAGTGGTGTGTGGGGGATGGAGGGATGGATTTGGTGTTGGTTCGAGGCTCCAACACGCTGTGGTGGCGTCCATCCCTCCATCCATCCCCAGGGGGTGTGAAAGGGAAAAGGGAGTTAGTCCAAGTATCTAACATCCCCTCCCTTTTGTGTGTGGGCGGGTGGGAGGTTAGTTGAGTTTTGTTTTCCTCCCACCCGCCCTGTATTTTGTGTGAGGTGAAGGGAGCTGGTTGAGTGGTATCCAGACATCCCTTCACCCACACGATGCGGTTCCAGCCGCAGTTGAGAAGATTGGATGGGCGCTGGTCCAAGTATCCAGCGGCCGCCCAGTTTCTCCCTGGGTGGGCGAGAGCCAGTTGAGTTTTGTCTGGACGTCTCGCCCACCCAGGATGGTGATGCGCCATGTGGATGGAAGGAGCTGGGTGAGTTTTCACCAGATATCCTTCCATCCACATGACGCAGTTGGGAAGCCTGTCCTTTGCAATCGCAGAATTGCGAAAGGATAGAATAGGAGTTGGTCCAAGTATCCAACGTCCTATCTACCTTCTTGTGCGCGTGTAGATGGATGGGAGCTAGGTGAGTTTTCACTAGACTTCCCTCCATCTACACAACACAAAAATGTTGTGTCGCTTTATAGAGGTTGCTTCCATGTCATTTGCCTTCTTTCCTTCTTTGAAGAGAGTGGACGGGAGTTGGGTGAGTGGCGCCCAAGCATCCCTCCATCATCTCTAATTTTTGGCGAGATGGAACCCGAGTGAGCTTTCTCGGGTTTCATCTTCGTTGTGCGTCGTGTCTAGTGGACGAGACTTGGATCAAGTTTCCAAATCTCCTCCACCAAACACAGGATCATTGCTGCTGGTAGATGCCGCTCCATTGTTTGATGTTGCTCGCTCGCCTTTGATAAGTTGTGCGAGACTAGCCATTGTCTAGACGAGTAGATGCACTCCTAGCAACTACCATCCAAGAAGCGGATGTCTAAGACTTGTTGGTCTTACTGCTTGAACTGATAGATGTAGGCCACTGTGACAACTCTCAATCGTAGACTCTCTGGTGTGTCGATTTTCGGGCCCCTTGCGCCATAGCTAGGAGGGTCGATTCTGCTAATGGTGGTTTTTTTTTCCTTTTCTGAATTTTCATACTGCATCATCTGAACTGCAACAATTGGCGTTGGCATGGGAAAGACGAATGGCAATCCCCAGGATGGACGAGTTGGTCCAATGGGGGTTTTTTTTTTGTGCTTTTCTCTCCATTTTTATAGTTGCGCCTCGAGGGATGGTGAGTCATCTCAGTTCCGTGGATCAGCCGCAGAGGGGAACAGGGGGAATGGCGATGACCGGAGTACCCTGTCCATTCTGAGGCTATGGTAGTCGGTCGTTGGGTCGATGAAGTAGGTTGGACCAACGAAGAGTCTATCGGGATCCGAAGTGAGATGACGGGAGCAATAACTCGAGTACTCCATGCATTCCGAGGGGGTTAGGGTCCCCTAGTGACTCGGTAAATGATGAAGTGAGCAAAAGCAATAGCTAGGATGGTCTGATGTACGACAGTGCTATATGAATAGTGTTGACACTGTCTTGATGTTGGAAAGATGGGATGGGGCGCTTACTGCTCCGTGGCAGCAGCATCGTCGCCGTCATCGCCATCGGGTGTCGGTCGACGTGTAGAAGTGGGAGTCGGTGCCTGATCGGGTGTCGCACCATTGGCTCCGGGTGTTTTCGCATTCTGCTTCTTGGCTGCGAGTGTTGCGCGGCGTTTAGCAACAGCTACGCCCATTGAACCGGATGCCCATCGAGCTATTATCATCTAGTGTTAGCAGTTTGTTTTCATCTGGTAACTACGACAGTGTGTAGGGAATTAAACATACCTTTCATGGAGGCAGACATTTTCTCAGACTTGGTCATCGAGTTGTAGTCCTTAGGGGGCTCTGCCGCGGCTTCTCCGTCAGTAGCGTTAGGGTCGATAGCTCCGTTGGTAAGAACACTACCATTGGTAGTGGAACTGGAATTGCCGTTTAGGTTGCTACGCATGTTAGCTGGAGTCACGCTCGCAGAAGGGGCTAACGAAGGTGCGCTAGACACAGGTGCCGAAACGGGACGTGAAGCGGGGCGTGGTTCGGGATCATTCTTCACCTTCAGCCTAATTTTAGGGGTCGGCTTCGGTGCAGGAGGCGTCTCCGGCTCTTGGGCGGGTTCCGGGACAGGCGTGACATCCTCGACCTTGGTCTGGGTTTTCTTTGGCGCTCTCCGAGCACGCTTGCGCTTTGGTGCTTCGATGATAAGATCATCTTCGTTGATATCATTAGTAAACTTTCTCTGCCGTTTCTCGCGTAGTTGGTAATTGCTAGTGGATGCTACGGTTTCAGCAGTTGCGGTTGAAGAAGCGGTGGGAGGACGGGACTCCTCAACCTGGGCTGTAGGGGCACTAGAAGTTGTAGTGTTGAAGGACGAGGAGGCGCTCTCGATCTTCTTCGAGTTTCTTCCGCGAGCTGGCTTTTTCGGAGCTTGCACCTCTGTACCATTTGGCACATTGTTCTCTTCTGTAGCTGCGGTAGTAGCTGGGGCGGCGGCTGGGGCGGGGCCTCTACGTCGACGCTTTCGGGTGGGCTGCTGCTCCTCCGTAACTTCTTCAGCCTCCCTCTCTCTTTTAGCCGACGACTTCGACTCAGGCCTAGACTCCGTATCGTCTTGCGGTGTTGACACTACCGTTTGTTTAAACACAATCCTTGTCCCCTTGGCTTGAAGCGTGACATTTGACTTACGCGTCTGTGGCTGCTTTTGATGTAGTGGCATGGGGTTCGGCTCCGGTTGAAGTTCAGATTCAGCGGGAACATCCGGCTCCGTAGCTGGAGTGGGTTTAACTTCCGGTACGGGTTCCGGAATGGGATTCTTTCGAGGACGACCGCCTTTACCTTTCTTCTTCGGGGGTTCTTTCTCAGTCGGCTCAGGTACTGAGGTCGGGGCAGTAGCATTCTGGCTCTGGCTCTGGTCCTGGTTCTGGTTCTGATTCACGTCACCGTTCTCTTGGGCCTGAGCACCACGACGCCCTCGACGTTGAGTCGGTGCTGGGGTAGAGCTTCTGCTAGCAGCTTCACCTCCAGTGTATCTCTCCGGGGCCTTTCTACTTCGTTTTCCCTGCACGACGTTAGGTTCGTCAGCTTCAGCGGCCTTAGCAGTCTGCTTGGGTCGTTCACGAAGTCGCCCTTGTCGGCCTAGGCCTGTCCGCTGCGCGATGGGATCTTGATTGCCCATCTTGTCTACGCGAGCATCGTATTCGAATCCGTAGACGTTCGCCATAATCTTATCTTGCTGTCGAGTGTATGCGACTAAAGGATCTGCATTATTCTCCGCTCTAATACCCTTCACGACGAAATCCCGACGTAGAGGGTTTGCAGCGGGGTTCTTGCCTATAGCCATGTCGTAGCGGCGTTCGAAAGATTCCTCCTCTTTGCGGTAACGCACTGCGTTGTCATGGTCATCAGTGATCTTCTTTAGCTCCTTGAATTCGTCCTGCCATGCTACCATAGCCCGATTCGTAACTGCAAGTCGTCGGTAGAGCTCTGCCTTAGGTAATGACTTGTAATCAGTAAACAAATCGGTAAATTCGGAACTTGATCTCGTCTGCTTGAAGCGATATTGCTTCTTCTCGGTAGGTTGTGTTATGGTTGGTTCTGCGTCAGCTGATGGTGAGTTCGCAGCAGTATCTGCTGGTGTCTCTCCCACCATATTGTCTGCCTGTTCACCTCGGGCTGCATCTTCTTCAGCCACGGCAGCGTCAACGGCGTCTTCCATCACTGCATCAGGTTCTACCTTTAGACCAGTTTCAGGAGCTGCCTCAGCATTACCCTCACCATCAAGGTTGGTCTTAGTCTGAGCTTCAGAGCTAGCCTCGACATTTACCTCAGAATTGGCATCAGCATCAGGGTTAGGATCCGGTTCAGGTTCAGGTTCAGGATCGGGCTCAGCCTCTGGTTCTGGTTCATCTTCAGGATACTCTGGGTAGTATACGTAAGCACCGTCGATGTATGGAGTCAGATGATCTAATGAATCTGGTTCGAAATATCCGATATCTATATCGGCATTGTCATCCTCAACGGGTTCCACTTCGTTACTCTGTTCCTGGGGTTGGACTTTGTTGTCGTCCACTTTAGTTATGGGTTGGACATCCGCTTCTAGCTTAGGCTGGTCCTCGTCCGGTAGTGAGACTTGCGGAGTCTGTAGAGAATGAGAGTGTTGTAGAGGGTGGAAGTACTGAGAAATTTTTGAGGGGCGTGAGACTTGCGAGGTCTCGGATAAGCTGGTAGATGTAGTAAGAGGAGCGCGAGATGAGGCGGCTTGGAGGGTAACCTTGGAGTCGTTACTTGAAGAGCCGGAGCTAGTGCGTCTAAGAATTGATTCATCAGACTCGGAACTGTGATGTCCACCGACTTCGATGGTGTCTTGTACTTCGACATCATCCATCTGGTGTTCTGGCACGTAGACCTGGGGCTCCGCAGTAGACTTCCTGGTGTTGCGTCGACGAGCTGATGAAGGTTGGGGTTGTTCAGAAGCACGTCTCTTGGAGCGAGCCTCGACATCCTCGTTAATCTCATTCTCATTGGAGGCGAAGTCAGTCTTGCGACGTTTCAATGAGCGAGTGCTAGCTGAGGCTGTCTTTGAATTGTAGTTCTCAATGTCATCAAGCTGGTCAAATGTGTAATCTACACGGGGACGCTTTCTGAGGGAGCGACCACCTTTAGCAGCGGAATCATCCGGGGACGCGTTAGTACCTTCGACCTGGCGAGTGCGCATCCGGGTTTCTCTAGACGCGGAAGGACTGGGTGACTCAAAGGTGAATTGATAGGAACCCGAGCTGGCGGCAGGGGTCTCGGATGAAGGTTGTTGCTCAGTAAATTCCGACAACTTCTGAGAAGACGAAGTAGCAGGGAGGGTGTGACGCTTGCGCCCACGGCCTCGCGTGCTGGTGGATGAATCCATGATTGGATCACCGAGTCAAGACTTTGACGTGTACTGTTGGGCAAGTCAAAGGTAAAGGTGTAAGTGACCAGGTGAAGTAAAAGGTGAAAGAAGTTTTGGGTCGGAGATTATGTAAGTGGGGAAGGGGTCTAATATGGCTGAGGGTAGTAGTCGGAATAATCACGACGCAAAAAGTAAAAGAGTCTAGGAAGAGGTGAATGATGAATAGAGGTACATGTAACGCGACTGTCAATTCTATCGCACAATAGTGAAAGCCGCAGTCGTTGCGGGTTTGATGTGATTGTGGACAAGAAGGCGTTGTAGTAAGGAGTAGGTTAGAGGCGATGCTAGAAAATTGTAACAAGGCCGGGGGATGCGATTGACTGGTTGCCGGGAAGACTGACGGACGCCAGCAACCAAAAAAAAAGAGTAAAAGTACAATGGCCAGGGCCGAGTCAGTAGAAGTTGAAGAAAGTCCTGTTGTCGTCCCTTGAGATTGTACTGGATTGTTTGTCAGTGGAAGTCAGAAAAGTCGGTGCAGGTTTCCAATCCAAGTGTATGAGAGACGTGGTGAGAAAAGGATGATAGGTAAAAGGAGCTGACTTTGTGTGGGAGAAAAGGCGATGGGATTTTTATGCGATGCCAGGCCAAGACAAGGTAAGTGTTCGTGAGGTAAGTGCATGAACACCGTCAACAGCGAGAAAAAGAAGAGGCCTACCTATAGGGAATCAGGGACCTGCGGTTTGGTGATCTCGTTGCTTGGGTATCGTTTCTTTTGCGGTTGTCCCGTCCCATTGCTAGGTCACCACATACTCACAACACTGGAGCCCGTTGCTAATTTCTGGAGGTTCGGCCACCACAAGCCACAGATGAGATCCCAATTTGGAGACTCCAGCCCCCGCGCTTATACTTTTTAGGAAAAGGTCTCTGGCCAATAGGATAACACGAACTCGCTGAAATGCCTCTTAATTCTGTTTTTGGCTTAGCATCCCTTGCCGGTTCCTTGTATTTTTGGATTTTACGTACAGCAGCGGCCAGCTACGTACAGCTACATAGGTACATCAGCGCACATCGGGCGGGAACACACATAATTGAACCCAGTGGTTCGTGCACTGATGCCACTGGTCCGGTGATCCCCGTTCAGTGACGACAGTTGTTGGAAGGCTTCCCGACCCCGTTCCCCCTTCCCCCTTCCCGAAACCCCTTCCGCCGCCGAAGCTTTATATACTATTTACATTCACCATATTCAGCACCATACGGGCATACCAGCATATATTTGCACCAACGTCATCAAGTCGCGGTCTATTCGACTGATGCAAGGTTGACAGGTTGCCAGTTGTCTAGTCGATATCCTCACTCCTTATTAGTTGTCGAAATAGCGTTTGTTACATCTGCCGGTCAAATATCCACAAACCCAGTTGCAGTCGAATCCCGTGAAACCATTGGTTCCCCTCGGCGCTGCATACATAAACATACACATACACACATAACGCCTAACCTTAGCTACATATTACAGGGGCACAGCGAATCATATTCGAGCAGTCTGCATCTCCCAAGCACTGCAGAAGCTCTCTGTAGTCCACCTCTGAACACGAACCGCTTCCGTCGAGTATCCACGTCTGCCGTCTCATAATTGTAACCTCCAGCAGCCCCTCTTCAACAAAGATCTTATCCACCACGATACCATCCAGCATGGCGTCCAAACGATCCAAGGCATCTGCTGACGACGGATTTGACGAACTCTTCGAAGGGATCGGTGACGATAGTAAAGGCAAGAAGACTACTAGTAAATCCAAGCCGGCCGCCTCCAAAGCTCGAGGCAACAAGGGCAACAAACTCGAGCAGGAACTCGCCGAGCTGGAGAACGAACTCGGCGGTGAGGACATTGCCCGACCGCACACACCCCGCGTCAAAGAGACAGCTGCCTCTAAAGCCTCCAAGAGAAACAGCACAGCAACACCACCACCAGGTGCCCCTCGACACTCCGAAGATAAGCCAGCCAACGTCGCACGAAAGTCGGTCGATAGCACCCGCTCCCTCCACGCAAGCTTCACTCCAAGCGCCACCAGCTCTGACCTCCAGGATGCCGAGAAGAAAGGCCCTGTGGAACAGACAGCGTCCGCTGCCAGCGGAGGCGGGTGGTGGGGTGGACTATTCGCTACGGCAAGTGCCACAGCAAATGCGGCCATGAAGCAAGCCGAGGCCGCGTACAAGGAGATTCAGCAGAACGAAGAGGCCAAGAAATGGGCCGAGCAAGTCAAAGGAAACGTAGGAGCCTTAAAGGGCCTAGGTAAATTTGAACAAAGTGCCTCGTAAGAAGTCTACCGACTGACAGCCTAAACTGTAGGCGACGGCATCCGCCACCGCGCTCTACCAACCTTCGCCAATATTCTACACACACTCGCCCCGCCTATCTCCTCGCACGAACGCTTACTCATCCACATCACCCACGACATCGTCGGCTACCCCTCCCTTGACCCTCTGATCTACGGCGTCTTCAGCCGCGTCATGTCGCAAGTCGAGGGCGGCGACCTGCTAGTCATCCAGCGCGGCCACGAGAACACCGCGCGACGATCATCCGACGCCTTCTACAAGGGCTCGTCGAGCTCCGCTGGCTGGCGCGACGGCCCGTGGTGGCGGCAAGTAGACGCGCCGCGCGACCTGGGGGCCGTGAAGGGCATCGTCGAGGGCACGAAGCTGTGCCGCGTCAGCGCGGAGAGCTACGCCCACGACTACTTCGCGGCCAGCGGCGGCGTCGGCGAGGCGCAGAAGCGCGCCCTCGAGCCCGTCAGCGAGGAGAACCCCGTGCGCACCAGCGACATCTTCCTCGCTGTCCAGCCCATCACCGTGGACGCCGACCCCGCGCTCTTCGCGGGCAGCACGGCCGGCGAGGCCGAGAAGGAGTCTAGTGCTGTTGCGGACGACAGCGCTGCGGACACCCAGGTCGCTTTCGCGATATACGTCCTCGACCCGATCCACGATATCGTGTATAGCACCGTCAGCCAGTACATCCCGGCGAAATGGATCCGGTGGCTGGACGCGCCTGCTCCTCTAACACCGGCTAGCGGTGAGAGCGGAGAGCTGCCCGAACTGGAGGGCGAGAACGTGCCGGATGAGATCCGTGAGATTGTTGAGAGCGGCGGCGTGGACCCCAGGGAATGGGTCGCGGAGTGGGTCGAGGAGGCGCTGAGCTTGAGTGTTGGTGTTGTAGCACAGCGGTATGTTGCGAGGAGGATGGGCGTGGGTGAGGGCAGCTTGGGCAAGGGGAAGCAGAAGGTAGAGACTCTGCTCCAGGAGGGCGGTGGTGAGGCTGCGAGGGCTGGACTCTGATCTGACCTGATGAGTGGAATGACTGAATGGATATGAAGTGAGAATGAGGCAGGCAGAGAATGAGGGCTGAACGTATATAGCCGTCGTTATCCTGGTCGGGGTCGCAGACTCACAGTTTCACGGTCTGTTGTTGTTTCCAATGGAGTCCTGGTGTGAATCTACTACTTATCTACCGAGTACTCATCTTGTTTTGGTCTGCTCATAATATGGAAGTATTTACCTACGTATAGAAGTGAGTCGATCTACGAGGGTATCATTCAGCTATGTAAGGATTAAATACCGCATACGTGCTTCAAAACTTCGAACGACGTGGTCCCGGTCGTGTACCCGGAGAACATGGGTGTCCGCGTGAGGAAATAATTATCATGTATGTCTCGGACGTATGCTAGCTGCCGGCGGCGAGCTACCTGTGTAAACCGTTTAATATAGTATATTGGGTACATTTTTATTGGGTCAGCCCTACGGCTATGTTATACGTTTCCCTAGGCTTCAAGTCTCGAAGATGTCGGGGCACGTTAGAGATCGACTAAGTGGTGTATCACATATCGAGGCTACCTTTCGATACGCGAGCACTAGTACATCGAAGCATTTCACCAATATTCTCCAGTAATGAAATTTCAAGGGGGTTAGATGAAAGGTGGTCAATCGAACCGGTAAAAAGGATCGCATACCAGGAGCATGTATCTATGAAGCTGTATCTGATATCTGCGGTGAAGCACGTTGCTAAGTGATTTGAGTCCTATTAAGGTATACAGAAAGGAGCCAGTACTTATTTAACGTGCTGTAAGCACTACGGCCTCGTCGTAGCTTCTTAAAACTACCATCGATTCCATAGCAGCCTTGATACCACAGCTCCGTGTGATATCATATCCACTCAGGGCTTCCACCCACCTCACCCCCCCTTCTTCCTTCTCTCCAAACCCAAGACAACCGACTAGGTTAGACATATCCACCGCAAGTCCAAGCGTCCTACTCTCTCGCAACCTTATCCTCAACACTCTCCAAGCTCCCCACAACCTTAAGCTCCGCCTTCGCCGCCCTGCTGGCGCCCTCCGGCTCGACCTTCTTCAACGGCCGATACACCGGATCCCACATCTGCTCGCGGATCCAATCATCCAGCACGCCCGCCTCCGTCGGGATATCGCGCTCCGTCGCCACGCCGTCCTCGAGCGCCGCCAGGATGACCTCGCGGGCGACGCGCACACTAACCGCGCGCACGTCCTCCACACCCGGCAGCAGCGGCGCGGTATCGTCTTCGAGCGCGGGGCTTAGGGCCGCGACGCCGCGGACGGCGGCGACCAGCATTTTATCGGTGACTTTGGAGGCGCGCGAGAGCACGGCGCCGAGGCCGATGCCGGGGAACACGACGGAGTTGTTGCACTCTGCGACCTCGATCTCGACGTCTTTCCCATCGGGGCCCCAGGGCCCTTTCACGGGGTCGAAGGGGGAGCCGGTGGCGACGAGGGCGCGGCCCTCGGTCCATTTGAGGATGTCTTCGGGCACTGCCTCGTGCAGTCTGGTGGGGTTGGAGAGGGGGAGGATGACGGGGCGGTCGGTGGCTTTGGCCATTTCTTTAACGATTTCTTCGGTGAAGGCCTTGGGCACGGTGGACGTGCCGATTAGGACGTTGGGGTGGATCTCCTTGATGACGGAGAGGAGGGACCGGTCCTTGCCGTCCCACTCGGAGTCGTCTTTGGCGTAGGTTTGCTGGCCGTGGTCGAGGTCCGTCTTGGTGGTGAGGAGGCCAGGCTTGTCAATCAGCCTGGATTAAAGTTCAGTATGGCAATGCAGATAGCATGTAATATTGGCTTCTGGTGGGTTTTATACTGACCAAATTTGCTTTGCCGCCTCCTCCTTGCTAATGCCCTTCTCAGAGGCAATAGCATCGCGAACTTGATCGGCAATACCGACACCGGCGGTTCCCGCGCCGAAGATGACCATCTTGGTATCGCGAAGCTTCTGCTTCGTCACGTGCAGTCCGGCCATGATAGCCGCTAGGGTGACACAGCCGGTACCCTGGACATCATCGTTGAAGCAAGGAATCTCCGGCCGGTAATGGTCTAAAATACGGCGTGCTGGATCTCTACTTTAGTTTCATTACCTTAACGTGTCTTCTAGGGATGCTCACCATTCGTTAATCCAAAATCTTCGAAATGGATATAAGCACGAGGGAATAGCTTGCGTGCGGATTTGACAAAGGTGTCAACGAACTCGTCGTACTTCTCGCCCCGCGCCCGTTTCTGACGCAGTCCAAGATACAGATCATCATTGAGAAGGTTCTCATTATCTGTTCCACAATCTAGCACCACAGGTAAGGTCCGGTTTGGATGGATTCCAGCGCAGAGCGTGGTGAGCACAAGCTTTGCGACTGAGATGAGGATTCCGCCTACACCTTGATCTCCTATTCCGAGGATCTCTTCGCCATCTATATTTGGTAAGTATTGATATCACAAAAGCTTAGGCGCTTGGATGTGCCTTCTCGTCGGTTCTGGAGACATACCTGTTACGACAATGTAATCAATATCCTCAGGCTTCCCCCATTGGGCTAGGTCATGGGAAACTCTGTCAAGGTCGTTGATGTTGAGAAAGCACCCCTCAGGGCGTCGGAACAGGCGAGAAAAGTTCTGGATCGCATCACCCTCAGTCGGCGTGTATACAACACTAAACATCTCCTTCAAGTGCTCTTGGATAAGCTATAATTAGTCAGCATTATATCTACATACTCTCAAATAGAGGGCTTAATCGATAAGACTCTGTCGGACGAATATGGAGGCCAACAACAAGTACGGCCCGAATGCTTAGATATCCTTACCTTGAAGTACAAGACCAAGTTCTGCTCCTTGAGCGAGGTCAAGAAGGTGTTCTTAGCCAAGGCATCAGGTCTAGACGAGTACTGCTGGTATGCACGTTCGGTTTGCTGCTCGAGAGTCTGAATGCTGGCAGGTAGGAGACCCGTAAGATTAAACTCGCGTCTCTCTTCAGCCGAGTGCGCAGAGCCGCGGTTGAAGTACGGGGTGTTCAATAGAACCGTCCCGGATACGGCGCATTCTATCGAACCGCTCGTGCTCAGCGGAAGATATGAGAACCTGGACTTGTTATTCGTCGGCATCTTGGAGGTCTTACAGGTAGTATGGAATGTTGCACGAGTGAGACTCTGACGACTCAGGTTTCTCAAGAAGGGACGAGTAAGATACATCAAAATATATTAACTAAGTGTAACCTGATGGTATAAGTAAGAGTAGACAGTAGCGACCAAGATGCCGTAGCACGATGATCCTACGTGACGGAATCGACGATCCTATCGAAATCGACGAACAGATCGATTTCCAAAAGCATCCAGGAAATGGCACATAAAGACCTCACTTGCACATGTAAGATGCACGTTTTAGATACATAACGGAAGTCGTGCCATGTGGAGTGACGTCGTCCATAGTCCCGAAGGGGAGGTGACGAATGAAATCCGAACGAAATCCGGGTTGACAGGCGGGGATCACCGCTCTGGTCGAACCTAGTCCCGCAAAGGAAAGGGAAATAAAGGAAATAAACAATCGAGGACCGAAAATGAAATGAAATGTGGGAGCTCCTGGAGCCTCGCTCATGTGGGAATATTGTAACGAAATGTATACAAGATGAGCGTGGACTATGATGGTCCGTGGAATTTGTTTACTCTTGCAGCAATTTTCCTCAAACGGACGATGAGAAACATCATCCGCGCCTCTATCACCAAGCCCTCTCAGGACCACGACGCAAGACGCATCACGGCATTAAGATCATTCAGACGAAAGACTCGTGACATATTCCGAGTGGCTGGAGCAAGGTCTTGCTGCGATATGAAATGAGATAAATGAAAAGACACAAACCTATTCAAACATACGGTAACTGATTGTTTATGCCATGTTGGGGGTCTTTCATGATGGACTAAAAGTTGAAGGCTCAAGAGAAATTTTCACAATGAGCTGTGAGACTATATCAAATTTCAAGGAGCACGGACCATGTGCGCCACAAAGCCTAGCTGACTCAGCTGCCAGCTGAAACTCTAACATGACGGGCCGGTTATTACGTAAGAACCCTTTGGCCCTTTTCAAGGTCAATGAATGCTGTTTCCTCAATCCAACTTCACGCCACGAAATATACAAAGTATTGACGGAAGCTTGACTTAAGTATCATGTACAAAATACAGTATCAGTAAACTGAAGGTATATTACTGCTCATTTCTTGCTAAGCACAATTTTATCGATAAGCCGACCTTCACATTGATACCCCCATGGCTTAGGTACCTAGGTATATACGACGTTAACTCAAGGTTTCTAACAAGAGTTTCAACTCAAAGCACATATTACCATGAGGGTATCCAGCGCCGGTCGAACTCGTCGATATGAATGAGAGGTAAGGGCGTACTAAAAGCTTCGCTGCAAGACCCTCCGATGGCAGAATTTCAAGGGACATTATAGCCCATTCAAAGGTCGCCATAAGGATCGTAAAGCCGCCACCTTTCCGCCAGATCCGATGCCCTGAGGATGCTTCGAGTAGACAATGCCGCATCGTAAATATACGCTTGTACGAAGTCCTTGCTTATCTCCTCGTTAAAGTCCCACACTCTATCGTCGGGGAGATTGGGAATGTCTTCCCAGGTTCTAGCTCTAGCGCCATCGTCAGTTAGCTCGAGTAACTGTTGGTACGGCGGCATGTCTTGTTGCCGAACCGCCAAACAACGAGCAACAAGCTCCCTCAAGGCAGGATCGAGACCTCCGTCCAAGAAAAATACCCTGTGGGCGTTGGTCATTAGGATCTCTCGGGAAGCTTCCTCGTCTATCGATTCCATCTGTTTGTTTCTTAGTGTAACCTTACTCGTTTGCGGTGTCGAAAATTGGTCCTCGTCCGTTAGGTTACACGCGAGCCACTCCATCACCTGTAATACCGTTAGTAAGGATTCATGCCTCATTTCTTTTTTTTTAAGCGTTTGAATTACTTACCCGTCCCGCAGCCCGAACATTGATATGGTATGCGTCCTGTTTTGCTTCTTCGTCGTAGCCGTCCATAGATAAGTCTTCTCGTCTTCCGCGGCTAAAGTCGGTCAACTATACACATAGGATTGTTAGTATGGCGTCCTTTGTATATTTATTCCCTTCAATTCCACGGCCCTGGCTCAAATATGTAGGTATGCTTATGTATCTTACTCACCTTAAGAATCGGAAGATGTTCATGTTCATCATCATCTTTGGCTTCAACGCCCCCAAACTTATAGAAACGTCCATGGGGTTGGTTATGCGTTATGGAAGAAGTGGCGACCCTGAACGGCTGTTCTTGCTGAACGGGTTGACCTCGCGGTAGTTGTAGAGTGTTCCTCATTCCGAGTATTTGGCGAACCACTGCAAAGGGCTTAGGTTAGCTACATGATTAAAAATAAGGGGCGAATGAATTCGCGAAGGGGTTGATGGGGTCGATAAGACACTTACTACAGCGAAAGACGTGCCAGAGGATATTATTTGGTATGCGAAAACCATGAGCAGAAACCCTGGCTCGAAGATCTGCCAATGAACCGTATGGGATGTATTCGAGAGCGATAATAGGGTATTCTCTGTCGCTAGCCCCTATCCGAATTGTGGTTTGAGGGAGAGAAATCAACTGCGGGAAATGCGAAGAGCCCCGAAGGTCTGATAGGCAAAGAGCCTCGTTGGCCAGTAGCTGAGCGGCTTGCCGGTCTCTCGCGTACTTTACGTTTATTTTTCGGATTTCTTTTCCGTTACTATCCCTCTGGCTGAAAATGAGGCTTCCACCATCTAAGTATCTACCGTTAGCAAGTATGTACATTCGGGGGGCTCTTCAGGAGTAGTCGCCCGAGATCTGGACAGGGATTGATATCAAAATCAAACGGGATGGAGATGTACTTACGATATCCTATTCCTTCCACGGCAACAAATTTGAGCTTCAGAGCTTTCTCGAAATACCACTTGTTTTTGTCAACTAGCTCCTTCCAATCCGGAGGCTTATTGGATTTTGATGAACTCTGTCCCATGGTGCAGGAAGTTGATAAGGAGAAAGAATTTGGTGTATGGAAAAATTTTTCTATGCAGCAGGCACACACACAAGATCCTCTCTGAATCGATGTAGGTGCTTTTAAGCTGTATTGCTATTAAGAGTGTTTATATCAATTTCACGACTGCGGATAGGATAAAGACATGTTTGGTTCCATATTAAATCGCTACCCTTTGTTCCTCATTATATATATTGCGAGATTTGAGATTCAACATTGTCGTTGTTCTCTATCGTATAAGAGCACAACTGGCAAACTTGCTACGTTGTTTCTAAACGACGAAGTGCTATGATCTGTTGTCTAGTTACTAGACACTCTACCGTCAAAGTAGATTCAAGTTAAGTGTATTTACGCCCTTGTTTCCACTGATCTTCGCAATACTGACTCATAGCGGAGGGCTGTGAGCACTTGATTCATATTTGAATAAGCTCCTTACGGATGGTGTTCCAGAAGGAGATCCTGATATATCCTATAGGTCCCCTTTTGGTGAGACTATGATTTGCGGCTTGGATCGAACTTATTTATTATGCTATCAATGGATAGAGTTGTCTTAAGTTACCCTCGCTAAATATTATGATTCCTTAGCTCAATTTACGTGATGACATTCCTTAATGAGGAACTCTCCTCGTGATGTCGTTTTCCATAGGCACCCAATAGGCTTCACAGGCACTCCAGAGACTAATATCCAAATGTTTACATGAAAACAACAAATACCAACAACAACGTAGGGTATATTGTTCTTGTTCATGCTCCTGCATATTGCTAAGTGTACAACACGTCATAAACACATAACCCATGCTACTCTTCATCAACAAGCTCCCGATCATCTATCTAGCCGCAGTCTCGTCATGTCATTTATCGTCTCATCTATCTCATCTAGTAGGGGGGAGATTTACGGCTTCGTTTCTATCAGCTACCGCCCCTAACAGCCGCCGCCTCCTCCGCCTCCGCACTATGGTATGAATGTTAGCATTTTTCATGAACTATACGACTCAGGGACTTGGATGGGAGTTGGAGTAAGACTTACACCTCCACCGCCGCCACCTCCTCCACAACCGCCAAATCCGCCACCACTCCCGCCACCACAGGCAGGGCCCGAGGCACCTCCGCACTGTAAGTCACATTGTTAGCACTCATACACACCGAGAATACAGACGAAGGAAGCAAACTTACACCACCGCCGCCACCGCAACCACCACTACCTCCACAGCCACCTCCGCCCTGTCCACACGCACCCGCTACACAAGCACCCTGGGCGCCCTGTCCTGCCATCGCAGCACCAGGGTCTCCGCAAGGATAGACCGCGGGCGTGAAGTAGAAAGGATACACGTAGGGCCCGTACAGCATATACGGGTAGCCCCAGTAGCTGTAGTAGTACTCGTCTCTGGGGGGCAGCTCGCGGCCCTTCTTCCTGGCGCGCTTCTGGGCCTTCTCGTAGCTCTTGTCGAGGTGCCCCTGGTGCGAGAGGTGTAGGCGCTGGTGCACCGACTCGCGGCGGTCGTCTACGTCCTTGAAGTGCACGCTATTGTGCGCCGAGATGTGGGCGCTGTTGTCGGGTGGGCAGAGAGAGGCGCGGCCTGAGGAGTGGAAGGTTTCGGAGACTGGGTTGGATTAGTACCTATGTAAATCTCCAAGGATATGGGATGTAGAATGTTATTGGTAGGGTGGTAGAGTGGAGGACATACTCTTCTCATTCTTGGATACGCCCAGGATACTGCCTACGGAGGAGACGTGCGAGGCGCGAATCGATTCGCAGTACCAGCAAGTACATTCCGAGTAGACCTCGCCGTAAGTCTCCTGGTATGCTTTACTCGTCCACTCGAAGGCAGTCGACAACTTGCCTTCGTCGATCTTGTCGTCGTGGTCAATCAGCTGGCGCGTCTTCGAGTACATTGACTGAGTGTATATCGAAGGGCTGAGCTGATGTGTATGCCACGCCAAGTCGACGTCAAGAGTTGGAACGACGATCTGTTTAGGGTTCAACATCATGAGTCTCACGAAGCGCTCATACTTCTTGATTAGACGTGACATCGTGTCTCGAGCCGCCGGACTGTGAAGCCAGTCGATCTGTACAGGTGAGCTGTGTGGCCAGGTGTAGGGACTTGATCTTGATGAGGTAGTCTTACCTTGACCATCTTCTCTACGAATATGCCCTGTCGCATAACGGCGCCGCTGAGATCGAGGGCGAATGGAGAGGGATTTCCCCAGTACCGCGACATCATCTTCCTCGTGTGCGCCCGGGCTTCTGTGCCGAGTCGGTAACGCTTTATGGCGTCGCGTCCTGTCACACTCTCAACCTCCTTGATGATGGCATCGTTCTCGAGAGCATTTTCAATGAGAACGCGGACATTATTCATCGACTTCGCTGGGTACTTATCAGGCTTAGTTAGATCTAGCAGCTGACTGCGAAGATGTTTCTTGATCAATCTGTTTGGAAACGTGCGCTCGTGCCTTTCTTTAGCTGTGAGTGTCCGGGGGAGCATCTTGGGCAATCCTGTGTCGTTATGTAGTATGGTGCCGGGCATGGGTCGATTGTGATGCAGGAGGTCCTGGACATCCTTCACAAACTTGGCGACCTCGAGGAACTCCCTTGTGAGAGTCTTGCCGCACTTCGAACATACGTACGTGAAGTTGCCATCGCCATAACCTTCTCCAAGAAGACCGCTATCCAGACAATCGTAGTCTTCAGGCAGCGCGCAAGTAGTCCACGGTATCTCGTGGGTTGTGGAGCAGCTGGGACATTTGAGAGTTTTGACGAGTGGATCTTCGACATTATCCCACTTGCGGCCTATGATGTTCTCCCATACCTTTTTGCAGTCATTGGAGACGTTGTAATTGAAGTCGGTGTCGATCGCTTTGTTGACGAGCTTCCAAGGCATGCCCGCCATCCACAGTCCGTTTAGACAGTACAGTATACTGTCTTCGAGATACGCTCTGGGGTTGAGCATGTGAGCGTGCCAAACCATCAAGACGTCTAAAAGATTAGTTGGGATCTTTGCATATACGATGTGATTGAACATACCTAGAGGCGGTAATATATTCTCAGCCCATGAGAGAGGGTTGCTCTTAGATATGAACCCGCTGTATCTTTCAGAATCCTGTTCCATATCGTACTCAGACAGAGAGCTCGTGGAGAGCTTGCTCCACCATGCCTCATATCGGTCCACAGCCCTTGCGACAAAAAGAGCCCATCGCTTCTCGCGAAGCCCAGCCAAGCGTTTCCCGGTCTCACCGTTGAGCTTCAAGTTCTTCCCAACTGCGTTGGACTTCTTATCATTTTGCGAAAGGACACGGCTATCGAATAGGCCCCACAAACCGTCTGTGTAACCGACATCTTCCTTCAGATTCTGAAAAGCGTGGAGCAGCTTCAGATGTGCTAAGCAGGTGTCTGGCGTTACTTCGGAAGTCCAAGATGAGAGGTCGAGAGATTCGAAGGCGGAATTTAACTCATCGGCGGACGAAGTTGGAGGCTGGGTCGATGTGGGTTGGCCGTTTGATTCACTATACCGCGGGGGCGCCTCCAGACTCTCCTTTTCTTTGTCCGGGTCTCCGCCCGACTTAGTGACACCGTTTGACTTGGCCATGATGAATAGTCAGGCGGCGAATAGGCCGAGATATAAAAATAATTCGCGGTGGGTGGATTAATTGAGAAGTCAATATCGCGGGTAGAAATGGTTTAACTTGTTAAGCGACGAGGAATAGCTTGCATCTCAAATGGAAGGATCTGAGAAGGCTGCTTCTTCCTCAAAAATCATGAAAATAAAGAGCAGCAAATGTAAGCCTAAAATGAACTATGGTTTTAGAATACGTGTGGCCCTATAAGAGGCAAGTCGCCTTAAGGTTAGAATCACAGCCTCTCGGATGTGTGGCCTGGGGATGAACTATGTAGTGGCCTCGGCTGATTTCTTGTACGCCTTGCAATAGAGGGAATTTGCCAAAAAGGGTACCGAATGGCGCCACATAGCTCAGATCCGCAAGTTCAGCTCCCCGCGCTAATTTAAAATAGATATAGTACCAATTGTTCAAGGCAATCTAATGGGTGGGCTGTGAAGTTGCCGCTACCAAGACAAAAGACAATGGCCTAGTCTTTAGTACATAATAGCGGAGCAGGAGATTACTTGGGATGGGGGATGCTCAGATGACATTTGCGGGATGACGTATCGCTGCCACATTGGTAACATTGGTTGTATTATGTAAGGCAAGGAGGCAGCGCCCGGACCCTGTGACCTCCAAAAGGGGTCCGAGGTCCCCTCCGCGATCAGCCCAGAAAGCTTGAAATGACGTCCTTCTTCTACAGTAATCAACTTATGTGAAAGGAGATGATAAACTGTGCATCATGGAAATGCGTGTAGCTCATATAATACTCATGTATTCTTGATGATAACGATGGTTTTCGATCTTCCGTAATCGACTTGTCTATCCGAATACGTCATTCTGTACCAGGAGTTAGGTACCGGCGAGTTCTTTACCCCAACCCCGCGACACCATCTACGTGCATCCAATTCTTCGCGGATACGGGGTCTGGATGATCCTGGTGGCTGTGAAATCCTTCCAAAGCTTCGAGTTCCGCGCCTCCTCTGCTTGACCTTATATGTTACCCCACATCTCTGTCTACTTAGCCAATCCAGAACCTCGAATGTCTCGACAAGCAGGCTTGTAATGTAAGAATGCGTGTAATGTTTAGCGATCATGGTGGCTGTGCCCCGCTTGACAAGTGTCTTGTCTCGCCCTGCTGCGATGGGATTAAGCTTAGATCGGCGCTAGGAAGCGTTGAAGATACGGAACGTCCCACCCAAATCGGCCTCGGTCACCGACAACAGCTACCAATGAGATAGGTATCTGTCTTAACGCCGAAGAATGAAAACGCCTTACATTATTCATACCGACGTATAACTGACCATTAGTATGACGAGTCCCGGTCATCTGAATACAGATGCATTTTGCAGAATATGCCTCGAGCATCACTTTCGGAGAAAAGCGTCAGTAAGACAGGGAGAGCTTGTTACACACGATAAGACATGGTTACACGGCATACGTAATGGGGCTCATCCCATTATGAAGCAGCTTCTAACCTGGATCACAAACGAAGAGAAATCTTAATTTAAGCAATGTCGAAATATCATTGAAGACATTGCTAAGGAGGCCCGCCACTGACCCAGGAGCCTTTGACTTGACTCCCCCTCCAAGACCGTTCTATGTACATTAACCGAATCCCATATTCCATATACAATATTGCTGTATAAACGTATCCTCCTTCCCAGTATCCGGCGTAAACTCGTATCGCTGCGTTGCAGTCGTCCAACATGAAACCATTACTCATCCATCTTATAAACAAACATGCACCGCAGTGCTAATCCATCAATGCATAAAACAAAACCATGAGCCAGAAACCATGAGTCATAAACCATAAAATATGCCGTCGAACTTTTCTAACCAAAAATGTCGTTTATCGCTCCCATTCTTCTATAGTCAAAAGCAATCCCCCTAAGTCGTTGTCAAGGGAGATTCTACTCCGAGGAGCTGTACTCAGGTGGCGAGATGTCGTCCTCGTATGGGGGAGGTGTGTTGTCGCATTCACACCGTGGTTCGCTGTCGCCAGAGGCGAGCTGACGTTGTCTTCCAACATGGCGGAGGAAGAAGAGCAAGTCGGCTATGTCGCCTTCAAGCGGCCTGTCGAGGGCCTCCAGGAATGTGTCGTGGACCCGGTCATTGCCGTTGTTATTGGTGTTATTGTTGTTGGTGTTGTTGGTGTTGTTGCTTGCGGTTGTAGTCTCACCTCCGTTGGTAGGGGAGGAGGACGAGGTGGTGGTGGTAGTCACAGCCTCTGATCCAGTGGGGGGGTGCATGACGGCGACGGTTTCCTCCTTCTCCTTATAGAGCTTGTTTTTGGACGTGTCCAAGTCAGAGGATGGGAGGGAGCGTGTGTCGTGGCTGGCAGCACTGGAGGTGTCGATGATTACATCGTCGCTGGATTCATTGTCGCCCACGCTCAGGTGTTGATCGTCATCATTCTCTCCGTCGTCTTCAAAGAGATGGTAGTTGCCTTGAAGATCATCGTGCAATTGATTGAGAGGAACAGGTTCATTGTTGTGCTCCTGCTCATCTTCATCTTTGATGATATGTTCATCATTGTCGCTGTCGTTGTCATCGTTCCATCTCCCGTCGTGGTTTCCATCGTGGCCGGGATTTTCATCATCATTGTCGTCGTCCGCTCGAAAGTTGAAGAGACTACCTCGGTCGGACAAAGTGATCCATGTAGTTTCCGAGCTGGCATCAGGATCGGGCGAGTCGTCCACGTAGCCGAAAATTTCCCACATGTAACCGTCAGGTGGGAATGTCTCGTCGTCGGAGATGCCCATGCGCCACGAAGAGATAATGTCGTTGGTTTCTGGGGTGTTGTTGGATTCCCAGAACAGATAGTCTTCGGGTATGTCGTCCTCCACCGGAAAGACTAGGTCGAGTGACAAGCGAGGGTAGACAAAGCCACCCTCGTTGACGTTGGCCCAGCTGAGAACTCGTGTCGCGCAGTCAAAGTCGAAATCGTAAATCATCGCGAACATTGGCGGGTCAGATTCGTCCAAAGGTAATTCCTCGAGCCATGCACCAAAACCCATTTTGGCCAACATGGCGATGGTGTAGCGTGCCTGGGTGACGTCGCTACGTGGGACATGGCACCAGATTGTCTGGTGATGGTCGAAAGTCCGACATGTGCGGGCGTCGCCCCAATAGTAATAGTATACGAGCTGTTGGATGCTGTATACTAGGTTGAAAAGGCTGGCAAATGCGTAAGGTCTCTGACCAGCGATTTGGCGGTATGGTGATCGGATCTCCCAGTTCCATAGGCATTGAAGCTCACTAAGCCAGTCATTGGTGAGGATGATCAAGCGATCATCATAATCGCTCTGGCAGGGCTGCTCCATGAGTTGGTTGAGCTGCTGGGGTGAAAAGAGAACCGCTTCCCACTCCCATGCCGACATCTCGCATCGGTCCTCGATGAAGTCTTCATGAAACAAATCGGCGAGGTCAGGGTTGGAACGGCGGAGCACCACCTCGCGCTCTGGCACAGTGACCTGAGATCCGGGCATCTTGTATATATGAAAGTTGCCGTTTGTTAATGTTCGACAAGAATAAATCGGTAACCTACGTGAGGACTCGGTTGGTGTTCCAAGTCTCTGTCGAAGTTGGTTGGTAACCGACAGGACCTTGATGTTGATGAGCAGGCTCCGTGTCGTGGTTGTAGAATAGGTCGGTGTAGTCGAGGATGAGAAGGGGATGTATAGAAAAGTGTGTAGTGTGTGGAAGCTTGTGTATCTTCCTAAAATTGAAATGTGATTCAAGTGTAGTTGAAAATTCGAATCGTGTAAAGCAAATTCCTGTATGTGACGCTTCTAAGGTGTGTGCATTTTTCGCTTTTCTCGGAGCTGGTTTTTCGCAGATTTGTCACATAGTGAGACGCGTATCTGGGGAAGGGAATGAAAGGAAAGGAGGGAAAGAGGGACGTAGCCAGTATTTATGGGCGGTTTATGGGCGTCTTCTGAAGCCATGAAGTTAGATCTCGATAGAGTTCCTCAACACTATTATTATATGCTCTGTTCTCTCTTGGGGTCCGTGAGTTTACTCCCAGTTAAAGCCATGATCCATGTCTTCGTTTCCTCACCCAGATGGGTAAAAGGTGATTGATGTATTCTCGGCATAATCTCGAGGGTGCTCGATTATTGGATGAAAGGCCAATTGGACTTTTGGGATAAGGTACAACCCCTTTTGAGGGAAACGAGGCTACTAGTTAAGTTCGAGGAGGCGATACGATTTACGGCATGAGGGGTTTCTACGTGGCTATTCGGTGAATCTGGAATTCCCTGACAAACTGCTCTCACGAAATATAATTACACGCTAGAAAAACATGCTAAAGTTAAGTTGCACCTTCTCACTCAGAAGCACTGACTTAGGATATACGATCACCACGTCAACCGCTTTAGTCTGTGACGCGCTCTTCGAAGCTAAATGCCGTCCCCCTTTCTCCGAGTGCTCTAGTATCTTAATTGGAAGAATTGGGCATGAGAACAGAAACTAGAAAGCTAAAGATAGCAACAAATTCTGTCTGCGATGGGCATGTCGATTACACAAACAATTTATGCACGCTGTTTTTGAAGCTCCAATCATGTATTATTTGTCTTTGCTATCAATATAGAGTTCCATCTTACCCTCCAGCATGAATATGTTTCTGTGTACATATTGTATACTAGAAGGTGGATGTGAATCTGAAGTTATAGAGTATGACTTGAAAGATGGTGCCGTGCCAACAAGAAACTTTCCTGAAAAGTAAATATTTACATCTGTTCGTTAACTGCCAAGAGAATATGATTAGGTTTACCGTGCCTTGTGCCTTTTAGCGCACGGAATTTGAATATGCACTGCTTTAGGATGAACTCTATTATGAGTCCAATGAGAACGGAAACAAAGGGGGGGCGTATGCTTGATGGCTAGCACATCAGGGGTAAAAACGACGCCGGGCACTAAGCACCAAACTGTTTCCAACAGCCATGAAGGTTAAAGTTACGCAATTTTTTCATCGCATCCTCCATTGCGCTCGTATGTAGAGCCATACCCTATTTTCGTCCCTGGATTCTACGTTTGGACTAGATACTAAAATAATAATGTAACGTAATGCCGTTATACTTTCGAACCTTTGCTATGCTGAGAAGCTATTAGATCCATTACCGATGGCGACGGCGATTGAAGCTGCCACTAAGACTAGCCATCGTTAACGATTAATCTATGCTAAAATACGGCTCAGGAAGACACTCCGTAAATTGTAGCCTAATCTGAGCGATGATGATATTCTTGGTGATCTGGGCGGTTCAGGGAGGTGTGGGGTCAGATATGGTCTATTCCACCCCCTGGTATCATTGGCAATGTCATGGGGGTTACTCGTAACGTTGTTGCCTTCAGTGGGTAAAATCTAAACCGACAATTGCAGATCACTTAAGAAAGAAGATGTTAATATTGTCCTTGCGCTCCTGTCGTACAGGGGTTGGGAAGGCAAGAGCCGGTGCGCATGAATGTCAGTTTTCTCCTTCTTTTCTTCTCTTCTTCCTTTTTCTTCCTTCTTTCCTTTCTTTCTTTCTTTCTTTCTCTCTCTCTCTTTTTTTTTTTTTTTTTTGACGCAGAATATAAGCGTTTTCACGCAAGCAGATCTGCAGCATACCTATGCTAAAGACATTTTCAAGCTCCTTTGGTTGAAGAAGTTGGAAGTTACTACGGAGGCAGGCTCGGAAGACGCAGGACGGTACCCTGGCTACTGGGAATATGCATCGTGTTTCGTACTTGGCCGGAGCATGTTGAGGGCATCATTGATCCCTGTATTCCAGAAGCGGCAGTACGGCGCCTAGTTCGGCAAGACCTGGATTATTAAACAGTACGTACCTCTTATATGATAGCTAGCTTCAAACTAGATGTAGGAATGACCTGTACGCGAACCCGGGCGATTCATGCCTGCCGGGAATCAGGGCCCATGTGGGTTTTCCTGTAACCGGTGAGGATGGATAGGGCGTATATGCGGCACTAGCCGGTAGCAACCTAAGAAAGCAAAGATGGTAGCAAGTCACGCAGGTCATTTAAGCCAGGGACAATGCATGTTGGTTTCTTTCTTGCAGAAAGGTATGGATAATTCCAAAGTATCTGGGATCGTTGATGGCCCTATTTTGGGGGCCTTGACGGGGATGATTGGCGAATACTGACTAAGGGGTTATGAGGCGGTCAAGCGTGACAGCGAAGGAAATAACGTCGCCTGCAAAAAGTTCCTATAGAAGTGCACTTTTCTGCACACTTACCTCATCATTAGTAGGTACCTATGTAAGGCTACCAGCGGTCTAATGCCGGACCATCTATCCCTGGCGTCTTGCGTTTCCCCTACACGTATTGTCCCCTCCTCCAGGGCTACCCTATGCGAGTGTGCGGAAACAATGTCACACTGCAGAGAGTTACCCCGGTCCATGGGTCCGGGACGAGCGCTACCTTTCTGTCGGTATTCGGGAAGAAAGGGGGGCTTGGTTCTGCTTCGACCATTTTTGTATGCGCCGCAGCACCGCATCCTGTCGCTCGCGAATTTCAACCACATTCGCCGTGGTCATGGGGGACTCTCCAATTGGCTACGACTCATTCCCTATACCTTGAAATCACACCTTTTAATTAAGGCGAGAAGAGGGTGCTGCCACTGTGACTAATTCTCATATTCCAATTGCTACCCAACTCTGGCTGTGAAACCTGTTCATGCATGCCCATGCTGTCAACTGCACATACTTATATGCACGAGCTGGGGACCGGGAGAGGGCACACGCCGTACAGGTGTCATGTCATTGAAGAAAAAAAAGGGGAGGGGCTTTTTCCCCCTTCGCTAAGCATCACAGTCTAATGAGAATTGCTGCTGTGTCACCGCTCTTTGCACCATCTGTAGCCAGCGGGCGACTCGGGAATCGTAAGATACTAGCCGCCCACCGCACCCAGATCACCGGGTCCCCGTCCCAGCTGGTTGGTTCGACACCCCACGTCGCGAGCACAGAGCTGCTGCGCATTGCCGAAGCCCTGTCATTGGTCTGCCTGGGTCCCTGGACCCCTGTCCTTGCAGCAATTATCCATGCTGTGTTACCGGGGATGCTCGAACCGACCCCGACCGAGTGGATGGGTCACCCCCTGTCCCTCGTCCCGTCCCTTGCTCCTCTTTCTTTTCTTCTCCTTTTCGGGAACCGGACCGGTTTACTGTACCAACAAATTAAGCCGCCCAGACCGCTGGGTTCTTCACGGGGGGTGGATGACGGACGGGAAGGCAGAGACTAGTGAAGAAAGCCTTTCTTTTTTTTTCTGCACGTTGGTTCGCGGTCGTGTTGCGGCTCAAGTTCTGTATGGCATTCGATGAGATGGGAGACTTTGAGCCGCACTGCGGATGGGTATTACCCCTCACTATATCTCTCGAGAATGCGAGGTATATTAAAGGTCCCTCAGAGTCGGGTCCAACTATGGCCCCTCGAATGTTGTACTTTGGCTCCTATCATCTCTCATATCCTCTTGGTTACATCACTTGTCACTATGGCCGAGTTTGATGATATCGAATATGAGGGTATTGGAGGAGATAAACACATCATTGTGGGAAGCGATCGTTGTTTTCGAGATTATTCTCCGGGCGGTACAGTTATAAGTTTGAGCGATGACGGGCAAGCGCTGTAAGGCACAGGTGTACACTGTTTCGGAACTAAGATTTTTCTAACCGCCGTCTCGGGTAGTTACTCGTATCCTGTTCCTTCTTTTCCGGATTCTCTACAAAGCCACTTAGAGCTGCAGTCGGACCACTCACAGTCGCAGCCTCGGAGGTATGCCGCGGGAGCTGAACTTTCGGGGATCCCCTTGTTGAACCGTAATACTCTTGCCACAATACAACAATGTCCGGCCTCATACTTCGGAGATGGTCTATCGCCCCTGACAAGATACCGCCGCGATGCACAGACACACGAGCAGCTCGCGCTAGGAATCAGATCCGACGATTTCAGTCTGCCACCTTGTCCGGCAAGCCCGACGCCGCGGCCCAGAGAAAACGGACATGGCCAACCTTCCACAATATCGTCACTCCACTTAAGCTCGAGCCCCAACCCAACCCCATCAACGGGTCCTGGCGCATCTTCGGCGGCAGAACAGCTCCGCGAAGTGTTAGACATGATCGAGTCTCCGGAGTGGGGAGACGACATGTCTCCGGAAGAGCAGGCGGAACACCTGCGGAGAGCGTACGTATGCCCACCCTCTACCCCTTTTCCTCCGTGGCTTCAAAATTGCACGATGGGTTTCCGACAGAAGGAGAGATTGGCTAAGATGTCAGAATTCAAGCACCAGACTAAAGCGGAGAGTCCGGTCCGAGACGAATCCGAGAGAGGCGAGGCCGCCCAAGGTTCGGAAGCGGGATCGTCAGCATCTACATGACGGAAAGGGCAAGCACTCGTCATCACCATAAGGGCCACTGTGTGCTTTGATTGGTGGATACTATAGAAAGACGTGGACGGTGTCAACTAAGTGAAGGAGAATAGGAAAATCCCTCTACCTAGTCAGCTGTAACTTAGCCCAGATGTGCGCACTAAAGGAGCCCGACAAGATCTGTAAATGGAAATCATATAACCAACTCCCTTGCACCAGGATATAATCTCTCCCAACCTGACAACCGTCGAGAACGAGTGTATGATCGTCTTCGTAACCCTCGTTGCCACCAGTATTTCAATTGAGACAACTGTCCACCCGCTATTGCCAGTTTCTGTCGCAATTCTCTCTTCTTGTAGCAAATTGTCATCAAGCATCAGTCGACCCAAGACCCCGGGATGCGCAGCGGTGAATCATCGATCAGTTTCCAGAAGTCGCCAGCGAATTCATCAGTGGGCTCGTGCCAATAGAGCACCCAGTCCTCCGGTCGGGGGCCGAACTCGAATCCAACGAGGTATGTAGGTAGACTTGGATTGCGCGAAGAGTGATACGTAGTTTTAAAACGGTGAAGAAAGTCGTTCTCAGCTAAGAGTTTGTGTTCACATTGACCGTAGGCGTTCAAGTCGACCCCGGCGTGCTCCAATGCATTGAGCCATGTCCTCAATACAGAATAAACAAGCTTGAGGAAACGTGGCAGTGGGATAATCGGAGTGAAGAACGATGTAGCGCAAAGGGCCTGCATCGATGCGATCGTCGTAGTATGCAGCGCTTGAATAAAGGCTGTTTTCCCGTACATGTCGTCGTCGGTGGCATGGATGTCAGGAGCCTGTTTGATGATATCGACTGCAAACGCGAACCAACAGGGTACGGAAGCGGCATTGGGCTGGGTTGATTCTTCATCATCGCAAACCGCCCTGCACAAGCGAACAGCGGCGGCCCATATCATCGACGTACCTGTGTTGCTAAATACCGCCTGGGGGTTACTACTCCATTCTGGCTCTAGAATTAGTTGGATTACTTCTAGACAGGATGAAGTGTTCTTTAGGGACCATATCGCTGCTCGCAGACGCGATGCGAGCGGAGTCTTATGGTGCAGGGGGCATTGATACGGAAGCAGTGCCTTATAGGTCTCGACATTGTACAGACCGCCTCTGCAACTACACGTAAACAGCGAAGGATCTACGAATTCGCCGGGTTCGGGGTATTCCAACCCTGAAAAGATAAAAAAGTCTTTGGCGAGGATTAGGTCAGACAGTATTTGCTGGACGAACGTCTCATTTCTTGGGTATATCGATATGCAATACGCTGGGTACCTAGTACACGGGTTAAAAATTGCTTGGTATAAGGTAAAGTCGACATTGCTCTTACATTTGGTTACCGTCCCAGGGGCTGAGACCGATGCCCATTAAGAATCTGACCATCTCGAGGTTATTCCCAACAGCTGCAGACTGAGAGCATTGTACACGTTAGATGGGCAACTAGTCAATTTCGGGGGCTTTCTCACGTGGAGTAGTGTCCGCCCGTCTGGACACCGGTCGTAAGGAGATGCTAGTCCTGTATCAAAGAGTTTCCCCATATCCTGTGGGGATCCGCCCTTTGCGATATTCATGCCTTTACTATCAAAAGGCACGAGTGTGTATGAGCGTAGATTCCATTGCCAGGCACCATTGGCTTTGATGCTGTGTAGCTCCCAAGACCGCCACGCGAGCCACAGTGGTGCTTCGAGCAGGATCATGTGACCCGAATCGAAGGTATCGACAAGAACTCTGCCGAAAAGGCTCGGCCTTCTAGGGTATACTCGCCAGTGAGGCCTTGTGGCGGGTCCTAACTTGCCTGACCGTCTAGTCAGTGAGCTTGATGTTTCTCTCTCTTCCCGGTTCGCTCCAGAGTCCGGCCTCATTCGGGGCATGGATTGACTGTCACGAAGTATGCGAGCGGCAAACCTTTCGACGATGATATCAGGCTGTACTCGGGTAAGAGCTCTATAGTGTATTTAGCTGAGTTACGCCACATCCGATGAGATACTCACACTAGATAGGATTGCTGTGCCAGTGTCAGCATTCTAACGGCGTTCTCAAGCCGCCTTTCTAATTTCCTAAGCGAGTTCTTCTTTAGGAGGACTTTGATTCCAGTCAGCTTCTTACGTCCTTTCTTGGCGCTATGGATGTGTATGCTCAAGTCATCGACCATCCCTGTCAAATTCTCAAGGGCCTTGCGAGAATATATGGCTGTTGACTTAGAGGCCAGCTCATCCCAGATGGTTGGTGGCAGTCCACATTGATTGAAACTGTTCTCGGCTTCCCATAGAATTGGGTTGAAACATTCGATCTGTTCCATTAGGTCGGCGATGTAGTCGGGAACATCGTTGATCTCATCCCATAGTTTTTTGAGCTTGAGGATGGTACTACCAACTTGAAGAGTAATTTGTGCAACAGCGATACTGCTGGTAGCAACTCCAAGAGTTTCAGCCATGATCATGAGAGTCACGTATGGTGTAATCAGTCGTAGAGAGACATCAGGGGAAAGACGAATATTAGTAAAGGAAGAAGGACGAAATGGACAGAGAGCATCGGGGCTTCGACTTTACCCCTAGAAGGATCTCGATTCTGTACCGTCCCATGGATTTTTTTCTCGCTACTGGCCTCCATGGATGAAGATTGGCAGGTAGTGTTCTATTGGGGTCTGAGAATTGGTCTTGGGGTGGTATTTTCAAGTCCGGTGGCGCTCTGTTTGACACAGGTAAATTATAACATGGCTAAACATAGCATATAGAACTTCTAGAACTTTAGGTAAGGCCAATGAAGTTGGTTTATCACCTAATTGGGACGAACAGGCCCCCTTTGCTATGCATTGAAGTCTTCACGATTTAAGAGGAAGCCGCGTACCCTTTCCCCATCCCTAAACAGTCGTATCGCTATATATAGAACAAGGACATGAGAAAGAGAGAAACGGCTCATTAAGGCGTAGGATGGAAAAAATAAGGATTAATGCTATAGCACTAGAGGCCCCCAATGGGCGGCGGCACAGTAGTTTGACGCCTTCAAGTCGAGTACCTACACAGCTTATTAATTAATTAGTTAATTACCCCTTTTATTAACAACCCCTTTTGTTGGTTATTCCCCTTTCTGTCAACTGTCCCCTTGTTAGCCACCCCTTTTTATTGCCCTGATCGCTGATGATAGACATAGCCAAATTTCAATCACGTTGGTAATGTCCTACAAACACGTCTTAGTATTATGGTATAAGGCAAGGCGTATACCTGACAATAAACAAATAGCTTCAGGAAATCAGTTTGCTGATGTTGAGGTTTAGGACAACCGGAGATTGCGCTTAAAGGCGGCTTAGTAACTTGATGTCTCTCCAGAAAGCCGACAGAGGATGAGAGTTATCTCGTATATAAAGGACAACCCTATCTTCTGGTTAAGTAACCAATTTCTCTTGGTGTTGGGTTTCGACACAGTGACTTGAGAAAGCTTCAGGTATAGAAGTCTGTGATGAGTCAGGTTACGGAAGTGAATGGCAGGTTTTGTTCGCTTTGAAAATGGGGTTATCCGTTAACCCAATAACCTTGATAAAAACTCATAAACGCAATATTACTTTTTCTATATGTAGCTGGAGAGGTAATTAGCTTTAAAAGGAGTATTACATCAGCACAAGTACCGCAGTACAAACACGTAATTAAACATTAGCTCCAAATCGCCGGCGATCGTTCAATTCGTCATCGCTAAAAGCAAACTTCCGACCTTCATCACCTTCATCACCCATGACCCTTCCCCGTGCGCCCGCTGCCCACGCAGCAGCACAACCACAATGCTGCCCCAGAACCGGCGCCTGCGGCATCTGCAAGGAATCTACCTGCGGAATTTGAGTTTTACACGACCCCAAGGCAGGGCTGCCGACGACCTGGAAGCAGACCTCCCTTCCAACAAGCTTCAAGCTCTCCATGACGGCCCGCCGCCTCAACTTCACCATGCCCGTTCCTCTGAGAGCTTGCTGCCGACGCGAGCCAATGCCCGACGACGCAGCACCAATTTGGCCAATGTGAGCCCTATTACGCGCCAGAAGCAGCTGGAATACACTGTCGAAGGTAGAGCTGCCGACGTGTTCTTTTCGCTGCACTGCCACGAGGAGGAAGAGCCCGTATACATCAGCGAAATGGGCGAGCGAGCTATTAACTTCAACTTCCGCTTCTTCGATCTCTCCCAAGCCGGGCCGTCCGTCACGAGGAAATCTCGATTCATAATCAAAATATGGGCCAAAAGGCAGCTCTCCTGGAGCTTGCTCCTGACCGAGCTAGTCGATCTACGCTCCCTGAACTATCTTGAGAGTCTACGAAACCACCACTTCCCCCCGAATTGCCTCGTCTTCCACCTCCTCGACGGCATATACTCTTTTGAACTCTCAAGCAAACGCCCCGAACCCAAACAAGCTCCCACCCTCCCGACATCGTCTTATAATGCCCTAATGAAGCTGTCCAACCTCGATAACTCCATTCAAGACGCTCTCGCAACACGTGAAGCCCTTACAGCACAAATAAATTCGCTCCTCGAACGCACTCCCCCAGCCACAGACGCCGTCCCGCAAGCCCAAGAATCAGCTGCCCTTGCCGCGAAATACGTCTCGGCCCAGACCCGCACCTTGCGCGCTGCCCAAGCCCGACGCGCGGAGCTCCAATCTTCGATCGAGGCGCGCCGCGCTGCCATCCACGAAGGTCGGAACGCACAGGCCAGAGCGGCGGAAGACGTTAAGCACGCGCAATCCAAGCTCCCGGCCTCGAAGGCGCTGCTCGCCGCGACGCGCGAGAGCATCCACGGTCAACGGCGCAGGATATGCGAGGATCTCGCGCAGATCTTCCCCATCAGCCCGAGCCCAAGTGGCGCACCGCTCTCCTTCACCATCTGCGGCGTGCCGCTACCGAATACAGACTACGACCCTACATCCTCATCATCTACCGAGGACTCGCTGTCCGCGGGACTCGGATTCGTAGCACAGCTCACGAACGCGCTGCAATACTACCTCTCCGTGCCCTTACCGTACCCCGTCACACCGTTCGGGTCGCGCAGCAGCATCCGCGACGACATATCGATGCTGCCGGACTCGCAGCGCGAGTTCCCGCTGTTCCTGCGGGGCGGCGCGACGGCCCAGTACCGCTTCGACTACGGCTGGTTCCTGCTCAACAAGGACATCGAGGCGTTGTGCGTGTCGGCGGGGCTCAAGGTCGTGGATATCCGCCACACCCTGCCGAACCTCAAGTACCTGCTATACGTGTGCAGCGCGGGCCGCGACGAGGTGCCTGAGCGCAAACGTGGGGGTGTAAGGGGTCTTTGGGCGGGGAGGATGAAGGGGAGGAGCGTGGCAGATGATGGCGTGAGTATAAGTACGGCTGGTAGTAGAAGTCGGCTTGGAAGCGCGGATAGCGAGGCTATGGGCGGGGCGAAGGCGAGAGAGCAGTTGATGGGGAGGGTGGCTAGGACTAGCACTAATACTGGTGCTGGGAAAGAGAATGGTAGCCTCGGTGTTGATGGGCCGTCTACAAGCCTAGGGAGTATAGGGAGCGGTGGCAGTATAAGCCTGCCGTTTGACGAGGGCTCGACGAAGCTTACACTACGAACGAAGGGGTTGAGGGAGAATGTTGGCGCGCATGCTTGAAAGCTAGCTTAAGAGGAGCACATGTGTCGAGATGAGATGGCGCTGGAATGGAGAGGTGCTGATGTCAAGATACCCAACCTCTAAAGAGAACTGCTTAGGAAAGAAGAGGTCATCTAACCTATCATAGTAATATGATTGGTCTGTATAAGCAATTGTTCTTTGCCTCTGCCCTCACTTATACTTATATGGCCCATGGTGATTTCCTATGATAGACAAGTACGTAGTGAAATGCTTGATGTTGAAAGCAAGCGCAAGTTTCATTCATTAAACCTGGATCATATCTATCCGATAACCAGTTCTCCTTCCTCCCTCTGCTATTAGTACACTTGTTCGATTACATAGACAACATACGAGCTCACTCTCATGCCATCCTCATCCCCGGGATATAAAGCAAACCGCAGCTCTCCATCTCCATCCCCATTCCCATGTAATGCAATGCAAGATAATGCTACAGAAATCAACGCACCCCCTATCCCCAACCCACTTAGCAATGCCCAATAAATAGTATATACCATGCGGAATAGACATTAGATTAGTCATTACCGCCTCTCGCCAGGCGCTCCCGCAAACTTAACGCTCTTCCTGCGCTCCGGCCCGCTTCCAACCACGACACCGGCCGCACGGCCAGGGCTCGAGCTTAAAATACCGGCTAACAGCCCGCCTCCACCATTACTTCCGCCGCTGCCGCTGCCCGTACTGCCGCTCGTGATATCAGCCGCGGACAGCGCTTCCCGCACGCTCTCGACGGCCTTGCTTTGCGGGACCTCGATGGCGTCGCCGCGGATCGTGTTGGTTGGCGTTGAGGCGATCGGTGTGGAATTGGCACTGCTGCCTTTCCTCTCCTTTCCGCTCCTCTTAAGTCCTGTTCCAACGCCGGCGCTGATGCTCCCGCGGGTATGCTCCCGCACCGCACGTCCCAGCTCTTCAGTCCGCGCCGCGCTACTCTCGTTGCGCCACTTTCCGGGGAGACAGGCGTGACCGCAGCCATCGAACGGACAGCAACCGTCGCTATTCGTTTCGGGAAAGGCGCTATCTATTGGGAACATAGGCGAGATAGGAACAGAGGAGATTTCTGTTGGTACGATAGGCGCGTGCCAGTCTTGCAGGCAGTTCGCGTGGCCGCCGTGCGAGCACCCGGGACAGTACCACCATGTCGAGAGAATAGGCTCCTCGGACACACGCGCAGACGCCGTGACGACACCTTCAGAAATCGTTACTAGCGGGAGCGGGTCGGCTGTGGCGTCTCGGTGTCCACAGACCGCGCATGGTGCCATCACGGCGCGGCAACGCTCACACTTCCAGATCCCTGGGTCGTCTACATTTGAACGGTCGATCTCGCGAGGCTTGTGGCACTGCGAGCACGTGAACGCCGCCGAGACGCGATCCTGTGCCGGTGCGAAAACCGATGTGTAATTCTCTCCCCAGACCTCGAGGCCCTCCGGCCAGCCGCGGACACAAAGGTTGCGCAGCAGAGCTGCTTCGACGAACAGTTTCATGCTCATGAGCCGGTTATGCTGTTGCCGGAGGATAGCGGCAGCTTGGTGGCAATCAATCACATCGTCCGGGATGAGAGGTCTTAGTAGGAGGATCATGGCAGATGCGTTCAGGGCCGAATGTTTCGACTCAAAGGCTAAAGCACGTGATAAGACATCGTAAGGATTGATGGGCGGGATAGGTGGCTTCACGTTGACTTCAGCGGCTATCGGTTGGGGATAGGGAGGATCATCTTCCCAAGGGAGAAAGTCGGTCTCAGTAATATGCGGTGACTGGTGGTCCTCGGGCTGTTCCACAACAGAGTTTTGCGGAGATCTTTCTGGTAAGACAAGTCCCGGGGTGGAATATTTGTGGCTTTCGGTTTGTAGCGGATCGCTATCGACTGTGTCTGTAGACGCCTGGGTTATCCTCAACTCCTCCGTCACATTATCGGAGTCTTGCCGTTGTAGTGGATGCCGAATTGGAAATTTCGCTTCTTCAGGAGATTCCATAATTGGTTTACCCCTGATCCTACTTCCGTATTCCGTCTCCACTTCACCTGGGCTCCCATTTTGTTCAGTTCTCCTAAACATCTGAGGACTTCCACTAGACGAAGCAGTAAGGGTTGACGTTTGCCTGCTGGTATCCGACAACGAAAACATCTGACTATAACTCTCGTTTGAATCATGTCTGGCTATGGATTTCCGTCGTGCATTCGGAGACCCTGGTTCCCGGTAGTCGAGAATCAGCGGCTCCTTTTTCTTTGGGACATCAATCGCTTTGGGGATATTCCCAATAGCCTCAATGTCATAGAAATCGTAACCTTCTGTACTTGATCTCTGACTATCCTGACTTAATGTAGAAAGAGTGGTGGAATTGAGTCTTCTGCGTGGACTAGAATTCTCTGGAAGAATGCCAGGGGGCAGATTGAAGCTTTCCATTTCCAGGACGGGGGTCAACATCTTTCCAGCGCCATGATCACGATAGGGGCTAGCGCCCTCCTTGACAGGTCGAGCTAACGGCGTGGGCACATTAGATTCGCTATCTATCTCTTCAGCAAGTAACGACTTCGTAGGATGACGATTTTCGAGAGACGACACAGAAGACGGTTTTCTTGGTGTGTCTTCCCCCGTAACTTTCAACATCGGCGACATATCCGCCTTCGATGGCGATACTTTAGAATCAAGAGAGCCTTTGTCAACGCTCCGATGCGGCTTCTCACGGCGGACTAGGCGCTGTTCCAGATGGTACTGAGACCTCCGAGTCAGAAGTAAGCCAATGGCATAAGACAATATGCGCCACGTCTGCGCCAACCGAAATTGGCTGGCACTCTCCGCAGCTCGTGCATATCGCTCAATGATTCCAGTAATTCTTTCATTCAATGGCTTTGCTCCCTCGGTATGGGGAAGATCCTTCTTGAGGATTTCAAGATACTGCCTCGATAGATAGCGGTACAAATGTAACTTTGGGGCAGCAGGGATCTGGACAATTGCCATGACTTGGTGTGGTTTAAATGAACCGGTTATCTTCATTACCTGGTCCAAAGGAAGAACTTGATCTTCTACGCCAGGGCCGGATGGAGGTGTCGTGCTTAGCGAAGGAGCTCCTGCTCGGTGGTTTGTCCGACGCTTGTCGGCCGTGCGCCGCTTCGTACCGAGGAAGCTACCGATTACGTCCTCTTCCGAATCGCTACGGCTGATACTAAGCATTTGACCAGTAGGGCTGGAGCTGTACGATGACGTAGGCACGTGTCCTTGGCGCGCCATTATCGTCGGACGCGGCCGAGGTACTTGTACCCTCTCTTCAAGGAACAAGAGTGCGTCTCCCCGAGCAGAGAAAGCAAGACTTGAAAGTGGCTGGCGATCCATAACTTTTGGGGCGAATGCGACATCGCATTGAGCGAAGCCGTCGGAACCGGCAGTCCATAATAGGTCCTGATCGTGCCAGAGTAGGGCGCTTGGTGAGTTGTCAAATATGTCTATCTCCTTATACGGCATTGTTGGACGCGCCAAATCCCAAATATGCACTGAGTTAGTGCCGTGATTCTTCTCGTCATATGACACGGCAACCTGTGCGGCGCGACGCCCCCGAGCAGTGGCAGACCAGAGGCCCGGCCTCCACGCCACGGATGTGACGGGGGCTGGAGCATTAATTGCGTATTTTGGCTTTTGTCTCTTCTCGGCGTTCTTGGACAGGTCCCAGACATAGCATTTGCTGTCTAATCCAGCACTGATCAAATGATCCCCATCAGCATGCCAGGAGATCGAGGAAGCTCCCTTCTGAGTATCATGGGCATTAATCTTCAGAAGAGGTGCGGTGGATTTCCGGATATCCCACTTTAACACAACCCCGGAATCTGTCGCACAAGCGAAGACCATGCCATCCTTGGGTGACCATTTTACGTCACTGATCCCGTCAGCGTTGCAGCGGAAAGCCTGGAATGTCCGGAAGGTTGGGCCGGTTCGTCCGGCTATCGGCGCTTTCACGTCGAAGCAGCGTACGGTTCCGTCCTGGCCTCCTGATAATAACCATGTTCCCCTATGTGGGTTGAAGTCGAGCGTGTTGACCTGTCGCGAATCCTCTCTTGTTTGGATGAACTCAAGCCCAGCTCCCAACCCTAAGCGGCTGATATCATACATAAATATCTTCCCGTTGGCACATGCAGTAAATACTGTAAGGTCATTGCCGTGATTGGAGGCCAACTTGACATCTTTTATCGATAGCTGGTCCGAGGCTAAACTCGCAGCGTTGGTCTTGTTCGCAAACTGGGCGGTGATGACAGAGCGGATATCAACACCTTCTTTGATCTGTAGCCCGTCGAAGTGGATCGTCTTCAGGATATGGCGACCACCCAACACTGCGGTCTGGCCGTCGTGGGACCTGTCGAGACAGGCGACGGGTACGGAAGAGGGATATACTGCATTCTGAGAAGCATTGGGTCGGTAGGACGGAGTGACTGGAGAGCTAGTGACGCCGAGGTTGCCGTCGTTCGGGGCGTCAGGGTTCTGTCGGCCGAGCAGCCTCCTCATGATCCTATGCTGGTTATACATGCCGTCGATGGCGCCGCTTGGCCACTGCAGCTCTAGGAGTCAGTAGCTTCATGATTCTCGCCGAGAGAGGTCGGCGGCGGATTAAGTCAGCCCATAGATGACTCTATATCGCGCTACCATTTCCGACGAGTACCTAGGCTTGTATTATTGCGACAGGCACTTCGTGGTGTAGAAGTACGGGTTGCACCTCTTACAGAACGCGCCGAACGTGACGATTGGAGTTGAGCGGAGACGGAAATTGCCGAATATGCACGAAATGTGCATATGCATAAGCAGGGACTGCTGACTAACGCTCCCCGTTTATGTCATCGAATCAAGTCCCGCGAGAAGCCGCTGCGACGGAGCTTCTGCACAAAATACTTCAATTCTCAGAATAATTTCCAATCAAACAACTGATTGATTTCACTGGCTTCACAGATTGGAGGTACATCGATTCAGATCCGAGACGATCGAGATGAATGCAACCCATTCTTCAGTGGGCCATCCGATAATTGACTGGTCCGCGTGAATCTCTGATTTCTCGACCGATAATCCCGTCTTATCGATGATAAATACTGTACCTCTTTAGCCAGGTTAGATCCAGTGGGATTCAGCAACAGGAATGCCATAGGCGCGCAAGCCGGACGTATCCTCGCTATCTTCGCAGTTCGGAAGTTATAGTGGGACCTTAGCGTAAGTGTGTTCCTATTCTATCTCCAAGGGTTCTCAAGGTCCGGTGTATACTCATGCCGAGAGCGGAATGCCAAGGTCGAAAGACATCGGCTCAATGTCCCGAATTAGCCCAACCGGCAACCCCACACGTCCTATTTGACTTGATATATCATAGGCGCCGCCAGCATCGTTGGACTAGTTAGGTATATTCATAGATCCTTGAACAAGAATTATAGATCACATATATCGTTCCACAAGATATACCCTCATAATGTCATTTCCCAAGGTCCCTCCAAGCGGTGTTTGGGCGCCGGCCGTGACCTTCTTTGACCCGAAGACCGATACCCTAGCCACAGAATCTCAAGCAAGGTACTATTCCTACCTCTCCAAGTCTGGCCTTGTTGGGCTTGTTATTCTGGGAACCAATGCCGAAACTTTTCTACTTACCCGTGAGGAGCGGAAGACGCTATTGCAAACGGCCCGTAAAGCATGCGGGCCGGACTACCCCATCATGGCGGGCTGCGGCGGTCATTCCACACGCCAAGTCCTAGAGTTCATAGCCGATGCTGCCGAGGCCGGCGCCAACTATGTCCTGGTGCTACCGCCGGCTTATTTCGGCAAAGCAACCACCCCGGCCGTCATTGACAACTTCTATGCCGACATCGCCACCGAGAGCCCCCTTCCCGTGGTCCTGTACAATTTCCCAGGAGTGTGCAACGGCGTCGATTTAGACTCCGCCACTATCGCAAATCTGGCAAACAAGCACGGCAATATCGTTGGCGTCAAGTTAACCTGCGGTTCCGTGGCCAAGATCACCCGCCTCGCTGCTGAACTACCGCCAGAGCGTTTTGCAACCTTCGGAGGACAGTCGGACTTCCTGATCGGTGGTCTCAGTGTCGGCTCCGCTGGATGTATTGCCGCATTTGCGAATGTGTTCCCCAAGACAATTGCGCAAATCTACAAGTTATACAAAGAAGGGAAATTCCAAGAAGCTCTAAAGTTGCATCAGAAAGCCGCATTGGCAGAGCAACCATGCAAAGCTGGTATTGCTGCGACGAAATATGCAGCAGCAATTCACTCGGCAAAGGCGGCCGGCATTGAGGGTGCGATAGAGAAGTTAAAGCCCAGGCGCCCCTACATAGAACCTACCGACTCAGCCAAACAGAACATCGCTGCCCAGATGGCTGAATTGGCGGAAATCGAGAATAAACTATAGTACTTGCAAAGACTGAATGCAGGATGGTATTGGCTACGCTAAGATAGAACTCGCCGGCGCTCAGCATGCTAAACTGAGATATAACGCAAGAATAAAGAGATTTAGAATGAAACAGAACAGTTCCATCTAAGCACTGTTGCTAGTGACCCGATGAGTTACGGTCTAGTCGCGCGCTTTTACCCAACTGACTGCTCACCGAAGTGCTAGTCCTATGGTAGAGACGATTCAAATTGTGGACAATCCTTTACCAGATTTCTGATAGGCAAGAAACACTTATTCTGAGCCCATTCCGGCGTAACGTCGTCATCGTGGTGCTCGCACCACTGCCGTATTTCGTCCCAGCCTATCCAGTGCCAACTCTCGCATTTCTCCGGCTCCAGAAGCTATTTTCATCAGCTCTCCCCGCATGAAACAGAACGTATATTCTTCATCGGGAATGATGAACCAAATGGACGAATGTAGAGAATTGTAACTCACCTCCGGCTGATCATTTTCATTCTCCCTGCGGCATGCGACAAAAATCGTAATATAGTGCTTCGTCTCCGGATCAAACACATCATTCGTCACAGCCACCACTTTTTGGCCCTTAACCTTCAGCCCTGTCTCCTCAAGTGTTTCCCGCTCCGCGCACGCAAGCAGCGACTCTCCCATCTCCAGATGTCCACCTGGAAATTGCCAAGTTCCTATTACATCTCGCTGTTAGTCCCAATAGCCATGAATATGTATGCATAGCACGTGACGTACCGGCACCATGACTCCCCTTCCGTCTACCGAAGACGAACTTCCCCTCCGCATTACGAATCAGCGCGGCTACGCCCACGCGCGGGTGATAAGGAGGCGCGGTTGAGGCCATTGATAGGTACCTGGTGTAGAGATTCTCAGGAGTCGGGAATTTGTTACTTCGGCTTACGTGGAGGCAGTTTCGTAGACTTCGCTGTTGCCTAACTCGATGATGCGAGCGCCGAAAGCGGATCGGATTACTGGCCGAGGGCTACGGTACGACTACCCGGCGGTGCTGACCCACACAGTGTGGTTTAGCTGTATGCACGGTATTCCCTCCTGAGTGAAAATAGGGGCTAACCCAAATATGGCTTTGTGAGAAGTCAGGGACAACAACGAGCAATGAAATTGAATGGAAAGATTTATATATATATAAATATTTCATTTTAAATATTTCAAGGATTCACATGAGAAATAGAATTGCCAAACCAGATCTAGCTCAGTCTTTGACCCTACCCGACTATTTGTCAGGAGTCAAACGTAGTGCAGAGCCAATTCACCATCACACCCAAGTCACCACCCTCAAGAGCACCAGTAATACACAAACTTCCCATCGTTCCGCAGACACCATACTTCTACAGTTGCTTGATGCCGGTCATGTTCCATTGGGCCAGATCCGGCCCATCGTAGCGAAAGAAGCCCATCGCTAGTTGCGGCATAAGCTGGTCCGCGATGACAGCGTAGTCTGAGGCTGGGTGCGACCGGAAGTACCCGTGAGTTTTGGCTATTCGCAGTCATTTGGTGATGGACGTTTAACGCATCTAGGCTCGCGGCGCAATAGACTCAACAACTATAATGCGTTGTGTCGTTGTCCGATCAAAGAACTCAAGAAGCCATACCAACAGCCCGGATATCGCGCGTCGGGGTGATGGCTTCATAGCTTTGTTTCTTTAGCCGCCCTCTCCAGTCGCCTCTCTTCCGCAAGAACTTCTTCTCTACCCCTAACCTCCACCTCTTTAGCTACACCCTTTGCGAATTTCACCAGTACGACTCTCTCCCAGTCACCACCTCTATCGGATCCCTTGAGTTCTGGTCCAGGCTTATCGAGAGCTAGTATGGACCTCTTGTCGCTCTGCCGAACGCCCAACGTAGTGGGGCTAATGACTTTCTCCGCCCAAGGGATCTGAGCCGTGGGATGCTTCGCAGCCCTCGGTTCGCTCGCCGTCGGCACCGTAGCCAGGAAGCCCCTCAACTTCTCTCTTTGCGAGCGATAGTGCTCCATCAACTCGGAGGGGCTTGGCGATCCTTGAGGCGGGCCAACCAAGAACTGCGACAGTAGATGCAGCAAGAAGCATTGTGGCGGAAACATGACGATCTCGCCCTTACGCTGCTTCTCTAACCACGCGCTCGCGTCATCGAAACGCGCTGCAGTGATCTCGACACCGCCGTCCGGCGTTGGGATCATGGCCTCAGATCGAGCCGCCGCTACGGCTGGGTCGTTGCTGGTTGACAGCGGGAGCATATAAAGATACATTTGCGTAGTGAACCGCCGGGGTTGATTTAGGGGCGTTATCCATCTAGTGAACGGCAGGAGATTTTCTACCAAATGTTTAGTCTTCTGATAACAGCTCAGGGGTCCTTACGCCAGACCGTGATGCGAAACTATTACCTGTATCCGCAACCCCGCCTACGCTTTGCAGCCATTCGACAAAGCGAACCTCGTTCTTGTAGATTGCTTTGCGCGCCTTATCGCGCTCGGAACTGGGGATATTCAAGGGCTTCCCGTCCTTGCTCCCTTCACGCGCGAGCAATATCCCGCTCTCTTCGAACGTCTCTCGGATTGCGCCGAGTCTATACGGGAGTGAGTCCTCATGCCGCTTGGGGTCATCCGGCCCCGAAACCGTTCCATCGTGAAAGTCGGAGAGGTTCCCGCCTGGGAAGACATGGGCTGAAGGGAATGCTGATGATGTCTGGACTCTATGCAGTAATAGGATTTGGTTCTCAGGAGACAAGAGAATGACGCTTGCGCTGGGCCGTGGCGGTGTGGATTTCTTGTCCTTGGAGGGGTCTGCTGATGTATGCACTTTCATTGACATTATGGGCAACCTTGTATTTACGATTTGCCTCTTCTTTGCTCCCCTAAAATAAAACCCGGGACCCTTGAGTCCTCTGCACGCGCGTATTGGTAGTTCCACAATAGTTTGGACCGAGTGAGGTGAGACGGATCGGCAGTCTCCGACCAAGCAAAAAATACCTCTGGGCAGAAACAAATTTGCCTGGCGTTTCGTAGTATGCCTTATTGATTGAAAAGGTAAATGCGATGAACTTAGCGACATTTCTGTATCATCTCTGGGGCCATGTGTGCGGGATTGATCGATTAAGTAGAGCGGAATGGAACCCTACTCATCTCGTGTTGACGTGTGGATGCCGAGGTCCAAGAGCTAATGCGCGTAATACCTAGATAAGCCCCTCCAGGGGCTTACATCTTCCTCCTTTTTACCCCTGAAAGGGATTAGCGGAAATATAATACACAGCCTCCACAAAGATCCAACATTCTACTAGGTTAAACACTTAGGTTCAAATTAAAAATAACCAATAATCAATGACGGATACGTTTATGACGCTTGATCTAAGCAGTTTCCTCAAATCTCATTCGACAAGGGTAAGAGAGTGAGGGAAGATATAATCAAATAGCGGGGTAGATCCAAGTGCAAGGGAAGATAGCCGCTTAGACGCGGGGCTGCTCCAATCTTATCCAATTCCTATTCCACCCATAAACTCACTACAAAGCGCAACATAGCCACCTGTAGATATGTATCACGAGTACTAATGTTTTGAATGGAAGCCATGGTATCATTTTCATTAACGCATAGCTACCCAGGTAAGTGGCTAATTCCTATGAATATCCCTCGACGTCCATTAACATTTCTTCAACTCGCCGGTTCCATAGTCAGCTATTAACCCCTATATAATTGAGGATATAATATACACAATGATAAGTAATTTATCTAAAATAATAGATCCGTCTATCGGAATATCTAGTTTAGTAGACATAAATAACATTCTGATCTGGGATTTCGATGCAATTCCAACACACGTTGCGAGGGCATATAACTATGCGCTTTGATTCCAATTTGCAATGGTGTGCTAAGACAGCAACGATTGCAACCCGCGAAACCCAATTTCCGGACGATCTTGTCACTAAGGCACCTTCCGAGCAGTCGAGTATCTGGTCCCAGGTTTCAATGGGCATTAGATGAGGCGGTGGGTTGGTCGGCTTTGTATGGGAACACGGTTTCGAGGGCTCTGGTAGCTGAGAAATATCCACGTTGTTGAAAGCTGCTATGATGTTAATGTCAGCCACCCAGCGGCCAGCATCCCGAACGGATACAGCCGCTTCTGCATGGGTAGCCTCAGAGTCTCGCTCTCCGATGGCACTAGGGCGGTAGATTGGCACCGACCAGTCAGTAAAGGAAAGATGCAGAGACGTGTTCCCAAAATAATCTATTTGTGAACCGTCGAATTTGCCGGCAACTTGTCTCCACGAACCAAGGTCTATATCTCGTGCCTCGGGTTGCTCGGGGCTTGTTAATATAGTGAGACCGGGCCTACCCAAGTTTCCAAGCAACCGGTTGAATTTGTACGCAGGGACGGAAATATTGGGATCGTGCAGTAGCTATTCTCAGTGAGCACAGGTCTGCTAAAGATAACGGCAAATACGCACTCTTGAAGGAACATATATAGAGTCGCCCGATGAAATTCCGAGAAAATTATCAATGTTCTCTCCCGTAGCGCTTATATCGTTTCCGGTTTCGAAATAAGCAATCAATGCTAGAGCTCGCCATCTTGTTTGCGGGCTAGACCAGAGTTGTCTTGCGAGCTCAACTATATCATTATCACCATACCTTACAGCATCTTCCCATGATATCATAGTAGTCTTGAAAGGCGCGGTTAAAATACGGGGAGATATAGAAGCCCCTTCTGGGCTTAGGGCTGAGTAAACGTCAGATGCGAAAGCAAGTATTGTAAGAACTACAATGATAGATGTATTGAGAGATCCAAGGTAAGACCTGAGCTTCCGGGGTTGAAGCAGCTCTTGCTGTAGGCACCATATTATGTTGTCGCGGATTATCGATGGCAGTTGGCTTGTGTCGGTTCTATAGGAACCTCCACTTAAGACGTAAACTGCGGCAGAATCTTCGTCTCCAAATAGGAAAGTGAATACCATATGGGATTCCTGTAGGATAACCATCCGCCCAAGATGCCTGAAAGGCAGGAGGCTTGGTTCACAAACTCGTTCCACTGGTGCTGGGCGAAGGAAGGCTCTATCCCTTCCAAGCCAGCGACAGTGAGTTCGCTTTGCCTTTGACGTCTCACTTTCTGTTGTACTGTCGAACAGGGGCCTTCCTGACCTCATGCGCACTGGAAACGCTGTGGCAAGATGCATTTGGTCGCTAAAACGCCGATCTTTGCCGTCATTAAATACAATAAGGGCTGGAGTACGTTCGAGGTTTTCGATCCTGCTAGCAAGCCTACGCAGCAACTCGATGCGATTCTCGGGGCTTTCTACTAAATTCAAGAGGCATTCCACCTCAGTTAACCCAAAGTAAGGGGATTCTGCTGCTTGTTCATTTCTGTTTGCGGGGATAAAATTGCTCCGACGCCTCCCTAAGGAAATGAGTGGTGTCTTGGACTCTTCATCGTCAAAGTACTGCTCGGCCGAATTCGTAATCATATCGATCCAGCGGTCACTGTAGGCAACCTTTTTACTAGGTAAAGCAGCAGCCAGTTGCATCATAAACCTGAGGGCGCTGTTAGTCTCTAGTTGCGGCACTTTCCACTTACTCAAAATCGCGCCCAGGACAACTACTTGTAACTCGGCAAATTCCAATCTGCTTCGATCTCCATTTACTTCCGATGACTTGCGAATGGCACGGCCATAGAATCTGTGGTTGGCCAAAGAAAGTGACCAGTATACTCCTCTCGAACTTCTCGCTCCACTGTCGGATAACCCCAATGATACAACTCCTCCTGGTTGGACTAGAACGTCTTTCATCTCAACTGATTTGCTTCCAGATGCCGTACTGAATACATCCATGTCTGGATAAATATGCCAAGCAGATATCCCAAGCAATACTGATCCGTCCATAACAGCATGTGGTGCTCCTGTGATGATCTTCTCCATTGACTCCAGAGCCGAGATCCATGCCGGAATGATGCTTTTGAACGGTTGCGTTTCTGAGTTGACCGGAATGCTAATATTATCGGCAATAAGAAGGAACTGCTTCCTTTCCTTCGTCTTAACCACATCTGCAGTTTTTAGCCAAGCCCGAGCGCTGGCGTCCCATTTAGCCAGTTCTTCTCTCGGGATCTCTTGCTGTGCAGCTGCTGCTGTCAATGCAAATGGCAATGGCTCGTCATTGCTGAATCGAGCCACAATCTCCCTCCTCCTCTCAGCTACAATTTCCACCCAAAGAGAAGTGGCTTCGGTCTCGCTCCAGACTCGAGCAAGCATGCATGCAAGAAGGTAGACCGGCAAGGCGGCTTGTCTTGAGGTCGCTGCAGCCCATAAGGATGTCGAGTCTATCCCCGTATACTCTGAAAATATCCAATTTTCCACTCGCTTATGCTGATTATCCTTGGCCGCTTCTATGGATATCTCAGCAGCTCTCTGGCCAAATTTGCTGATGAGGTTCGGGGTGTTAGGGCATAAGCCGTCGAATAATGCCCCCAGCCTTCGAGCCGTGACATGCTGGGAGCCGCTTTCGGCCTCTGTTCTACGATAGTTCGACATCGTCTGGAGGAGTGGCCGATATTCGGGCGGGGCTTCGTACTTGACGAGAGCAAAATCAAAGTTGATATTCGCTGCTGTCACTGTAACATCGTTGGTGGCCGAGGCAAGGGCCGCCTGCAGTCTTCCAACGCTTAGGCTATCGGCCATTATCACGGTCTGATGATTTGTGACGTGTAAGTTAGTTGCTTCTAAGAGGTAAGTCAGGGCAAGAAAGAAGTTCTCGAGAAAGGTTTCCCCCCCCAACCAGATCTATGGCCAGCCTGCCTCAGAATACGCCTTGCCATGCAGCCACAGAACATCAAGTATATGCTTATTGGATCGCTTCCTGTCGGCTAACCACATGGCTTAGCCCCGAAGTGGCTGTGCCAGAACGCCGTCTTGAGGCTATGAGGATTCGAAAAGACGAATATAGTCAAATTATAGGCAATCACTTTGCCCCTTTAAAGATGATGCACACTCGCCAAAGTCCAAGCATCCGGGCTTTTTCAGGGGTTGCGCCCCTGAGGCGAAGGACATTGTACTCCGACCGAGAATTCTGATGAGTAATAATTCGTCGACAAATCCCCTATACCGTTTATTAGGGTTGTATATCGTTAAAGACAGTACTTAATATTTAGTTAAACAGCTAAGTACATCCGCATAATGTATATTATGCGAAAAGGCGGCATACAAACCACAGCTCCTTTTGGTCGAAGTAACCAAGCCCTGGAAAAGGTTGGATGTCATGTCTGTTCAATTCATGAAGCACTAAACATGGAAGTCGTGATACATCGATCTAGGTAGATCTGATACTTACCTAGGTACTAAGCCACCTCTAAGAAGCCGATATGGTTTTACATCCCATGACCTTCTCCTCACCCGCTCCTAATAATGTGATTAATATCATTCGAAACAAAGCTCTTATTCTGTTCATTTGTCACATGACCTCTCCCTGTTCCCAGTGAAATAACATGAGTCTTGGGCCTAATATAAATACTTAGGTGGCTCATAGGTCCCGCAATTGCGAGTATTATCAAAAGATAAAAGGGGCCAGAGATTACTTAGACGAATATGAGTAAATAGCGTTACTCGAATAGATGACCTTCAATAGATATGAGTACCAGGTAGTAATGATATCTTGGTGAAACACCTAGGGGTGGGTACGAGTACTGACTGCTGGGGCTCCACAGCTGCAGCTGGAATCTGGCTGGTGGTATCCAGGTGACGGTTGGGAACCTGCCCGTTTTGGCAGCAATGCACCAGACACTCTGAAGTTATAAGGCCAATTAACTTATGTGCTAATAACTCTTCCTGGGCAATATGGTCAAGTGGTAAGACGCGCCTACAACATCTCTAAGGCTGGGGTTCGAACCCCACTGGTGCGCTACTCTCAAATTTGAGAGCTGTCGGTCGTGATAGATAATATCGCCTTGGAGTTTCGGTAGTACCTGTACTATCGCGCGGATCCGCAGACTTCTATCATTGGTGCCGTGGGTTTCTGGGGGATTATTTTTTTCCCCTTTTCCCTTTAAAAATCGACATGATTTCTCGAATAACATGATTGATCCGTGATGCATTTTGGTGCCGCATATTTATATATGGCCTCACGATACAACCCCCAACATGACTGGCCCTTAATAGACTCCCGCATGTAAGCTAATTTTAATTGAGACTCATCCAACTAGTACTGGACATCATTTGGATCTCTCACTCTAGACTTCAGCATTGTGTGTGCCACAACCAGCGAACCCTTCAAGCATATTTTGAGCTGGGAAGGGGAGGACCGAATGATATCGGTAAAGGGGAGAAATCGATAAGATGATCGATCACCAGGGGAATGGAGTGAATTAAATCGTGTTCCTTATGTAGCTTCCATTTTAACATTAAATCCCCGATGTTACGGCAGGTACCTGATGTTTTATCATGAATATTAGGTATCTATCGTGACTCAGGACCTTGCACTTACGTGGGGCCTACATGAACAACCTACCTGATATATAATTCGACACGTTTGTATCTGAAAAGCACCAATTCACAATTCTCTAGCAAGGTTATTGATTTCAACACGCACTCTTCGATCATCCGCAATCATACACCGGACCTTCTTCCCGCGACAACGATAACAGCCAAAACCACATCTTTCCCCCAGCAACAATAACAATTACATCTTCCTCTCCCCATTACCAACAAACATCTTCCCAGGACAGTCATAATCGTCTCGTCATCGATTAGCATCATTTGGCCTCGCCATCATGACTCGCCCGAACCGACTAAAGCGTTTCATCCCTCGCGCGGGAATGATCTACGAACCCCTCCGCGACCTCCTCGGCCGCCCCCGTTCAGACACGAGCGTCATGATCGCCCTCGAGCAGGCGAACTATATTGATTCCGACGGAAGAAAGAAATCGGAAACCAAATGGCGGGTTGACCAGGCGTTTGCGCAAATCTTTTCGGAGGCGGTCAAGCCGGATGTCCTCAAGCACCTCACCGCAGAGGGCGAAGGGGTTCTCGATTTCCTCGACGCGCTCAGATCAGCCGTCCCCTGGATCCATCGCACCAGAGATGGCACTCTCCTCCGACTCGGCCGTTCCCTTATCGCCGCAAGAAAGGCATGGCTCGCGAACCCGCGTCCCCCCTTCGAACATGCCAAACATTGCTCTACGGCGCTGGAAATCGACAAGCTTATTGCTGCCGCCAGCGACCGTTGGTCCGCGGAATACGAGGCCTACTTCGTGCTGGGAGGCCTGGACGGGCGGGAAATATTAGAGGTGGAGCATGAAGGAGAGGGACCTGGTGGAGAACCGGGAACAGAGGTTGATTACGTAATGGACTGGGAGAAGGATGAGAAGAAAGAGAAGAAGGAGAAGGAGGAAGAGAGCGGAGGAGGAGGAGGAGAGAACCTAGAGGCCATGGACCTGGACGAAGATTACGAAGACGACGAAGAGAGTGAAGAGGAGGAGAGTGATGAAGAGAGTGAAGAGGAAGATTCGGAGTACGAGTACGAGATGGAGGTGGAGGAGGAATGGTAGGGAGGTGGCCGGATAGGAGGGAGAACTTATTCTCTACATAAATAGCTACTTTAAGAGCACTAGTTTAATGAATAAATTTGTAGTTCATGACAATATGTCTGCTTTCCCACTCACTATTCGCACCGTAAAGCCATCCATAAATTTGAACATAAGTTTTCTTCTCTCGTCACTTACACTTTCATATTCTAAAAATAGCAAGTCAGTCAGGCTTTGCCAGCAGAGATAGGCCCGAAGACACATACACATACTTGATCAAGGCTTGTCACGTCCGAGTCCCGCTTTATACGCCTTTAGAGCACGATCTCTACTTTCTCTGTGATCCACGATCGGTTCTGGATAACCAGCCTTCTTAGCTTGCGATGCGGAGCCCCTATTGTACGGATCGTGGATGGCTTTCCCCTTGATTTCTCGAAGCTCCGGTATCCACTTTCGTATATATTCTCCGTCGGGATCGAATTTCTCGCTCTGGAGAAGGGGGTTGAAAATGCGGAAATATGGTTGAGGGTCGACACCGACGGAGGCACTGAAGCCCCAGCCACCGTTGTTGGAGGCGAAGTCGCCATCGATTAGGTTCTCCATGAAGAATTTCTCGCCCATACGCCAGTCAAGGAGTAAATCTTTGCACAGAAATGAGGCAACGATCATGCGGCATCGATTATGCATCCATCCTATGCTTCTCAGCTGTCTCATCGCGGCGTCGACGATTGGAAAACCTGTACGCCCATTACACCAAGCTTCGAAATGTGTTGAGTTATACGACCACTCGATGTTTGAGTACTCGGGTTTGAATGGCTTGTTCATACTGCAGATAGCTAGTCAGCACATGATAGTAAATTCATAGAAGAGGTACCCAGGCCTACCATATATAAGGCCAATGGACCAAGACGTGCTTGTAGAAGTCACGCCATGCGACTTCACCTATCCAAGTCTGTATCCCTTCAACCCCAGAGTCCAGTTTCTTTGTCTTGTTCCTATCCCTTGCGGTCCGTACTGCAGTCCTCGCACTCAAAGTTCCTACCGCTAAGTGAACTGATATGGACGACGTTGCCGCTTCGGAGGGAAAGTTGCGCTTTTTGCCATACTGTACGATTTTCTCCTCGCAGAACTTATCGAGCCTATCCATAGCTTCACGTTCTCCAGCTGGCCAAGTGGCATGGAATCGTTTCGCGTCGTTGGCGAACAGGCGCTTGTTTTCCGGTGGATCTGGTATCTCACAGTCAAATAGCGTAGCTACTTTCTCTCGAGCGGCGGGCGTATTCTTCGCAGGGGGTTCGAAAGGAGTAAGCAGCTCCTTGTTTGCGTGGATGTGCGCGACCCAGGCTCTGTACCAAGGTGAGTAAACCGCGTACTGCTTCCCAGCGCCTGTGTTCAACGCCCCCGGCGGAACAATACACGTATCGTGTAATAGAACCATTGCTAACCCCCTTTCGGTACACGTTTTCACCATCTTCGCTTCCCTCCTAAGCTCGTCCACTTCATATTCGATATTTGCATATAGATGGCTTACTCCCCATTCTTCCATAAGACCCACGATGCGGTGGGGTATATCTTTTCGCTTCTTAACGGTCTCAACGTATAGAGGAATATCTAAGGCAGCTAGATCTTGCTTCAGAGCCCGTAGCGTGCGTATAATGAAATCAACACGCACCGGAGATGTCAGGTGTGCCTCGAAATCCTCGGGGCTCACTATATATATGCATACCAACAGGACACCTGCTTCTTGGGCCTTTTGACTGGCCTCCCATAGTGCGCGATTATCTGTTATGCGTAAATCCATTTTGAACCAATGTATTATGGCCTCTTTCACTCGTGTGTTTGTTCGCATAGAAGCCGTTTCCTTCAAGGCAGCTTCGAGTTGCTCAATGGGGCGAGGGATTTCGTTGTGGTTGTAGGCTTGAGCCCGCTCGTTGCTCATTTCTGGCGGATAGTACTTGCGCAGGACAATACCATGCTCCTCGGCATCGGCTGCAAAATGATGCGGTTTGCGCAGAGGATCCAAAGAGGCATTCCCAAGCTTGGGTCTCTTGGTTGATGCTTCGCCGAAGTCATCGTCACTTGTAACTTTTTGTTTCGCAGTTCTTTTCGGCGCCATTGACGAATAAAAGTTGCGACGGGGCTTCGATTGCAATAACGAAAAACGCGTATAATTGAAGTACGCCTCCGGGCGCAGGAGCAGGCTGATAGAGTAGGATAAGAATGATCTGCGACACGATGGAGGTGTTAGCGAAAGGAAGCATTGAACGGTTGGAATTGGACAACAAAGCAGATGGAAATAGGAATCATAGCTTCCCAAGTGAGGATTGCATTTTTTAGGTATTTTCTTTTTCGGGCGCCAAGCTCCATTGGTTGACGCCCTTGATATGTCTCGTGCGTCATCACGATTCCAAAGGTTAACAGCTTGAGGGTCCGGGGTCGGTACCTAGATCGATTTTAGATCCAGGATAGTGGCTTTGTTAGTGGGGATCTGGGGCGGATCTGGGGCGGATCTGGGGCGGATCTTAAGCCCTATCTCAGCCGCAGATACGAGCTGAAAAGCCTAAAACAACGACAAGGATCCACTTTAGGGGGTTCGAGGCTGCATCCACGCCCCTGCGCATTGTCAGTCCACCGGCGGTCAGGATATTGCAGTTCTGGGCCCGTTGGTAGGGCAATACCTGGGATATTCTGCGGAAGTTATCATTGCCTGTATGTATATAACGACCCTTGGCAGATAAGGTAGTTTATGGTCTCCTCGCACAATAGCGTTGCCACAGCACCCGGTGAGGTCCGCACCGTAACAGTGAGGTTGTGTAAGGCAACAATCACAAGTTCCAAAGACTTACCCATGGGTCACATACCACTCCACAGGATGGCTCCAGGCAACCAAAGCCCTAGTACAGCTTCCCCTGAAAAGATTACGGGAAAAGGAAGAAAAGAAATTACCCAGAAACCCACGGCACCAATGATGGAAGTTGTTTAATCCAGGCGATTACATCGTCTGCAATCAAAATTCCCTGTTCATTTATCCATCACCTAAAGGTTCAAAAGTTAGCAACATCCATATTATAAGTCTCTACTTCTAAGGCATTTTATAAGCCTGTTCCCTCCTTTTAGATATTTACGACGATTAGGATAATTACTTTTCTCGATCTTTTCCCTTAACCTCCATAAGTTAAGAAGCACTTTAAGATGCCTTTATCGTTACCACGTAGCTTGACACGATCCTCCGCTAATATAATTAGAAAAGAAAAGAAAATGTGTTGAATAGGAAGTCAAAAAGAGCTTCCCCCAGAACCTACATATCCCCCGAAACCCACAGTCTATCAGTGGAGCGGCGCCAGAATCCTACAGGTACGTATACCCATCCCTCGTGAACAAGTGTCCACTGAAGACCGTCAGCTCTCAATGAGAGTAGCGCACCGGTGGGGTTCGAACCCCAGCCATGTAAGCTTGCAGGCGCGTCTACCACTTGACCAAATTACCTTAAAGGCGTTACTAGCATATAATTTAATCGGCTTTAAATACTGAGAGTACGCGCGACCACTTGCACGTAAACACATGAAGGTTTAACAGCTGGTAATATCCATGTTACGAATATTTGCCTACTTTTAAAGTATTTTATTGAGTATTTCTAAGTGTAGATTACTTGTGTCTGTCTCCAGGCAGATTATTCTCGCGATTATCCGCCCGCAACCGATATCTTGGTAATTTGATGGAAGCGACTGGTCACCATTATGTATTATTATAGAATTCTCGAGTGTACTTAGAAAATGTATGTAACTCTATCCTTCATTGTCACCTTATATGGTACATAAGTGACGTAATAAGATGTCTTCCAGCTTAGACATAAACTTTACCATCTTGGTATTAAGGATAGCAATAGTAGATATCCCTAATCTACTTCTTAACGGCTGCCGAGGGTTTTCCTTAACAGCCGAGACACCAGAAGCTGCACTGAGACTTTGCGGAGGAGAATCACTTTGATTTGACACAAAATGACTCTTCGAATCGATGGGGAAAAGTCTGCGATGGGAAGGTCTTATGATATTGCAAGTTAAATATTTACCTGGTATTCAAGTAGTATCTTTAATAAATTGTCGGGCTATTTGGATTTAAATGGAAAGACACAATTGTTGTAAATAGGTGATTGCGAAAGCGATCTGCCTGGAGACAACAAGTAATCTGCGTCTAACTAACATGGATCACTCATTTTATTGAGCGCGTCCCTCTCCTTTTAGATGCTTACAAAAATGAGGACATTAGGTACCTCACTTGATTTTCGTTCATGAAGAAGCAGCTTACAATATATTTTTTGTAACAGTATACTCACTATGATGCTCCTCTCATATCGCCGGAAGCAGAAGAAATACACTGAAGGAAAAAAGACGGAGAGAGAGGAGAAGAAAAAAAAAAAAGAATGAAAAAAGAATGAAAAAAATTGCTTGTGCAGGACCTACACATCCCCCGAAACCCACATATCCCCGGAACCCACGGTCTATCAGTGAACGATGCCCGAACCATATTGGTACGTATACCGATTCCTCAAGACTGAGAGTGTCCACCGATGACCAGCAGCCTTCAAATTGAAGGTAGCGCACCAGCGGGGCTCGAACCCCAAGCTCTGTAGGCCCTGCGAAGCGTGCGGTGTCTACCACTTGACCAAATTGCCCCGAGAGGAGCGTTACTGACATAAAAGTTAATTGACCTTTTAACCTGCATTGCCCAGTGCGCGCCTGCCAAGATGGGTAAGAACGCGCCATAGCTCTTGCTGCATTGGGCGGATTCTGACCACTTCCAAACATGTTGCTATTGTACATAGAGATATTAGGGACCATATGAAAAATACATGCATCTAGTCTCGGTTTTCTAGGATTTAAGCTTAACACTAATCTAGGCCGCGAAGGTGCCACGTTGGACGGACGTCATTTTATTAGCGCCTTCATGCTGCGACTCTAATCTACCCACGGATGAGAGAGATATTGGTCCTGTCTATGGGACTCTATACCTTGAGATTAAACATAGGTCCCCGAGATACATGTATTAAATGGGCAGAATAGGATATGCACGGTCATTTGAATCCGGGATCACAGAAGAATTAATGGGACAAGTATTGTCTGAAAGTATGGGTTTGAGACGCAAAGGCAGGGATGTATTGATCGTTGACAACTAAAAACAGAACTGAAGTCAGACTCGTGGCCTCTCAAGGGCCGTCCATGATGAAAATTAAACACCCTTCCCCCCTCCCCCCTCCCCTACCCCCCCAAAGCAACTTAGTTATCGTCGTCAATATTCATTGCCTCCACTCCCCGTCGGAGGTCATCCTCCGCTATGTCTTCGTTCAGGGCGGCGGCGACATCAGTCATGTCTATGTCCCCATCCTTACCTCCTTCATCCTCATTCTTATCCTCTTCATCGTCGTCGTCCTCCAATCCACCGACCAACTTAAAGACCTCGTAGTCCGCGGAGCTGTAGAAGCTTCCCATCGCCTCGAGGAGCGCATCTATTTGGCGGGCGGCCTTGCTGTGCTCGTTGATGTCGAAGGGCGGTCGGGGTGAAGCATGCCAGCGCTTCCGAGCTTCGACAACGGCCCAGAAGAAGCAGAAGAACGTATTTTCTCCGACACGATAAGCCCACGGGGTGTTGGTATGGAGAGAGGTCAGGTATGCATAAATATCTCTACTCTCGAATTGAGCGAGGTCAAGAATGTGGGGTTGAAGAGCGACAGTGAAAGTGTCTGCAAGGGCCTGGTCGACGTTCGCCTTGGATTCCTTGTCGGAGGCGCCCTTGGCTATCTTGACGAAGCCAGCCTTACAGAAGGCTGTGAGTATCTTGTGATCTCGCTTTTCTCGTCCTAGAATGTCATAGCCGTCCTCGTACACCAGTCCTGCACGAGGAAGGAAATCTTTGAGGGACGTCATTGTGAGGTGCGGGTGTAGGAGATAGATTTTGTCGATGTGGATAGATGAGAGATGAATGAGATGATGTTTGGATTGTAGGAGGACTCACAAAAAGTTGAGATTTTTGCTCAGATCTTGAATTGAAATAAATCTGATGATTTGTGGGCGGTTTGACTTAGACCAGAGTGGAAGCCTGGATGAAAATAGCTTGATACCTTAGGTAGTCGTACCATGCAGAGAAGGTACCCAGGTGCGGCCAATGAATTTTGATGGCGCGGCATATGTACCTAGGTACGTAAGTGTTTGGCACTGTAGAGGGGAGCCGCTTGCCATGGACGGCAACTTTAAGAGACGGTTGTATGGTAACCGGCAACCAAGTTGCCGGAGAGTCATTGAAGCATTAAAAGGGGTAGTGCGGGAGGGTATCACGGATAGTAGACAAAACGGGGTTAGGAGGAAGAAGGATGATAAGGTGTCTACACTTAACGTTAAGGAAGCAATATTTCGGTTCCTCTGAGGTGCATTATCAGGAATTGCCAATCTTGGATGCCTTCACGATAGTTAGAACGGCTAGGATAGCCGAGTAACCCGTCGCTTCATGGTGACTAATCACTAACCCCCTAGCCCGCATCACCCCATGATCTCAGGCGATATCCCACATATACGTCGCGTTAGGTGAATGAGAACCATGCTAGCGCTTCATTGAGCACATTCGATGCCCTATCAAGATTATTCTGATTTGCCGCGCTAGATGACTCCATACCGACCTAATTAAACTGGCTCAATTCACCCCGCCCCCTCTACATTCGACTCGATCCCCAACTTCTACAATCGATTCTCCGAACTACCATCATCATAGTCACTGACACTACCTTCAAGCCACTATCACAACTACTCTCTCCTACTTACCCGCCTTTCGTAAGCAAAATGATCATTCTTAAAGACCTCCTTCCTCGCGCGGGGATGATCTATCCATCCCAGAAAGACATCCTCTCACGAGAACGACGAGACAAGAAGGTCGTTATCGCACTCAAGAAAGCCGGCATCATCGACACCGGCCGCGGCGTCCCCATCAAGACCAACAAAAAGGCAGTCGATCAGGCACTGGCCGATCTCTTCTCTCTTGTCGCTTTCCCCTACGCCATGTTCCAGCTCTCCGGTGAAGACTTGAACTTCCCCAAAATGACGCAGAGTACCGCTTCCTGGGTAAAAGTCCTCCCTCAGCCCACCTTCACCGAGCTGATCCAGCGCCTCATCGATGCGCGTAAGGCTTGGTACAAAGAACCCCGAGAGCCATTCGAGACCAGCCAGCACTGCGCTACGGCGCTCAAGATCGATCTTCTTCTCGACTCCGTGGAGGGCCAATTGAACTCCGCTGTGTCCGGGCTATTCGACATCATAGGGGACTATGACGTCAAGGAGGAGGACGACGAAGAGGAAGATGGCAATGACGACGGCGACGACGAGGAGATGGACGAAGATGACGGCGAGGAAGAGGAAGATGTGGGCGGTGCCGGCCAATCAAACAATGGCGGCATGGATGTCACCATGACCGACCTCACTGAGGAGGAAGAGTTGAGAGAAGGCGTTGAGGCCATGCACATAGACGATGATAACTAGAGGACTCTTAAAGCTCCTGGAGGCGTGATGAAGATAATCTGGTATTGAGATTAATAAACTTTGCCTTTGCCTTTGCCTTCTAAGCCATACATGACTTGAGATTGAGTACTCGTGAAATTTCTGATTGTCTTATGATGTCACAATCGAATATTGCGATGGTGTTACTGACAGAACCTTTGCACGGGCAGTCTTAATCCTGTCTGCTAGGGATCGCGGTATACATGCAGACACCGCTCCACCCTTTGTGCTGTTTCAAGCTGTAACTTCCCGACAGGTCTAGATCTTCAACGAGACCAGCTTCCGCTGACCAAAGCGCTGGCATTAAACACTTAAAGTAGAATAGCTCAACTGAAAGAAAGGACAGAGAAGCAATATTCACTCATTATTTAATCATCATTAATGAGATGAGTAGTCCCTTAGGCCAAGATGCAGCCTCCTTAGAGCCATGTATATCAAGAGATGGAGAAATCCCGAGCTCATTTCTCGGGGTTCTGGGTGCCTTCAGAGGCCACATCGTTAATTCTCCGGCGAATCCAACCTCGCGTACGTATTCCAGTGTCGTGACGAGATTGATCTTATGTATGTCGGTATTGGCACAAAAGTCGGTCCTAGACGAAGACAGGCCAGCCTGACTCACACCTCTCGTCTTTTTCTTCATTGTAGTTTTCGTTGAGACGCCCAGAAATCCTGGTAGGTCTCTAATCTTCAGCGATGTAAGCCAGCAGCTCTAAGTAAGAGGCCTGGAAATTAAGAAAAAGAAGACCTTCAATAAGTATCATATATTGCGCGGCTCTGATGGTCGCCAGGGTTTCTCTTTGTTTATAAAGGGTCATCTATGCTGTCTTAAAGGCCCTTAAGACGTCGTAGTCCGTGAGATGGTGGTCGACCATATGATTGGCGACAGGATAGATCCTACCCTCGATCGGAAGGAAAAGTTTCATGGTATTGTATTGCGATATGTTGGTAAGGAGAGTGGCTGATTGATTAAAAGTTGTGAGTTCAAGGGATTGTTGGTCAATGGGGTATACGAGGTGTCGTGTGGTGTGGATGAGTGTGGAAAATGAATGTCGTCCACTTGGCGTGAGAATGGTAGGGAAGCGCGGATCCGTTGCAATTAGGGGTTGATATGGACCATCTCCAGGTGTAGAGGTGCAGTACGTACCACTGAGAATGTTGGCCTTACAGCACGGTGGGAATTTCTCGTAGTGCGGGCTGAGGAAGAAGGCGGCTACCTGGAAATATACCGGTTGCTAGGTACCCAGCACCTTCCTGTCTGCGTGGCGACTTGCCCGTTTTGGCAGTAACGTTCTGTACACTGGGGTTATAAGGCCAATTGACTTCTATGTCAGTAACGCTCCTCTCGGGGCAATTTGGTCAAGTGGTAGACGCGCCTGACGAACCTACAGAGGTCGGGGGTTCGAATCCCGCTGGTGCGCTACCCTCAATTTGAGGGCTGCCAGTCTTCAGTGGACAATTGTTCATGAGGGATGGGTATACGTACCTGTAGGATTCTGGCGCCGCTCCACTGATAGACTGTGGGTTCGGGGGTACTGGGTTCGAACTCCTACCATGCGCGCTACTCCTAGAGATGTAGGCCATCAATGGGCAACCTCGCAGTGAGGCGGAAGTTGTACTGCAGCTTCAAGAGTCATGCATCGCACATTGATCGCCAGAGGGTTCGGGGGTCTGTAGGTTCTGAAGGCTTTCTTTTTTTCTTTTTTTCTTTTTAAACCTTCCCTCGCATCCTTTCAATCAAGATCTTCCAGTGTTATTTTTTCAATCCGCGCCATGTCCTTTCCCCCCTCATCTCTTCCAAGCCATGGTCGTCTACGGCTTACCTTAACTACACGATGCTGTACTTTAGAGACCAAGTATGCGAAACATAACTGAAGCGCCAAAGCTGTTCCAACTATATGAATTCAAAGAACAATCTGCTCGACCATAATAAGTTCGAACACAAGTCATTGTTTTGATATCCTCAAATAGAACTGGTGCGACTCCACGCTGTATTAAATATCACTTAATTGGCTGGTCAATCGCTCGAACTAAAAAACCCCTTGCTAGAGGATTGATTGATGAAGGTTCGACGAGCTGTAAGTCTAGAACTATTCGACGTAGTCAAAGGTGACATCGTCATTACCACCTATCTTTGCCAGGTCTGTACATGATATGGAACTTTGGTGAAGTGTAATCAGTTCGCCTGCTGGCTTAGTCCAACGTATCCAATGCCATATCAAGAAATATGAACGATATTTTGCTCAGATATGCTTGTTAGATTGTTCTTGCCATTCAGATGACTGAAGGAGTGCTGGAGGAGGTGGATTTAAAGTTGTAGATGACCCCATATGATGACTCAGCACCTTCCTTATTAGGAAATATGAGATCGGCACGTAGGGTAGCGTTGCATCAGATCCCCAATTGATCCAAACTGGCGGAAATAGCCGAGTCCCACTGCCTACTAGCAATTCTCAACGATGGGCTGACAGTTAGATCGTGGTTCTCCATAGGTAGCGAGTAGATATACGTCCACACATGGGTGTCTTTCGAACATGAAAGCATTAGTTGAGTATATTGTTCTTGATCGAGTTCGTTTTTCTTCAGCTGTATTCTGATAGATCCACGCAAGTGCCGTACTCGAGGTTTAGAATGCTTGCCTGGGTAATCCTTTGGGTAGTCTCCGGCAAAGGAACCCTTGAATTGAACAACAGGTATGTCTGGTAATTTTTCCTGTGCTCATGGGGTTTATTCAAGTTGGTTCAGCAACATCGCTCGTTTCAGCTGCTCTTCACTTTCTTCAGATTGCAACACATGTGTCTGAGGAGTTTACCTACTGTCTATGACTTGCGTTTGGGCCGCTTAGGATGATAACCAACGTTCATAGTTCAAGTCAGTTCATAATACCCTCTTATATTTGGGTATTTTCTAAACATCACAGGCAGATTTGTCACGGTTATGCATTCGGAAGAGGGATCGCAAGATCCCAATTCATCGATACCTGTTTTGCTCTTAGGTGGAGATTGTCATGAATTGAAAGTCCCTGGTACCCCCGATGCGATTATGTAATCATGGAATTGGGGGCGGTATGGCAACACATTCTCGGTGACATAGGTTAGGCCATATATTCCACTGTGGCTTTTCTGCTAGGTGATGGATATCTGATAGACAAGCCAAGACAGGCATCGCAGGCGGTTCTACTGCTGTGATCTGCAAATACGTGAGGGTGATAGAACCATATGTAGTACAAGACACAATCACGTCAATCAGGAGAAAAGCATATGAGGAAGGAAGTATGTTTGACCCGTATCTGTGCCATAATGAACATCTCGAGCATTACAGCTTTTTCAAGGCCATTATCAATCTTCGGCACGGAAGCTATCGCGGTAGCCCCAGAATCCTCGCCCATGAATTCACTCGGAAGTGGATGCGAGAAGACTTCGCCAGCCGGATACGGGTTAGTCGCAGTGGTTGCAGATTACTGTGGTCAAGATAATTTGAGTTGCAGAAGGGAATCGTTCGTATTTCGTTCCGGAATGTGGAAACGGCGGTTATCTAACCGGCTAGATGCAGTATCAAAAGCAATCCCATGCCGACCATACAGTCATGAATCCCCATGAACACCAAACCCTGTCTTTGAAGGTGTTAGGACTAATGCGGCAAAACGAGGGAGTGCAGCGCTCGACTCACCACCCAGATGATAAAAGAAATTTATCGCACGGGGCTCCAGACGTTCTTCAGGAGACCATCCCGCTGGGCCAGTCGGTTCAGAGCATCGTCACTCTCGCCCATCGCGCGCACGAATCCGCAGAGAGCGTAGACGTGGTTCTCGCCCTGAATTTGTCGGCCGTTCTCGTCAACCTTGGCAATAGAGATCTGGACGGAGGCGTGGTCCTTGGCCTTGATGATGCGGTTGGTGGCGCTGCACTTGCGAGGGACGTAACTAGAACGAGGCAATCTAGATTAGCAAGATTCGACGGAGATGCGCGGCGGCATGGAATTCTCACAGGTCCACGATCTCTCCCTTGTCGTTTTCCATTTTTGCGACTTGTCGACGGTGACGTTCGGAATTGGCTTTGTGGTTGTTGTGGTCGTGGAGATCGCAAGCGGGTGGATGTGCCGTGGACTGAATTGAATAAATTGGCCCGGAGATTTTGACCCCTCGAAAAGAGAAAAATTGTTGTGGTGGGCAATGGGGCTTGTGCTCGGGTGTCAGTCACGTGATAGAAAGTCAGCTGCTTTCGGGTTGGTTTCGTGGCGCTGACATACAGGGGATCCGGTCTTGGCGCTCGGCTGCTGCGTTTTTATTAGTGGATCCTGTTGACAGGCGTGTAACGACGAGATGCCTCCAAAGGTAAACATCATCAACACCATAGTCTGTGTACTTCCAGGTTTTTGTAAGACGCCATCCGCAACATGTACATACTCCCGGGCATCTGAATTTCAATTGATTCGTTTATAATCCTGTCGATCAACAACACCTTGAGCTGCGCTTGGCGCATGCTAATTGGCCTGCGACTTAGACTCGGTATGTCTTCAGCCAACGTCTTCTTGTCGTCTCCGCCAGGCCCTGCGAGGATGGACCCCTACGCTCTATCGTCCTCGCCGAATCTGCCTTCCTTGAATGACATATTTTCAAATACCTCTAGAAAGCCGCCTTTGCAAAGTGGAAGCCACGCCGCGCCAATACCCGACAATGCCCGAGCCATATCTACCAGTGCTACGAGTCTGCTACGGGAAGCCCCCGAAATTGATATAGAAACAGAACAAATCACCAACTCTCCACGCAAGTCGAACCCCAGTAGAGTCACGAAGAAGGAGGCGCAAACACCAGAACCCATAAGTGTACCCATGGAGGAACCTGTTCTAATCGAATCCTCGCCGGGAGATAAGCCGTGGCAGAAATTCAAGACCAAGAAGCCGATTTCGACTTCACTGGGTGAAAAGCAATCTGCTCCGAAAGGCCGCGTTACGAAACCAAATACAAAGGGAAAGGCTAAGGAGAAGAGTGAGACGGTTTCCAGGCACTTCGCTGTAAAAGAAAATACTCCGAAACGAGCCGAGAAGATATCAGGTTATGACACAATAGCACATGAACTAAAAGACCAGCTTATAAGCGGTACTTCCTGTTCAGAACCTGCTTTGAGGCGCCGAGGCGACTGGACCCCACCGCCTGCCAACAACCCTATCGTTCTTGAGCCTGGGTCTGATAATCAGGAATTGCTGTCATCGATTGAAAGAGAGACGAAGTCGAAGGACGTATTTCAAACCCTTGTGGATGACTATGGGCTCAAGGATACCCTGCCGTCTGCCGCATCAAACCAGTTACAACGAGTAGACATCCTAACGAAGCGGAAATTAATTGAGCTCATCTCCACTAGCAAAGAGGTTGCCCAGTTTCCAAGAGAGGCATCCCCGCCTAAGCCTGTTAATGCGAAAAAGAAAACTAGGACGATTACAGAGCTAGCAACGGCGCCTTATATGTTGCCAACTGCGCCAGAACTAGATTTAGCAGGGCCAGCCACTAAGGAATCTTTACTGAATTATTTCGACTCGGATGGCGCCGTCAAGGCTCTCGTCGAACACCAGACCGCCGTCATGTCCCAGAAGAAAGAAAAGGCCAAAGAAACCAAAGTGCCCGCAAAACCGAAGCGCAAGAAGAAATCTGGGACAGTGAATAATCCGATTCTTTTGTCTCCGAATTCAGCCCTAAAACAATCTTCTAATCAAGACTTTGTTTTCGGAACGTCCAGTCAATTGGTTAGAGAAGAATCCCCAACCATTCTCAGGGATCTTCAATTAGCAATACAGGCTTCAAATCAAGTCGACTCCGACCCCTTCGCTGATTCCGACAGTCAAGGACTTTGGCGTGCCGGAGCTAGAGATACTGACGGCGAGCTCATGAGGGCGGACGAAGTTGAGATCGTTGACGATCTACCTTCACTCAGGGGACTGCTACAAGGTCCGCGCGAGGAATTTGTCGATATTGACGATATACTGAAGTCATCAGGGGCTGATGAGTCAGCCCCACAAGCCCCACAACTTAATTCTCACTTCTTACAATCCCAGGTTGCTTCCAGTGTGCAGCTTCCTCCAACCGATGGCCAAGAGCATACGGAGTCCCAATCTCCGGCCGGAGCCAGCAACCCACGCCCAGACTTCGAATCGCTCAGTGATGCACAACTATCTCGGCAGATTGCGTCATACGGATTCAAGCCAGTCAAGAAACGTCAAGCCATGATTGCGCTTCTTGACCAGTGCTGGAGTAGCAAGGGCTCCGGAACTTCAATTTCCCAATCGAAGTCCATATCTACATCATCTAGTATGGGCGCACCTAAGAGAAAACAACAGGTGGCCACTGCAGAGCCGGAAAATCCTCCAAAGCGACGCGGTCGTCCAAGGAAGAATTCAACGACGGAAGCGTCTTCAACGAAGACGTCGATACCAAAAGAAACCAGTCCAAAACGGCCTCGGGGTCGTCCAAGAAAGGATGCTCCAAAACCTGTCGAAATTGCTGATTCTGACTTAGATGACCCCATAACATCAGCGTCATCGAGGGCATCATCACCAGATAGAGACCGGATCTTCTCTTCTCCACCAGCTGTAGATCTTTCAACCCCGGAAGAAGCCGACATGTCATTGACTCTGTCACCGACCGACCAGCAGACTGACCTGTTCAAGTATATAACCAAAGCTGTGACGTCGGCGCCGCGGTCAAGAGATCCATCACGGCCATCCTGGCACGAGAAGATGCTGATCTACGATCCGATCGTGCTAGAGGAACTAGCGGCCTGGTTGAACGCCGGGGCACTGAACAGCGTGGGGTACGACGGTGAGGTGTCGCCTTGCGACGTAAAGAAGTGGTGTGAGTCGAAAAGCGTCATTTGCCTCTGGAGGCAGACTCTTAAAGGCAGGGAAAGGAAGCGCTATTGAATCGAGAATCGAAATGAACATGATTACCTCACTGGATTAAACGAATTAGCAGCTACACCTTCCGCCCTGTTTATTTGGGACGTCTATCGTCTTTTTGGAAGGCATTAATACCAATGTAGTGGCTAAACTGCTTTTGGTATACGTAGATGATGAATAAAGACTATCTAATGAAATTTATAATTGCTTAGCAAGCCTTGAGGGTCACACTCGTCGACTCGAGACAACTAGGCTCTTTACCGAAGTGAAGCGAGTTTGTTCATAAACAAGACATCTACATTACTATTCAGCGTCACCCTCGAAAAGCTAGTTGATCTAGAGCAGCGCGGAGCAAATTCGAAGACAACGTCATAGGAGCAGCAGATGCTTCGGTTATGCTGGAGCTATTTACAAATTACACACAATCACCACCCCAGTAATATTCATCCCCTTCCCTACATTATTCAAGGACGAAAGGGAGTCTAATGATATTGTGGCTTCCCTAGTCGCAGAGGAATGAGATGTTCATTCTACGTAGTTCTGGGTAGATACCGGTGTGATGAGTCGCCATTTCATCAACCGCCAGTTTGTTTGGAACATGCAAAGGAGTGGTGATCGTTCCCTCGTCGTCAGTATCTTCGATTTCCAACGAACTTGCCCCTGACTGGCTGTCAATGTCGGTATCTTCTAGAGTGGCCTGGCCGCCTTCGGCCTCTGAGCTGGCTAATTGCCTCTGGTACTTCCCAACTCTATCCTTAGTGTACGCTTTACCCAGTCTAGCCCTTCTCTCCCTATACTTGCACTTCCTCTTTTCTCTACAGTTCTCGCAGTACATCCTTGGATCCTCAGGTGGGAGTGGTTGCGAGCAGTCGGTACAAATGTGTTTTGCTTTACGCTCCAAGTATATCCTTTTGTTACGTGCCTTTATTTTTCTTTTTTGATCGTTGAAGTTTATGGCATTCCGTTTATACCTCTGCTCTCGGCTTATGTCGATATGTTTCTGACATAATGCCGCACCTGGCCTAACCGGCTCCGAGCACTGATAACAAATGCCTTGCTCCCGACGAGTGAGACGCCGTTTTTCTGACAGCTTCCGGTGGAATTCCAAGTGCGCTGGACACATCTTTCTATTTGGGGCACATGGTTCATAACACGAATGGCATAGTTTTACTTGCACCACAACAACCCTCTCAGGATGCGCGGTAGGATCATTTGACGAGTCCTTGTTTTCTGCACGAGGTGATTCGGCTTGCTTTTCCGTTTCTGCCGATGAACCCTTGTTTCTTGCAGCAGATGATCTAGTCTGCATTTTGGTTTCCTAGGCTGCTTTGTTTAAGGATGTACGTACCCGCGAGGGCCTTCGGGTTGTTGTACTTATACGATAAGATCTATTATATATATACACCCAGCACAGATTTCCTTGTTCCTTTGGTATTTGTTTGAAGACCATAAAAGTGTTTAGAAATCAACCATGATTTACTCGCCCTAACAAAGGAATTGTATCTAACACCACACCTGTATATTCGTACGGCCCCAAGTGGGTAGCGTTTTGGAGGACAATACACTAGATATAGCAGCTTTGTAGTAAATAGGCGAAAGTATCGCACGTTGAATAAAACATGGTTGATATTTTTGAGGCAGCACTCGAATGGACAATAAGAAGACTAGTGACGTTACGTCTCAGAGTACGGAAGAACTCCAGGAGACCGAGGATGAATGCCGGGAGCCAGGGATTCCGGAGGTGTAGTTGTATTAGTTAGTATCACCATCTCGTATGTCAGTAAGGTTATGAGTATGTAGGTAGGTAGGTACCTTTCCGCTGCTTTCTCGTAATTCATTCATCTGTACCTAAAGAAGATGTAAGTACAACTCTAGTAAGCATCGAGCTGTCCATAGACCTTCAACGAATTACCTCAAGAACGGCACGCTTAAGGTATGCCTTACGTATCTACTAACCCTAGTAAACCAACTCCATCTTGTCGCCTATCAGACACTTCGTTGGCCGGGTAGGGCTACGTTACATATTGTACAAGGCTTCGGCGAGGGGTTGGATAAGCCAATGTGGCAGCAGTGGCAGGTACGGCTGTTTTTTGGGGTAGCGTTGGCGTTGATCGATATGCCATGGAAACATTTTCCCGCATAATCAAGTACTGTTGTGTAAGCGGAAACTGGATGTGTGTATGTACGTATGTACATGTAGGTGTAGTGCATCCACTACCTAGAGTAGGTACTTGCGCGTAAGACGGCAGGTGTGCATATTAAAGTTTGAAATCATTATGCCACATGTGCAGGCGGTCAGGGGCTGATTCTGGCAGACGGCAGAATCTTTTGCTCCGGTATAAATTGCCAGTGACATTGTCCACATTTCGCGTAGTTTCTCGAAACTCGACATCAACAACACAACACAACACAACACAGCACATCGAAGAAACCAAACCCGCCCCTCGGTCTGCATGAAACCACAAACTTCATGGTACGTCTACGTACAACTTTGTTCTCCTCAATTGACCTTTCTATTTCTAACTATCATTGGCCTCACCAGATGTCTCCCCCTAACGTTCGCTCTTCTCAGGAGGAGGATGAAGCGCCCTCCAGTATTGCACTGGTAAGTACTGTCCAAACTTTCCCCCCTTGATTCTACGCTCTACCACTTCAAGACCTTGTGAAAAGGCCTGGACGCACCAAGATGGGGATTTCCACGATGGTTATTGGTGCTGAGGCATGTGTGGCTACTGACCACTCCCGGTCAACCCGCCTCCTTTGGTTGGGGGTAGCTGCCCTTCAGTAGATCACCAATGAAGTCATGGAGATAAATCGCATGTCGGCCATCCTCGTCTCTCAAAGCCATAGTGGGCTTTGTTGGGCCGGGTTGGGTCTTGAAGAATAGTCTCGAGCAGCCGAACGAGGCGTAGCCCGGCTTCCATCACACCCCAGAGGGATGGATTGTAGGTGGATTGCGTTAATGGCCTTAGAAACGCGCCAATGAGTTCTTCTGCGGCGACGTGGCTCCGGCCCTTGTGGCTCCTGTCTTGTGGCTTCGGGTCCTTGTGGTGTCTTGGGTTGCAAGCGTGTGTTGCGCTCTGGCTATTGCATTGCCGAACGGGGCACTACATTAAGACTCGAGACTCGGTAGAGCGCCTATAATTTTCAAGATCTCAGGTTGTACTTACTCAGTTGATTCATCTGCTGACTGGACGTGGGGAACTTAAGGATCAATTCAGCATGTCCTCTCACGACGTTGCCATCCTCAAAGCAATCATCCGAGAAGTCGTGCAGGAGGTTGTACGTGAGGAAATAGAATCCTTTCGAGAATCCCTTAGAGAATCACTTAGAGAATCCCTTCGAGAAGTCATTCGAGAAACCCTCCATCCTATTAACCGAGCACCCGAACGTCGTGAGGCCCCTACCATGAAGGGAGACTTTAAGACACATGTATTCTATCTGGCTGCGGTATGTTCTAATGATTCTCATCTAGGCATCTCAACGTCCGCACTAACTGGCTTCTAGGTATTTTTTGCCATCATTCTGATTGCCGTTGCCTGATGGGTTGGCACTGCCTCCTCTCGTTAGGCTACTGGCTACATGGAATATGTTGCGTAATGATTCTATGGATGGAACCAAGGAGAGATAGGGGTACCTATGTGCGGTGGTTGGTTTTTGTGTAGATGTAACCTTAATCGCCGAACTGTCGTTCAGGTATATCACACATTGAAACGAACAGAAACATTCCAACTCCAATGCTTATACTCGTCTCAATCAAGTCTCTGAATTCCGCTAATCCGTTGGTGGCAAGATTAGGGGTTCTAGGTCAAACGTAGAAACGCCAGCATCATTCGGCTCGAGAAATTATATATCCATTCTCAACCTATATGTGTCTCGCTATTCTCACTCCTTGAACTATTGAAAATCGCCTTTTGGACATAGCGTTCCATTGATCGAGGCAACAAGCTCAGTGAGGCGTGGTGAAGGGTCACGTGGTTGAAGTTACCTAGGTGAGCAAGTGAGCAGGTGAGATGTAGGCAGGCATATTGGTGAAGAAAAGTGGAGACACCGCCAAGGTGGGTCCAAAGTCCAACCAAGTTTGGTTCCAGGTAAGCTCAGATTGACGACATCTCGCGATCTTACAAGAATCTTCCTAAATCAACTATTTTCTATTCCACCGAGAACGACGTGTGTGACAAACTGCGTTGCAGAAATGGACCCTGGTAGGCATGCTATGATCCACGGACGTAAGTCACCCTCTCGCCGCGACATCGCATCTCCTAGACGGGATCCCAATACTAGGATCACCAAGCCCTCGCGAGCGACCCCGAGCAGACCCTCGAATTCCGCCGCACAGAACTGGCTCAGCCAAGACGAGCAATCCCGACAATTCATTGCAGACGAAGACAAGTTTGTCCTCAAACAGGCGAAAAAGAAGGCAGACATTCGCGTCCGGGAAGGACGAGCGAAACCCATCGACCTCTTGGCATTCAACTTGCGATACATTGATACCGACCGCGATGTCTTCGACGATGACGATGCCGACGTCGATATCGATGTGCCTCCGCCTGACGCCGTTATCGACGGGCTGAAGGAGTCCGAGCTGGACGAACTCGACACGGACATTGCCCCCTACCTCACTCTCGAGTCTAATACAAGGAATAGAGACTATTGGAAGGCCTTACAAACACTATGCACGGATAGACGGCAGCGACTAAAACCTATGGGCCCCGAAGAACGCGCGGTTAGTTCCGTCATCGCGGATGTGGACAAGATACTGGGCCCCAAGAATCTTGAACAGTTGGAGAAGCTGGAGGGCCAGATACAGGCCAAACTACGCTCCGATGAAGTTGTAGATACTGATTACTGGGAGCAGCTGCTCAAGAGCCTGCAGATCTTCAAAGCAAAAGCCAAACTCAAGAAGATCTACGAGGCGATTAAAGAGGAAAGAATCAGGCTTCTGAAAGAACGAGATCCAGAAAAGGCAAAGGCACTTGCCGAGTCCGATCCTTCCGACCGTGTCGGATTTAAGGATGCCGCCATAAATTCCATTTCCAAGCCAAAATCCAACGCGGTGGCCGTCGCTTCGGCTAGCACTTCGATTAGCGCACCGCCGCCTGGCACTGCTAGATTCGCTACGGGTGGGAATGAAGACTTCTCTCAAGCCACTAAGGCTTTGTATGAGCGAGAGGTGGCTCGAGGGATTGGCGAAAATGAAGAAATATTCACAGCGGAGGAGACTGTCCCGAGCGCTACGAAGCCCCAGTGGGCAGACAAGTACCGGCCCCGAAAACCGCGGTACTTCAATCGAGTGCAGATGGGCTACGAATGGAACAAGTACAACCAGACACACTACGATCACGACAACCCGCCTCCAAAGGTAGTGCAAGGCTACAAATTCAACATCTTCTACCCTGACCTCATCGATAAGACAAAAGCGCCGACATTCAAGATCATTCGCGAGCACGGAAGGAGAAGGGGCGAGTCATTTGCGCCCGCGGGAGAAGAAGATACCTGCTTGATTCGCTTCATTGCAGGACCGCCATACGAAGATATTGCCTTTCGGATTGTTGACCGCGAATGGGATTACAGCGCGAAGAAGGACCGTGGGTTTAAAAGCAGCTTCGACAAGGTATGTGTTTTTTTCTTTTTCCTTCTACACTGGGCTCAGACTCGCAGTCCCCTACGTCCTATTGCACGTGGCTAGGAGACACCAACTTGGAAAAGTTGGGGTTCGGACATGGCAAACACTGATGGCGCCTACTGCCGAATCTTATTTGATAAGCTCAAAGACGTTGATCGCAAGCCACGCCCTTTTTTACCGATTGACGCGCGGGTTTCAATTTCCTCTTCCGGACTCGTTTGCACTTTTACCCCCTCCTGTTCCTGAATTACCCCTGGGACAATGCCCTAACTAATTCTCCGCATTTACAGGGAATTCTTCAACTTCACTTCCAGTTCAAAAAGGTAAGCATCTTTGCCCCCTCTAGAAAATTGATAAGTACTAACACATCATTTATAGATCTACTATCGAAAGTAAAAGGGTAAACTGTCATTCACCAGACAGCCTGTTCCAAACGGCAAACACGAGCGAGCCTGCGCTCTGGGGCCGCGTACAGTTTGGATACTATTGGCCACTTGGCCTGAAAGTTGTTGGGGATGTTGGCTACCTAGGCAGAACACTAGAAATGACATCTGCGAGTGATTTGCCGGTCTTAATTTTTTTTTAGCGGAGGTACGGCGGCGAATCAATGATTTGTCCTGGTCTTAGGTGACACAGCGCCCGGAGAGCTGCCTCGCTTCCCTGATCAGCTAGTTCCTGGGAGGCTAGAATTGGCGTGGTAGAGAATGTTAGGAGTAGGTCCTCAAAGGCGCGTTATGGCAATATATCCAAATCCAGCCTATCGTGTGAAGCTAATATTGTCCCTGTGACAGGTTCTACTATCTTCTAAACGCGAGTAGACGCAAGGAACTCGTATACGTAGGCCCTGCACGAATTTCGTCACGCCCGCTATGACATGAAGTCCTCCTAATTAATCTTCACCACACGAATCAATCTAGGGACCCTTGCATTTGAGGCTTCGATCGAAATTCTAGAAGGGTTGCGATGGTATGCACGCGACGGAAATAGTCAGGGGCACCTCTTCGGGATAGTTTCAGATCCCTTCTAGTAAGGCTACGATAGATGATCCCGCAGTAGACTACGATATTCAGGCGATGATTGGTTACATTTGGCGAATCTGCCAAAATCCCACTCACGATGCAAGTAACCGGAAGCGGGAAGAGAGGCCCTAATCCCGTCCCTATGCCGCGCACCGTAGCTTTATGGTGGCTTGCATCGCTAAACAATGAACCTGTTAAGCCGGTGTCGATTCTTGGCTGAAAACCTTTTTTTCTCCGGCTTTTCAAGCCATAGTTAGCTTTTCTTCTGTACCTCTGCCGCATTGGGGTTGATAGAGGTCGTAGATAGCAGCATATGATATCTAACTATACGGCAGCTCTATAGTTGATCCCTCTTACAAGCAACAAATCCCCGATAGCCATGCTGTGGACGGGATCTACCTTAGACACACGAAACGCGATTCCGTTTGCACAAGGAGAAACATGCTGCATGCACTTGCATGCATGTATCTATATGTACAGGCAGCACGCACGCATACATAATACGCACACACATACATGTGCTGACGCATACACACACACATCTATATAATATACACACATACACACGATTGTACAAGGCGGGAGAAATACCTGGAATACAATACAATACGATACGATACGACAGACGGATAGCACTTACACACCGCAAATGCCCCGGCTTCGTGACCAAGCTAAACCCTAGCTGAAGCAGTTGAGAAAGAAAAAAAAAGAGAGAAAATAGAGCAGAAAAAAAAGTTGAAAGATAAAATAAAATAAAAAGAGGGGTGGAGTTTTGCAAAGGACCTCGTCAGTCAAGAAGGCAACCAGTGCGTTGGCAGGTTACAAATTCCGTCTCTGAGAGATGAGTCTCATGGTCATCAACGTCGATTCATAATAGCTTTGTGTTGTGCAGAGTGCCTCAGGTTGACTTAACGCCCTGCCCCGGTCTGTTACGTACCCAACTGGTCCTAGTGACCTGAGAATTCCATTTATTTTATCGTTTCGGGTCATTACCACTTGCACGCACCAGACGAGAGAGATTTCTTTGCGCCGTTGGGCCCCACCCCAGTCAGTGCATTTTGTACATTGGATGCCGGCTAGCTAGACTGGGGTTTACTAGGGCCAGTAGGGTCTGTCTACTGGGATTCTCTGCCCTCTCGCCTTCCCTGTCGACGCACTTGGTACGTACACTCTTTCCCATTCGGGCGGGCGTCTGATCTCCAGGGCTATTCCATATGTACCGCTCCTTCCTCTACCTAGCACCGTGCCTTCCAAGGTCCCCTGCTTACAAAGTACGTACCGTAGCTACGAGGATTAGGTACATACATACATACCTGCCCAGGTGCCCAGGTAGCTCATGCCGCCAGGTGCCACCGCCCAGGGTCGACTAGATAATCTGTAGCTTAGGTACCAGGGTCCAGATCTGTTCCAATTATTCTTAATCTCAGGTTGATGAGAGCACAGGTCCCATATCACCTCATAGCACTTACCTTATCTCTCTGACTTGTAAGTACCTCCGCAGGCCAGACCTCTCCTACATATCCTACTTACATACACGCCCACACCACCTCCATACATCTTCCATACCCACAACCTACCTTCATACTTCTCTCTTCAGAGTCAAGAAACTGGAAGACTACTGAAGCCGAACTATCACTACTCCACACATTTACTCCCACGCACATACAAACTCCGTCGTTCTCTGTGCTCGCCCCTACTCAACCACCTGCTCCTCATCACTTATAATTATACTCTCCCGGGTTTGCATCAATTCGAGGCATCCTTACGGACAACTACGATACACCGCCGTCTCTCACCTTGCCAGCTTTGATTTGCTATCCGACTCATTGTGGCATCGCGGGAACCAAAGTCTGACTCTCTGGTGAACAGCGTCCTGCACTCCCGGCATGCAGCCAAACTTTCCTGACGGCTTGCCCGTCCTCTGTTCCTCCACTTACGACGCGGCTCATAGCCAGAATCGAAACTGCGAAACACAATCAACGGGCGGATCAGCAGACATTCCCAGGACGGACTCTTACTACATACCCTCGCCAACTTCGCAACTTACCGAAATAGGCCAGCAGACCCAGCCGCAACCCTCGTCATCAAGCTTCTTCCCTCACCCCATCAATACGTCTGTTGCGACGTACAATCACCCCCAGGTTCACTCAGCCAACTCTTCACAGGGTGTATGGCCCACTCCGCCTTCCACCACTTGCGAAGGAGAAGACTTGGACTGTTATTCTTATCACGGCTCCCCTGCCAGCGGTGCTTGCGGCATCAAGCCCGTTGCACCCTGTTCCGCACATTCTTCGGCACCTAGTCCAGGCGGTTGGTCGCCTCCAGAGCCCCAGCAGCAAAACTACCCGCAGCCGCCCCTCAAGGAGTCTGGCCATATGCCGACTCCCCACTTTCGTCATTACCCTTCGCTGCAGTACGACCAGCAGCTACACGTCCACATGGCCTACGATGACCCTAACTTCCCAAGCGCCAACTTGGAAACAGGTGCGATGGCACAGCAAGAAGTGCCTACCATTGTCTCAAGTGCAGCTGAATCTAACCCAGCCGCAGTCAACGAGCGCGAGTCGCCGAGGCCGAAGCAGGAGAGCCCCGAAGGAAGGAAGACGGACGAGCCTTATGCGCAACTAATCTGGAGGGCGTTCTTGAGTACCCCGACACGCTCGATGACCCTACAAGAACTCTATCAATGGTTTCGCGACCATACTGACAAGGCCAAGGACGACGAAGATAGTAGGAAAGGCTGGATGAACAGCATTAGGCACAACTTAAGCATGAATCAAGTAAGTTTCTTTTACATCCCTGATTGTGTCTGGGGACGTCACCAAAGTTTGTATTGCTTGCTGTTTGGCTAGATGACTAACTATCTGCTTCCAACAATAAGGCATTTGCTAGACGCGATCGCAAAGTGAAGCCTAGTGGTGGCCTTACTGATTCTGGAGAGATGAAGACCATTTCCGAATGGGTTCTGGAAGAATGGGCGGTGCATGGAGTGCAAAGTACGACACGATACCGCAGTAAGGGGACTTCCACCCGTCGTGGCGGACTAGGCTCTCGCTCGCGGGGCCGCGGCAGCTTATCAGGGCGAGCGAACTCCGGCCGCAGGGGCGGCGTAGCCGCTAGCAATTCAAAACGGAATGCAGCAACACGAAAAGCGATGATGGACCGCCACAATCATACATTGGCATTTCCCAATAGCAGCAATGGAAATATGCACGACCCAATGCATAGCATGAGTTACGACCATCGCATCGGCCTTCACTATTCTCATCATCCTGCTCCAAGGGGCGACACGATGGCGCCTCCGGATCCAGGCCACGAGGGCATGATGCTAGCGACAAACCCAATACAGGCTCCGGTGCTACCAGCCACTGACGCAAGTCATGGGTTCCCATTCGCGCATAATGTACCTCAGTACAGTCAGGGTAACCAGCAACCAGTTTATTCACTCGAAGACGTCGCCGGAATATACCAGAGTCAACAAGCGCCTGTTCCGATGCAGGGAGGCCAGGGATTAGCACCGGGAATGCACACAGACCTGAATGCTTTATTCGAAGAGCCCGAAGAAAGTCGCAACCAAAGGATTGCATTTTCTTACTGGAGTGATCCAGCGGCGGGCGGCCCCTACCACTCGTAGCGATGCTACGTAACAGGGAATGACCAGTCAACTTATAATTTTGGAGTCTGCCCTATGATATGGCGGTACACATTCACGAGCCAAATCTATAAAAAGGAAAAAAGGAAATGGGAAAAAAAAAGACCACGGCATGGACACAGCGAAACGGTTCAACCATTATTTTGGATCTAAAAAGCAAGCGTCTCAAATCTTGGCTCCATCATCTTACCCAATGATCATGCTACTGAACGAAAAGAGAAAAAGCGAATGGGATTTAGCGAATATCACGTCACGATAATACTCCTCGCTAACATGGATGGGCATCGTCGATATAGGGTCCATTGTCACTACGATCGGCGAATTAGTGACGGCACTGAAATATGACCAATAATATCCGATTTATTCGGATTTATCTACGTTGCCGACAAAGATGAGGATCTAAGCGCACGACCCGAGATAGTATCCATGGCAGGCTCGAAAGCTTCTGGAGCTATTGTCATGCGGTCGCTCTGCTAGTAAGCAAGACCTAACCCAACATGGTGAGAATATAGCAGAGTAGTTAATCAGCGCAGAAGTTATTATACCCAACCCTATCATAGGTATTCTCTACCTATGTATAACAAGGGAGCGCCATTGTTTTTCGAGACTTATCATATTCCACGGAGATCCCGTTTAGCGACAATTTCCGAGCATCGTTGTTCCTCATTTCCATTTCATTTTCCAAACTCTTTTTTCCTCCTTCTGCCGTGATTTCGCGAATACATGTTTCTATACTTCCCCGCGACCCTATCTATTCTTGATTTTCTCTAAATACCTCCTCCTCCTCCACTTGCATTGTTCTTTTCCAATCGCCACTTCATTGCATTTCCATCATTATGATTTATCGATTTGCACGAGGGCATGAACGTCGGGGTGGGAGGAAGCGAGTCGACTCAAAAAGGAATTATCATGGAATAGAGGAGCGTGTGGTGTTGGGGGCCGGGCGGTCAGGACGCGGATACCACATTCTGAATTATTTTCATGCGCTGAATTTTTCTACGGGAGGCTATGGTTGGGGCTCATTATGCCAGGGACGTAGGCCGACGAGCGGGCGGAGATGTATTCACGGCGGAGGGAGGATAGGTGATACTGGTAACTACTGCATTGTGCATCTGGATACTAGGTATTGGGTAGGGAGGTTCACCGACCTTGCAACGGAAGGAGGATGGCACGAGGCACGAGGTGCGTAGAGTGTGCGCGCGCGCTCACTCTGTATCGTTGTATTACCTACAGTACGCTACAGTACTCCAACAATGGAAAGCGACTTGAGTTTCTATTTTGATGAGTCCTTGTGTGCCCAGTTCATTTCTACAGTACCTCATGGTGCAGGCTGGGCGGCTGACGCCATTGGCTGGCTGGCTGACAGCCCTCCCAAATTAAGTTAGGGGCCTCCTCCCTTATCCAGACTGTCGGGTCGTGGATCGGCGGCGTTGGTGAGAGGGGGTACCGGGGGTCGTAGACCGTTCTTATGGCAGCTCCACCTCGACTTACCAAGTCGGGCATGGTTCGCTGGGATGGGCAGGATAGGCAGAATGGACAGGGTGCGCAGGATGCGATGGGTGGGCAAGATGAGAATGGAGCGCCGAACCGGGATTAGCAGGGGTGGCGTGTCGGCGGAGATCTTGTTGAGCGACTCTCTTGTTTCAATCTCGGATTCCTGGTCGATGGCCCCAACTATACAAGGTAGGGGTACCCTCGGCACCGGGGGAGGCCATAGACATGCTGGACAATGCAAATGGTCTGCCAACCTGCATGTCGTGAAATTTGTGGGGTAGTCGAGACCTTTGCCTTTATTCCTCTGATCGGTGCAGGGGTACTGGTACGGTACTCATCAACGCATTTCTGTAGGCTACAGACGACCAGGTTGCGAGTCGTAGGATGTCCGGCCAAGTCTATTGGCAGCGGCACTACAGCCAAGCTGTGGTGGCCTGAGACTCTCGTAGACCTTGCCACTTTCGGGGCTACCTGGTTACAATTATGTCGTCCCCATCACGAACCTGATAACTGCCTGGGTAACACTGCCTACCCCAGAAAGCCCATTGGCATTATACAGATGGCGTAACGCGGAACAAGGCGAATATGCAAGCGAGTCATTTGGGACCTGTATACCCCCAGGTGTATCTCGCGCCTGGTATGGAATTATCAAGATCGTCTAGACAAATAGAGAAAATTGACAATAAAATCAGGCCTTCCAATACGGCGTCCTCTGTCCCAGAAAAAGATGTCCTGAGACAAGCTTCTGACACAGGGCTACTAGTGCTTACCCAGACACAACGGTTTTATTCTTCATGGACTCAGACTCGCGTGCTTGTGGCTCTAGCCCAGCCTTCTCCCTAGCCTTCCGTCGCGTGTCTATCCTTGCGTGGAGACGGGAGTACCTTAATAAAACGAGACATGTATTTGATAGTAGTAGTAGTTTGTTAGGTCTCCATCTAGATAATCGAACCTAACTATTTACGGTAGAAGATATCCAGGCACGCGCGCAAGTAGGTCTTCGGACACAAAGGCGAGAAACGCTTCTGCGTGATACCACGCATAGTCAAGTCACGGAGGCCCATCAGACGATGCGGGTAATGCTGGGCCTACAGGGACATACCCGACTCCCTAATATCCCGCGAGTTGTTTCTCGCAGACCTCATTTGCGGCCGCGCACAAACTCCACTTAAACTGAAGCCCGCGCTCCCAACTCCGGCCCAATAGAGTAAAAGTCTTCGTTGTAAGGCGACGGCAAGTTCTCTCGCTTTTGCGATTGAGGGTAGTAGGATAGTATTAGGCCACCTACACAGAGAGACGCCGCCAAGAAGCATTTGACGACGACTCGGTACATCCTGGCTCCTTACCGAAACGTAGCAGGAGCACATACACACACACACAATGTAAATTAGCCCTAACAGCATCAAAGGTACACGATGGCTAGGTAGTTCGTGGCAGGGTTGCCGGTGTACTTTTGAAGATGGGGGGCTTCCAAACACCGATAGATATCCAAAAGACGAGACATCCATTCTAACCCTTTCTCCTCTAATACTGTGGCACGCAGTGGCGGGCTGGACGTAGACCCTCTCGCACCACATCCATCATGGTACAAGACCCGAGATTTTGGACCCATCCAAGGCCCATGATCCTCGCCGTAAATGACGTGAAAGGAGGGGCGGAGGACGATCAAAGCTTGGAGCAACGGGGAACGGGAAAAGGGCATCAGTTGGCCCCAAGGCAGAGAGAGATACTAGGTTAGCGAGTTGGGAAAATGCCTCAAGTCGGTGCTGCCATGTTGATCATGCTCGTCTTTTTTCATATCGTGCGCTGGTTCGGTGGAGTCTTACGAGTACATGATGAGAAGGGGGAAGGGGAGGGGGGGGAGGAAATTGGAATATCATCATGATCGTCTTGCTAGCTAGCTATTGATACTACTTGCATGGCTGCTGCTACCTGCTACGCACGAAGGCATTTCAAGACTACCGCTGACTGACATGTGGTGGTGCAGAAGGGAGTGGAACCCTTAATTTCTCCCCTAGACTTCTCTCTCTCTCCCATGCACGTTCTTCTGCGTGTAACGGACGGGCTATGCGTCTTCGTCCGTCATGGCCCTCATTCGTTCGTAGTCCATTCATAATCCTTCAATAGTACACGCATTTTTTGGATCTGTCCACACCGAGTCCTCGAATAGTTTATCCGGTGTCTGGGGAACAGCTACGTGCTTAAGGATACTCTATCTCAGGCCTGGGCTAGGCTGAGAAGAGAAGCTCGCGCCTGGTGGACCTGGCTTGTGCTTACACGCCTATGCCTATGGGGGAGACGCACGCATGCAATTTTTTTTTTTTTCCCTCTCTTCAGGGGGTGACCTAGCGCCGGCGGTCCATACTGGTCCCCCATTGTTGTGAAGCTAGCGTCTCGCCGCCCCCTAGAACTAATCTCTTGAAGAAAAGAAGAGAGACAAAGAGGTAAACAGTAAAAGCCAGCCCAGTGTCAAGTCTAGGCTCCGCAAAGGTACCACCAGCGCTTTTCACAGCCCCCGCCTCTTCCCCAGAGTGGACTTAGGAAGCATGTCTCATTCTCTGTCTCTCTCTCTCCACACACACGACATACCCATACAACCCATACACATACACACAAATGCGTCTCCGTCCACATACACACGCACACACTGCACTGCACTGCACCGGGGGGCGGGATTCCATGCGTTGCAAGGCCGAGTAGGTGCGTCTATTCTTCTGCCCGCTAGAGCAGAAATCTTGCCGTTTTGAACTACCGCTGCAGATGACCACATGCCCCCCTCCGGTTTATTTTTCAAAAAACGCAAGTACCTAAACCTTAGCCTTACGTACCTACCTCTCTACCTAATTCTACGTGGTCCTCGTCGGACAAGGCGTGGCTGTGTGCCTTCTTGCGCGCGGGTGACGGGCGAGCTTATTCGACGCGCACCCGCACACATACTTACACATATACGCAGGTATCAATGGCACGGTTGCTGAGTTGATGTCGTGGTTGTGGATGTGGTTGTAGGCGGACAGTGGCTAAGCTCTCGAGTCTAATGAAACCGAAGCGAAACGAAACGACAACGAAACGAGGCGAGACCGAACGAAACGAACGACTCTATTTGATAACAGCCAAGAGGCCTGTGGCAGTGAGCTGGGGAACAAAGAAACATAGAAAAAAAAATAAAGAAATAAAGGAGGTCGGTAGACGCGGCAAGTGTCGCCAAGTAGCACAGTTCCAACTACATCGACATCTACATTTGCGTCCGGCGCCAAGAGGAGGCAGTTCTTCCGTTGGGTAGGTTGCTGCTTTGCATTATTCTGTAGATATGAGGGGCGTCCTTGGTAGTTTTCCTCTCTCGTAGATAGACACTGAAACCGAAAATGAAAATTGAAAAAAAAAAAAGTGCCGGCTGACGCGGCTGCACTAAGGGGGGAACTGGCGGAACACATCCAAGGTCGCCGACCAACGACCGTTTCCGACGACCATACATGAAGTTGCCAAAAACATCTGATCGTTCACCTTTCGACAGCCCCCTTTCCCGCCACCCCATGCTCCTGCAAGTGATGTCGGCCGAACGTAATGCTTTCAGAGGTTTACGGCTCGGATTTGAGAAGAAGCAGCAGCATGGGTGGCCGATGACCACATCATGCTGTATTTAAGTACGTAATTGGTGATGGGAGCTGCGTCTACGTTGGAGTAGAAGCTCGTAGCGGAAGCTTGGGAAGTAGGTATGCTGCGCAGCAGCAGCGGCCTGCACAGGCTTCATAATATCCGCCTGCATGAAAGCAGCCACCTTTCGTTCCGCATATGGCGATCGTCACTTGTCGCCCGCATAGCTATCTAGGTATATCTACGGGTATGTAGGTAGGCGTCTAGGCGGTCCAGGTAGGTATGCATTCATTCATTCATACGAGTCAGGGTGGCGTCGCGGATGTGTCTAAAAGGAGAACCGGATGTCCTGTCCCGGACACAGCTACTCGAATAACAGAGCTGAGAGGGAAACCATTCCGGTATCCCGCCAGCCGGGGATTTTCTGTCTGTATGTATGTGACAAGTTACCTACCTCTACCCAACCTACTTGTCGGAGATTTTGTCCGGAATGGAATAGGACAGGCCACATGGGATATTATCTCGAGAGTTGGCGCGGTTAGGGGGAGTTACTGCGATGAATGAATGGGGCGGCGTAAATGCGCCAACGGATTTCTTCCGCTCTCTCTCTCTTACGACCTTCTACGTTGCTCAGCCCGGGCACCACCCGGACCATACCCAGGGAAGGTTACCTAATTACAAGACCCCTTGTCAGTTGTCAAAAAATCTGTCCCATCCTAAAGGCAATCCGTACCGATTCCCGGTGACGCCTCGACACAAGTTCTTATCAAGTCGGTAAGATTCCCTGGGCTTACCGTAGCATGGGAAAAGGGAATCCTATGGTCGCTTGCGTTATCTTGATTTGATCAAGATGGGAAAATCTCGATTTAGGTAGGTGATAGTTGACCGATTGACCAATCTGTACATGTATAACGATCTATTGGGAGAGTTTGGATGCCGCGTGGGCGGGCTGTTTCGAACCAGGTAGCTGGAATTTGTGCTCTGGCCTTACCAATTCTTTCTTTTCTTTTCTCGTCAGGCCTCAACGTGGCTTATCGGGTTGATTTACTATTGAATTTGTTCTATGTAGGAAATTTTACTTCATTGTGATAATATGCTTTTTGTATAGGTCTAGACATTCTAGACATTGATGGCGAGAAGAATCATGTTTCGGCTGATGTCCTTTCGTCTAAATTGTCATTGCTCATGGCATAACCCGTGGGTTCTTGCCTTGCCGTATTTCCCCTTCCGCGTAGCGAGACGGTTCGGGTTCGGGTCTATCGATCACAAAGTCTCTGCGTTAGGCTCGTACAAGCCGGACAGTGTCATATACAGTGGGTAGCTAAGATCAAGAAATCGCATCAAACGATCTGGCGGTTCACATACACGTAGCCCCCGCGTTGCCATGGCATTCTGGCATTCTGGCATACCGTGGTTTAATCTTTCCTAACGTGGATGGTAGCTCAAACCGGGCAGACTTTTTAAGTAATCGGGATTTGAAATACTTCCGTCTTTGGGTTGAGGGATCACAGAGGGTCTGGCATTCTACTACCATCCCTACCTCTATTGGGCATCGTTGGCGCACGCACGGAGCCCAGAGAGGTACAGAGTGCTGGACTTAGGACCGCAGAGCCTCTTTTACGTAGCATTCAATATGACCATCTTGGTATAGTTAGTCATGATGTAACCTCGCTTCTCAATGACATCTGTCGTGACCCGCCTGACGTCTCACAAATGCGAACTGTTAAACCTCTCGAGCTCTTAATTCGCCGGAGGATTTATTTTGTGGCCCTTTTCTTGCAGAAGACTATACAACGTAGCCGTTTGTACTCTTGTCTCGGAGAGCTAAGGGCTCTAATTAAAATTACTGTGCTGAGGGACAAGATATCTAAGTACGCCTCTTTGTATAACCTCGCGACTTTTGGGAGGATCAGGAGCCACTCAGACTTTGGGTAGAATATTGAGCCACCTTGTGGCCTAGACACCCAAGAGTCCTACATCACCATTACCAGGTCTCAGTCGTCACCTCCTTGCAGATTAATAATAATTACTCGACGAGCTACAGAGACATAGCCCTACCGCTGGAGTCCTAGCGGTATTTCCACTAAAGGACTGCAAGCTGCTAGCGCTGTTTGCTCATGAACCTGGGGGGTTTCGGTCGACCAAGCTAATGCCTGTATTTTAGAGGGTCGGTAACTAAACTCATCTAGTCACCCCTTTGGAATTAGTGTCACGGATAGACATGACAACACACCTTCTTTCTTTTCTTCTGCCCCTCGTGTTCTGTAGCGGAACGTCCCTTTCTAGCTGTAGGTGAGATATGAGATACCGTAGCTAAGGGACGAAAGACGCCGGCCGGCGCGTATTACGATGTTTGCTACTACGCGGCAATGAAGGACGCGGGAGGCGCCTATATTAGGGATGAAATAAGGGCTAGGTGTAGGTCAACTGACGCACATGTAGGTAGGTATAGCTATAGCCTCTGCGTCGCAATTCTAACTAAACTTCCTTTCGGCTCCGAATGTCCAGACGATTAAACACCCTAGATCGAGCAGAGGAATCCTTCCGCATTTTTCAACGGCTAACCAAAACTCTTACGCGAGAGATATTCCATTGGCATATTAACATGTATAATTCGACCTATGAAATCACGATGGGTGATTAATACAAGCTGCTTATGTGTCGATACGTCCGTAAGTTGGCAGCCGGATGCGTTAGGAAAGAGATCGCGAGCTTTCCAGCAGATCGGTGATCTGCCCCTGAGCTTCATATCATTAAATGAAGTTAATAAACCGAACTATGGGGTATGCAAATTGTCTCTCCGGTCAAAATAATTTACATAGGGCTTATCATATTCGTGGTGCGCCCTTTCAACCCCAACCGTGCGCTCTGTTTGCAACATAGGATAGCAGAGAAGCTTAAAACTTGAGTCTCAGATTTTTTTGACGCCTTGGGACGAGACATACAGTGCTCGGGATGCTCCGAGGTTAGGTAAAACGTGGGCCTGTATTGACCTAGTGCAGCTATTGACAAACTTTTTGAACTCCCGAACCATACCTAGGTAGCCATCTAGACAAGAGCTAGACTAGCTCCTCCACCCGAGGATGCATGATGCTGAAAACTACGATTTCAGCCTTGTTCGATGATGCATCTACACAAGCGCGGGATACCTTAACGGGCCTTTCCCCGTTCGAAGCCTCCAGGGGCACAGGTCACGGACTTCCGACGTACACCATGGTGTTGATTTCGCAATACAACTTAGCTACCTACCTGTCTCCAGAGCCCAGAGCTCAGCGCTATTGACGTAGTGCCTTAATCAGCCCATCTCCCCCCGCCAGTTAGGTAGCCACCTAATTTCACAGCTTGTCGCAGTGCCCAATTGCTGAAAAAGCACTGAGAGACCGCTAAGTAACAACTGCTAAGAAACGAAAGCACCATACAGAAAAAATGAAGAAGACTATTGGTATGAGCTTCCTAACCTGAAAAGCAGCTCCTAGACATGACGAATTATGATTTAGGCCTCGTGCTATGCTCATCTATGCGAGACCAGCTGCTGGAATACATCTTTTGCCCGTCCGCTATCCGACAGGCACTAACCTAGTGTCTCTGCCCTCTAACCAAGTGCCGTGGGCGGTTGACGCGCTACTAACACCACCACCACTACTACTGACTACCTCCTACTGACGCGTTGAATGGTCACCCCCTTTCCTGGTCCTCCTCCGCCCCATCCTGCGCTCCTCCCCTCTCGTGTTTGGTAGGTCCAAGTGAGTACCTACGTAGTAGCGTTAGAGGAGCTGCTAGTCCTTCCCCCGACCTAATCTTCTGCAAAATCTGTCGTGTAACGAGCGAAATAGTCGTATTTTGTGGGTAACAGCTATGGGACTGCCTCGGCTACATGTGGTTAGAAAAAAAATATCTCGTAGTAGAGAAATCTCTAGGGCCATCAGTTGATCCAGTCTTCCCCCTCGACCTGTGATTCCTGCTATCATCCTAGTAGTTAGAACAGCATGGAACAACTCTTCGAAGGTTTTGCGCAGATCTCGTTACATGGCTTTCCTCGTCAGGTTTTTTGTGTCCTGCGTATCCCAGGAAGCTAGGCGAGTCGGCTTGGCGTCGCTAACATGACATGGTGGCTGGGGAGGGGGATTGGGGCGATCTCCCAGCTCTGGGGGCTCTGGGAAGAAGGAGTAGTACGCCCACGCACCAGGGATGAAGCTCCCCCAGCCCTGAGAGGCCTGGCCGTTGGAGACTCGCTCTAGGGGCCTTAGCGCCCGACCGACTATCCAGGTCCCTGAAAAACATCGCCCGGGACTCTGGTCGCCCCCATGTATTCAAAACGAGCGAGACCTACTACCGGTAGTTAATCCTGCTTGGTGCTAGGAGGCCCAAGCGCCCAGAGTGTCATGGTATGTATTCCTTATTGTTGCGCCCAGTGGCTATAAGCACCACGTGGTGACGCTCGTAACACCTTCCTAATGATACTAGAGGGCAATAAAGGTGGAGGAATCTGGCAGTTGGAGGATCTTGCGAATATAACTTGCATCAAGGTTGTTACCCACAGGATACGCACGTATCGCATTCTAGCCCTTTCAGCGTTCCACCTGCCGGCCTAGGAAGTGAAAGGGGGGGATGGTGGGCAAGATCCTTCTGACAGTGTGAGTTGCTTGGCAGGAATAGGTCTCTTTTTTCCCTCTCTCTATTTCTCCCCATGGCATCAGGGTCACCCTTGTGCGCTGTCGGCAAAGATACCGACCCACTAGGAAGCACTGAACAGGAGGTCCTAGTTGACGTTTAAGCTAGGTAGTCCAAGACTAGGTGAGTTAGGGGAGTTAGGGGAATTACAATTGAGGCCCGTTTTATGTCAACGGCCAAGCTAGTGCCCAACGTTACATGTTCGTGCCACCGACAGTATCTACATTACCTACGTTCCTACCTAGGTAGATACTTACAATACCTACGTACCTGGCGACCACGACCACGACCATGCCCATGGGGCAGAGGAGGCGGTGGTTGACGGCGCCGCTGATGGGTGGCTTTTGTTGGTGCGGTGCCCGTCTCGGCTTTCAAAACGCGCCCAATTTCGCCTTGTCGACCTTGGAAAAACCAGACCGGCTGGACGGGGCGCGCAGATATTGCGCATGCCCTATGAGTCACGGGGCCTGGCAGTGGGCGTCGTTCCAGCCCGTGCGCGCATTTCGATATCTCTCTCTCTCTCTTTTCTCTCGCAGCATCTGTATCTGTATCTATCTGTATAGCACCCCGTCCCAAGAGGCGGGGGACGTCACGTAGTCCACGGTCGCACACGCACAAGGAAAGACATTGAATGTCACCAAACGCCGAACAAGAGCAACCTGGAAGTAATAGGCAGGTCCATGCATGTAGCTATCTACCGAAATGTCCCGAGACTTGCCCTGATTCAGATCTATATGGTACCCGTGCGCTTGACTGCTTAGCTAGAAGAGATTTAAAGACAGAATAGGGAAAGACACACACTTCTCTCTCCACGTTTCGGGGGGGGCGTAGCAATGTACGGGAGCGGAGCGAAGTTCCAGCGGTCAGGGGCAGTGCCCTGTACCACGTATCTCTGATCAACGTCTACAACAAGAAGACACGGACCACAGAGATACGTACGGGTGCCGCAGAGCGCGCGCGAGAGAGAGAGAGGAGAACGACTGCCTAGATAGTTGCGTAACGTTGCCGAGAGGTGGGCTATTGGTCTATTAGAGGGACCCCTAAATCTCCCTCATACCGCGCGTACCTCCGTCCGCTCATACCTACCTACCTAACCTACCTATCACCTTGTGTGCCATGGATAGGTAGGTACCGGAATGCCAAAATCCCGGTCGGCCGACCCCTACCCCCCCGTCTTGGTAGTGCCCATGTACAAAGAACCACCAACCGCAGCTTCTGAATTTCTGCATCGAAGCTGAGTGGACGAGTAGGGGGAGGGCATTACTTACAGACCCGTTCGTATCCTGCGTTAGCACGTACTGCCTCCGGCCTAAGCAGGACTAGTTCTGGTTATACAGCATTGAGTAGTCGCGCAGAGCTAGCAGGTAGCTAGCTTCCAACCATGCTAGTCAACTTACGATGCCACACCATACCGCCCTCCTTCATGGTTGGTCGGGCGATGTTGGCGTTCGGCTTTTTTTTTTTCGAGATGGATCGTAAAGCTACGCCTCCGTGGGCTAACAACATAGGAGGTCGCCATAGCCTTCCTTCTGCCCCCCATGTCGTAGCACGTTAGGCCAGATGAAGTTGCCTTGTATACCCCTTGGGGGGCACTGTTTCGTGGAGCAGCCTCGTCGGGTGAGGTCATCATATCCAATGGATAACGTGCCGCACAACGTGGGCTTAATTGGTCATCCACCGGCGCGATGGCCAGCAAAGCGATTTGCGAATAGAGGACCCGTTTGACCGCGAGCTACTCCTTTGACGTAGGTAGAGGATTCTGCCGGTCCCCTTGCCTGGTGCAGATCAGATCCTTCTTGATAGAGTGTAACAGAAGCTTCCACCTGACCCCTGCTGTATATTGCTGCGTCGTCTAGCTTGAATCACGATCACCGGTACCTAAGTAGGTAGGCGGACCAGAACGGATCGTCAAGAGTTGCCGTAAATATTGTCTTTGACGTGGAATTAGACGTAGCGTACTATACGAAAGTGGAAAAGCTGGCTTCTCGTTAGTTAAGGGATAGTAGCGCCGGCAGAGGGCGCGTGTGTGTAAACATTCAACACCATGAGCTAGCCGCCCCTGACGTAGAAAGCTGTTCTATCTAATCCTCAAATCAAACTCCTAGCCATGCAATATATTCAAGCCACCCAGCCTCGTATCAACGTGTAATCCCCTAGATACTCTACCTAGTTGTATGGGATTCGCTCAACCCGAAATGAGGGTATTCTCACGATGCTCCCTGGCTATAGTTTACTCTACCTCTTCCCCCTTATTTCGAGCTCTACCAATGATTTTGACAGATTTTCCGACACAATGTCCAATGGAAAGTGAGCTCTATAGATTCAGGGCTGCCTTCGTCGTCGTATTCTCGTGAAGTGGTGTAACCCTACAGACATTAGCACGCCACCTACACCTTGAGTTTCAAATAAGATGATCCTACGATTCCTCAAATAGAATCCATGATTTCACTACGCCGTCGCTTGCATGCCAAGCTTTCATTAGCCTATTCTCTGGCGATCTCCCATTATTGAACGCGGCTATTGTAAACTAGATTCGTGCGTTTAGCTCCTCACTAGTCCTGGTTTCTGTAAGGGGTCCCCTTTGGCGCTCTTCGAAGGGATGGACCGCGAACCTTAGTAGACGACAGAAGAGAGTACGCGTTCTGTCTCACAACACTAAGCAATGCGGTTTCATGCTAATCAAGGAAGTCTAAAATAGCTTCAAGGAGTGCTGTGCAGAAAAAGGTGTGGCATCCAATCTCGAGCGCAATGACAACAAGGCTTAGTCGTAGTCCATTACGATCTAAGAGGATTCTGCCCCATGTCAGTAGCGCAAACAATAGACTGGCTTCAGGTGGCGCTGTGAGAATATGTCGTATTCAATCTCGAGAGTGATGATAACATGGGTATCTACTTTGAACGCCAAGCAATTCAACCCTAAATGTGAATCAAAATCTCCTCTTCTTCTTTGTTGGCGCCGCCGCCTTGCGTTCAAGCTCCTTTGCTAACTCGGCTCGCCTGCGTTCAGTCTTCTGTTCCTCAGTCTCGGGTTCTACTATTGTCGCTGGCGAATCTGATCGATGTCGCTTCCCATCTGGCCCAGGCTTCTTCCCGATGGTTCCAAGCTTTCGCCCTGTAGCCTTTACCGGGCTCGCAGCAGTTTCGGGGCTCGCCGCTTCGGGAGTCACCACATTCGGCTCCTGTAACGGCTCTGGGGTTATGCGGGGTTTGGATTTGCCACCTATTCGCCCTAACCCGGCCTTCCTTCGCTGAACCGGGGCAGGGGATCGGGCCTTGGAAGGCCCGTGACCATTCTCCTCGGACTCAGAGCCCGATGCTGTTTCATCGTCTGCTTTAGATGGCGGCGGGACAGGGGATGAAGACATTGCCAAAGGAGGCGATGACTCTTTAGATTTTCCAAGCGTTCCTATTCGAGTATTTGATCGTGCTTGGCGCTGTGACTGCACCGGTTCAGTATCAGACTCTGAGGGTGTTTCGTCGTCATCGTCGGCGGGGACAGTACGAGAAGATTGGCTCGCCGAGGTGTCCCAAATAGCTTTCTTCTTATTGCCAACATCCCCAATTCGTGAACGGGGCTTTTCTTGTGATGGAGCAGGATGACTATCAGGGACTTCCACTGAGCTATCATCGTCATCCGTGGAATCATCAGCAGCTTTTGGGTAAGCCTGTTTTCTTCTGCGAGACTGCAGGTCAGGTGGGGTAGCCTGCACCTGGAAGTCATCATCATCCTTCTCCTCGCTTGTCTTCGCACCTGGCGAAGGTGTATTTTGGGCTTTCTTCGGTGTCTCCTTTTGAGGCCTGATTGCGACTTTTGGGTGAGAGTCAAGTTTAGTCCACCAGTCGTTGAGCTGGCTGGAAGGGGTGACCTCCGCATCTACGCTACAGTGCAATCCTGTTTGCACAAAGACTTCATGAATTAGGGACGACACGTCCTTGGGAGGCTGCTGGTTGGCAGCGATACTTGATTTCCAGTCGTCCTCATTGAAAACTGCAAGACCCTTAACCTTCTCCTCGGCTAGTGCTCGAGAAGGTTTACGTTTGCCAGACAGTGAGTTGAAGACATGCTCCAATCCCGTTTGGTTGGCCTCCAATTTGTCAACCAGCTTTGTGATCACGGCATCCTTCTCCCTGAGCCTTGCCATGAGGTCTTCGATCTCCATCGTACGTGCATGATGGGCTTGGATGAGAGGTAGGACAAGTTCAGAGGCTAACCCAACCGGCGGACATTTGGTCAAGTAGATAGGCCACTTTAGCGGCTTGAGCGGGCTGGGTAGTACACACGTGACGTGGAGGACCAGGCAGCCATCAGAGGACTTATCTGCTGACGAGGCAGAGATGCTGAGACTGGTGCTATCGTGGTCTGGTAACGTGGGATCGAAGGCTGCGCTGAGCTTCTGGAGAAAAACAGCCCATTGATTGAGATCACCGTCACTCAAGTCGATGCTTGTATTCACCTGTAGGCTTCGCAACAGGATACCCCTTCTATCAAGGTTCTCCACCCATACGTTGGCAAGATCGGTGACGTGAATTGTGTAGGACGAAGAGGCGAAGCGCGGTGAGATCATGAGAGCCGGTAAGTCTGGAAATGCCGGCAATGGATGCCATTTTGGGCCAGACGCCATTTCCGAAAGGTGCCCGAGGCCTAGCGGAAACCCAGCAGGCTCAAAAAGAAATAATCGCTTGGAGGGAACAATATGAGATATGAGAATATTACAAGAAATATCATCAATGTATACCTAGCGTCGAAAAATTGGAAGTCAAAAATGTCAGATGATGAAGCTCTCAAATGAGGCCACAGAGGCAACAGAGACAACGGAGACAACGGTGACAGCAGGTATCGAAGGCGATGGTGAGATGGTGAGACGCGCACAGTGTCCCCCCACTGCAGCCTAGCCGTCGCACAGTAAGGTCACGTGCGACAAAGTTTACGTAATCCGTAGCTCAAATTCACGATGCCTGACCGCAGATTCGGACCTGCCCCGGCTTGCCCTACATTTTCTTCATTTTCTTCATTTTCTCCAGCTAGTTCGATATCTTCGAGATGCACCAACTACGCGCGTAGATAAGGCATCGTCGGCAAAGCCGGTTACATCTCTGCTGTCCCTATCCTAATGGACCGACTTAGACGAGCGCGGATCCTGGAGAAGCCGAGCGATGAGCGTTAGAAGCCTTCTGGAACGTTACCTCGTTGACGCCTCGCCTGCCGTCGTATATTACATACCTATATTATATTAGTATATTGGTATATTAGTTTATCAGCTCGCGTCACACCTTCGCGGCGCACCTTCGCGGCGCACCCAGCCGCATCGACGGCAGTTATCCTTCCGCGGAGGCTACCTGCACGCAGTGCCGTGTCATCCTATCGCATGCATTAGCGTGGCCGAACCGGGACATCCCACATGGTCAGAATCCATCGTCTGTGTCGGAGATTATCCCCGCTATGCCGTGGGGAGTAATCCAGTATCTCGTCGGGAGCTCACAGTCTCTCTCCGCGATACTTGAGCAAGAGAACCCATCCCGTCAAGACGATCTTGTGTACTTCGTCTCTGACTGCCATCGCCCCCCGTGTAACCGTCGTCCCACCTTGGACACGCATGCCCATCCAGTCAAGCCGCCCGACTTACCGACATCTAGTTGACTTTGCGTAGGTACCCATGCGGCCGACCCTAGATACCGAGGTATCTCTCAAATAGAGAACCTAGGTTGAAGGAGCGAGCTTCCACCAGATTCAAGCCGACGTATCATAGGAGGTATCCGTAGGGCCGCTTTATTGTGGTTCAATACACAGAAACCCCCACGACAGTATCAGCAACGTTATACAATTCCTCCACATCATCCATAGATGCCTGAACGCCCGACAAGTAATGGACTTGTAGCGAGGATGCTACATCCATTCCATAATTAGTGTGTAATCTACCGCCTTACTAATTGAGTCTGATTAGGTGCATACCTCTACCTAGCGGGCATTCGGACTCCCAGCGGAGAAATTTCGCTCCGTTTGGTTCTTCGATTGCATGCCCCTTTCACATCATCATCTAAGTGTAGGATAGCATACAAAGAACTATTTCAGCGGGACCTTACGTGCCTATATAATACTCCAGGTAGGTATTAGAGGGAAAAGATCAGTAAACCTACTTACAGTACCTAGGTACCTAGTATATGGATACATGTGCACGGGCCGCGGGCCATAATGTGTGGCGTGGCGGGCGCAGCTCGCTGAGATAAAAACGGCCCAACTTTCTTCTTGAAGATGCTTACATCATTCTTCATCACCAGTGTTTGGAATAGACAAGATGGCTGCACTTCCCACGGAATTCAAGATCGATGAAGCATTAATGCTTCTTACTGGACGAGTAAGAGCAACTTCTGCGAGAGAGCTGATCGTAAAAGCCCCTCTCACGCCAACCGACCTACGTAGCGCGACTTTTCTAAGTGCGGAGACAATTCCAGAAGGAATACCATTCATATTCGCTAGGCATCCTAGCCGTGAGCAACGACGAAAGTTACTTGGGCGGCCAGAAGAAAGCGCAACCCCCCAAGCCGTCCTGAAGCCAGTCCATGTACCATATGATACAGATGTTCAACCACCAACGCCTCCGTCACCTGAGCGGCGTCGTATTCTGGCATCGAAATTCAAAGAAGGTATGCCGTCGGGACCCCCCAGCATGGCTGTCCCCGAGTCTCCCTTCTGCGAAAACAATCTTCCAGTATTAAAGGCTTCGATATCGATCCAGGCCATCGATGGTGAAGATAGTGATCCTACGGAGAACTTGATTGCCATACCAATGCTCTACGATACAGGAGCACCAGCCACAATAATCTCAGAAGAGCTGCTGAGCCCTCAATTCCAAGAATTCCTTTGCACCGATGAGGTCCACTCTCAACAGCCTCGATTGGTACAGGTTTCAGCCAATATTTGTTTCACTAATTCTGTTATTCCTTTGAATCTCATCGCAGTTGTACGACCAAAGGAAAGCATGCCGAATCATTTCAATGGGGTGATTCTAGGCCAAAAAGGCGCGATAGACTCGTTACTTGCGGAAATGGTACCAAGCAACTTCCTGCCGCAATTATCGGGGGAATTTTGGGGTGAAATTCGTATCACCCGCGCCTACGACGTAATTCTGGAGGAAGTCAAGGAGTACTAGTAGATTGTGATTGCATTTGCTCTAGGTATTGTTGGGAGGGTTGTGTACCTAGGTAGTCATACCTACTAGATCTTTGGTTGGGCTTTGCCTACCTTACGAAAAACAAGAATCTTAACACCTCCGTCAATTTTCATCATCTTAATTCTAATTCATTATGGGGCTTGGCACGGACAAATGGACCGCCCGCCACGATGAATGTTCGATTTTGCATGAAAGAGCCCCTTTTGTTTCTGGGGCTCGCTCGAGCCCTCATCTTATAAGACCCACTCAACGCAGAAGGGCAGAACGTCGCGATGAAGCTACATCAGAGTAAAAATGATAAATAACAAGCTCTCAGTGAACTCATGCCTAATACTAGCGGCGAGGCCGCCATTTCTCATCCCCTATTCGAGCCCTCCTTAGAAGCATGGTTGAATTAGCAAGCGCCTCCGCCAGCAATCACATTGAAGTTATCTGAATCAAACTCTTGTCCCTGCAGCAAGGCCTTGCCTTCATTAAATCCATCAGAAGTCTTAAGGTCGGAGACACAGTCCAAATTACCGATGAGATCTAGAACGTAGGTGGCGATGTAGCTACAGTCTCGGCTGATGGGATCAGAGTTGTCGTTGCACATCCAGACCGACGCTCCAATATCACACCACAGCAGAGCACATTTACGGGGACCTGCGGCAACCTCGCAGGGCTGATTGATCTTCTTCAAAAAATCATGACCCCAGAGAAATCTAAGTCTGAGGTCCGGCTTGGTATTCGGAATGTGGCAGATGGTATGAGACTGTCAAGGATGTCAGTGCCGACCGCTTTAAGATTAATTGATAGAATCTCGCCTTGCTTCGCTTCGACAAGCGTCCTCCGGTCGATGGCGTAACGGGTTGGAAATCGTCCCAGGTGAAGTTGGGCTTGATGCCCTGAATCTGTTTGAGGATGCTCTGTAGAGCGTTAGCTTCGAGTTAGAGTTACTATGCCGATCTATTTTCACTGCTCACCGGGAGCGTGCCAATGAATTCCATCGGTTCGCCGCCTGGCTCAATGGCTCCCTTCATGGAGAAGGGAACTTCGGTGTATCCCTCAGGCAGGGAAGCGGTGGAAGTGTTGGCGCCATGATCAACCTACAAGCTTCAGTCAGATCTTGCTGGGGTTCAGGGTTGGTCGTGCCAAGTGCTTACCGCAGCCATCAGGCCGGCAGCAACAGCTCCGATTAGAAGATAGATGACGGTTTTCATCGTGAAGGCTATAGGTATGGAACTCGATTCAGGACAAAATGAAGAGATTAATGGGAATATTATTGGAGATCTCAAACTCGAGGCTTGTGACTTGGCAATCGTAGAAGAGCTGTGCTAGACTTGACTGTCTAAGAGACAAAGTGTGTAATCTGAAAATAGGTATTTCATACTAGCATATTGGATGGATACATGTGTTTCAGAGTCTGGACGGAGCTATGTCCTCAGCGGCAACAGCTTTCGACCCCTTGAGCAAATTAGAGCAGGTAGAATTTAAACTGTATTCCCTTATTAATAAGCGTAACTGCTCAAATTACATGGCCATAGGACATTCCTTCCTTGGTCATCCCGAGTAGACACGTTGATACAGCTACATACGTGAGTGTACATGTGGCAAATGGATGCAAGAAGGGCAATTACTTGCGAGACAGAGTGGAAAGAATAAGGCACTTTGGAAAGTCCAGAGCAGCTTTCCCGAAAAAGCAGAGTCGAAGTCCACTCATGTGCTAAATACAATTTTTCAGACATATCGCAATCACCGCAGAACCCTCAGGCAAGAGAGTGTGTGAATATGTACCTGGTATATTATATATGCAGCTAAAACTCCTTACTATGCTAGAAACAGCCATCTGGCTTATAAACATGCCTCTCATGTAGGCTAGGAGGTAGGTACCTCTACGTAAACATCACCGTATCGTAAACATTACACGTCTAATATCATTTGACGTTACAACTCGCGCCTCGGGTATCCTGCATGCAAGTAGGTTCGAACCAGCCGAACATCGAGCCCCTCTTTTTCATGTAGCCAACGTCTTAGCCCTCTTACTTCCTCTGGCCGCCGATGTGGGTTTCCTCTTACGATCTAGGTTGCGGGGCGTGCTAACCTCCTCTTCCTGATAGTCCGGGTCTTCGTCCTCAATGGGGGGCCTGTTTTCATCGGCTTCTGCGGGATCAATATGCTCGATTCTCTTGCCTACAGTTTCCCCCTCTCTTGGTTTGTGATAGAGACGTGGCCTGAATCCCGCGCCAGGCGCACGCGCCCTCGCAAAGAATTCTTCTAAAGTCTCCTTGTCGATGCCCTCATTTAACCTGGCAATCCGATCAGTGCAGTCGATATTCGCGCCCATCTTTCTTTTGGTTCTCTTGGGGCGATTTTCCTCGTCGTCAGATCGGTTGAAGATTCCAATCCTCACTTCATAGTCGGGTCCTGGCAGTGCTACCTCTGGCTTCTTCGACGCATTAGGGTTCCTCGCCGTTGTAGGCTTAGCCGACGTGTTAGGCTTCTTTGAACCTGATTTCTTGGAGTTCTTCGATGCCCTCGTACTTTTTCCTCTTCGCCCTGTTTTAGGGGGTTCGGGAGATGGCTCTAGAGGCTCCTCATCCTCTTCAGGTTGGTCGTCTTCAGATTGGTCCCCCTCAGGCGGGTCGCCGCCAGAGCCGTCTTCATCGTCGTCTTCATCGCCGCCTTCATCGCCGCCTTCATCGCCGCCTTCATCTCCGCCTTCATCTCCGCCTTCGCTAGGGGGTCCAGGCGGGTCAATAGGCTCTCCATATACTTCGTTATCGTCCAGATTATCATCTTCTTCCGAATCCTCATCGGATTGAAGTGGTTCTACCCACATGATGGGCTGCCCGTTCTTATCTCTACTATCCGGTACGTATGCCTCCTTGAACTCTCTCCTGGATCTTAATCTACGGAGATTCACAGGCTGGTCATCGAGTTGCATTTCGTTGATAACTTCTAGGGCTACCCGGGTCTTGAACTCCATGTAAATGATCATCTGCATAGCGATGTATCCGATCATCTCCGTCCGCACGGCGTCTGGGTTGAACCAGCCACTCGGAGGCCTCCAGAATTCATCTCCATTATGCACTCCTGCCTCAATGCAGTAGAGTCCGGTTAGACGAACAATCATTTGCCGGATCAGGTCGAAGCAGCGGAGACCCGAGCTCCAATTCTCTTCAGCATGCGGCTCATACGATCCATCCTGCTGTTGGTGCTGTACCGGGTTCGCCGGTGGGACCCATAATTCCGTCATGCCTTGAAATACGTCGTCGTCCCCAAGGATACCGCAAGCGGTGAGGATCCCGAGGACCCTATCATAGACTCTGTTTGCTCGTTCAGGAGCATCCCGAATGTCCGGGTCGACAACAGTAATGGACTCGATCCTTCTGTGCAACTGGTCCGTTATTTGGCGTTCTTCCTCATCGTCGCCTTCATTCCAGTCCGGGTTGTCTATTTGAGGTCGCGTGAGGTGCATGATGACCGTCACCCACCTTCTATTCTCTTCGTCCTCCAATGCTGCATCTATTGGCCAGAATACATACGGCTTCCCATAGAGGACTCGATAGCCTGCCGGAGTCCTGTCGTAGCTTGGTTGTTGATTTGGGTCAAATTGTTCATCTAACCAGTCATCGAATTCCTGATCCGTAACACCAAAAATTTGGGGAGTGCCTGGCTCCATTATCCTGACGTCGTCCAGCACAAAACGCGGAAGGGTACTCAGGTAGTACGCGAGAGGCTCTGCGAGGCAGGCCGGGGTTAACTGGGTATCCCGTCTAGCCTCTAGATAATTCGTATTAGTAAATAGACTTTTGACTTGAGAATTCCTCGGGATACGTGCGGTAATGCCAGGGTGATGGCTTGGTACCGTACAGTTAAAATAGGACAGATTGATTACTTACGGAGTATCTGAAGCGCATCCCACGCTTCCAGTAGGCGTCTATTACTCCTCCAATTTGCAGGTAACTGGGTACCTCCCCCTATGCGGTCTATGTTTTTGCGGGTCCATCGACGCGGATAGCTTCCTGTAGTCACTGCAGTGTTGTGTTTATCGACGACATTTGTGCGCACCAGGTCCAAGACCGGTGGAGGGACTTTCGCCGGAGGAACTTTCCCCGGCACTTTCCCCGGAATTTTCCCCGGCACTTTCCCTGGAACTTTCCCCGGCACTTTCCCCGGAACTTTCCCCGGCACTTTCCCTGGAACTTTCCCCGGAACTTTCCCCGGCACTTTCCCCGGAACTTTCGGCGGAACTTTCGGCGGCATTGTGTGATCGGATAGTGAAATAAGTCGGTGGCAAGTAGTAATACGAGTAAGTATTTACCGTTAAGTATACGTGGTCGTGTTTAGGTGGGTAGGATATTCTGAGCTTTCCATTGCTCATAATTCCAGACCGTCTATCGTTCATGTCACTTAAGTCATGCGTCTTCTTTGTTTAGGGATTTCGTGCTATCCGCATGCAGAATGAGTCTGTGTGAAACAATCTGACAGCGATTTCTTTGTGTTGATGACACACTTTTGACAAAATGTGTCCGGTTCTTGTCCACCCCTATACACACTATCGTTTTCCCAAAACAAACGTCCCTTTTATTGTACACGCTCGCTTTGAGCCTTCCAAGGCACCAATTAACCGCACCATTACGTGGCTCACTACACAGCTATGTGGTATGGATGCATATATATGTAAATTAACCGATACTTATATTGGCATAGGCAATATAGCCGCGCAACTAACTACCTAACCTAGGTTATTTGATAGTATACCTGCTGTAGTTGGTTCGAGCTCTGACTCAAATAGGTTCATGTCAACATCTCAAGCTCCATGTCAAGTAGTAGTTTCTAGTTATGAAGAGCTAATTCATGTTATTGAAACTGTTGTATTCCTTAGAGACGTAGGTATCTAAGGTGGGCTAAAAACATAGACTCCGATACTCCTCCCATTTTACCGTTACGCCAAACAGGTATATACAGGTCCTCAACTACCTCTCTCCCGTCGGGTTTTACCTACCACTATGTTAAAAGACCATCCCTATTATTTGTTACGTTGCTGTCGGTTATCCGACACCTCTTCATGCACGATGTATCTGCTAAACTAAACTCTTTCGTGTCCAAACCATAATGTCATCAAGCATCTGCTCGCACCCCATGGACTTCAGATTTGGCCGTACACATATTTGGTGGTCTTCGTCCAGGAGCTCGGCGAACCAGGGGGCCAGCTTGTTGACGAGCGCCTGTCGATCTAACCACGGCGCCAACGACGCGATATACATTATCACGTTCGAGCATATTGTCGCGTCGAGCGCCTTTAGGCTCGCAATGAACCCAGCGAGGTTGCGCTGCGCCATGCCGTTGAGCTGTTCGAGTCGGAACTCTACGGGTCTGCTGTTCGGCGTGAGCGCGGCCGATCTGAGCATGTTGCGGTCCGCAGTCTGTATCGACACCTCGTGCGGTAGAGCATGTGGTGTTCCCCATGCCGTCGACTGCCCCGGACCCAGTGACATTGGGGCAATGTTTGTGTTTGCCGCGTGTGCGCACTGTGGGCACCAGTTGTCGACCACGGCCTCGAAAACGCGGTACTTGCCTAGTTCCACCTGGCATATGGTATTCAGGCGGAAGAGGCAGAAGGGGCTCTGCTGGAAATCTGCTGAGATCCTTTCGTGTCCGCAGTTGTACACGCGTATTTCCCTGAACACACACATGTCCGTTTGTCGTCGTTGCTATTCTATGACAGGGTCTTATCATCCAGATAAGTATAACGTATATAGTAAATCTGATGGCCTTGTAAACCTCCTCGTCGCCTGTGGTTCCTAGATAGACCTAATTCAAACAGATAATTATTTGTGTGATGATGTAATATATAGTTGGTAGGATGTGGTACCTGCCACGCGGTCCGTTCTATTCGCTTGACTAAGGAAAGTTGTTCGGGAAGGCCAAAAGCTAGAAGAGGTCTCTCAGAAGCGTGACTACGGGGATGTACTGTTATTATTCCGCCTTGTTTTCTTTGTCCCAGTCTTTTATATTCCATCAGCAAAGAACGGCCTGAGAAGGGTACAATCAATTCTTCTCAGACAAGGTAGCGTTGGCTTTGTTTCGTAAGGGGTCCCAAGCGATTCAGAGTCGACACTGCACCCCATTATATTATTTTTGGATCCCACTCATATTGACAAAGCGAGTTGAATATGGACGTAACTATTCGTCATGCGTCAGCTTAATTCTACGATTGTTACTTAGTTTCGCCTACCTTACCCCTATAATGTCGTCGCCTTCCTCTGGCTATACCTACCGGAGCAGCATAATAACCCAAGTGAAAAAGGTTATATTGCGTGTGGCTCAGTCTACTTGACTGTTAGGTTATATGTAAGACGTAGCTAGCTGGAAAAAGAAAAAGTAACGGTACGCGGAGAGGGGACGTGGATCTGATGAGCTGGTTAATATCAGTAATGTTCTTGTGTAAATCTAGTGATGGCTTCAACTTTGCTAACTACCTACATACTTGGTATCCCTTTTAATTAGTCGGTATGTGGTTGTATTAATACACGTAGATAAAATCTTCATTCTTCAGGTCAGGAAGATCATTTAAGCCATTATCGTCCTCAATATTGGTTACCGCCTGCTCGTTCTCCTCAAGCTCTACTGCCTTGCTTTCCTGTATATCCTTCCTCCTTACCATTGACTCATCGACCACGTTGGCTTGCTTTCCGAGCTCTTCTCGCTTCTTGGCATGCCATCTGTTGAGAACCATGAGGTACATGGGAATAAGCCTACGCTCGCTAGTCAGTAAAGGGGGCGGAGGGAAGGGGTTCCAACCAAATGCGCCGATACAAAGCTGTTTACATGACTATGCGGCTTACATGAATACATATACTCGTTAATATGTATATATATATATTCATATAAGACGCATAAATATGCAAATACTCGTGCATTAGAGTAGAAAGTTGGAAGGCAATTATAACGTACAGTCCAAGGATACCGACGGTAACAAACATGATCAAGTTAGCAATGAGACCAGGGCGGTATAGCGGTGCGTCCTTCGTATTGTATAAGAGAGGACCGATAATATTTCCTGTTTCAAGTTAGTTCAGGGGCTTTTGAGCGTAAGGAAGAAATTGCACTAGTTCGACTGACCTGTACACATTCCCATAAACATCATAGCCGAACTCGTCTTCTTCTTGGTATCGCCACCGGTATTCTGAGCAGACCATGCATATACCATCGGGGTGATGGCACCCAAGCATTGGACCAGATAGTAGCTTAGCAGGAGAACGCCCTTGTTTTGCTCATTTCGAGGTACCGTCAACATGAGAACAGCTCCGATAGTAGGAAGGCAAGCAAGTCCCGTAATAACAATACCCTTGCGGCCTATTCTCGTAGCCAGCCATGCAGACCCAATTATGATGACGACTTGGATCGCCCCGGTCGGCATGCTGAACAGAATGGCGTTGAAGTTGGTGAAGCCGAAGTCCCTGAGGATTAGGTTGCCGAAAGTGCTGATACCGCCGCTAGCAATCGAGATCGCCACGATTAGGATGAACCATAGCAGCGTCTTGAAGTCTGTAAATGTCTCTTTGACGTGGTCCCATTTCCACTGACGACTTGCAACGCCCATCTGGTTAGCACGCAATCGCTCGACCGCAATAATACGCTCGCGCTCGCTCAGGTATTTGGCCTCCATGGGTGAATCAGGCATGAAGACAAGGAAGGCAATGCCGAAGATAACAGTGAGAACACCGCAGAAGATAAAGATGGTCTGATAACGGTATATCTTGGTGCTTACGATATGGCCTAGGCCATACGTCACCAGACTGCCAACGATGAAAGTAACGCCGTTCATCGCATTCCAGTATGAAGCTCGGAGGGTCTGTTCAGATCGTCGCCACCACATCTGCGTCACTGCTAGACATGATGGAGCGATCATTGCTTCGAACGAGCCTAGGAGGAAGCGCATGGCTAAAAGCGAACCGAAGTTGGTACAAGACGCCATGATTGCCGCACAAGCCCCCTGCAAAAACAAATGTGAGTTATATATATTTTCACCCTTGGTATAAAGATCAAGCTCAATCCATGAACGAGTTGATAGGGGAGCCATGTACTACGTACCCAACAGACGACAGCCGTCCCGATCACCTTGCCAGTGGGGAGCTTCACCAACAGAAATGCGGCCAGGGGTTGGAAGATGAGTTGCGCAAGGTACAAGATGGACCCAAGCCAGGAATACTCTAAAGACTCTAGATGGGCATCATCCATAATCCCGAAGATAGAAACGTATGAGAGTGAAGACTTGTCCAGTTGCTGAAAGAAGTAGGCACCGAGGATCAGAGGGAGAATCCGTATGTCAATGCGCCGTAGGACCCTACGCTCCTCCTCATACGTGAAGTTGACCTCGCCATGTTCGGCGATGAACTGGGCGGCTTTGTCTGCTTGGGAGCTTACGGCGTGGACTCGTGAACTAGGTTCTTCGGCTGGCGTTATAGCGTCGGCTGTATCAGCCACCGCTGATGCCTGCTTTTGCCTATCCTCCGCCATGTCATGTATACCGAATATACTCGAATAACTAGTAAGAGGAAGAGACGTCGAGAAATATCGGATGGAATGGGGATATGCGGAAGGCTTTAAGGGCAGACGATCACTTCCTAGGAACGATGGAGGTCAATATAACTTCTTATACGGAGAGTGGTTCCAGATACCTGGGAAGGTGACAGGTTGGGGATGCGGAGATCCCTGCTCGAAGCAACGTTGGTGGGCTGGGCGTGTAAGCGGTTCCCGGGATAACTCCCATGTTTTGACTTCGTGGATGGCGAATAGTCACCACTTGTCACCTACAAGGTCTGTTCCAGATTAATACCCATGATACAGATAGAGAGTCACAGTCGTCTTGTCGAGTCCATTGGAGATGCAATAGTCATACTACGCAGCTCCGCATGATAGCCCTATGGCAAAGGCCCAGTACTAGATACTATAGCGTGTAACTTACGATGGTGATATGCCTCATTGGTGGAAATACCAGATTCCGCAAGGGCTTCCCGAGAAGCAGAGCAAACCATGGTCAAGGCCACTCTCCAATTCCTATCACGCTCGTCCGATTTGCGAGTACACAGACATGGCGGATGTCTGGGCGGCGTGAGCAGTTTAACCGGCATCAAACTATCATATTCCTTATCGACTTGGATCAGAGCTATAGTTGGTTAGTGGGTTAGTGAGATCAACTAACGTCGACTGGATATGGGTACCAGTAACAGGCAATTGGTCTAGGACAGTGTCGTATCCCTACCTAACTAGTCCAACCCCAGAGTCCCCGCACCGTGAGTCTGGCGGAGGCGGAGACGACCCCAGACACGGCTAAAAGAAGAGTCCCAACTAATAGATCGCCCCCGCTATTTCGTGACCCCCGTTCATCGGTCTCGGCAGATAGCAAAGTGAACAGGAAGACGCGTACTGAATGATACCATTAAGCCTGGGCAAAGATGAGAGCTTGTCTCCACCTTCGCATTACCGTACCAGAAAGCCACATCCACGATACGGGATCCCTTCTGAAGCTAGCCCGACTAGACGCCAAGTCTCAGCTAAAAACATCAAGTTATAGAGATCCGGGCACTGGAGAGCAGCGGGGCCCTTTTCTCCAACTCACCAACCTTCTCCAACTCACCGTCTCGCGTGGTTCGCAAGGAATTTTCCCGACAGCGGCTCAAAGTGAGGTGGTAGCAGGGCCCCTCTCTGCTATCGAACGGCGACTTATATAGAAAATCGAAGAGACGAATGATTTAGCAGCAAGAAGCATCTCGAAGACAATTCAACGATTTCCTCAGGCAGATCCCCTATACTCGAGTTTGAGAAACCGAACCGTAGTCACGATGGTCGACCTCACGGCACCGCTCCGCACGGGGCGCAAAAAGTACGCCATCGTAGGCACGGGCGGCCGCGCCATCTTCTTCTACACAGCGATCGCGAAGGACTACGCCGCAACATCGCACATCGTCGGGATTTGCGACACGAACCAGACGCGCATGAACTACGCCAACAGCAAGCTGGAGGCGCTCGGCCACGGCGCCGTGCCCACGTACGCAGCAGCCGACTTCGCGACGATGGTCAAGGAAACCAAGCCCGACGAAGTCATCGTCACGACCATCGACCGCACGCACAACATCTACATCGTGCAGGCGCTCGACCTCGGCGTCAACGTAGTAACAGAGAAGCCCATGACGATCGACGCGCCGCGGTGCCGGGAGATCTTCGACGCCGTGGAGCGCAACCCGGGGCGCCGCGTGCGCGTGACGTTTAACTACCGGTACGCGCCGCACAACACCAAGGTATACGAGCTGCTGCGCGCGGGCGCGATCGGCAAGGTGACGAGCGTGCACTTCGAGTGGATGCTCAACACGTCGCACGGCGCGGATTACTTCCGGCGCTGGCACCGCGACAAGCGGAACAGCGGAGGCTTGCTCGTGCACAAGAGCACGCATCACTTCGACCTGGTGAATTTCTGGCTGCGGACGCGGCCGGCGACCGTGTATGCGCAGGGCGATCTGAAGTTTTATGGACGTGAGAATGCGGAGTTGCGGGGTGCGCCGCCGTCGGCTTTCTATACGCGTGCACACGGCGCTCCTAATGCGCGGCAGGATCCGTTTGCGCTGCATTTGGAGGACCATCCGCAGCTCAAGGCTATGTATCTTGATGCGGAGCACGAGGATGCGTATTATAGAGACCAGAGCGTGTTTGGAGATGGCATCAGCATCGAGGACACGATGAATTTGCTTGTTCGGTACAGAAATGGTGCCGTGTTGACGTATTCGCTGACGGCGTATGCACCGTGGGAGGGGTTCCGGGTGAATTTCAACGGGACGGGTGGGCGGTTGGAGATGGAGGTTGTGGAGAACAGCTATGTGAACTCGGGCGGCGACCAGGCAGCCGAGGGATCTTTAGAGAAGCGGTCGATTGTCTTGAGGAAGTTGTTCGAGAAGCCGCAGGAGATTGAGATCACCGAGGCGACTGGGGCCCATGGTGGTGGTGATACTGTGCTGCTAAACGACATATTTGGTGAGCCCACGACAGACCAATACATGCGGGCTGCAAGCCACGTGGACGGCGCACTGTCCATCCTGACTGGCATCGCCGCGAATAGGTCCATTGCTACGGGGCAGGTAGTCAACGTTGATGATGTATTGAGAATACCATGATGGAAATGACTTACGATGTAAACAATTTAAAGAGCGATCACTCATTTGTTAGCATCCATGAGGTCCGAAGCCCCCGCTGTATAATAAGCTATTATTTGGCATGAAAAAAGGCAACGTAGACGTGCTTTAAATGCTAAATGATACATGCCCCTAATGCCCTATGTATGGGTATCAAAATGCCAATCCGGTACGCCAATTTCCACGCTCCCAGAATGCATGTGCTGAATGAGACGCTATGGATATGTAGGAATCAAATACCTGCAAACGTCGTCCCAATGTAATCCTGACCACACACGGCGGTTTTCTCTTCCTCATTCAAGGTTACACCCCATTGCCTCAACTCCTCGAGAGTGGCGTTAGACCGAACGGCAATCCATCCAGATCCAAGAGTGCCTTCTGGATCGATAATACTGTTGCCGGTGCCCCTTTCTTTCGTCAAGATGCCGAATCGTAAAGCTACCTCAGTCACGGTGACGCAGATACTGATGATAATGAGAACAATAATGATCCACGTGATAGCACTCATCTTAGAGTCGGCGACGGAGTCCGAGAGAATCTCGGCAAGGTCGAGGAAGACGCGGCATCGCTCGTTTAGCACTTTTGTGCGCTGGTCAATCTCCAAATATTCGCGAATGGCAACGTAAAGAGGATGCAGCGTAGGCTCCGAGTCCCAGAAGAAATTGGGGACATCGAGGATATTCGAAGCTGTTGGAAATTATTAGTCCGATGTAAATGCGCTAGATACTCAGATTAGGGCCACTTACAAAGATTGATTTCGACGCGGCTCTTGAACAAGCGTCCGAGAATCTTTACGATCTCGGTTCTCGTCATGTTCAGCTCACCAGTAAGAGCCAGCCGCTTCGGCACACCCTGGGCGTTCAGCATAGTCTCGGACATTCGCTCTTCGAAGAAGCAGAGTTTTGTGCTCTGTGCAATCGCATGGCTGATGGTAAGCTTAACCATGTGATCCGACCGCGGAAGTAGCGTGATCATGTCGTTGAAAATCCGGGGTCTCTTCACATCCGCATTATACTCGAAATGGAATTCTTCCGTCTCAACATCGCTTTGGTCAAGCGGTCGTGTGACCAGTGATGCTCCAGCCTCAGTCTCTGCAAAGGTGATATCGGCTAGAATTGCCTTCTCCTGCGCTTCTGTAAAGTTCCAGAAAACTACAACGCCGTACGAGAACACAAACATCTCGGCGAATTGCTTTGCATCTGGAGCGAGTCTGTTGATGGGGCTTAGAGATTGGTGGTCTTGTTGGGAATGACGGTTTTCAGTATCCCGACCCCTATCCTCAGACTCAGATCGGTAGCTACCATTCTCTTGGCTAGGGCTTCCACTTCGTTCCCCGTATCTGTGATCCTCATAGTATCCCATATGCTCGTCGCTTTGTTCACTCCGCTCGATTTCGAGGTCAAGAATCGTCTTACCCGTACCCGGGGTCTTAAGTATTGGTCGACTTCTCACACGGTAACCATCTACTCCGGGGAGTAAAGGGATGTGGTAGACTGTATACAGGCAATCATCGTAAAGTTTCGTCTTCGCATCGTGCTTCTTGCGTAGAAATTCCGAAGTCGACTTCATCTTGTAGGCCTGTGCGGTGCAGTATGCCGTAAGTCTCGACAACTTCTCGGTTCTCTCAAATTTCGGCAGCCGTTCAGCGTAGCTCTTCCCACGTAGTCCACCTCTTTTTCTCAAAACATCCAGTTCTTCATCTTTCAGGGGTCTGGTTTCATCCTCGCGAAGCAGATTCTCCACCTCTTCATCATCTCCTTCCGTTTCGTCGATGGTTTCGGGCAATAGGACTAATTTCTCACTGATTCGTGTAGTCCGTGACGGCATGTTGTGCTGTCCCGTGCGTGAAGCAAGGTTAGGAAGTCCTCCTCCACTCACACGTCGTACGCCAGATATGCTACGCGGGCCGCGTTGCGGAGGGACGCGTGGCTGGCCTGATGGGATTTCGGAGGCGTATTGTAGGACATTGTCGACAGAGATGAACCGCATTGGCGAGTTCCTCTGCCCTCCACGAGTAGAGTCACCCTTGGTCGCCATATCGGAAATCAATGGATCGGCGTAAAGATGTTCGGCGGGATGGTCTCTGAGAGCGGAACGACAAACTCAAAACCTTGAGAGACTCCCAAGAAATATCCTTCTTATTCCTATTGCCCTTCCGAATCTCGTTTCTGCATTGGTGGTGATGGCGGTGGTGATGGCGAATTAAATTGGTCCTATTCGGGTAGGCTAACTGTTTCCCGCGAAACTAGGATGGGTTAAATATTTACGTCAAAAATCCTTGATGTTTTTTTTTGGGGGTTTCAGGATGACACTGTTTTGGCTTCCTAGGTTCTCAGTTCACACTTAGGAAATATAGCAGTCAGTGACTACCTGATATTAGGCCTACGTACGGAGGAAACGGATTGATGGGAAGCCTTAATATGGTAAGGGTTGCAATAAAAGGAGACAAAGGGTATGTGGAACGGTACGAAATGAAGCTATTTGCATGACGTATCGGTTTGGCGGAAGATTGAATTTAGAGCGTTCGCCAGCTCGGGCAGGTTCGGGTGGCTTGGCTGCCTTATCGATAGATGACTAAGTGGAGTCATATGACTTAGGTAAGCTACATGACAGGTAAGCTGTCCCCCCTTTTTGCCTTGTATCCTACGGAAAAGGGGGGCTTAGAACTTCCAGACACGATAAGTCTCTGAGAGAAGCTTTCGGCTTGTAATAAGGTATGAATAAAACGAAATAGATTATGTTTGACTATATCGATCCACAGACATATTTATTTATACTTCTAGTGGCTGAAGACTTTTTTGGTGGGTTTGATGCAATATAAACGTCAACGACATCAGAAGGGAATGAATCCCATGAACCAAGGAGATGCTACCCAAAACGTATTTTTGAAAATAAATTGAATATATCTTTGGGCTTGGCTGGATGAAACTTTATGTCGTAGAATGTTTAGCATAGACTTGGAAGTAGAATATTCATCTTATTGGGAAGGATCCTTTCATCGAAAGCAACTAGGTTAATCTTAATGAAAGCTCAAGCTAAAACTATTAAGGCATCAGTATTATTAGCCTATGCGAATCAACCTGGAGAGTAAATATTCTCATATTCAGAATTATCACGGCCATTTAGCCTGTTTCGAACCAGCTACAATTTATAGGACAATTCAAATGACAATTTGACTTCGACTACTACATTCTCTTTCTCAGACATAGATCAGCAAGTCCAGTAAATCGGGATTTCGACGTAAGCTACCTTATATGTACAAAGCCCATGTGTATAGACACTAGCTTAAAGTGCAATAGTTTAACAGTGCGCAAGGTAATAAAAATCCAACCGAACAGACAATGTAACCAGGTCAGTAGTCAATTAGAGAAATTCAACAAGGAATTGTCTAAAATTATCTGCAGTCATGCTTCCTAAGTTGATATCTGAGGGATATGAAGCTCGCATACCTCCTAGTTTTCACGTAAAACGTGTCTCTAATGACAAACAAATTCACTAACCTTTCATTTCAGCTTACAATAACTGACGCCTATACTTATAGCTCCAAGATGTTCCTGGAAGACCCTTATTTATGTAACAAAGCCAATAGAATAGTCTGGCCTCATCTCTAATTTCCTAACTAGTATTTCGATTTAAAAGACCGACTTACGTTAAGAGAACCAGTCCACCTGTTTGCACTGAAATCATGACTATCTTTGGAGAATATCCCATGAGTTAGGTCTCGTACACCTACGAATATATTATCCTCCCAGTGCCATTCCAATACTCGCCTTGAAATGGATTACCCACCTAGGTACATAACATGAGGCAAACCTACATGAGTTACGAGATCTTTGCACGATATGCTAACCTAAGGCTCATAATAGAAATGAATGAGCGCAAGCCCAGGAACGATAAAGCCTATACGAAACAAGATCAGCTCTCTTAGCCATTCACTCTCTTTCTAGGTCCTCCCTTGCAAATCTGGACTTGGGCTTCCCTTAGGTTCTCGTCTAGAGGTTCCTAAGATCGTAAAGGCTAGATTTAGGCCGTAGTCCCTATGATATGAGTGCTCCCTTGTAGGACTGCGTGCTATCGAAGTGGTTCGAGCCGTCAACTGGGCGGTGCCTGTGAACGTGTTGAGACCAGTGAGCACCGCGTTCTTGATAGCAGACGTGAAGTCTAGACGGCGAATGTCAAAGGCAACCATGCCGTCGTCCTCCTGATCACAGAGCCTTTACGCCGGGAGCCTGACGATTCAAGATACCCTGGGGTCGTGGTCTAGTCAGCCCCTTTTCTTGATCAACGTTTAGGTAGATATCACCGGCAACATCTCCGTAAGGTATGCGCATAAGCCACAGTAGTTAACCAGTAAGGCACCCAGTACCGAGCCGCAGTGATATTCAATGGGCGTTCATAATAGCGTAAGTGGCTTCTACCAAATACTGTCCCACTGGTACCTGCACTGAGGCCCCCTTCTGCCATTCTTTTTGTCCTTCCTTTCTTCTAAGGGTCATCCAAGCCGTTCCTTACGCATACCTTTAGGAAACCCGTTAGCATTTCCATACGCTCCCTAGGATTCACACACTCCTTTACGCACTCTTCGATTCTCACGCTCGTTTCGATCCTTTTAAAGCCCTTCTAGTCTTTCAACGCTTTCGTCATGATGTTCCTCACTTTCCTCGCCCTTCTCGTGGCAATCCTCGGTGCCGCCGGTGCCAAGGAGCCCACGAAGACCAGCAGCCGATCTGAAGCTGGTCTTACTACTACTACTACTACTGATCTCTATGGTCCTATGGAAACGGCTCTTATCGACTTTGATTACATCCTGATCGATGACTTTTCGGTCTTAAAGGAGGTAAGCAGCTATATTCGCAATCTGTTTATCGATTTATATGATATCTTTTCGCTTCCTCTAGTTAGAATGTAGTTATATCTACTTATATACATATATTAACGCTTCACCTCTAGGACGGCAAGCTTACTGAGCTTGATGCTCTTTTTGGTTTCCCGGTTGGGCGTATTACCCCGGAAGCTCCCCCGATCCTGGCCCCGGTTGACATCCTAGTTTATACCAGTACCACCAATGGAGTCAACTTGCAAGCCGACCAGGCCGTGGACCCCGTGCTAGATGACAATGTGCTAGCAAACAACTACAACACGGACCACCCCGGCAACCGCATCCCCTCCTTCGTCTGGTGCGTGTCCACTCGCGGCGCTGCCCGCCGCTACAACCGCACCGAGATCTACCTGGCCATCCAACAAGGACTCTACGAAATGTCCCCGACCGTCCACCGTGACGACCGCACTTTCGGACCTACCTGGCCGCGTCCCCTGGGCACCCGCCGCGGCTACCTGCGCCCGCGCGAAGTCGGGGAAGCTACCGGCCGTTTGTTTGAATATCCCCTCGGCGTCCGTGACATCGGCTTACGCCCGCATCCCGTGGATGACTACAGCATCCCGGCCATAGAGGTCATCGACCGCGTGACGTTCGACCGGGACGGCCTGTTCACCGGCATCCTGCGCTACCACGACAGCGACCACTGGCACTACTGCTACCCCGAGGGCTGGCACAGCATGTTGGCTTTCCGCCGTCGTCACGCGGCCCCCGAGAACGGCGCGATGCACAGCCCGGAGGCCATGTGGGGGGCGGTTGAACGCTGGGGAGAGGACTTCCGCGCCGGTTACGAGGCGGAGAGCTCGGCCAGCCAAACGAACCAGACCGACCAGACCGAGCCCGAGTAGATGGATTTGGGAGAATGGAGAGAACGGTTGGTGAATTCTGCGTTTCTTTGAAGAATGGGGAATGACTAGAGAGAAGACGAAGACAGGTTTACACTTTTAATAAAGGCAATTCGCAATAATGCAATCGTATTAAGCTGTCTAGTCGTAACTAAAACAGTATCCCCTAAGGCAGGGGGTCTATCATGAGCAAATTCCCTAACGTAACAGCAACCTGGTATGCAATTTTCCGTTTCCCATGCGCGAAGAAACATGCATCAACTAACAGGCTCTAGTAATCGTAATAGCGGCTTCGTAGTATAGTAGTATAGTGGTAAGTCCTGCCATCCTACTCACGGGGCCAGCATCTCCATTTTACCCAGCGGGTCAACCGGTCGGTCCCTCTAGGCCTCCGGCTTGTATACGCCGTCCTTGCACAGCAACACCACCTTCTTGAAGAACCTTCGCCACTCGAGGGGATCGCCCTTGAGCTTGACGAAGCGTACCTCGAGCAGCTCCTGCGACTCGGGGAGATAGTATTTGTCGATGAGAATCTCGCCGTGTAGGCCTTGCTTGCGCTCGTCCACGGTCCGGACTTTTAGAGTTGACACGTGGTCGCCCTGGCCGATGTAGGGCGGCCCTGATGGTAAAGGTACGTTAAGGTTGTGGAGCGCGTCGCTAAGCATTTGCACCAACAGCTGTGGTGGCATGTGCGAAAAGAAGCGCGTGAATGAGTGCGCGGGAACAATGTCCTTGAAGCGCTGGGCGCGCTGGGTTAGCGTCAGCGGTACACCAGGCGTCTGCGAGAACTGGCTCATGGAAGGCTCCTCGGCTAAGGCGTCGAAGAAATTCGCAGACTGGGTTGGTAATGTCGCGTCTAGTCGGGTCATTGGCTGCGTGGAGGATATGGCCAACGTGCGAAGAGCGGGTCTCTCCCAGTCGAATAAGACGTCGTTAATCGGCGTTTCTGGCTGGGTTGAAGACATCCTGCTAGCGTAACCGCTGTCTATTTCCATAGCATCGCTGGATGACTGTGATTGCGATTGACGCTGAGATGATGAGGGCTGCTGGCTGAAATCTATGCGTAGGTTCTCTAGCATCTTTGTTGCTAGGTTTATAGGGTCGTTGATCTGGCCATCTGTGGAGAGGAATCTGTTATGACGGGTATACCAGGGATGCTGGCGTATCTGAGCGAAAGAAAACCGCTTGCTTGCTTCGATATTCATCATCCCCCTGAGCAGCGATAGTGCATCCGGTGGTATTCGCTCCCATAGATTGTCTGAACTTCGGCCGTTCGTCTTCTTGTACTCCATATACTCCCAGCTCTGCGACGTCGGCTCATCCCACGGCGTGTTGCCCACTAGCAGGACGAATAGAATAACACCGCATGACCAGATGTCCACTAGCTCGGGCGAGTATTTAGGCACTTCATTAGACCTCCTATCGACTCGGCCGCATGCCAAGACTTCAGGGGCAACATACGGCGGACTGCCGCACATTGTCGAACTTTGCTTCTTTTGACCCTTATATTCGAACATTGTCGCCATGCCGAAGTCCGCCAGTTTCAGGTTGCCGTTATCGGACATTAATATGTTCTCCGGCTTGAGATCCCGATGCGCGACGCCCTTGGAATGTATGAAGCTCACTCCACTAATGAGCTGGTAGAAGTAGACCTGAGCGATGTCCTCGGTGACACCCACATCGGCCTCAATTTTGTCAAAGAGGTCTCCTCCTTCAGCAAACTCCATTGCTATCCATCGCCAGACGGCGTCTTCGCCCGTGGCGAACCATTCAATCACGTTGGGATGCTGACCGACATGAGAATGCAAGGACACCTCCATGGCGATCTGCTTAGCTGATATGCGGCCATGTTTGACTGCGTAGCCTTTGTGGATCAATTTGACGGCGAAGACTGGCGACGCGGCATCTAGTGGTATGGCTTTCTTGATTCTGTGGTATTAGTCAGCATTTGCACTGTATAAGTCAGAAATAGAAATATAATCAAGCTTACGATGCATAGGCTCCCCTTCCTATAGTCTTGGATATAATTCGGAAGGGAAGGTCAGTTGGTAGAGGGTCGAGTTGAGACTGCATTGTGTTGTTAGTAAACCCGATTTCTCATCTGGGCACTTTCATATAAGATGATTCGTCGGGGTAAACGGGGTGAACGGGGTGAACTGGGTACAAAAGTGGACAAGGGACATATGATGAAAATCGTGGATATGGCTAATGGGACGAGACGGGATGCGGATGCGCTGGGCTACTTGATGCGTGTAAATCCTGGGCAAGGACGAATACACGGAAAACATACCATGATAACTGATATAAACGCGTTTCTGTCGCGTCGAAATAATCAATTAAAGATGAGTCGAGGACGATTAAATGTTTTTGTTTGAGACTGTCTCGCGATGACACGACTTTATTGGCTGCGAATGACTCCTTTTAGACGATTTTAGCGCACCCCCCACAATGAATACCCACCCTAACATTTCGGTGCCTGCGGCTGCCTGCGTCACGGTTCGAGCTCTGACTGGTCCCACGGGTGGCGTTGGTGGCTTGTCGGCTATGGGACGCTCAAACAGGGGGAGCCACAGACCCGCCAGGTGAAGCGAGAGATGGCGCTAGACTGGGGGGCAATCAATGGGGGATCTCTATCGCGGTTGCCATAGGAGTTTGGGTTTGCGGGACGTCAGCGATTGTTGTTTACAACATTGAAATTGGCAATTGATCCTACCTTTCTAACCTCTCTTCACTTCTTCCTCCTAACAATTCCAACCCCAATCCCAATTCCCTGAGAATACAACTTCAAAGAGGTTCGTCCTACATTCCTCAACCTCCAGTTTCTTTCTGCCTTTAATTGGCACTTACATCAATTGGGTGTGGCGCCTCTGATCTGGATCTTTGATTAACTGACGGCCGCTGCATTCCAGATCACTTTGCTTCGTCTTCCTTTTTTTCTACCGCAATCCCTTAACTGCGGTATCACCGAATCCAGCAGCAGAAGCCGCTAGACTAGGTCTTTATTCTACTTGCTTCGTTCCGCAGGGCTTGCATTAGCATTTACTTGCTTTCATCATCGACGGCGAAGGTCAATTGTTAGCCAACATGGAGTTCGCAAATGAAGACAGCCAGAACTCGGCACCCGGCAGCGTGCAAGCTGCTAAGCTCGGCAGCACGCGAAGGGGTCCCGACGCACAGAGTGTAACGAAGAGGTAAGGCGCAATTCTACTTGGAACTCGCACCCGCTATGCATCCATCATGCCAACTGACACCTTGTAGATTGCAAACGGAGCTCATGCAATTGATGACCTCGCCAGCGCCTGGCGTTTCTGCGTTCCCGTCGGCGGATGGAAATCTGACAACGTGGTCTGCAACAATCGAAGGCCCAGAGGATACTCCGTACGCGGGTCTCACATTCAAGCTGTCCTTCTCCTTCCCATCCAACTACCCCTACGCACCGCCAACGGTGCTCTTTAAGACGCCCATCTACCACCCCAACGTGGATTTCTCCGGCCGTATTTGCCTAGACATCTTGAAGGATAAGTGGACCGCTGCCTACAATGTCCAGACCGTCCTTCTCAGTCTGCAAAGTCTGCTAGGAGAGCCGAACAAGTATGTTATCTTGCCCCCAGCAATCCTGGTTTGTGATCATGCTAACCTATTCACAGTGCATCCCCGTTGAACGGCGAGGCCGCGGAGCTATGGGATAAGGATGCGGAGGAGTTCAAGCGGAAAGTTCTGGGTCGTCACCGTGACGTCGACGACGACTAGATTGCTACATTATACCCCTTCCTTGGTCACAGTATCATATATCTGGGCGATTGGGATCACCCGGTATGGAGAATCGGAGTCGGTACTTGCGTAGTTGGTCGGTTTAGACCACTATGGTCTCGGTTTCCCGTACAAGTTGCATTTACAGGTTGTTTTAGCTAGGAATATAGATTCCTTGCACATCTCAATGGAAAGACGGAGCATTACGGCCTACTTTTTATTAGTTGCCTCGCCTTCATTTACTTATCTACTGTGACGTGACAGGAGCTATCTCGTAGAAAGGGTGTTCGTATCGTAATCACTGTATTATTCATTCCCAAGATGTAGGGAACGGGGGAAAAATGCAACAATCACAAAAATCGGTAAGGTCGCGTGCACATGTCGTTCACGGTTCTTGATTCATTAATCGATGAATCTAAATGTGTCATGAAGCCAGAAGGAACTCCGAAACCATGCCCTTCTCGAACCCAGCCGGTATCTCAACGAAACATTGCTTTTGCCTATGCCAATCCCTTACTCCTCGACCACGACCGTCACCAGACCCTTGGGGTTCTTGACATTGACGGCCTGGACGTAGCTGTAGAGCTTCTCCTTGGCATCCTCCTCGTCGTTTCGTCTTCGGCTGATGCGGATGCGCAGTCTGTACGGGACACCCTTGACACCCTGCTCCCAGACCTTCTTGTTCAACTGGGGGTCGAGGCGGACGTCGGAGGTTTGCTAGAGATGATCAGTTAGCCAAGTTGGATTCTCCTCAGGGTATTCTCAAGGCGATAATTCCTTGAATCGGGATAAGGTGAATCTCGAGTGGATCGGGTTGTCGTACCATAGCCTTCTGGGCAAAAGCCTTGATCTCCTTGATGGCTCGGGGAGCCCGCTTCTTGAAGGTAACACCATGCAGCTATTCAATCCATCAGCATTCTCTCCTCCTCTCAATCTAAAATCGTGCGCCAGAATGGGTTCGATCCTGTTGCGCGGCGGGCGTGTAGACGTACTCTCTTGTGGAGGTGGATGGTGTACTCGCGGGAGACGACCTGCTCAATGGCCGACTTGGTGGCGGGCTTCTTTCCTTTCGACGACATTTCTGAATAGAGGAGGATGATTAGAACCGATTACGGGGTCGAAGGGAATGTTTCGTGGGCGCAGGTCTTACTGGATTGATGTCAGGGTGTTTGTCGAAAAGTTTCGGTCGAGTTGTTGTTTGGCTTTGCGAAATTGAAAATTGAAGAGACACTGATGTGGGAGACTGAGGGCAGGAGGAATTTCGCTAGCCGAACCAATAAAATTTGTGATTGTGGGGGGTTTGCGTGTGGCTGCCGTGGCTCGTGCAAGCTGTGGCTTTGTTTCTGGCTCGAGTGGAGACGACCAAACCCGATTTACTAAGCTAGGTACGTACCTCTCGCCGTTCCCACCGTGGCTTGAGCTAAAGGACCTGTTCTGACAACTGGTCTAGAGAATAGCTTGAACGGGTCATGACTCGTGCAGACAGCTCATTGTAAACACAGTATCGTGAAACATATCCGTCATTTCACCCCTCTCATGTTCTACCATATCGCTTGCCTTTTCGATGCTTTGTGAGCCAATCCAGTTTGATTTGTGTGACTTGTAATGTGGCTCAGGCGACTGGATCCTACCGTGCCACGAATTCAGGTACCCCCGGCCCTTTAATTTGGTAGGCTAGGTACCTGGCATCTGCCAGCAATTTGAGAACGACTGGCCCAGGCGCCAACCAGCAGCCAGCAAACCACCAGTGGAAGGAGCATCGTACTCATCTTCCTCTGCCCAGTTTTTGGTTCCCGCCCAACGCCGACCCTTTCCTTTCACCTTTTACAATCACCACCCTGCGCCGAGCGCAATTTCACTCGTTCCGATTGTAATCCGCAACCAGAATCAAGAACAATTGCATCGATATGTTCAGTCGATGAATTCTACGCGCCAACAATTACAACCGACGTGAACAATTTACATCCTGCCCCTTTCGATCCGATCTTCCTTCCACGCGACGTACCTAGGCAATAAACACCGTCATTAGCCTCTCCTCAAGGGAGTGCTAACCTCTGTTTATTTCGTCAATACAATCGATCGCGGGATTCTCTTCGCTTCCGTTAACATACCCGAATTTTCTCAATCCGACAATCCATTCGAAACCCATCGATATGGCGTACACTGGTGGTACTTTGGAGGAGGCGAACCAGCCGTCTCTTCCCGACACCATGATACGAAATCGCTTACCTACCCTCTTTGAGGTCCTCTGTCGTCGTACACAACCCCCGGTCGACCTGTTCTCGTTCTACATCTACATGCGAGATCAGCAGCGATCTGTTGACTACTTGGATTTCTGGTATGACATTTAGTTCAATTATATAATACCCAGTCTTGCTTACAGAAGACAGGCTTGATGTTGCACAGCATATGTCCCTGTGTCGTCATTACGTTCGAGAACTTCGGAGATCTGTACTAGTAGGCACACCCGATCTGGAGACGGAGGAGTCCAAGCGATCTTCCAGAGTCTTGGATGCAATGGGCGACATGAGCTACTCCCATTCTGGACCTGCCCGATTTGGCAACGAGAAGGAGAGAGACCGAGATGCACAGATCTCCAGTTACCTGCGAGAGCAGTCTGCCTCTAGCGGCGGCATTCACGACTCTCCGGCTAGTAGCCAGGAGCGAAGAGCCCGTGCTAGTACCCAGCTTAGCTCCAGCACGCCGCACCAGATCACCGATTCGAACTCGCCAGAGCACACCGTCAACCGATCGGACATCAGAGCCTCCGCCGAGAAGATCCTCTACACCTTCCTGCTTCCGGGTGCCGAGCGTGAGATTACTCTCGACGGTACTATTGCTGCCGACATCACCAGAGAAATCGAGGAAAACAACCGCGATGACCCTGAGCTTTTTGACGTCGCTAAGGATTACGTTTTTCAGGCAATGGAGAGAGATGCCTTCCCGGGATTCTTGCGTGCCCGTGCCTTTGGAAACCTTATTCCCCCTACTCTTATTGCTCGATTGATCATTGGCCTTATCGCTCTCTTTGGAGCTTTCTGGACTGGATTCAACCTAATCTTCCTCGACCGCTCTCGTCTAACTCGATGCTGGGTATGTATTCATCACGCTTCAATTATCTAAGAGACATTATCTAATTCCTGTGTAGGAAATCTTACCCTTTACTATCGGAGTATACTTCCTCGCCTCGTACCAGTACTCTCTGGACCCTATCATGGCCCTTATCGGTTATACTGAGTTGACACCCTTCGAGTATACTCGTATCCGAGAGCCCTATGTCCGCAAGCTATTAATCAAGCGCTCCCTCATGGTGCTTGCTGTGACTGCCATAGTTGATGCAGCACTCTGTGTGCTGTTCATTCTCGTCCCTGGTCACAGACTATAAGCAGAGGACACTGGCACCTGCTTTATCCATGTTCCGGTTTGATTTCATCATTGCACTACGGGTTTCTATCACGACGTTACGATCATTTCTTTTCTAGGAGTTGAGCCTCAGCCCTCGAAGACTTACTTGCAAGTCTTGAATAATACTCTACCCGCAGTTTGAGTGGCAAGAGGATAATGTGATACCATCGAGCACTAGCAAGCAAAGCTCTTTACTTTTGATTTTTCTCTTAATAGTCGGAAAGGGGACGTGTCCATCATTCATGCGCGCGGAGGGGAAAAAAGGGAGTCGGGCATATGGCGTACGGATTCATCGCATTTTAAGTCCCAGTTGAATCGACATTGTTTAGAGCAGACCGTCGACGGATCTTCCTTTTCGTTTCCCCCCATCCCATCGGTTGATTTATTAGGTGTGCGGTGAATACTAAAGAGTGTCATCATCAACAATAAGAGTGTTACACTCTTCTAGTCGATTATTTCGCCAACATCGTGTACAATAGTACGTAAAGTGTGGCCCGTTGGTCTCGCCCTCGATTACCTGGGTTGGCAGACTGTAATTGATCCTACACATGAATTTTATAAACAGGTCTTAGTAGCTGTGGTATTCGTGATTCGTAAGATTGTTATACTGATCGTATGTGCTCTATTTGGCTTTTGGTGTGCTGCTAGTTACTGCTGCCATCACTATTCACGAAGAGCCAACACCAACCCTTCCCCCCTCAATATCAGATCCCTTCCTCAACAGCTCTAGACTACCTATTGGCCAGTCCATAGTCGTCTTCATCCTACTCCCACCAACGCCTCGAACCTCTCATCCATCAAAACCAGCAATTTTGTCTCATCATCAAATCGTAGCAGCGGCAACGGCAAGGCAGGCCTCATAAGTTCACTAGAGCTTCCGCCGACTCGCCCGCTGCTTCTTGCCCACGGAGCTGCCTCCCACGCCGCCGCCGCCGCTCGCCTCCCCATCATCCGGCTCCTCCTCGTCCAGATCCATCGCCTCATCCGAGTCCTGGCTCGCCTCCAAGCTGCCACTACCCCGCTTGCCGCTGCGCTGTCCTCCTCCCCCGTTCCCGCCCCGTAGTCGCGCCACGGCCGCGTCCAGCAACCGGCTCGACCCGCGTCCGTGCACCGACACCCCCGCCGCGCTGGCTAGCGCATTGTCGTTCCGCCGCTGCTCGTCTACCAGGCGCGCCTGCGCCTGCTCCCACGCCGCTTTCTCGGAGGCCCGGGCCGCGGCTGCCGCTTTCACGGCCGCGATCTGCGATTCTAGGTCTGAGAGCGTCGCGCTGCAGCGGCCGGACCAGGAACGCAGGGCTGTGAGCATGCCGGGGATGGAGTTGGGCTCGAGGTCCCGCAGGGGCGAGACACCGGATACGTGCACGGTTTGGTGCCGCGGGTCCAGCTGTGCCTCGATGAGGCCCGCGTAGATGGCGCTGATGACGAGGTCCTCGACTGCGCGGGAGTCCGGCAGAGCGAGGGCTTGTTGCAGTGTGGCGTAGGACAGGTTGTGCGGGTCCCGGGCGAGGGTGAGGAGGGAGAGTTGCCGCAGCTTGAGGGTTTGGGCGTCGTTGAGTTTGGGGAGAGAGGGGGTGGTGCTTAGCGCCTGCGTGTAGCCTGCGAAGGTGCCGTAGGAGAATATCTCGAGAAGGGAGAGGTAGGGAGCATATTCGGGAGATTGGCTGAGACCTTGGATTTGTGGTGCTTGGAGTAGCTCTGCGAAGACGTAGGTGTTGGGGTTCGAGGTGGCTTGCGTGACGAGGTCGGCTGCTGCTCTGGGTGCGGCGGCGGACTTGGTGAGAGCTAGGTAAGGCTATGAATGTTGTTAGTTACTACATGTAGCTAATGTGTGAATGGAATAAAGATATATGATATATATAGGCGGCGGGGTGAGGCTGAGTGTGGGATATTTACCTCCAGAGCGTTTAACGCTTTAGTCTGCTCCATGGTGAAGATAGCCTCGCCGTTGTGATTATGGCTGTAACGACGTCAGGCTCACACGAGGCTGAAGATATGAGACCAGGGCCAGATAGCTAAGCTTCTGGGTCGGTTCGGCTTGCCTTGTGGAATGAAACGGCGGGAGAGTGACGACTTGGCGGACAGACAGTGGGGTCTTTGCTCTCACGCGTCTCAATGGAATTAGCAAGAATTAATCAAAACGGCTATTCCTTGCTTGATTAATGTGCTAGGGACGAGTCGGTTAGAAGGCGTTGAATCTGAACGAGGATTCGTCGGTGCTTGAGGTTGAGGTTAACCATGAAGTGGTGCCTGTATCATGATCGTTTGAGCTTCCAGTCCCCTGGTGCGCTAAGGCCCCTGCCAGCTACCAGCCTAGCGCCATTGCGGGGCAGCACATCAGCACATCAATAGCCTAGCTTATCTTATCGCTCCCCGCTAAATGGACCCTGCTGGTAAGCTCTCAGTTACCTCCAAAGGAATCTTTAGGTCGTGACATTGCATATGTAAGTGAGATATAAATCCAAGGCTATCCGTCATACGATGCCAGCTGTGATGGCTGCTTGGTGCGGTGAGTAATGTAAAGTCATAGTAGCTGGTGACACTGCATTACGCTGAATCCATCTAGGCGCCCTATGAAATAATACACGTATGTATATGAATATTCAGCTTCTACATGCCATCACTCTTGCTCAAGAATCTACCATAGAATACGGGATTTGAAATTAGATATGAACCTCATATACATAAGAAACGGCACTATTGACGTTGTACGAAAAAGGAATATTACCGACGTCATACGAGCCCTCCATCGATTTTCTTTTAGCTAAAAGGGACATTAACCGGATAATAGTGAGTCGAAGGGAGGCATGTATCCAATTTAGCGGAGGTACATCTACCTAAATGGGCTTGCATACACGTATTCCGTGCGGTCCGAACTTACCGGCGCTTTTCGCTCTCTAAGTTGTTCGGCATATCCAATGTCTTAGCGCTGACTCCTTTTCGGATTTCGTTTGATTTCTTGATTATTCGGAGTAAACCTTGCCCAAATATTTAATAGGAATACGCGTACGTGTCTAGATCTCTCCATCCTCCAGCTAAGGTCAAAGTCCAAGATCGCTTCAATTGCCGGGTCTGGAAGGTTACGAATCACTCAATCACTCGCATGTTTCGTCGTAGCTTTGCGCCAAGCATATAAAACAACTGTACAACTGGATGCGCCGCACTGTGTCTACCAGCTACACGTAAGCTCGGTCAGGCGCAAACAGAGTACAGTGGGTCGGCGACACTTGCACGGTCCCATTTATGAATAAAACACCCGATTCGTGCTAGGACGCCTCATGATTTGTGTACCCCGACCCAATAAAGTACATTTAGCTTGCATTCCCCTAGTCCCGGCAGCTTACAAACTCCTTCCAAACCCAAAAAAGAACCGGCATCGTTCGACCCTTTACCTTCGATTCTTCCTTCGTTACGACTTGGTTGTTACCAACCTGCAGCACACACTTACATACACCTTAGACCGCTTTTAATATATCTCGCCCACCACCCGCCTGGCGCTGGGGTCTGGTCGTTTCGACGTGTCTTCACCACCTACCCGCCAGGATCTTTCTTTGTCTGTTAGAAATGATCTGCGATAATTAGATCATGCCGGCCGTTATATAGAAAAAAAACCCGAGTCGTGTGAAAACGGTCCAGCGACATCGCCTGCGCGCCCTCTACTCCCCTCCCGGGATAATACATAGTTGTGCTCAACCTCATTAGCTATGGCACCAACAAATATCAAAGTACCACCGAGAGGGCCGACCGGATCTTCCCTACGGAGTCCGACCCCTACTCGGTGGGCGACTACGACTTTGAGAGTCGGTGGCATGACGTACGATCTCATTATTATATAGTTCGTTACTGGATTTTACGCTGACATAGTGGTAGATGCGGTGCTTGCACTTCAGCCGTTGAAGCGGGCTTCAAGGGTATCGACGGAGTTGGTAGCGTGTCAGTCAGTTTGGTAATGGAGCGAGCAGTGGTAATGCACGATCCGCAACGAGTCCCCGCCGAGCAAATACAAGAGATTATTGAAGATCGCGGGTTCGAAGCGGAAGTTCTAGCAACGGATTTACCCTCCCCATTACCGACCCCGAGGCTGGAGGCTGTAGACGATCACGATGACGAACCGCCAACCACCGTTACTACGATTGCTGTCGAGGGTATGACTTGTGGAGCTTGCACGTCGGCTATCGAGGGTGGGTTTGCGGACGTAACAGGAGTGAAGCATTTTAGCATATCGCTGCTTTCGGAGAGAGCTGTTGTGGAGCACGACGCCGCTTTACTACCTGTCGACAAGATAATAGAAATCATAGAGGATCGAGGATTTGGCGCCACTCTCGTGTCTAGCGACGAATCCAAGCCGGCTAAGAAGACGGGATTGGCTAGTTCGGAACCGAAGCCAACTATTGCAACGACTACCGTCGCGATTGAGGGTATGACGTGTGGCGCTTGTACCTCTGCTGTTGAGGGAGGTGTCACTAGTCTTGATGGTGTGCTACGGTTCAATATCAGTTTATTGGCGGAGCGGGCTGTCATCACTCATGATACGACAAAACTAAGCGCCGAGAAAATAGCAGAGACAATCGAAGACAGTGGATTCGGCGCTGGGATCATATCAACACAGTTCGAAACAACGGATCACCATTCAGGGGCTTCTTCTACGGCGCAATTTAAGATATACGGAAACCCCGATGCCTCGGCCGCAAAGACCATTGAGGATGCGCTCCTCGCTCTACCTGGTGTTAGCTCTGCTAGGCTGAACATGTCTACATCCAGGCTCACTGTGTCCCACCAACCGTCGGCGACGGGGTTGCGTTCTCTTGTTGAAGAAGTCGAGAAGTTAGGATTCAATGCCTTGGTTGCAGACAGCGATGACAACAATGCGCAATTAGAATCCTTAGCAAAGACGAGGGAGATTCAAGAATGGAGGAGGGCTTTCCAAGTCTCACTGTCTTTTGCACTTCCAGTATTCTTCATTGGCATGATTTTTCCCATGCTGATTCCTGTCCTGGATTTTGGCGGTCTGGAATTACTTCCCGGTCTCTTCTTGGGCGACGTTATTTGCTTAATTCTAACAATACCCGTTCAGTTCGGGATAGGAAAACGGTTCTATGTTTCAGCTTATAAGTCTATCAAGCACAAGTCCCCAACGATGGACGTACTTGTCGTGCTAGGGACTTCTTCTGCCTTTTTCTTCAGCGTCTTTGCAATGGTGGTCTCCTTCCTTTTCCCGCCGCACACTCGGCCAAAGACCATCTTCGATACTAGCACTATGTTGATCACGTTCATCACGTTTGGTCGATTCCTTGAGAACCGTGCCAAGGGCCAAACTTCAAAGGCCCTTTCCCGACTCATGTCGCTGGCCCCGTCTATGGCGACCATATACGCCGATCCAATTGCTGCTGAGAAGGCCGCCGAAGGTTGGGACACAATTACAGATTCCGGGAAGCCGGAGACGCCGGCCCGCGACGGTAACGCAGCAGAAGCAAAGGTTATTCCCACTGAACTTATCTCCGTTGGTGACATTGTCATCATTCGTCCAGGAGATAAGATCCCCGCCGATGGAACTATCGTACGAGGCGAAACTTATGTAGACGAAAGCATGGTCACCGGAGAGGCAATTCCCGTTCAGAAGAGAAAGGGGAGCAACGTGATTGGTGGGACCGTCAATGGACATGGTCGAGTCGACTTCCGCGTGACCCGAGCAGGTCGGGACACTCAGCTCAGTCAAATCGTCAAGCTCGTCCAAGATGCGCAGACTACTAGAGCCCCTATTCAGCGCCTCGCCGATACCTTGGCTGGCTACTTTGTGCCCACGATCCTAATTCTCGGCTTTTTGACATTCATCACCTGGATGGTGCTCAGCCATGCTCTCAGAAACCCACCAAAGATTTTCTTACAGGCCGAAAGTGGTGGTAAGCTAATGGTCTGCGTCAAGCTCTGCATCTCCGTTATTGTATTCGCTTGCCCTTGCGCACTAGGTCTAGCAACTCCAACTGCGGTAATGGTCGGCACGGGAATAGGCGCAGAGAACGGCATTTTGGTCAAAGGCGGTGCGGCTTTGGAGACTACGACGAAGATTACTCAGGTCGTTCTTGACAAGACGGGAACTCTTACATATGGTAAGATGAGCGTCGCAAGCATCAAGATGCCATCCGTCTGGCAAGACAATGAATGGCGCCGTCGTCTCTGGTGGTCGATTGTGGGACTCGCTGAAATGGGTAGCGAGCATCCAGTTGGTAAAGCTATCTTGGCGGCTGCGCGCAATGACCTTGGTCTGGACCCCGAAGCAGGTATCGAAGGCAGCGTTGGTGAGTTCAACGCCGTCGTAGGCCGAGGTATCAGCGCACGTGTCGAACCAGCTACCAACGCCAAACGCACCCGCTACGATGTGCTTGTGGGTAGTGTTCGCTTCCTGCGGGAAAACAATGTTGAGGTGCCAGAAGATGCGGTAGAGGCTTCGGAAGAGATCAACACGAAAGCGAACAAATCGAAGGCTTCTTCTGCCGGCACAACCAATGTCTTTATCGCCATTGACGGGAAATATGCCGGCCACCTTTGCCTATCGGACACCATCAAGGAAGGAGCTGCGGCAGCCATTTCAGTGCTACATCGCATGGGAATTAAAACCGCTATTGTTACTGGTGACCAACTTTCTACCGCATTGGCTGTTGCTTCATCAGTAGGTATCTCGCACGACAATGTCTATGCGGGTGTATCTCCCGACCAGAAACAGAATATTATACGACAAATTCAGGCCCGAGGCGAGTGCGTCGCTATGGTTGGCGACGGTATCAACGATTCCCCTGCGTTAGCTACTGCTGATGTTGGTATTGCCATGTCCAGTGGCACGGATGTGGCTATGGAGGCTGCAGACGTTGTCCTAATGCGGCCTAACGATCTCATGGATATCCCTGCAGCTCTTCACCTTGCCCGAACCATTTTCACGCGCATCAAGCTTAATCTCACTTGGGCCTGTCTCTACAACGTCGTTGGTTTACCCTTTGCCATGGGAGTTTTCCTCCCCCTAGGCTGGCATCTTCACCCTATGGCCGCCGGTGCTGCTATGGCTTGCAGCAGTGTCAGTGTGGTGGTTAGTTCCCTCCTCCTGAAATTCTGGAAGCGACCGCAGTGGATGGAAGAGGCTTTACTCGCGGACAAGGGCGGACTGAAGAAGCGCGGCCGCGGCTGGGGCTTGGATAGCATTGTTACTCGAGCCCAGGACATCGCGGGTGCCGTGCTGGGCAGGAGGTCGAGGAAAGACGAGGGATACGTCCCGCTTCAGACTTTGGACAGCTCGGAGGTGTAGGAGCCTCGTTGCTTGTACCGCTAGATTCCTTTTGGATTTTGGGTTCGGGGGGGTGGGGTGTTGTCAAAGGGCCTGTGTATTTTACGGTGTGCATCGCGATAAGGAGTTGAAGAGCGTTCAGGTCCAGTCCACTACTGGTATCCAAATATTCCCCATGTCCATAGCTTCTAAGTATTTACAAATTAAAATGGCGAGCAAGGTGAATGCCTGGTATCCTGAACAATTCTGCGGGTGTATGTATATGAGCCTTGATTTCAGCTCGCCATACACCGGTACTTGATAAGTGCTAGCACTAGCCTCTGTTAGCTTCTTGGGGTCTACGAGTCGTTCAACGGGAAACGGTTTGGCATCGCCAATTCTCGGGCTTGGCTCGATACGAAATACGATGCCCAGCGCAATCGTCGTTCCGGTTTCTTCGCGCAGATGTAATAAAGAGCGCGGTCTGGATTCAGCCCCAGTACAGCCGCATTCCAGACAGTTCTATATGGAATTTCACCTCATATATTCAAATCATCGCCACACTCATAACTTGAGTTGTTATTCTATTACTGGCTCATAATTCATCATCGCAACGCTTACTCCGATTCGTTAGGCGTTTATTCAACCCATCAGCAATTATCTACCTAGGTAAATAGGTAAATAGGGAGATCTTATCGAAGTGGCAAATGGGCTTCTCCATTTCCTCCTCCGCGCTCGGCGGCGCGACGGGTGTGAAAGGAGCTACCACTACGCTCCGCGTCCTCCTCGCGCTCGCCCCGGTCGCATTGCCTACCACATATCTCCTCTATCTTAAGCGCTCGCTAGCAAAGCGCACCATCGCATCGGCCCGGATATCGCCGCCGGACCCGCTTCCCGCATCTACTACTTCCGCCAAAAGCGACGACGATGTGCTCCCATCTGATGTGCAAACTGCGCCAGAGCAGTACGTCGTGGCGCGCGAGCGCGTGACTTCAGCGCCGGTCGCTATTAGTGCGCTGCGGCCTGAGCTCGTCGCTAAGGATGGAGAACTGAACGGTTTGCTAGAGGCGTATCTAAGCGCCACGATGCAGGCCTTCTCGTGGACGCCGCAGGCGCTGGTTATGGCGCGCATGGGGTCTTCGCTGCGGGATCCGGAGGAGTACAGGAAGACGTTCGACGCGGAGTATTTGAGTTCGTGTAGGTTTGAGGCGGGGGATCGCGTGTGTGGCGTGTATGTTGTGCGGGCGCGGAAAGGGGGCAGGGTGGTGCTGGATTGTAAGTGGCTTCTTTCTATTTTTGAGCCCCTTTTTTAAAAAAAAAAAAAAATTGCGTCGGCATTTACGGGGGTATTTTCGGTTTCTAATTGGCTTATAGTGGCGCCGCCGGCAGGATGGAAAGGGCCTGTTGTGACTGGTGCGTTGAATGTTGGGTTCGATCGTGAAGGGGAAGATGGAGTGAGGTTTGTGAATGAGACGGTATTGTGGAGGAGGAAGGGTGAGAAACCTACGATGTTGGAGGGGAAGGTAGGGAGGTGGCTGCATACGCTAATGGCGAGCTGGTTGGTGGTTAAGGGGATTGAGGCTGTGACGGGTGGGAAGGTGAAGAGCGGTTAAATAATAGAAAGGGTTGGTTTGGACTCTAACACGCCGCTCGTTGCTTTATGAATACGAATAATATGGTATGTACGAGAGTATTTTTGTGGTAGATGACACTGTCCTCCTCTATGTATATTGGACTGTGCTAACACCAATAGCAATATGCTGCCTTTTGTCGTAAATCGTCAATCATAAATGCTTTCCGAGCCGGCTATGCCATGCGCAGGTCTATCATATTGTGCCATAGCCCCTTTTGTGGGACCAGGCTGGCCTAGTAGGCTGAGTCTAAGATAGCCTCGTCAGTAACCTCGTAGCAGATATGTTAGAGATCTTAGAGTGACTCACGAGTCTTTGAATCAAACATATACAAGAAAACCCAGAGCGCTCGAATGGCAGTTGCAACGGCAATAAGCAGGGCTGTGACTTGCCCAACAGCATATATTGGATCCGTCTTTTCTAACACGTTCCTGTTCATTGTGACTTCAACTGAGATCATGCTAAGCAGGGCTAGTACGCTGCTTTCCAGAAAGTTTGCGCTGACAGTCACGGTAGACTCAGAGAAGCGCTCGCCATTCAGCAGTACTGCGCAACATGCACTGAGATCACTATGGCCACATTTCGTGCATCTGTAACAATCCCGGCAGATGAAACCATTGCTTAGGACTATGGCACCATTCGAGGCGTTCTGTGTCGGGATGATAGGTTGATGTTGATGGCACCGAGCCGCTCTCTTGCACACTTTGCAGTATTGACATCTTTCGCAGGGATGGCATCTGCAGCCAACAGATGGTGTTGCCCCAGGTAGACGACACTATCTCACGATTGTCAGCGATCCAACTCTGCTGATCCTAAGATTTCAGCTCTCCATACCCTATCACATGGGTCACACGGATTCTCCCTGTCCCACTTTTCAGCGTCATCGAAGGTGCTGGTACGGGTGATGGCGAAGTAGGATCCGTGGATGATGTTGATGAACCGATACCCGAAGTAAATCCAGAATGGTTTGACTTCGTGCGGCGATGCCGACGGGCAGTTACTAAACCATGTCCACCAGAAGACGAAGAAGCAAGTGCAGCTTTCTTTAGGTGGTAGGGTGGTGGTAAAGTTGCCCACGAGGACACCCTCTATGACTAAGCCGAGCACCTGAGCGATGACAGCAATTGCTACTTGCCATCGAGCAGCTAATGTCTCCTTTGTCACTAGTTGAATGGAGAGGGAATTCCCCTGCGCGTCGAGGATCAAGGAGCCCAGTATTGCGTCCATAGGGGAGAGCTCCTTACGAGCCAGCGGAACGAGGAGCGCAATAGCCAACGACACATGCGTGATAATCAGTCCTCCGCCAATTTCCTTCACCGCTGTCTTATAGAAGTGGAAGATTCCCGTAAGAGTTATGAAGAACAAGCTGCCCACTTGGATCCAAGCGGCTGCCCGAACGCCGTCTCCGACTATATCAGCATCTGCATCTTCGCAGGTTCCGAGTCTGTGCGCCCTCCTCGCCTGCAAACCCACGAATGAGATACAACCGAGGACGAGAGCAAGAAATGCAGAAAAGTATCCAGACAGACGGATAAGTTGGGCTTTGGGTCTTTCAATCAGATTGAACAAAGCCTCAAGTGAAATCATAACGACTTTGTAGGCCGCCAATATGATGATGGCGAAAAACCCCACCTGGAAGGACGCCATGATACTGGACTGGACTGGGACTATCGAGTTGGAAAGCCTACCATGGAAGCGGTTCCAGGCGAGGGGCCGGAAGTTCACTCGAAAATCCAATCGTTTTACACATATCGCAATCTGTTTCCAGACCGATCTATCAGAGAGCCTCATAGTCGACTATCGGACGCCCCCCTACTATGCCTTACATCTTGGACCCCTATACCGCCTCTATAGTATAAGCAGGCTATAGGTAGCTTTAGGTAGGCTCTGCTGTGATCTCTATATCCCGCGCCTTCATTTTCGTCTCCGCCTTAGCCGTCTCGCATATAATACTACGTATGGGCGGGCACCGCATATGCGGCTCGAAGAGAATTCTGTATTGTTCGAGGAGCACAGCACTAATGTGGCAGATATCAATTGGCTCAGGTTGGGGGCTAGGGCTTGCGGACTGCACGTTTCCAGTGGCGTTACTTCACGTCAACGCAATTTGCTTTTCCCTGTTTTTTCCTAGCCAATCGTGTAGCGAGCTCCCTCTCGATCGATGTATGACACTTACGTCGTCGAATGATATCGTACTCCCTTCCCAAGACAGTCAGCATGCTAGCTACCTAGTGAGACTGGGCGCTCCGCCAGGTTCAATGCCACCTGACTATCGCCGCTAGCGAAAGATTTTCCCGCATGACGAGGAGATGGCCGATCGTGCACCCTTATATACCCCTGCACCTCGGCCCTCACTTTTTCCATCTCGAGATTTCCCAAGCATCTCCACTCACAGAGTTACTATTCGTTATCATCGTTCATTCACATATATATCTATACTACTATTCTCTGACTCAATTGCGAGCCAGCCACACAAACAAGAAAAAAATGCCCGGTTCAACCTCAAGCTCCTCACATTCGTCAGGCCGACCGCCAAGATTCGTCTGGCCCTTCTCGCTGCATAGAGCCAGCAAGCTTGATCAGTACCGGATGCCCACATTCGTTTCCAAAGCGAAAAGGTCATCTTCCCGAACGTCTTCTACACAGTCCTCCCTGGATCAGGGGGCTGTGAATGGCAACGCCGGGATCTACGACCGAGACGCAGCGCGTTTCTGAGTCCTCCACTGTGTGACCAACACTTACAATCATTTGCAGGAAAAATACACGAGGTGAGACAGGCGCTCGCACCAACAAACAATCAATGACTCCAAAGCTGACGAGTCAGCGTACGGCAGAATTTGCAATCTGTGCTACTTTTGGCCGCTTACGTTACGTTACCTAGGTATCTTTCGTGGCTTGCGATCGATTGGTTTTGCTCACAAGGTTTCCTCTCTTTCGGGTGCTTCCGTTACGCTTGACGCGTAGGGGCTTGTCTCTTCGCAATCGCTAATGTAATTCTGCACATAGACGGGGAACTGAAAAGGGATTCTTGGGATAAGGGGGGCTGGACAGTCATTTATGGGTCGGATTGGTGCTTAGATCAATAACTTTCATTCATTACATGTTTCTCTCACTATATAGGTACCTAGGTAGAACGAGATCAATTGGATACCCATGGATATTGGTCTGATGAGTTCCATTTATAAGGGCATTCCGTCACTGACTATTTCCTGGCGGGATTTTTTCTTTTTCTGACAGTTCTCCCCAGGTAGTTCTTCGTAGGGCTGTGAAATTGCACTTGATGCTTTTTGGCCCCCAAGTTGTACAACCCAACGTAGGGCAGAAATGTCAACTGACGAAATTAGAACCAGAAAACGGCATTTGTGTGATAACGTGTAACACATCATGACAGTGTTAAACTCGGTCTGATAGTTAAGTAGTGACTATATGACAAGTTGGTCCGTACAGAGTCCCAAAAGCGTTGCTTTTCACCAACCCATCATCGGTTAAGTGGATAGCCACATGCTGAACCCCTGAACTATTCTACTAGACGTCTACAATCCAGTCGCGACCGGGGGTCCGGGCATCACGTACGAGCCCTTGCCGCCCCAGAAGTTGAATGTGAGGCCGGGGTCGGTCTTGCTGTAGATGCCGGGAATCTTGACGAGGGGAGACGGCTTGGCTGTACCGGTGCCTCCAGTGATGCGGATTTGCGCGCACTCCATGTCTACGTAGATACAGTTATCAGCACATGTACGATTTGTTTGGGGAAGTGATATAACTTACATAGCTGTTTCAAAACGGCACATTAGTAACCTGTAAAGTGTAGTAAAATATCAAAATGGAGACAAATGAGGGCAATTAAGAATTTACCTGTGGCTTTCCCTGGTCTATTACGCTGGGTTAGTAAAGGTTCTTTTAGGGAGGATATGGGGAAGACCTACGGTTCTCGTGGATACCGATGTGCTCTCCTCGGAGGAGGTATTCGCCGTCCTCAAGAGTCGTTGGCAGAGTGAATTCCATGGTGTATTTGCCGTAGGTCGGCCAGCCGCTGGTGCTGGTAGGGCTTCCGGTTGGGCCAGATTCCCAACTAAATTCTTTAGCTTATCGCATCTTTCGATTTTCTGATCAATATTACTTACACCTTGAACCAGTCGCCAGATCCATCGTAGTCGCTCACATTGCCGGGGGCCTTGGACAGGTAGAAGAATCCAGGTCCCGGGTGCTCGATGAATTCGTTGTTGAACAACTTGAGGCCGATCTTGTCTCCAGCCTTGACATCCATGTAGGTCTTGGTTCCGGCACTAGTAGCGCCCTTGTTGCACCTCAGGTCGTTGCTGATTCTTGTTAGGTCTCTACAGAGGATGTTTACGGCAGAGGGGGCACCAACGAGTCGATAATCTCCATGAAAGACGGCATGTAGCTGTTAGAGTTCTTTCGGACGTATGTGTATTCGCCGCCGATTTGTTTGCCATTGTGCATGACTAGAGAACGGTTTAGCGATGTATCTAAGCAGTAGATATGTCGGAGAACTCACGAATGTTGAAGATGTAGTGAGAGCTTACTAGCGGAGCAGACAGCAGAGCTGCCGCCGCCGCGAAAGTGAAAGACCTGACCATGTTGACGAGTGAGCGAACCATAGGAGAGGACGATAACCGAAGGGTCTGCAATGCGGTCGACAGACCTAGCGAATGCAACAGCCTTTTATGTACATTTTCGCTATGTGCTTTGCTGGGAACTACACAACCAAGAGCTTAGTTCCCGAATTCTAGCCTCGCTTATTCTAGGTATTCGCTCGGTAATCCTGTTTGGAGGGAAATTGCCAGGAAGACATTTTATCCATCAACCAGATGATGCTCATATATTTGCTGAGCCTTGGCAAGGAGAATCCCAACCCAGTGACTGGGCGACGGAATCTGGGGAACTGCCGGTTGTGCTTGGCATCCGTGAAATAATTACAGACAAGAAGCAGTGATCACCCGGATTTGGAATACAGTTTACCGTTCTCCGTGATGCTTCTGAGGCTACGAGGGCGGCAACTTTTCATTCAATGTAGATTCATTATCCTTTCGTCCAGGTGGTCAGCAGATTTGCAGTCATTTAACAAAACCATATCGACCTCGTATGTGTAAATAGCTCTATATGCTTTATGAACTAGCACGGTAATTGTAAGGAGAAAGCCGACATATTGCCTCATATGCCTAGTAGTCAACTTGTATTGACTATATCTTAAACTTGTAGTAGCACAGTGGAACTAATCCGGCCCCATTTAATTCAACTTCACGCGGCGCTGGAGGATGAGAGAATTGACACTCTTCCATCGGTATAGATCTCTTAAGATTTCCTAAGGTTTAGTTGGCTACAACCCGACCAGCCCGAATTGGAAGTCTAAACTGCTTTGTCAAGCTCTGAAGGGCATTGTTAGGGAATATAGTGTAACCCCTCCAGCAATATATATCCAGCCTTGGCGGGATAACCGGCAGAAATGACAACGGGATGAATAATTAAAAATGCTTAACACGTGCTACTGTTCTTATTTTGGAAATTCTATTTGAATATCCTTTAAATAACACAATCAGTTTTCAATGTACCTGTTACTTAGATTGTAACCACATTGTAGCCACGATGAGTTAGCAAATCTAGAAGGTACCTATTATGAGTTATTTGAACTGGAGACTATTGGACTAGGAAATTGTAGAAGTTCATTAGGTAGGAGATCGACTGAGTCACTCATCGCTATCACCTTCCTCCCAGCATGAGTCTGTCTCGGAGTCTGCCTCTCTCTTCCTCTTTCTAGAGACTTCGTCGACAGGTCCCAGAATAGGTTCTTCAGCACCAGCCTCACCTAGTATCTTAATTAGGCCATTTATATCAGCTCCCCAATCAAGTAATATCTTAACGATATTCCCATAACCATATTTTGCGGCAATGACAAGTGCGGTCTCCGTTTTTCCGCATTCCAAGTCAGCTCCCCTTTTGAGTAATATATCGACAATATTCTCATGGCCGCATCTACTAGCTGCCATGAGAGCGGTTTCACAGTTCTCATTCTGGGAATTTATGTCGGCTCCTCCATCAAGTAACTTAGTGACTATGTTCTCATCACCCCCCTGGGCGGCGTCGTGGAGAGGTACACATTGATGCTCGCCATCGACGTTTATGCCGGCCCCTTTCTGAAGCAACATATTAATTATCTTCTCTTGGCCTATACGAACTGCCAGTGCTAGAATAGAGAGATTGTTCTCGACAGCATTCATATCGGCACCATTGTCCAGTAGGATCTGGCATACTTCGTCGTGACCATAAAGGACAGCACTACGAAGAGCTGTGCCGTGACCTTCAACATAGAAATCAATATCGTTCCCATCGTTGATTAAAGTTTCAACGGTGTGAACTAGTCCAAGCGACGATGCGTAAAATAGAGGTGGCGATCCGAAGTAAAGTCCTCCAAGACGAAAAGCGACCGCATTCTCACAAGAAAGAAGCTCCAAAAGCAATTTCTGGATAGAATTTGAAGTTTTTTTCAACCGCACCTGCGTTGTTTAGCCCGCGAAAGGCAGCATACGCAATTAATGGATAGGAGTGAAGCATAACACTCCTATCTTTATACTTGTATAATATAGCGGGGTCGAGGTGGATTAAGTAGGTAAGGCAGACCTCGGCGATTGAGGTTCTAGCGTTAGTCTCTGACAGATACTTGGCGATATCATTATTTAGTCTATTCGACGTCAAGTATTCCTTGACTGAGTAGTGTGCAAGTCGTACGTATTGTTGGATGTAGTCTTTAGTCTCAGAGTCCCATGCCCTCTCCATTTTCTCTTCGACCAATACCAGACTAGAGCAATAACTTGCGATCTCTTTTGGTTCAGGCATTCTATTCCGTGGATCAAATGCAGGCTGGCCACCTACATCCACAGCAATAGCATCAACAAGTTCATTTACTCGCAGTGGCCGGTCTGTGTAGGCCAAGAATTGTAGACAGCGCGTTGTTTCGTGTTTGTACATAGTAGGGACACTAGCTATTATTCGTTCATATGTCTCGTCCAATGTTGTCGGCAAGGAGATCAGCGTCTTGTGAACGGCTTGATAATTAAGGCACTTCTCGAGTATATCCAGTTGACAAGCTACCCACCGGAACCTAAATTGGCATAGTGTTAGATTAGTTCCTTACTTAGAGGTGGCCATACGAGATGCTGGGATAGCTCTTACATCCCGTCTGCCTTTTGTACCAACGTCTCTTCTATCTCGTCTTGCACCTCGGGCCTGGACTGCCATCTCTCTAGTTCCCTTGAGTTTATTATCCTCTCCTTTATATAACCTCGTATATCGTTCCCGATTACGCGACTCTGGAGTTGAATAATATCCTCAGCGCGTGCCCATTTCTCAATAGCTGACTCAATATCCTGTTCTGGGCGACTTGTAACGAGAATGTGGGTGTTGGTCTGCAACCCATGGAGGCTGTAGATCCACTCAAATAGACCACTATTTTGCCGTGTGCCACATTCATCTAGAGCATCGAGGACAATCCAAACCTCATTGAGTTGCTCAGTCATCTCCATGAAAGCTTTCTGTAATGACCGGGTGTCCGCCTGGTGTCCGCTATCTTCACAGGAGGAGTAAAGTGTGTCGATATACTTTCGAATATTTTCTGCTTTGCTAAAGTTGTAGATCTGATTGATCAGAGAGCGAAGTGCGAACTCAAGAGATTGCTTTTTGGTCTCGTTGAAGTCGAAGTAGAAGGATAGGACATGTGGGGATGCTTCCTTGCCTCTTTCTAAGTCTTCAATTACCGTAGAGGAGAGAACCGTTTTACCGCATCCAGGAATGCCATTAAGCCAGAGGAAAGAATCCTTCTTGGTTTTCCATTCTGAATACTCTCGACTTTGTAGGAACCATGAGCCAGTCCCCTCATGGCGGAGACTTAGTGCACGATTGAAATTTGTTGATGGATCAGGTGGCGAGAGCCATCCCCTGATCTGGCGGGAATGGTTATCTTCTTTTAGACTTTCAACTCCAGTTCTAGTTTGCTTGACATCTTCCTGAACTGCTTACTTGTTAATGCACATAGGTTTCAATGTGTTACAAAAACAAAAATCAATTTGCTAACCATCAGAGAGGACCTCGTTCATTTTCTTCTCAGCCTCCACTTTGTTCGGCGCAATCGTGTTGAGAAGATCTTTGGCATATGCTGCAGCCGCCATCGCTGCGTACCCTTGCCAACTTTCATTCTTGTGAGAGTCTGAATAATCACAAATTCCGCGGATGACCAGACATTTGAAATGGTTCATTAATCCGGCTGCCTCCATCTCGAAGCACAGCACCCCCTTCTCTCGTGCTAGGCGATCACGGAGAATAGCGTCCTTGATCAACTGATTTCCCGAAGCAATCAGGCCGTAGTGCACTTTGGGGTTATCGTCGTATTCATTCCTAGGGCCTCGGATGATGAGCTTCGCGTCATCGAGCCCGCAACTCAAGGCACAACCTTCGTTAGGTGTTTCCACGTGAACGAAGTCACTCCGGTACAACAGGTCGGTTGAAGGGTCAGGCCTTCGGTACTCTTGTAACCGCGGGTTGCCATCCAAAACAGCCGTGACAGCCTCGTCGATCTGATTGCCTTTCCTCCGATGTTTGACCTTTAGATTCTGTGCCGCCGCCTGAAGTAACACGGGCGGTGCATCTTGGTGCTGTGTCTGCTTGAACGCGTGGTTTTGGACAGCCTTGCCATAATCATACTGGAACACGGCACCATTTTCACCGTCGAGGGAGCTGACGACAATATCGCCAAGGCGGATGTCATGTGTCGTTGGGACTCCCCCACCGATGCCCACCATCAGTCCAAATCTTATATTCGTAAAGGTTCGCAGCATGTCCTTCGCGACATTTGCTGCGCTGACAAGACCGTAGTTATCCAGGGATAAACACGCAACAACAACTCTGTGTTGCCCAATGCTACCAAGCGTATATATGTTATCATTGGCATCTTTGAAATCCAGTGGTGGATGTTCTTCGTCGAGGAACTCTTGAGCAGCCACGTACTCAACCTCCACCGCACAAATCCATCCAACGGTGTATTCTTTGGGGTCTGACATGATTCCGCAGCTATCGGATTGTCAGGGGCTCATGTAGCTGTTTTGATCTCGGTGTCAGGAATAAGGGGCGTGTTGAAAGAGATGAACGCGGGATTTAGAACGTCAATCGTCCGCCTTCAATTGAGTTGACGGAGAGTAGTAATCAGTCTCGTGTGTGGAACTATTAGTTATAAGTATTAGCTGCGCCTGTTGAGAGCAATAGTACCTAAATGAACTCCTATTCGATTGTCGTATCAGTTCGTATGCAGACTGCGCCGCGACGCCAAGTCTTAGTCCATAACCCAAGGGGGAAATTCAAGTATGATAGTGAAGTATGTGGCGAAAACACCGCGCGACGAAATGGTGTTCTCGCCATGAACGCGAAGCCCCCATTTCGTCAGGCTACCACAACACTTTATTGCCTCTGCGTCCTAGGTACCAGGTACCTAAGAATCGCCGTAAGGTGTGGGGGAGAAACGATAGCTGCGCCTCCGGCATTCGAATAAGCCTCGTGTAGATATTGCCTTGCTCTGAGAGACATTGACAACCGGGGTGTCGGCCTGGGGTACGCAGACCAATCGTGACCCTAGACTAAGTAGGCTGACTTATCCCTAACCGTGGCTTATTGCTTGCGGAAAGGTACTATCTACTATGCTCGAAAAGCCCCGAAATCCACTAGGTAGGTAGGCAATGAGGTAGGGATTTCAGGAATGTACATCTCGATTCGCGGGATGGTGAGGAGTTGTAATAGCGTGGCGTCTGTAGTTGGGTTGCACAGCAGGAAATGCCAATACTTAGAACATGATGAGCCACATCGGCTCTCTAATGATTGGTAGAGACGACATGTACTGAGAATGGGAATGATAAATGCGTTGGCTAGAGGCGGAGCCCAAAAGTGAATACCGAGAGTTCAACCCAGTAGCCCTAGATAGTTGTGAGTGCCGCCTAGTTGGAACCCTGACGAGCTTTATTAATCGAAATACGATTAGTTGGTGAATTTAGAAAGGCCGGAATACTATAATACCCTGCTTTAACTATAACCTTCTTAAATCGAGCCACAGCCTGTAGGTCCCTGAGGTATCAGATTATGACCCTATGTACCAATATGGGCCCGCGCATATACAGACCTTGCCAAACTTACCTAGTCTCATAGCCTCTCTAAATAGTCGGCGATTCCCGCATGCCCCTTATCGCGTGCACGCTGTGCGGCTGTATGTCCATGCGCGCCTTGCACATCTCTCTTTGCCCCGTGCCTGAGCAGTAAATCAACCATATCGATGTCCCCGCGCTCTGCCGCCTTAATCAGGCATGTGTCCTGAAACTGCTCCTCCGGCCTAGGGTCCATGGGTATATGTTCCCAGCCGTAATCCGCGAGCTTGCCGTCGACAACCAGGCCTTGCTCCAGGAGCATCTCCATGACCGCCAGCCTGTCTGGATTGTTAATCGGCCATTGAGTGATGGGCAGCGCCAGTGTAGCCGAATCGCCGCCAGGGTGACTATCCGACAGCGAATAATTAAGCGGGAAGCAGTCCAACATAGTGCGAGCCAGCGCGGCGCTGACGGGTATGAATGGTCCGCCGTTGGCAAAGTTGGTGCTAGCGCCATCGGTGACGGACAGGAAGCGTGAGATGGCGTCTGGGCAAAGGGCCAGATCCCGTGCTCGCAGTGCGCGTAGGTATTCGGCAAACGCTGGAGAGGCGCGGAGATTATGATCCTTCGCCCAGTGGGCTGCCAGCGAGTGCAGACCGTTATACAAGCCCGCCGGGAAACCTGCGGCACTGGTGGTCTCATGCAGGGGGTAGTGAAGCCATGATCCGGGTTCGGCGTTCAACAGGGCCGTCCACATCTGCCACTCCAGCTCGCGATTGTGAGGGGTGTTAGGCGAGTGCTGCAAAGTCATGCTGGGGGATTGACGGCCGGATATGACCATCAAGCCGATGAGGTCGAAACTAGTCTTGGCTCTTGTTGAAGATGCTCTGTAGTACCTGACCAGGTGCTCGAGAACTTCCACGTGCCGGCGTGCGTAGGCAATAATGCCTAGTATGTCGATGATCCATGGCGGGAGCGAGGCCAACGTCACTCCGATGTCGAGCTCGACGCGACGTTGGAGCTCAGCAACGACTGACTCGCGATAAAAAAGGAGACACAGGGCCTTGAGCTGTTCGCCGTCTAAAAAAAAAAGCACCATGAGTATTAGAATCGACACAGTACCTATACGTTATACGATAGGAAAGTCGAGTCACGCGGATGCTGTCGTTCTATCAGCTAATCTGCGGGCATCTCACCTGCATGAGACAATCTCCCTAGATTGCGCTTCAGCATTCTCGATTTGAACGCTCCGGCGATTAGATCTCCCCGTAGGGCATCAGTGATGTTGGACTTGGACTTGTCCCAGGTGTGGCGGGTCCCGCCATCCCGGATGTGGTCGATCAGGCGGTCGAAATACTCCTCGAGGGTGATGTGCCCTAGCGCGTGTTTGGCCGTCGCCCAGCCAAAGCACTCCTCGTCAGCCTGCTCCAGCTCTTCATGGATCTCGGCCAGGTTCGAGGGTGCCCAGACATGAGGAACGTGAGCACCATTGCGCGGAGGAGCGTCGCAATCCGCTCTTCTGGAGCAGAGGAACATCGTGTTGGTCACAAGGGAGCTACTGAATCCTTCTAGAAAATTGATGAAGATGAGGAGGGTTTCATGGTAGCTAAGGTTGAGAGTTTATATAAAAGCTCCTTCGATCATCTTGGCATCATACGAACATGAAATCCTTAGAAGGAATGAGAACGTCGTTGGCCAAGGCATACCAGTAGGCATATTAGCAACATGCATAGTACACGTTGATACCAACATAACTCATTGGGGTCTCTTGACATATGTGATTATAGTAAGCCCATAAAGGAGTTCTAAGAGGGCTGGGATGAGTGGCTGAGCAACCTAGGCAGCTACGCTCAGACCACTCTAGATTTCTCCATATGCACAAGCCACACTGGTACTTTCCTATTTCGGTCAATTCCAAACTTGAGGAGTGTGGCGATGGTCCGTGCGTCACGACTCAGAAAGGTACTGATTCAAACGCCAACGACATCTTTACGACCTCCAATAATACATCTATCAGAGCCCTTCGTAGACTCTAGGTATTGTCATCCTACTTAGCATTATAAACAGACTCTATAAATGAAGTTTTATATCCCATCTAAGCCCTGCACTAACCGAAGAAGTCGTATTGATCTGGTTCCTCGTTGACGGCCGAGTCGGCACACATCTCAGCTCTCTCCTGACTCTCGGGGGCCGTACTTAAGTTCGTAGAATTGTTTGTATTCAAAGGGTTGGTACATATAGACCCTGCAGCTGACCGACAGCTCGGTGTTAAGATACATAGGTAGCGTCGTCCGATTCTGTAAAATTCAGAAGATTTTGGTGCAGGCAGCTACAGACATTGGCGAGCCGGCATGTACCCGTGAAGCCAGTGTTTCAGCCATACTTGCAAACGACTTATGCAAGAGACCGGGAAACTGCAAGTCTTGCGCCATCAATAGTGAGGAAAAAGAAATACTAGGTACCTACATGTAGGTAGGTAGGTAGGTAGGTAGGTAATGGTCGGCTAAGATGAAATGATAGTAGGTAGGTAGCTCTTGCATTTTCGATATTTCTTGGTGTTGCACTGGCCACTTAGGTGGCGGTTGCACCTTTTGACTACATGTATTAGATAGCTCTTTACGTATCAGCGTACCTAATTCACGGATCTTCAACCTTTTTTATTCCCGCATCGCTTGGTTTTCTCCTTCTCTCGTCTAATGTCGCCATTTCCGCATTCTTGACTCAATCATGGCCGACTCTGGAAAAGGAAAACAGGCTGGGGGTTTCGGCAACCCCGTCCTCCTCAACAAGATCGATGAATTACGGCGTCTGAGCGTCTCTTCCATGGTGCCATTACCTCAGGTTCGCTCCCCCATTTTCATATTGCAGTCTATCTAGACCAAATACCACTAACGATGATTGACTTAGCTTGTCGTAGTCGGAGACCAGTCCGTTGGCAAGTCCAGCGTCCTTGAAAGCCTTACCGGTTTCCCCTTTCCGCGGGCCGTGAGCCTATGTACTCGCTATGCCACCGAGATCATCTGCCGGCGAGGCGATATGGGTAGTGTGGTCGCATCTATTCGACCTGCTGTGGGTTCTTCCGCGAAGAGGATTGCCAAGTTGCAGAATTTCAAGTTGGTGCTTGACCGCAAGAAGGGCTTCCAAGATGTCTTCCATCAGGTATGCTCTGAGGCACAGTAAAAGTCGATAAGAACAGATTGTTGATCACTTGAAAATAGGCTTCCATCGCGATGGGTGTTCGCTCGGGGTTGGACTCAGCTTCGGCGCCGGCGTTCAGCGAGGATGTCTTGCGAATTGAGATTACCGGCCCCACGGAAGAACATTTGACAATTATCGACGTTCCTGGTTCGACTTCCCTAGTTTATCCAATTGTACGTATTTCTAAGGCTGTTCCACAGGTATCATTGAAGTTCCAACTCCAGGTGCGCCCTTCTGCAAAATTAGCTCAACAAAATCTGATCATGAATAGGTGTCACGGAGGAAAGTGATATCCCTCTAGTGAAGTCGATGGTTACGAATTATATTCAAGAACCACGCACGATGCAAGTAGCTTGAAAAGTATATCTCGAGTATTGCTAATAGTGGCTTCCAGTATTCTCGCAGTTGTCCCATGCACACATGATGTTGCAACACAGCAGATCCTCAAGCGCGCAGCGGAAGTCGATCCCGATGGGAAGCGCACTCTTGGCGTACTTACCAAGCCAGATTTACTCAAGGAGATGGCAACTAAAGATGCGGTCGTTGACCTAGTGAAAGGCAACAGAAAGGACCTCCAACTGGGATACTTCGTCATCCGCAATCGCGGAGCAGACGACATTACTTCGAACCAAGCCCAACGTAATTCAATGGAACGTTCATTCTTCAAAGAGGCCCCATGGAACCAGTTGGATGAATCCCGACTTGGTATCGACTCGCTACGCCTGCGGCTGCGGGAGTTGCTCATGGAGCGGACCAAGCATGACTTCCCTCTTGTTAAGAGAGAAGTTGGAGCTCGCCTTAAAGAGAAGAAGCAACGACTAAAGAACATGGGTCAACCTCGGATGAGCACCGATCAGCAGCGTATGTACCTTGGCCGTGTTGCTGCCCAGTTTTCAGATATTGGAAGATACGCCTTGGATGCATACTACACTGGCCACCCAATCTTCTCTAAGGATCATAATTCACGCCTCATCACCCGTATCCACAAGATTAGTGAGGCATTCGCCCAGATATTATTCGCTAGAGGACATTATCGTAGGTTCCGAGGCGAACAGTCCATTTCATCTGAAGATGAGACACCCATGGAAGATGCATCGAGTATACTACGAAACGAACTATACCGTGTTCCCTTCGAGATACCTGACGAGAAACGTTTCCCAGAACTAGATGAATTATTAGCCGAACCATTTCGCTGCCCATCCCCGATGGGGGGAAACATCAAAGACTATATTCGGGAGATTTACTTAGATGCTCGAGGTCAGGAACTTGGCACTGTAAGCTTTCTCCGTTCTTCTGTTCAGGATTCAGCACTAACCAGATGGCTAGTTCGGCAGTTCCATGCTGCCCACAACCTTCCAGGAGCAGTCGCAAAAATGGGCAGGTCTTACTCTGGCCCACGTCTCAAATGCTATCTTGATAGTCCACGATTTTGTTCACAAGATCCTGGCAGAAGCGTGTCCAGACACCCGAGTGCGGACTCAACTGTGGGCGTTCCTTATGGATGACCTTCTCGAAAGTTATCGTCGGGCGATCAAGCAGGCAGAGTTCCTCCTCCAAGTTGAGTGCGAAGGCAAAACAATTACCTGCAACCCCGAATTCACGGACCTTCTAGTCAACAATCGACAGAAGCATGAGAAGTTAAGAGCGGCGGAAGCAACCAGGAAAAGTTTCGGGTTTAATCAGGAGGCTGTTGTACGGGTAGCTGACGTCAATGCCGCTATCAACCAGGTGCCGGATGTCGTAGAGCAAATTTGTGAGGATGTACATGACGTGCTGAAAGCGTACTACGAGATATCTCGTTCACGCTTCGTGGACGCGATTTACCAGCAAGTGGTTGACCACTTCCTACTAAATGATGAGCAGAGTGCTCTTCGGGTCTTAACGCCCGAGCGCGTCATGTCGATGAGCAGCGAGCAGTTGAAGGGTATCGCCGAGGAGGATCCTGCTAGCAGACGACAGCGGGAGACGCTGGAACGCGAGATTGCTAGCTTGGAGAAGGCTCTTACCGTGTTACGCGTCTAGATTTGCGGAACCGTGATCTGGATGAGCTGCGATGAATGAATGTAACATTGCGAGGTTGAGACTGCACGTTGGACCCGGAATACCTACTACGTACATTGCCGCGCTAGGCTAGTGCCTGCCCGACATCTACTTTTGACTAAGTAATTGGTTGGGTATAATCTGAGATCTCTCAAAGTCGACTACCGGACTTCAAAGAGGAATTATTATTATTACTAAGAACCGAGAGTGATATCCTAGTAGTCCGTGTAAAGCGCAATCATGCACGTTGGACATCCATGATTAGATCGAGAAGCAAAGGGTAAAGATTCACACTCCTTAGATTAACTTCTGATGTCGAAACACAAGTCCGGCTTAGTAATCGAGTTCCGCCAAACGCTGCGATTGGTTTCGAAGGTAGTACGACATCACTCGTGGATCTCCAGCGGGTACCTACATACAACGCCGAGGTACTCGGTACCCGGTACCCGAGCCGAAATCGAGGCTTGTGAGGCGGGCAAGGCAATACCCGGACCTACCTACATACCTAATCGACCCTGCAGCAAGCCCACGGAGCAGGCTGCGGGAAGGGTACCCAAGGCAATCGACGGGTCGCTAATCTCGTCTGACGCCATGCACGGCCTATGTAATCTTCGACTTCAACTACAAATGGTGTGTTCCTACCTACCTACCTACCTAACGGAGCCGCAGGCCGGAGAAAAGACGCTGGATCTCGGCATCAGGCATCAAGATGGGGGGTACATCATCATTCAGGCACTCACTTGCGCGGGGGACACAAATAGGGTATCAACGAAAATGCCGGCAGATCAAAATGCAATAAAATAAATAATTGAGACGTTGGTATATCTTGTCTATCCTAGAGTTCGAATGGAAGCGCTACCTAAATATATACCTATGTACTAGATTCGTCGGGAATCAACAATATGTATTAACACGAAGTTATGTGTATTTTTCCTCCTCTCAATTTTTCATCTCCATCTCTCATCTCCCTCTCCATTTCCATCCATCCATCCAACATGCAGGCCATGACGCGTAAGGGGGCATAAAAAAGGCGTAAAAGAAAAAATGGTGGTGGTAGTAGTAGTAGTAGTAGTAGTAGAAGTAGTAATAATAAGGAGTAGAAACAAGGTAAATATAAACCTTCCCAACACCGAGTGCTATTTCCGCCAACCCAAGATTCATGCGCTAAATGCTGATTGATCTAGAATATATAAGGTAGGTGAAAATAATCTCGAAAAAATATCATCTTGACGTGTCACACGAAAGAAGCCCGGTAAATCCATCCGAATCTAGGTAGGGTATATAACGATACGCCGTCGCCATGCCTGTATACAACAAAGGGGAAAATGTGTGAGAACTAGTAAAGTAGGTAGTGAAGTAGTAGTAGTGGTAGTCGAGTAGTAGCAGTAGCAGCAGTAGCAGCAAAAGTAAAAAAAGACGTAGTAAGGAGATCTAGCCCTATGCGGGGTAACGTTGGGCTGCTTCTCGGCGAGGAGCATCAACCGAATGACACGAACCGGAGGGCCGGGGCCCTCCTACATGTCATAGTAAATCCCGATCCAGTAAACGTACAGCAGGCCTTAACCTGCATTGGGGACGATTCAGCAAGATGTAGTCCCCGCCGGCTGGGTCGTGCGACCACGGCACGCCCCAGCCGTCGAAAATGGGGTCCTTCGTAGATTTCGTCTCAAAGTCGCTTAGTTCCGCTTCCATGTTGCAGAGGTACAGGAGGTCCGGCCCGGCCCATTCGTCGATAAGTTCGGCGATGCGTTTGAACCCGTTGGTGTGGCCGCCGCATTCTCTCGATCGGAATCCGCAGAGAACGAAAAGGTAGCTGTGAATGAGCTCGTGGATGAACGTCGATATGAGCAAGCGTCGGTTGTATTTCTTGTCCTTGAGGATGCACCGCGATAGAAATATGAGCGTTTCGTAGCCAACGGTGAGTGGCGATTTCCTCAGTGCCGTGGTGCCGATGAGACAAGTCGGGAGATCCACCCAGGCCCAGGCAACACGTCCCTTCAATTTGCCATGGAAGAATATTTCGTTTGCAGCGTAGAAAATTCCTTGCAGAGCGACGTCGTCGATGTCGAATTCCGCCTCTGGTGACTTCGGGCAGATGAGGCTCCTCAAAATCCTCTCATGCTGGGAGAGCCTGCTCCTTCGACGAGAATCCGATAGATCGGCCTCGACCAGCTTAGCCGCCTCATCATGACTTTTATCTTTCGGGTACGTTGCGTGATTCATGTCGGGCGGGTCCGACGGCCGCCGCACCCTCAAATGCTCGAAAGGCGTGCTAGGCCGCGCCGTTTCGGCATAGTAAGGAGAGGCGACCGAATTTTCGACCATGATCTGGTCGAAGCCGGAAGAACCCGGTCCGGAGTTTGCTTCCTTGATGATGAAGAAAGCGGGTCGAGCTAGGGTCTGCTCAAAATCCACGCTCTCGAGGGCGCCGGGATGGTCGACGAACCTGTGGCGCTTGAACGGTTGAAACATGTTGAATTCGTCCGGCAGACTAGTGAGTTCAGAGTGACTAGGGCGGCGTTTCTTGTTGTCGATGTATCGACGACGATGGTGAGATGGGCCATCGAGGAGAGATGAATCGCTTGAGGAGCGCGACATCTCCGTCCCACCGACGTACCAGCTGGCCATTTGACATGCTTGAGCAGGTTTTCGTTCAAAATTGAGACAGACAAGCCCAGTACGTGGTACGACGCCAGAGGTCGTAGGAAAGAGATGTAACTCGATGTTTGTTGTCAAGAGGAGGACTTGCGAATCATCACCAACGTTCTCTCGGATTCCTCATACAAAAACCCATGTAGTAAGAGGGAGCTGAACTCTCGACTACAGGCACGCCACGACTATCAATGGACTCGCAGGATCCCTTTTGGATATGCGGCGTAGGATTGGTCCTGGTTAACACACGCAGCAGCAGCGGCTAAGCTGGTTAGCCTCACTCTCCAGGCAGGCTGCTGGGTTGGCTTGTGACGGGCCGGACAACAGCGATAATATGTGGAGGTCTTAAAGGTTGCAGCCCTCGGACAAGGCAAGACCAGAAGAGCCCACTTCTTGGGGACAGAGAGAGAGGAGTCTGCAACCAAGGACCTGCTTGGATGGATTAGACCTTGGCTGACGGAATTTTGAGACTGAAGGGCTTCCTCGCGACTACTTCCGCCCTTCCCTCTTTTCTCTATCTGCCCTACCTCCGCCAGCGTTAGGAGCCGGACGTAATAGTGGGGAAAGGCAAGGGATAGGATTGATTTGCCTGTCTAAGTTCGATGACCAGATGTGCGGGATAGGGAAATTCCAGCAGAGCAGATCACAGATGGCTGGTACACGAATAGAGCCGAAAGGAGCGTTTGGGGGAACTGAAGGGAGCGGTGAAAGGAAAATACGACGGGGACCCGGCAGAGCCCATATGCAGAATGCAAAGCTTACATGCCAGCTTCGAGACGGATTGCAGTAGTGCAGTGGCGTAACCGGCCACTTTTCCTACTTGACTACCTACCTTTTACCCATCGTGGGCTTGGGAGCCGAGTTCCAAGTGTGGTACGCCAATACCGGGACGAGCAGTGTGTGGTGGTTCTTCAGTACAGCAAGGAGGAGAGAGTACGGCAAAGGTACTGTCAGCCCGTCTCAAATTTGACAACGCAGCAAGTAAGCAACACGAACCGTGGTTCTCGGCAATACGTCGCCCGTGTCCTTGGAAATTTGAGTGGTGAAAATAGCAGAATACCTACATATCAGCGCATATGGAAAAAGGACAACAACTCAATGGCAAGTCTAGACTTTGCAGTATGCTGCAATATGCTGCAATCTACTGCTGCAGCAGAGTGGCGATTCTGTGCCAATGCTGAGCGACGCCGGGAAGCGGGAGATGTGACCTGCTAAGGCAATGCTAGGCAATGCTAGGCAATGCTAGGTCATGCTAGGTCATGCCGGTCCATGGATGATGAAAAGAGAGAAGGCGGGAGAAAGTGATTGGCTCCCATTCGTGCAACGGATTGCTGGCATTATCATTTTTTTTTGTCCTTGGGATGCGGTGGGGTCGCTTGACCAAAAGCGGAAAACCCCCTGTCCTAGCGCCAATTTGCATCAAATTTCCATTGGCCCCGATGGGACTGATCTGGTGGAACCCAAGCCCTGATTTGTTGCCTCACGTTTTCCAGTTGGCTTGACGCGTCAATCAATAGCTGATACCTCTATTTGGCTTTTTGTTGAGGCTAACACCACACACGTTTCCATTTTCGCTCTGTTTGAGAGACATTTATTATGCGTAAAGGGAAATACATGTGAGAAGGATAAGAAGGGAGGAAGGAAAGGGGGAAGCTTGATTAAACCAACAACAAAAAAAATGAAGATGTAAAATGCAAAATGTTAAACGTTAAAAAAAAAAAAAAAATAATAATAATAAGTGGTACTATACGTAACAAGTTCAATGTAGGAACCACAACTTCGCCCCCCTCCCCTATCCCGCTCTCTGACGTTCGCCGACGGTCCACACGCATCCGCAGGGACACACTTTTGCCTCCGACACCTGGCCAATGATCTATACAATATAACGATAAGATAACGCATCCCGCCTCAACTTCCAAGTGTTTCACTCCTGTCCAACTTCCGAGACTGCCGATCCCTTCTCATTCAGTGCACGTAGTGAGATCATGACTCAAACCACCAGTAACGTGAAAATAGAGAGAAGGCTTGATAATCAAAATCTGCCAGTCTGCGTGTTTAATATTGACGTGACGTGGTTGAACCCCCCTTGTTCAACACGGCTAAAACGGGGCCATATATATAATAGCAGGGCATAATCGCAGGCGGAACTAATCAGGTGCCAGGATTTTAGATTCCGCTGTGGAGGCTCCCAGCCCCAAGATGCTGCACGAAACGGACGTCTCTAGCCTGTCGTTCCAGGGCTAGCCTCATTCTCTCGCCGTACATGAGCTCCTCCTCCTCTGCTGCGATTTCCTCCGGCGTCCTCGAGTTCTCTTCGAAATCTTCCGGGGAAAACCCAGGCTTGGACGAGAAACTAAGAAGTCCTAATCTTTCTCCAGTCCAGAACAGGATATCGTCGTCGTTGACCCGAAGATCCCCGTCCTGCCCAGGTGTTCGCGTAGAGAGAATTTTTCTCGCGATGTCATCCGAACCGGGCATAGATCCGAAGAGCGAGCGGTGGACAATCCTCTCGGACTTGCCAATCTTATGACGGCGCACCTCCGTAAAACCGTCCCGTTCGACCCACTTCAGGTACCCTTGTCCGTCAGAGAAAACGATCCGAGTGCCGTGGTTGATGACGGAGAGGAGCTTTGACTGAGAAGCCGTCTGCCGATTCTTCATAGTAGAGTTTTGGATAACTCGGGACTGCGGTACATCATCGGTGTTGGAAGACAGGCCGTACAACTCGAGTGATCCTTTGGTATTGTATTCACCACATGCTATCAAGGTTCTCCCGCCGGTTACACTCTTAGATTTTTCGACTTGCTCCTCGGAAAGTTGAAAGCGTCGCCGCAGGTCGCTATTAAGGCTGGAGAAAGGGTAGGGAAGCGAGGTAAGGCTACAAAGTTTCGCGCCGGAGTGAATTGACCCTCGGATTGCCGGAAACATGCGCCGGTCATAGTGTAATATGTTTGAGAATCGACCAGCCACGAAAATGTCATCTGATAGTTGACTGCCATCGCCGGAGCGTTGGAGGTGTAGAATGCTCTGTGGACCCGATTGAGCAAGGGAGGCATACGGAGAGAGAGGCGTCGGATCCAGGACGTGAGAGAAGTCCCGGCCACCCACTCTAGTAATGTTGTCTAATCGCATTTGATATTCCTCTCGGCGTTTGGATCCCGTTCTGAAATCATGCAAGTGTAAGCCATGAAGTGTCCCGACCGTCAAAGGGACGTTAGGATCTGCTGCAGATAGCGTAGTTATCGACCACTCAAAAGGATAGTTTCCCACGACTTGTAAGGTTTCGAGGTCAATTTCGATAAGATCTTGAGACGAGTTAGCAAAGAAATTTCTAGTGCCTACCGGGAAGAAAACTTACGGCTTTGGACAGCGAAGAAAGCCAGGTTTTTTTGGCTGTCAATACTAACGCACTCGGTTACTCCTGTATTGATCATCTTCGAACGTCTTGAAAGGTCGGCGCCAGGGCCGTCTGCGCACAAAAGCCCAGGACTGGACTTTGACAGAATTGAGCCCTTTGTACTTCGAGTGCCCTTCACGTCCCACAAGCAGACCGAGCCATCCTCAAGGGGCGATACCGCAAAAAGTTCATTGCCGTTCGAGGATGGCCTATACAAGGCGGCGCCGCTGACATCTATTTGGTCCTTTAGGGAACCATTTTGAGTTTGGGGCTGCTCAAACCAACTAACAGCTATCGGACCATATCTCTGAATATATTCATTGTACCAGTTGACGCGTTCGTTAGGGAATGTCGGATCCCAATTAGCAGCGATGCGAATCTGCTCGCGCTTCCTCCTCTTGGAAGATAGCTGAGATAGGCTCTCGAGTCGGCTCCAATGTACCTCATTTTGATCATCTTCCTGGCTCCCTTGTCCTAGAGCCGTGGGCGCGCCGCCCAGTGTCGCCCCATCCTCGTCAAACCAAGTCGAGCCCCATCTGTAGAGCCTTATGCGTTCGCGGACGGCAGAAGCGGATAGGCATTTGTTTCGCCAGAAGTTGCCATCTCGGCAGAGTCCGAGGAAATGTTTCGAGAGGCTTTGGAGGACAACGACGTCACGCGCTTCGAGGACTAGCAGTTGTGGAACGCAGATTAGCGGACGATTCGATCATCAACCAGTGCCACCGATTTACGGCGATGGGGACTTACATGATAGGATATGCAAGAAGATCTCATCAGGGAGGTTTTCAAGAAGGCTGGGATCAGCCATGGTCTAGGGGGAGATGCGTTCTAATTATGTCTAGGGGGTAATTATGCCTACGAGATGAAGAAAGATGCTACGAGTCGCTCACAAGACAGGACGAGTATTTCTAATGCTGGACAAAGAAAGCGAGTCTGCATTGTCAACATTTAGAGTGGACAAGCTGACAAAGATAGGATTAATGCTTTTTTGTTTCAAGTTGGACAGGTTACGAATAAAATCCCCCCTCAGCTTATCGGCTTAATGACGAAAGCCGCAATGATTGCTGGATCTAGGCTCTACTAGGCTCTAGGTACCCAGCTCCGCCATTCCTGGTGGCGCTAGGGGGCGCGCTAGGTCAATCACTTCCTAACGGGTCCGCGGGGTTGCTCCCCTTGGCGTTCCAGGGTGCCCTTCCCCCCAATAAATCCAAATTTTAGCGATGTTACCACACCAGAAGCCAAGACCCGTCGCCTCGGGAGGAGGTCCGTGCGCATGATTCGCTTGCGACAAAAAGGGCGCGGGCGATTTGGGGGCTAAAGAATCAGGAAATCGATCCACTGTTCCTGCGCCACACGTGGCTCAATGGACTTCCAACGACATCGACATCGACGACTCTAAAAGGTGCTTCGACCTTACCACTCTGTCATTCTACATGATTCAAAGTCGCTTGGATACAAGATTGCTATGTTTATAAAGGTTCTGAGCATATGGCTGGGCTAGAGGACTTTCATACTGTTGATCCTGCTGCAAACACGTCGTCGAATAGCAATTCTCTTCGAGAACCGACTTCCTAAAGCTACGTAACTCTCCAATGGCAACTCTCATGTACCTACGTTAGGAGGCTCAAATTTAAGATGGGACTCCGTTTGATATGGGCATGTATATACCTATGTACAAACCTATATTCTCAGCCTCCATCCCGGCATAGTGGTAGAGCGGGGGAACTTGGATTGCTGCGTATTAACTTCCAAACTGCCTGGCATGTACATATTACATTTCGTCCTATATCGTATTCATGTGCTTTCCCATGTTTGCAATATTTTGCACTCTTCACACAACAAGTTACCCGAGCAGGGGGCCTCGTTGTAGTAAAACAGCGTTCTTCACCGATACGATTCAACTTAGTCGAGGACAATTACAGTGAGGACAACGCCTTAGTAGACGAATTGCTAGTGCATTGCTTGTACTTGTATGGCATTTCGTCGTACTTCTCGGGGGGTAGGTATTTTTTTGTTATTATATGGAAGTCTCTAGGCGAAATTTCCAATGTGCGAAAAATAAGTGAAGTCAATTCCCCTCTACTTGTAAGTAGATTGCGCACCTACGTGTAGGTATATATCATATATTGGTTTATTTATAACGCCACTACAGCAACCATGTGGTCACGATGCCCGAAACAGAAGTGTTGTCCGGGAGATGGGTAGGTGTTCAGTGCAACAATCCCCTTTACCCTAATCACCAGTATCTCCAGCTGGTTTGCACTGCTTCAGGAGAAACTAAGATGATCAGTTCGATGGGCTGAAATATTACTGTGGTAGGCGTCGTCCTATTGGTGAACAAATGAATATGTGCACTGTTAGGGTGGTTTGTGCAAAGTTAGGCTGTTGATTCTCCGCCATGTATGCCAATAGCAACGTTCCTGATTAGGTAAATACCTCAGGGTCAAGTGTTGAAAATTATGGAACAACACCAGCCAAATAACGCCAATGGATCTGATTGCGCTTGCTGGCGTCGCTTCATCGTTGTTTTAGATCGGCTCGTGAATTCTTGTGGCTCGCAATAATTTCTTCTTCCCCAACGAAAACATCCACATCTTTCGTCCGCCTCTTCCCTTCCAGCCTCCCCCCCTAGACCATACACGTCGCTGTCCGCTACGCCTCTGAGGGACATCGACATATTTCAGTCATCTTGACCATCCTAAGGGCTTCATCAAGGGCGCAATACCCTTATTTCCCCTGAGGTCTAGCCTAACCGTGCAATTGAGGGTTCAAATTTCTTGATACGTTCCGACTCCAAGTTGCCGGTTCAACCTCAGAATCCCAGCAGGTACGCGCCAAATTCCCACTGACGTCTGCGTCGCGACATTTGTATCCGTCGCTTGCGCCTAACTTTCTCAACCTTTCCCACGTCACCACTTCCTTCCCAATTCCCCCGTTTCAACTTTCGTCGACAATCGTATTGCGGGCAGGCGCGCGTGGCCACTTCTTTCCTTCCACGCACATTCCATCCCACCCATCTCTTCCATACCCACTCCTGTCAGTCCTAAAATTTTGGTGCCTGCGCGCTCGACGTGGGGCTTGACGCTTCCAAGTTCCAATTCAATCATTTCCAGGTTAATGAAGGCAATTGTCCATCAAAGGTGCTGACATCTTCTATCAGTGTCTTCTCAGGCTGCACTCGCAACCCCTATTCCCCTAAGAGGGACCATTGGCCTTCACACACTACTGTACTTGAACCATTGCCAATTCAACATACTTCTCGTTCTCAATACCGGGTAAGTCTATCAGCAAGTCATACTAGCTACCCTATTCTTTCCCTACTACCTCTTCACCTCTATCGTACCGTCGCATCATCGCGGTACTTCCTCACCCCCTGGGGCCCTTTCATCATTATTCTTACAATGTACTTTACTCTTTTCATGTCGTCCCTTCACCTTTGATCACCATTGTATCTCCCATTCACATCAATACATCATCTTTCTCCAGCGTCACTACTTCGATCCTTGTTCACGAGTCACATTACCTTCCACCAATACCGTCATTTCGCCCTTCGTTCATACCATCTTTTCGCATTCCATTTACTAATGTCGTAGCCTAGGGTTACCTTTACTCATTAGTCATGGCGTCAAGCCAGAGTAAGGACTCGGGAGGCGACCAGCCCCTGGAAGGCACTTCGCAGCCCCAGGCATCGCGAGACCGTGGAAAGAATCTAATGCCACGCGGACCGCTCTTTTCCAATCTGGATGAGGCGTTCCGAAAGATCCGATCTAAATCGGTGTCCAGCTGTAACCCTTCCCAAAAGGGCCTTCAAGAGTGCGAGTCTAATCGCGATAACTCGAAGAAGCTACCCTTGGGAGATCAACCCGCCGACGAGATTACCCCCCAGCCTCAAAATGCCATCCAGTCACTTAATACTTCTATTGTTGGAAGATCGTTAACAGATTCCCATGGTGCCTCATCCAACCGTACCTATCTTGATGAAACCGACATGTCCTTCGAAGAGCAGGAAGTCGGCGAGCTCACTACAGTTGAGCCGCTTGACGACTCAGGCAGCACTATCGACGATATCCCCGACAAGTACGCACACTATCCTGCAGAAGAAACTGGTGTGCCGCCTCGCGATGGTGTAGCGACGCGATTAGGATTCCGAGGCGAAGAAACATACCGCTATGGTATCACCCTTCGTCATTACCCAGCCGGATCTCCACCTTCGGACTTACCACAGACTCCTTATATTGACTCGCCCCTTAGCCGTAGACGATCTCAATCTATGCTAGAGCTCAACCAATATAGCTCACCATTGGCTGGCTCAACAGTATCGAACTCACAGCACCTACTCGATCCTGACGCACAAGCTGATGAACTCCAACAGGCTCGTAAGCCTTTCTTTCCATCTCCGCTTTACCTATCCGAGAAGCGCATCAAAAAGATGGCTAAGCTAGATGATAACGATGATTTCTTCAGCACAAGATCGTCGCTCCACGATGACACGGCTGATTCGAGCATCAACCCTTTCAAGTACGATGGTCAACACTATCAGGAATCCCTCAAGCGTACAAAGGAGAAGGACGTGAGTCAAGCCCTTAGGCGTGCGAGCAACATCGGAGATAGTGGGGCGGTTGACTTTACGCCGGAGCCCAGCGCGTCTGCCGTTAGATATCAGAGATCGGAGCTACCTTCGAATAGCGAGTATCCTGTTGCGTCCGACAGGAAAGTTATTGACATTAGGGTCGTGATCGGTGACGGAGCCAAGCTGGGAGCACAGGAAGATGGATACCGTGACATGGTTAGCAGATCGACCAAGAGCGTTCGACTCGGCAATCTGCTTCACAGATCATTCGCTAGGGAGTCTACCGGGGACTGCGATTGGGTTACTGAATCGACTGGCGAAGGTGGTGCTGAGTATGGAGAAGCCAGTCTCCGACCAGCCACATTTCAGACAACGGGAAGCAGTATTGCTGATTATTCCGATGACGGAGAAAGAAAGTCGTCCGGCTTCTTTGGTGCAAAATTCCGCGTTCTTCAACACCCGGCCGGTAAAGACGATTCAGAGTCTTACGAGTTGCGTAACCTTAAGGGTTCAAGGCAGCAGGTATATTTACCCAAGTCCAGACCCCTACACGGCACCGAGAATAGTGGTAGACTTTTCTCAACAAGTAACTCGATTCTAAACCAAGTACGGCCTTCTATGAGCCGCAAGCTATCGAACCCATTCGGCGCAAGCGACAGTTACAGAAGAGCGGACCTCGAGGGCAATTTCGCTCTCAAGAATAGTCGCTTCGGGCCGTCAAAGTACGAATTCCGAGACTCCCAGTCAGACTACGCTCCCACCATCCCACATCCCAACACACAGGGAACACTAGCCGGCACTCGACCAGAGCTGGAATTTACATATCCCGATGGTTTCGATGTAGAGTCACCTAGCAGCCTGCAGCAAGGGCGGACTTCCTCGCAAGAGGTTGAAGTTACACCACGGAAGCATCCTGAGATTCGTCTTGTAGACCAGTACTACCCAGTCCGTAATGGCGCTTGGTGGCGCGCTGAGAAAGAAGCAGCCCGTGTTACCGCTGGTCCATCTACAACTTTCAATGGTGAGCCAATTAGTGGATTATCTAAGTTCGATTTCGAACTTCTACCTCTTGACGAAGCTCAGCGTCGAGAAAAGCAGCAGCGAGAGGCCGGAGAGAAGGATGAGACGGAGCCCGCCCAAACCCGGTTCAAGCGAGCCATGAGTTCCACATCAAGTGGCGGCCTACAGACTTCGACTCCTACAGCACTCCGCCCACCAATTCCGGCCCGAAGAGGTCTTGTGGCACCCCATCTGTCTATTAACTTTAGTACGTCGTTGGACCAGTCTTGTAGAGAGGCCCTGCAAGGTAAGCCTTAACATTGATTTCTGATATTCATTGCTAACACAGGGTAGATCTGTCATCGCCATTTTCGGCCACTAGTAGGCCCAACATAACACCGCTGTCTAGTCGTGTTACCAAGTCACTCTTACGCGGGGCCTCACCCGCGTCGACTGCGGTGACGGCGACCCCCGCGGAGAAGAAGCGGTTCTTCGGGCAATTTAAGTCCCGACTCTTCACCTCGAAGAACCGGGGACGCAGAAACATCTCCGACATTACCGACACTACAGTCATTCACCACCCGGCGGTGAATCAAAGTGGCCTCAGTCTTGCAGCAATGGAGGAGCTTGTTGAGCCAGGAATCCCCGAGGCTGCCCACAAACTACGCCGCAAGTGGTTCATATTCATGACGATATTGGGAATCATATTCCCCTTTATCGCCATCGCTGTCATTGCTGGCAAGTTCAACGCATCTCTCCAGTGGTATACCGAGGGAGAGATCCACAACCTCACAATCAGACAGCGAAACTTCATCCGGAACATATTCTTGTTCCAATGCTGCCTATACACGATAATTCTATCGTGCATTCTTGCCGTCTTCACCAAGGCTTCCGCTTAGGGTCCATATCTACACATTCTTCAAGGACCAATCTGTATCGGGACGAGCCCTTGGCTGGTTCTCAATAACAACCTGTACTTAACCCATTGGCTTTATTTCATGTCTGCGTGCCGCCTATTGCAGCTTTCCCGGATTCAATTTGTCTTTCCTTTTTAAGTCTTATTAGGTTTAGTAGTGAGATATTCTCTACTTAGGTTTTGCTCCCCTGAGGATCGCCGACAAGATCCGGGTTGCTGACAACACCTTCAAGAATCGCCGACTACAATCTCACGCCGCAAAAAGCATCTTTTATCGCCGACAACACAAGAATCACCCGATCACACTCTGGACAGGAAAAGAACCCACCTGGAAATCGCCGACCATACCCTCGATTAGCGGCTGTCCCTTTTAAGAATTACCAACCATATCCCTGATCGACGACTAGACACTCGGTTGACGATCGCACATTTCGACTTTGCAAACGACTCCTTACCCTAGTTATGGAACATTGGGCGTCTGGCCCCTACTCTTTCTTTCATTATCTATTCAGCTAACGAGAAGTAACGAATCGATGAGAAAACGACCGACTCTTTGCACACACGGATTCTGCATAATTAACAGACGACGACGACAACGATTTAATGACTAATGACTAATGATAATTTTTTGGACGGTTTGGCGGGTCGGTTGATACATGCACACTGCGCTGCGGATCTCGGTTCTTCTTTGACTAGACGGTTGGTCGGGTTGTCTCTTGGATGGTCTCCCCCCTTTCCTCTACGCCGGACGTGAAAAAAGGAACACAGAAATCGGGCGGATTGAAAAAAAAAATCTTACGGTATACCTTTTTGTCTTTCTTTTTTCTATAAGGAAATAGAAGCTCTAGGCTTACCGGTTAAGTCTCTATGCTGTAGATAGGACCAGATGGACGGAAGATGGTTGGACATGACATGACAGAAAATAATAAAAATAAGTAGATAGTTACCTCTTTGCTATTTTATGCATGTGTTCGTAAATACTGTGAATGCTACCAGGTGAAGGTGGCTCACGTAGAAACGTCTCTGTTCAGTAGGAGAAGGAGAAGGAGTTAAGAGGCATGAATGCTTGCTTGAGAGTCACAATTCTCATGACCATCACATAAAAAGCCCATATGTTAAAGGGGACGAAGGAATGTATCCCTTTGTCAATTACTAGCTAGGTAGGTATGTATCAGCATTCACCATGCTGAGCGCAACCCCATCCTCCAATATAAGCATCGCGAAATATAAGCATCGAGAATCTATGAAATCTACATACTTGGTATAATGCGTCCAATCCTACATCAAACCCAAGATATCTACCCCATCCATCTCTTCCCCCTTTTTATACGCTACCCTATCATTTCCATCGTCGTTCCATTCCTCATACCCTCCGAATCATCACCAGCGTCAGAATACTCTAACCCAGACCAAGCAAAGCGAAACAAAGCGCTCCACCTCAAGCCTCCCCATAAACAATCTGTCTCAAATGCTCCTTCTCGCCACTCTGCTCACACATAGCGCGGAACATGCCTACGCCGCCATCCTCGCCACCGCTTAACTCCCACAGCTCCTTGGGCGTGCCGTACTCGGCCACCTTGCCGTCGCTCAGGACCAGGATGCGGTCGAAATCGGCGATGGTGCTGAGCCGGTGCGCAATGACGATGAGCGTGCTGTCGCCGAACTCCTCGCGGATGCTTCGCTGGATCAGCGCGTCCGTCGTCATGTCCACGGCGCTCGTGGCCTCGTCGAGCACCATGACCTTGGGCCGCGAGACGATGGCGCGCGCTAGGCACAGCAGTTGCCGCTGCCCCTGGGAGAGGTTCAGGCCGCCTTCGGAGATGGGCGACAGCAGGTTGCGGAAGATGTTCGTGTTTTTCTTTTTGCGGCCGCTGGTGCTGGACGGGGTCGATGTGCCCGTCGAGGAGGCGGTGCCGTTGGCGCTTTCGCTTTCGTTCTCGGAGATGAGGTGCACGCGCGCGAGCGAGTCGAAGAGCTCGGCGTCGGTGTGGTTATCGAAGGGGTCGAGGTTGGAGCGCACAGTGCCGCTGAATAGGACGGGGTCTTGGGGGATGATGGCTAGCCGGCTTCGTAGGTCGTGTAACCTGATCTTGGAGATGTCTAGTCCATCGATGCATATGCTTCCCGATCGCGCCTCGAGGAAACGGAAGAGGGCGAGTGTTAGAGACGATTTGCCCGCACCAGTACGTCCGACTACGCCAATGCGCTCATTTCGCTCGACGGTGAAGGTGAGACCTTTGAGAACAGGTGGTAGATCCTTAGCGTAGCTGACTACAAGGTCGTTGACTTCGACGCGTCCTTCTGTCGGCCAAGCTGCGGGTGGCTTCTTGCCCTCGAGGCTTTCCGTTCGCAATTCTGTATATTCAACAATCCGCTCCGCCGCATTCATCTCCAGCTCTACATTGGCGTAGTGGCGGATAGTCCACATGACGTGACCCGAGAATTCAAGCGCAAACGCCATTCCAAATCCAGCGAGGGAAGCATCGATCTCAGGGGCAATAAGGATGAGCACAGCGACGAAAGAAGCAAAGAAACTTCCCACCACTGCCATTCGCCACCCCATCCAACGGATGAAGAGCCAGAGATGCCAAGTCGCTACCGTCCAGTCGTCCAGTTTCCTGTACATGCGCTCGATATAAGTCTGGCTCTTGTCGAACGATCTGATAGTCTGGACACCAGTTAAGGCCGATCCAAATTGTTCGAACACTGGGGACTTAGTTATGGATTCAAGGCGTTTCACCGGCCGGGCACCGTGGAGATAGCGGATTGCGTAGAATGCGCAGACCAGGAGAAGGAGGAACGATAAGACGATGATTACAGGCGAGACGAATAAGCCGGCGACGACGACACCCACGAGGTTCATGCATGCGCTCGCCGCAAACGCCATCGAGTATGCCATATGGGTATCGACAGAGTGGAAATCGGCCGTGAACCGGTTTAGGATCCGCCCTAAGGGGACAGTATCCAGCCAACGGAGGGGCGCTCGGAGAACCACAAAGTTGAGCTTAGCGAAGAGCTGTCTGGAGGCACGTATGGAGCCGCGGAATACATAGTAGTAGCGGGACGTTGAGACGATGGATGTGAAAGTTGAAATGAAAACGTAGATGCCGAGGTAGAACCCTAGACTTCTGTTGCTGTCTGATTCAACCATCGGCCGAAGCATGCTGCTCATGGTAAATTGCTGCAGAGTGAACTGGGTTACATATGGCTGCTTCTGCATTTGAGCGTCGAAACTTTGATCGTGTTTATCATACGATCCCGTCCATATCCGCAACCACCACGAACGTCCTACTGTTAAGGCTTGCACAAACAGGAAGAGGAAAACAATCCCGGACCAGAACCACCAGGATCCGCTGTACTGGAGATACACAGCATAGACCTTTTTCTTAACGGCTCCTTGCTCGCGTCCTTCTTCTTCGACGAACTTGCGTGCTTGCGCCTTCGAAGGAACCTTAGTAAGAGGTTCGCCATCGGGTTCAACATCAGCCTGCGAAGTGTCCTCGGAGTTGATGGCTGTTGAATCTTCGTCGTCTCGGATTTCCTGGTCTGTCTGCTCATGGCTCTTAATCTGCTGTAGAGTTCCAGTTTGCTCTAATTCCGAGACAAATCCGGCGTTCAGCACACGACCGTCTCCTAGCTCGACGAGGTACTTAGTCTTTGGCTCGCACAAGGCGACATGGTGTGTAACCAGGATCCTCGTTCTGCCGACGCCAAGCTCGCCATTTAGACATTTCTCGAAGATGTGACGGCCGACATGAGCATCAACCGCACTGAAAATATCGTCGAGGACGAGTATACCGGCACGAGAATAGATGGCGCGTGCAAGTCTGCAGGGACCACGTCAGTAACTTTTCAAGCATGTCTAGAAATCTGTTCCAGATAGGCCGACGCAAAGCGTTATTCTGCTGGATCTGATCTACGCTGTCGTATGACGATGCCAGGTTTCAGCTAGGAGTTTCGGACTTACGTGATTCGCCATTTCTGCCCACCACTTAGGTTGATGCCGTTTGCGCCGATCTCCGTATTCTCTCCGTCGCTGAACATTTCCATATCTTTTGTCAAGGCACAGACTTCGACTGTCTTGTTGTATCGATACGCATCGTACGGCAAGCCAAAGAGGATGTTCTCCTTGACGGTTGCGTTCTCGATCCAGGGTATCTGCGCGACAAAAGCGATAGCGCCGGGAATAATCCAATTGTCTCTGTTGGCTTTGTGGTCATGACGCTGAGATGGCGCTCGGGGTACGCTGATGGATCCAGTTAGGATGTCGACTTCGCCTAAGATAGCTGCCAGCATCAAGCTTTTCCCACTTCCTGTCTTTCCTGATATGATCGACAGTTCGCCTTTGGGGAATGTGACGTCCACATCGCGTAGAACGAATCGATCGGGGTCCTCTTCCTGGCTATCTGAAGGCCAGGCGATTGATGCGTTGTCGAATGTGACCTCGTCCGCCTCTTTTGTGATCTTTGATATTTCCGCCCCCTTGAGATAAGCATCCATTCGCTTTACGGACACCCAAGCATCGACAAGATCAGTTACCAGCTCTGGAATGACGGACAGGGTGACCTCGAGCGCCTTGAAGATACCGAGACTAACGAAGGCGACTGAAGGAGACAGCGTTCCATTCAGGGCTGCATAGACGGCCAAGGACACGGATGTGAGCAGGAGGGGACTCGTAATCCAACACCCGATAAGGATGAGATCGTTGGTGAAAGCACTCCAAATGCATTTCAATTCCCGTTCTCTGACATCGCCGATCTTTTTCTCCCATTGTGGCTCGAGGGCGGAGAATTTTATTTGGCGGATGCCCTGGAGTGCCTCCGAAACAATTTCCATCTTCTCGTCTCGAACTTTCATCAATCGGTCTTGGGCGTCGGAATATCGCTTCGAGAAGTAAGCATTCAGGGGGGTAACGGCAAGCATTGTCGAGAAGCCTGCGAGGAGAGCTTTCCACCCGAGGAGGTCCAGGAGGAAAAGTAGCGACACGATCAATTTGAAGAGACTTCCAGGGAATATATTATTGAACGCAGCGAAATCCGATACTCGTTTGGCATCGACGCCTATCAGATTGACAGTGCTCTGCTTGCTTTTCCTGATTTGTTCGTCATCATCCTCTTCGAAATCGTCAATATCTGGTCTATCAGCAGCCGAGGCTTCTCCCATCGGACCAGCAATATTCGGTTCGGTTGATTCGGAGGAGGCGCCCTTCTTCTTTTTACTGGCTTCCTTGACATCTTTACGTCTCATTGACTTCTGGAAAATGAGTGACGATAACTGAGCTCGAATCGGCACGCAGATCTGCGCCCAGGATAGCCAGTAGACATAGGCTTCGACCCATGATTGAACGAGGACAGCTACTGCGAGTAAGATTACCCAGACCCAGGCTTGGTAGCCGAGGCGCTCATGGCTCTGTCGCTGCTCTAGGAGGTTAAGTAATTGTAAGACAACCCATTGAGGAACCAGATTGAGGAAAGCAGTAAGAAGAGTCAATATCCATTGGAGCGTGAAAAGCCACTTGTGGGCGGATATGATGGAGATCCAAAGGGGGCCGGTGAAGCCGCGGCTTTCCCAGTCAGCAGTCGTTTCCTTAGACCTTGTGTAATGATCCGGCCTAGGGAGATCTTCCAGGTCGAGGTTGTTCTTCTTGACAGCTAGGCGAAGCAGGTAAGCAGGCCAGCTCCAGTTGAACCGACTCCATGCCGATTCTGTATAGAGCCTATCTACCGGCTGACCTTGGTAATATACTTCAGGTCGTCGAGGAAGCGACAAACTAGCGATGGCTAGACAGACGGCGGCAACTATCTCTACAACACGTATGGCGAAAATCCCATCAGCATTTTGCTGCAGTAGAAGCGCCGCTACGTCATTGTCTTGGATAGCGAGGACAGCAGTAAGGACGATGCATGAAAGGAAGGATTTGATGCCTAGATCGTAAGCCGTTACCGAGTTCCGACTTGCCGCGATGCAGATAGCCTGCAAGGTCAAGAGAGCCTGTGTCCATGTGTAGCGGCATGTGTCAGTACTCGAACGGGTTCAGTTTTTCGTGTAACGGTGAGCTTACCCATAATACAAGGCTCAGCCAATTATCGATGAACAAACCGCCTTCTATGCCTTGTCTGCCCAACGTCGAGAACACAGCAAGCGCAATCGACAAGCCGAGGCCGACGAGCGAGAAGAAGAGAACGGCGGCTTTGGGAATCTTGTTGCTGAACGCCTTGACGGCGTCCGGCGTGCTTTTGCCGTCCTCATCCTCATAGACTTCGCTCGCGAATTTCGAACCACGGTTACGCAGTCTACTCAGATTTAGGACAGCGGGAACAGAAAGTATTGTGACGACTCCCAAGCCAACAGCCGAAGTCACAAGCACTACTGTCTTCTCAGACATGTCGTGGTGGAAGCAATATGTATATGTATTCGGAATTAAGCTCGGAATTCTAGAGCTAAGATTTAGCACTGAACCCCCCGAACGAGGCGCCGCCAAAAGCGCGGAAGGGAGGAGCGCGACAAGACGAGACACGGCCAACACAACTTTCGAAAGCGCTCAGTTCAAACCGCAGGCTATTGAGAACAGGGGGGAAAGCTATACAGGTATACACCGATCGTGCTGTTGGAGTTGAAGAAAAATTTGAAGTCGTTGAACTGGCAACACAGATATGGGGACCGATATGAATGAACTACACATCATTGGCCGGACAATGCGAGACATAGGAGTACAGTATCCCATCAACGTTCCTTGCACGGATTATTGGGATAAAGGAATAAAAAAAAAGTCTGGCGGCTGGCCGTTTGACTCATAGTTCTTCTATGATGCAGACCCGGGGAGAGGGGACTGATTAATGGGAACCGATTTAGTAGTGTGACTCCCCGGCAGCGAGTCCTACAGACTCCCTTGTTAGTGGTGGGTTTCGCACGATAGGCCGATCCCGATTCGTTCGGGCTTGTACATATGGGACGCATTGCTGCCCCCACCAGAGGAGACGAAGGTATGGTATGTATCCATCGCCCTGCATTGTATCCTATTCGGGGTAATAATCGGTGTGAGTAGCATGGTATGAACGGTGTAGGGAGAGAGTAATGTATGGTGTTATTAATGACCAGGCATTGTCGCCTGACGAGGTATAACGAAAGCGGTTTAGGACCGTCCTGCAGCAGGATCGATTTCGTTGCATCCAGGGCTAGCTAGATCTAGAACCAGAAGGTGTTTGAGGGTATGTGGTACTGGTAGGGTATAGACTCATCGAGGTGGCTGGTTGGTTAGGCGCAAGGATTGGTGACAAAACAGAGAGCTACAGCAGTGACGGTGATTCGTGACAGCAACGGCTTCCGCGAAGCACGACATGCACGCCGCACGTCATCGGATGAGCTGTGGCCGAATAAGTGAATATCCGGTTACACATAATATACGGAAATGGTTCGTTTCTTCTGGTGAGAAGTTGCAAAAAACCTGCAAAAAACCTGCTACAAGAGCTTGACTCAGCTAATGTAAGGTCAGTTGTGTAATGTGTTTCGTCTTATAAGAGAATCTAAGGCACAGCAGATGACCAGATGAGTGCATATAACACATTGTTGTCGACAGATCTGCGTCAGCTTACATTCGAGAACGATTAATTGCTGATGGTAGACGCGCTTCAGATGACAGGTATGACAAGAAGGTCAAGAGAGTTGCAGAGTTGCAGAGTTGCAGATTATGCATGCGGGTCGAAATTGTCAAACCGGGAAATTATCTAACGACGCGGGGTGCTTTATGATTGTATGCGATATGCAGCCAGGTCATCCGAACCGCATCCGTGCGTACCGTAGTTGCGATGGGCACGGTAGCTGCCCTATAGGTAACCCCGAAGTCTCCGGGTTCGGAGAAGGAACAACTTGAACTTTGGAAACACGAACTCGACCAAATCTCCGAGACTCATCTCATCCTTCCATGCTGCTACTATGACATCTAGTTATTATCGATACGATATCGTCATTAGAAGGATGCGGCGTAGGCCTGGGCATCACGTCAGATAACTCTAGCCTGGTCCGCCTTTATACAGAACGCGAAGCTGCCATCATTCGGCCCACGGCCTGAATCGACGCCACCATCGTCTGTTGCTTCGATAATCGGTCATGTTTCACCAACCCGGAATCAACGTTTAGCTCCCGCATCTCACTGCTACGCATTGATAAACCATCAGCTACGTTTCACAAGTGTGCCTGTGCCTGATCAAATGCGTTTTCCCCGGACTAGGCAATGACAGGTAGCATCGGGCTGGCATTCCGCGGAGGAAAAGGTGAGCGGCCAATGGTGGATGAGGCGCGACATGCCCGTGCTGCATGTGGATGGAACACGGGACTCATCACACCGCTTTTGCTGTTGGGTGACGGTCCGCTTGCTTTCTTCGCCTTCCGCTAGTTGATCCCGTCCTGCAAGCTAATAAGCGACCATTCAATGCTGCAATGCAAATCGGACGACACATATAACTAGTGCTGACGAGGCGTTCATCTGAGATCCTTATTAGTTCCTCAACCATGACAACGTTCTCGAAGACGCAGAGCCGCGACCGGATCGTCGGGAGATTTCTCAAAAGAAAGTACGCGGCTGGGTCGTTTCAGACCGTTAAGATGATGATCACGATGACCGGAAATACGTGCACGAAAGATTTGACGCAGATAGGGGTATTTCTAGTATAGGTCTACTTACCAATAGTGAGTGAGCCGCAAAGCTAGCTAATTACCCCGCCAAAGGAAACGAGATGATCGAGCTAGGCCGAGCGGCGTCAGCAACGATAATGCCCAACCATCTCAGTATTTGCCGCATATCATTCCTAGCGAGAATAATGCTTTTTCAAAAAGTATCTACCTATTATATCCGTGGCCGTGTAGTCCAGTTGACATAGTGTCACGCTAGATTAGAGTCCTCGCCGGTAACGTTGACATTATTAGTTGACTGCTGATGTAATAGACGAATTGCTGTTGGATAGTGTAGCCCGACGTAACACAAGCCGGGTGTTTATACGGAACTTCAATGCTTACATTAAGATCGGAGTTCTCAAGCATAAGGACTGCCTACCGAGTCCAATGTCGGCACCGAAGATTTGAGCTACAAGGTATACACTTAACTCGAGAACATTAGAAGTTTGATTCTACATAAATTAGATACCTGAGCTAGCACTCACTACATGATTGAAAAATGGTGTTTCGACTCACCACAACGCATGCACAATTCTCATATCTGCTCTGCTAGAGTCGCCTTGGAGAAAACTCCCATTCAGGAGAAAGACAGATGCCTTCCCCTCCTAATGAGACATATAGAATAGCAAAGCCAAGCACGATTCGCCTACCCCTATTCTGTGAGTAACGAAACACTCCATCGTGTTGTTGCCGCTTTATCCACGTATAACAGGAGCAAAGAGTGTTGGATTCACATGTAACTTGCGAAACGAGGAAGGTGCGAGATCCCGAATTTGATTTTAGGTCCGTTGTGATTGGCTTAACGGAGCAAACGCGCCTAGACGCGTTTGACGGGCGGTCCTCCTTGGTAACGTGTAAATTAGGTGCTTGTCGCAAAAGATGCTATAGTTGCTTTAGGCACCCAGAATGTTTATGCATGGATCCTGCCCGCATTCATTACCTGTCATAATAATTTAATGCAGGCTTATAGATAAGCAAAATCAACAGTTAGGGAGGAGCGATAAGAATCACTCAAGAATGCATCTCTCAATTTTCATTCTTGCTTCGATGGACTGCACGTCGCACGTAAGCTCGATCGAAGATTGTCCAATGAAATAGGCCATTAATTGCTTACATTCCCGAGGTCTTCGAAGAGGTCCATATTCCGTACCGCCTAAAGGAGCTGCCGACGCTAGGTAGCCCGTCAGTGAAGAAAGGCTTCCCCAACTACCACCTAACGGGCAGCTGCGGTTATCAGCTCCCCAGCTAAAAAGCCCTAAAAAGTGCGCCAAACGGGGTCCACGGGTCGCGACCAAACAATCAACGGCGCTAGGGATCCCTGCAAGGTCGCTAATAACTCAACTGCAACTCTGGGTAAGTTCGACCTCATCTTTGGCCAATGCTCGAGCCTTCGCACTTTTACATCCCCAATCGTTCGCAACAATAAACCTCCACTTCGACTCCTTGCGCATTGAAAGCTTGCCGTCTTTCTCCTCATCCAAAGCAAGCATTGTTGTTAGTCTGCCCGCGTACTACATTCTTGTAATTGACTCGACGTATCTCGACCAGAATACCTCATCACCTTTCAACCTCGAACTCCCATTTACAGCAGCCTCGTCCGTCTTTACATTACCGACACCGTTCACCATCGCCGACCCCATTTAGAGCTCTGCTCTATGTAAAATATCGTACTTTGTTCGCATCGCCGACTACACTCCGGAGTCCCATGCCTCGCATGGAACCGTCACCATGAAGCCAACTCCTTTGATCATCAATTGGCATGATAAACAAAACCCCATCTACTCTGCCCACTTCGAACCCCATGGCAAGGGACGACTAGCTACGGGCGGAGGAGACAATAACGTTCGTATTTGGAAGGTCGAAGCGGAAGGTGATACTCGTAAGGTCGACTATTTGTCTACCCTCGCCAAACACACGCAAGCCGTGAATGTCGTTCGCTGGGCTCCCAAAGGTGAGACGCTCGCGTCTGCTGGAGACGACGGCAACGTGATTCTCTGGGTTCCCAGCGAGAACCATAACCCGAGCACATTTGGAAACGAAGGGCTCGAAGACAAGGAAACATGGCGGGCCAAGCATATGTTCCGACCTACTGGATCGGAGATATACGATCTTGCTTGGTCCCCGGATGCTACCTACTTCATCATTGGGAGCATGGACAATATCGCTCGTATATATAATGCCAGTACAGGTTCGTAACCAGTCACCGTCTCTCACATATCTAAATCAATTGGCTTACTTCCCCAATAGGTGTTCTCATACGACAAATTGCCGAGCATAGTCACTACGTTCAAGGCGTCGCATGGGATCCCTTGAACGAATATATCGCAACCCAGTCTTCAGACCGATCAGTCCACATATACTCCTTGAAGACCAAAGATGGACAATATGTCCTAACTAGCCATGATGAGAAGACTACCAAGATTGCTAGTCACGCGAAGGCGGATCTTCCTCCTCGCCGCATCTCGTCCAACAGTCCGGCGCCCCCCGATATGGGCTACCGAAGTCAGCTTGCGGCTGCGATTGACACACCGAGCGCCTCCATGGGCTCACCTGTGCCGTCTGCCCCAGGAACGCCACTATCTGTTCCCCTACCAATGAATCCCCCAAGCGTCGTTAGCCACAGCAGACGCTCTTCATTCTCATCTCGGCGCTCTGTGTCGCCCGCGCCATCCTTGCCTCTGCCTGCCGTAATGCCTATCGAACCATCTCCAAAACTCAACCACGGCTTGAACTTGGGAGTGAAGAACGCAAATCTTTACGCCAATGAGACCTTCACGTCTTTTTTCCGGCGTTTAACATTTACTCCGGATGGCAGTCTTCTTCTAACGCCTGCTGGCCAATACCAGGTGCAGCACCAGGAAGGTTCGAGGCCGTCGTATGAGGTCATCAACACGGTCTACATCTATACTCGAGGTGGTATCAACAAACCACCCATTGCCCATCTCCCTGGCCACAAGAAGCCCTCGGTTGCGATTAAATGCTCTCCAATCATGTACACTCTGAGACAGTCCCCACCGGTTACGAAGCATATCACCATCGATACGTCTTCGGCGGAAGACCCGATTCCAGCTCTTCCTGAGCCTATCTCGAAACCATCACCTGCTGTGATGGATCCTCCTCCCCCTCCCCCGACCTCCTCAGCAGCAGACCCCGAGAAGTCGTTCTCGCCATCTAAGCATTTGAACGTAGAGACTGGACCCACAACACCAGGACCCAAGCCGACGTTTGCGTTGCCGTACCGTATGGTCTATGCTGTTGCAACTCAAGACTCGGTCCTTCTCTATGATACCCAACAGACTACTCCCATTTGTATTGTTAGCAACCTACATTTGGCCACGTTTACCGATCTTACATGGTCCGTCCTTCCCCTCCACTTAGAAATTTATAATAATATCTAACAAGCTCTAGGTCGAGTGACGGATTAACGCTCCTAATATGTTCAACAGATGGCTTCTGTTCAACACTCTCGTTTCTACCAGGGGAGCTAGGTCAAGAGTACAAAGGTGACCTTGTGGGCCCCAAGATTTCAGCTGCTGTTGGAGCCGCAGCTCCTACTTCAAATCAATCCACGACTCCGCTACCTACACCAACTTCTGCATTTGCACCTCCATCACCTTTCCCCAATCACCAACATCGTAACTCGGCCACTTCTTTTGCTGCTCCATCTCCCCCAACTACGGCGTCCTTTATGAGCGGACGCCCATCTTCACCGACCCGATCAAACTCGACGTCGTCGATCGCGACTTCAGTCTCGGTCATGAACAATCCACCATTAATAGGCGGAAGTCTGCCCAGCATTGCTGCTACCAACTCGGGCAAGGTGACGGGCATACCTATAGCCACGCCTCCGGAGACGCCTGGAAACAGTAGTAACACCGCTGCTGGCGTCAAGCGAGAAGCCAGTGAGACTGAGAAAGATGACTCGGCAGCCAGTCAACCGAAGAAGCGGAGAATCGCACCGACGCAAGTCACAGATCCCAAAGCATAGTGGAAAGCTGCGATCTACCGCCGGGGGCAGAATTAGGGCAGTACTTGTACCAACAAGAAACTATTACGTAGGTGGACCTTTCGTTGGAGTTCAGGGGTTCTGTTGGCCGATGCATGCAATATTGCCTTCGGTTTGAGAATACGGATTGATTATTTGCTGGTCAGGAAAGGGAAAGGGAAAGGGAATGCGACTTGGTCGTCGATATTACCCTCCGCGGCGGCCAGTTTTCACGCCTTCATTGTTCTTGCTGGCCCCGCGGACGGTCGAGTGGTTTGGCATTGCCTCTGGAGTTGGGAACAAATACCTCGCAGTTACACGCAAGCTGTGAATGCCATTGCGTCTATGCATACTTGTTGTCGAGCTGCCATCTATTTGTGCTGTGCACGTTCTTTTGATGATTGCTTGCAATAGACGACTCGGAATGTACAACGGAGTCGGCCTCTCTTGCACTTGTACCCAGGGCATAGAACACGATAGACGCAATCCATAGTCAATTAGGTAATAATGTTAACGAATGCTCGGAAAATACAGTCTACCTAATATACCGAATTAGATCTGGATGTAGAAACTCGTCTTGCTTTTTAGACACGGGGCCTAGTGGTACAGGTCAGAGGGATCCTGAGATTACATATGACTTGTAATAAGCTACGAACCATAGCCAGAGGAGAGGATCAGCAGGTCGGGTGCTCGGACGACAAAGTAAAGGCAAAAGGGAAGGGAAGGTGAAAAGAAGGGAGAAGAGATTAGTAGATAGGGTAGATGAGCTGATTTGTTCGAGAGGCGGTATTTCACATACGATGTATCAGCCAGTAACAGATAACCGTCAAACCAGAACAACCGAAGACTAAGACTAGGTAAATGCTGAGTTACGGATCCCAATAGAGTAAATTGTATCACAATGCGACGAATTCAAATGAGAGGCCGCCCAAGATCCCCCAGCCACATCCAAAAGAATACGGCGTACAGGTAGCAAATGCGCGGCGGATAGACGGCGGGCCGATTTAAGGGGTAAGCACGTTACGTACATGGACAGATCACCATTTTAAATAGTCTGGTGAGTAGCTGCCTATGTTCGTAACCGGGTAAGTTGTATTAAGGGTTATGTTACACGTGAGAATTTTCGAAGCACCTAGCATCCCAGGAACACAGCCAGGCACGATGCAAGGGACTGTCCCAGCCCCCCAAGGGTTGGCACTCTAATTAGACGTCAAGCTTAACATATGTGTATTAGAGAGTATTATTATATGGTACAATATATTACACTTTAGCGGTATTTCGCAGAGTATACCCAGTCCTCTATGCGTTATTAGTGAAAGTCCGCCGCGCCGGGGGAGGAGATCGGGATGTTTAAAAAGTTGCCACTTACAAGTGCTCGCGTCCAAATAGCTTGGTTATCGTATAACCATATCATGACTTGTTCCCCAAGAATAAGCCACCCGTCGACTTGGAAGCATACACCGTCTAAACAAGGGAGGGGAGAAAAGAATTGCACGTCTTGAGGGGAGAAGACTATTCCGTCGTAGTACACAATCGAGGGGAGATTCGTTTTCGACGTCGGGAATAATCGGCATAGGCTGTTGTCGGCTAGATCAACGCTCCAAGCCTCTATGGTCCAGCGTTCAGTTCTGGATAGTCCGGCAACTTCCAACCACCTCTTTCCTCGCTTGAGAATCTTGCCGCGATTTCAGGTAAGCGGAGGAAACAGAGCAACCACGCGATGAAGTAGAATATCTTGACACCCAACCACGAGCTGGGCATGCCCATTCGAATGAGAGCCGGATTCAAAGTCTGGATCTCGTTTACAAACGGCCGGAGCGTTTTATCGTAGTTTGCGAAGGCCTGGGCGAGATTGTCCGGACTCCGGATGATCTCGCCAGCCAGGATGTAAGCACCGACAAGAGCGCCCGTGGTCCCCATCCCGCTGAAGGGAGAGGCGCAATGCGCCGCATCACCTAAAAGAACAACTCGGCCCTGAGACCACGAGTCTATGCGAACTTGCACGACCTCCTGGCAATAGAAGTTCTCGGCCGTCTTCATGCCCTCAATGAACCGGTCCGCCTGCCATCCCGCATCGCGAAACCGTTGAGCCCAGAACTCCTTCTGCTTCTCAACCGAGGCTTTCGGGATGCTCCTTAACGCCGGGTCGCTGTCCTTGAGGAAGCAATAGACCTGGGTCTCGGTGGCATTGTGGGATCTGCGGAATATCATGCGGCCGCCTGGCGCAAGATAGGACCTGGCGAAATTGTCGTCTCCTTCTTCTCGGGGGATGAACCAATATGCGATATATACCCCTAATCGGCGGTAAACCGGCTGAGTGTCAGGGGGTAGGATGGCCTTTCGAATACGCGACCCCTGACCGTCAGCCCCGACCAGGATGTCGTACGAATCGGACGAGCCATCAGAAAAATGAGCCAGGACCCGCTTCTCGTCCTGCTCAAAGCGCTCCACGGTCTTGCCAAAGACATACTCGACGTTCTCCGCGTCCTTCGTCTGGTCGAAGAGTATGCGCACGAGGTCCCCGCGCATAATCTCAAAGTCGGACGAAAAGGTCTGCGCGCCCTTGCCGGACTTGTTGGCGTGGACGATGGCCCTGACCTTGTCGTCGGAGTCCACGAGGCAAAAGCCGGCCTCGTCGACGGTTTTGGACCGCACGGTTTCGAGAAGCCCCATCCGCTTCACCACCTGGATGCCCTGCTCGCGAAGGTCTACCTGCGCGCCCGACGCCCGGAGAGCTGGGAAGCGCTCGACGACGACCACGTGGTGGCCGCTGCGGGCGAGCCAAAAGGCCAGGGCTGGCCCGCCGATACCGCCTCCGCAAATGAGGATTCTCAGTGGAGCCATATTATTAGAATTAGAATGTCAGCTTAGGTAAGGGGGTGGTTTATAAACTTGGGGTTTTGCTGACGCCAAAAAGTCCTATAGTGAGACGAGATGCTGATGCTGATGATAATTAGGTAATTTTAAAGGGAACTGAGACAAGCCGTCGATGCCTCGATACATGGCATTTATACTTCCTCTGAAAACGAGCCATTTTGGTATAATGCCTGGTATATAGAAACCTGTTATTGCTATATCTTTCGATGACTCCGTTCAGCTCCAGGCACCCGAGTGTGAATGTCCGGGTAGAAATCGGCACCGAATCCGATTTCCTTGTCCGACCAGCCCGAATCCGATTCTATGGTGGTCTGTGCGCGTCACCGTGTTATACCGTATCTGTAGGTGTGCATAAGGTATCATTATCATTATGCTAGGTACCAGAGTAGATTTCCTAATTAAGCCTCTGTTCCATGTAAAGTAGGTATGTAGCACGCTGGAGGGCCCAATCGCACTCGCGTGCCATCCTCCCTTCTTCCTTTATGGCGAGGTTTATGCGTACAGGCCGGGGTGGCGTGATCCTGAAACCACGCATATCTTAGAACAAGATACATGTAGATGTAGAAGTTTATGTGCTACCTGATGTGGCTCCTTAATCAGAATGAGTGTTACTTATTAAGTACTACCGCTATCTTCGCATAATTCAACGCGTTTATTTCTAATAAGCGTTACGCATTAATTAAGGAATTAAGTAAAATTAAAGATTATATCCGAATATTAATTAATATATTAAAATTTATTATAATTTCCATATAAAATAAATATAATTATTATTAAATAAATATTATTATTTTTTTTAATAATTTTTCCTTTTAATAATTATATTATATAATTATACATTTTAATAAAAAATAATTTAAAGTTATTATTATATTAATAAAGTTATTTTATAACATAAAATTTACTTAAAAATATTATTTTATAATTTTTTATTCTTTAAATTTTCTTTTTCTTTTTTTTTTCTTTTATTAAAATTTAATTTAATTTATTATATTTATCATTACCATTAATAAATATTCTTAAAATAATTTAAATATTTAAATTTATCTCATTAACATTAAAAGTTTATAAAATAACTTTTCATTTTATATAAAAAGTTTTAATATAACATTTAAAATTAATAATAATTTTAAAGTAATAAAATTTAATTAATACATTAATAAGTAAAAAATTTAATTTATTAAATAATAAAAAAATAAAAATATAATTAAAAAGTTTTTCTTAATTTTTATTAAATTATTCCTTAATTATAAAATTAAACTTTTATAATATAATTTTATATTTAATAATAAAATTTTTAAACTTTATAATATAAACTTTAAAAACATTATTCTTATAATTATAAAATACTTTATATAATTCTTATTATTAATAATATTATAACCATAAAATATTGGTATTATTTAAAAGAAATTTATAACGTTTAAAAATTTCTTAATTTTAAAATAATTTTAAAGTTATTTAAATATTAATAAATTATTAACATAATATAATATTTTCACTTTTTCTTACTTTCTTTTCTTATCATTTTATTTTTAAACATTAATAAACACGTCGTTAATTATTATTAATAATTAATTAAAAATATATATTTTTTATAATAATAAAGCCGATATAATTAATAATTCGCTTTTTAATTTAATTTTATTATTATTTAATTATTTTAATATATATATTTTAAAACTTTCCGATAATTATAAAATCATTTATAATTATTATATATAAAACTTTTTTAACTTTATATTATATATATAACATTATTAATAATGATAACATTTAATTAATTTTTACTTATTTTAAATATAAATTAATATATTTCGAATATTTATAAATTATTTATAAATTCATTAATGGTATAATTATATTTAATTAATTAATTTCCTTATAAGAAAAAGGTATTAATAATCTTTTATTATTTTAATTAAAGATAAACGTTATATAATTTAACTTATTTTAATATATTATAATTATAAAAATTAAAAATAAAAGATCTTTAAACCGATTTAACATTAAATTTAAATTATAAAAATAAATATCATACTTACATTAAACATTCTTAATATTACATAATATAAAAATAAAATCATATATATAATAATATATAATTAAAAAATTAACTTTATCAAAATTATACATGTTTATTTTAATCATTTAAAATAATTATTATTATAATTAAAGCTTTAATATATTAAAGAATGTTACATTTAAAAGTTAAATTAAATATATAAAATATAATAAAAATAATAATATTATAATTCTTAACTCATTTATTTATACATAAAATTAAATTATTAAATGGTTATAATGATTATTAAAAATTAAGAAATATTTAATATTTAAATTTAATAATTATATATAACTTATAAAATATTTTAACCATTTTAAAACAATTAAATTTTCACTTTAATTATTATCATTAATCATTAATATTATTTTATCCTTTAAATTATTTATCACTTAACTTTTAAATATTTAATAATTAAGAAAAATAATAAATAAAGATATTATTAAACTTATAATTAAATAAATCTTGATAATTATAACAAATATCCTAAAATTAAAGTTAATAAAATAAATAAAAAAAAAGTTTCATTAAGTTTAAAGTTACATATTATTCACATAATTAATTTAAAAATTAATTTCATTTATATTATAAACATATTTTAAATAAATATAATAATAACGTTACATATAATTTAATTCTTTAAACCATTAATTAATATTAATATATTTATTAATTAATTTATATATAATAAATAAAAGTTAATTATAAATTTATTTATAAATATTATAATTTCATTATAAGAATTACATTATTTATTATCATTAAAGATATTTAAGGTTTAAACGTTCATCTTTATTAATAAAAATAAGTTTATTCATAACATATTAAATAATTTACATATTAATATAATATTTAACTTTAATTAATTAATAAAAATATATATAAAAGGTTATTTTATATATTAAGGTAAAAATTTAATTATTACCCCCATTATTAATATATAAATAAACTTTATAATAATAGTTTAATATATATTTATAAAGAACGTTAAAATAATGAATAACATTTATAATAATTTCAAATCAACTTTTATTAAAAGTTTATATAATCAATTAAATTCAAGTTTCAATAAAATTATTAAAAATTATAATAAATAAAATAATAAAAAAGGATAAAAGAATAAAGATAATATTATTTAAGGAAAAAGTTAAATAATTAATTATAATCTCCGCCATAACGATAATTTTAAAATAATTTATAATGATAATAATTAAAGTAATATATTAAAAAAAATATATATATAAAGATAAATTTAAATTTATAAAAAATATTAATTAAATTTAAACTTAATAATTAAAGTATTATATAACTTATATATTTATTTTAAAAACTTTAAACCTTTAAATTTTTCTTATTTAATTTATAACGTATTAATCATAATATTAATTTTAATAATATTATTACTTAATAATTTTATTAATATAAATTTTCATATAAATTTTATAAATTTATTTAAAGCCAATAATATCGAAAAAAAATAAAGATAATATTATAAAATCAACTTTATATAAAAATAAATTAATAAAATTATTATTAATACTTAATTCCGAAACGTTTATATTTATAAGAATAATTTAAAATAATAAAATATAAATCGAAAATATAATTAATTTTATTAATATCTTAATTAAAAAAAAGATTTTAATATAATATATTAATATTAATTACTTATATTTTTTATTATTATAAAAAACTTATTAATTAATTTTATATAATTAAGTAATATAAAATATTAATTTAAAGGAAATTTATAATTTAAATAACTTTTAATGAAATTAATTATAATAATTAAATCATGTTTAAAATATTTTTCTTTAAAATATTCTTCTTTAAAATATTCTTTATAACCCTTTTTATAATTATTATAACTTTTTCCTTTATGTTAAAAAGGCCTTTTGATTTAGTTTATACGTAAAGTAAATGTTAGAAATATATAACATGGTAACTATTAAGTAAGTATAAAATAATGATGTTTTAATAACGTTTAACTTTCGACCTTTTGTCGAAACGGCTATATGCTTTTTATATGTAAGTTTTATTATAAGCGTTAATATTAAATGAGCTTAATCCTAACTTATCCTTTAATAAAGTTACCTTTTATTATCATATTTTTATCCTTAAGAGCTGTTAATTCATTAAGTCTTTATGGCGAAACTAATATATATTAATAATTATTTTCTGCCTTTTTATTCACGTTGAACGTTTTTTATTATAAACGTTATCATCGTTATAAATAACGTGCTTATTCTTGTATATAATCTCTTTATTTCCTTAACTTGTGATTATTTATATAAAGTTATTAAGCTTTTATTATATCTTTGTTTTATTTCTTCTTTTTATAATAATATAAATTTTTTTTATATCGTTTATTTATCGATTTACTTTTTAATTCTTTATTATAACGTTATGGTTAATGAATTAAAGCTTTACCTTAAAATGTATTAACGTTATATATATTATATGATTAATTAACGTGAAGATAAACTTGTTAATTATAATTATGTTAAGGTAGAGGATAAGATAATTCTTTAACTTTTTCAATACGTGGTTTAATTAACTTTTCTTAAGTGATTTTAATAAATATTATAAATGTTATATATATAAGAAACTTTATAAACTTGTAAGTTTTTGATTTTATATTATCGTTATATAATTATTAATTTAATATGATTTAATTTTTATTAAGTGATAAAGTATTAGCTTATATTTTCTATATTATCTTTAAGGTTAATACTGGTAATTATATTATAAATTCCTTCCGATTTTTCTATTATCTTGTAATTAATTAGTTTTAAGGAAATTATTAAGATGATATAATCGGTTTTATGGAAGGCTTTATAAATTATTAAAAATAATTATAATATAAATAAAATATAATGATTAGAATATTAATATTATTTAACTTTTAAAGAAAAAAAATGGAAATAAATTTATAATAAATAGATATTTAAAGTTAATGAAGTTATATAAAAAACTTTTTAAACCTTTAAAATAAAATTATATACATTTTGTAATAACTTTATTAATTTCTTTAAGGATATTAATCGGTTAATTAAGCATTTCGTTACGGTATATTCTTTTTATTTAAGTTTTTTTTATCTCATTATTGCCTCGCGTTAACCTTATAAGCTTTTACTAATGATATGATTATTCTTAATCCTTTTGGTTTTACCGACCTTACCGATCCTATCAATCCTTTAAGTCTTATAGGTCCTCCGGGATTTCTTAAGCTTAAAAGCCCCAATAATTTTATTAGTAACCATTATACCCTTTCATTAAATAATCCGGAACGTGGCTAATAAATTGCTGGTATATCGGCGTTATATTTTATATATTAATTTCTGTATAAGTAATGTTATTTTTATTTTTAAAACATTTTTTGTAAGCTTTTTTTATGTTATTAAATACCCTTAAAATTAATTCCTACAAGTTATTTTCATTATTAAATCCTAGCCATTTAATAAAATATTATTTATTCTTACCTTTACTTTTATAATTTAAAACTGTTTTTATATTATATATATTATCTTTGTTAAAGTTTATTTCTTATTTTATTAAAACTTTATTAAATTTAAATATAAATGGTTTTAAAATATTTATGTTAAACACGTTATATATTTTATATCTTAATGATAATTTAAACTTATATATTATTTGATAATAACTTATAACTTTTTTTACTTCGAAAAGGTTTAAATATTTATTCGTTAACTTTTTATTAAGTCGTTTTTAATTTATATTCTTTATAAAAATTATAACTTAATTATTTTTATTAAATGTTTTTTATAACTTATCTTTATTATATTATTTCGTATATATTTTATTAGAGTTATGTAATAATATTATTATCTTTTCCTTATCTTAATAAATTCTATTTATTAATTCCATACCTTTAGTTATATTTTAACTTAAAATTAATGCTATTAAATTGTTAAATCCCTTCGATATAAACCTTATGTATAAATATATTAATATTTATTTATATATTAAATGGATTAAGATATTATATACCTACTTTATTAATATAAACTTCTTTATTTAATTAAATTATTTATAATTATAAAAGGCTTGTAAATAATATTCTAGATTTTAATTTTACCTTTCTATTTACCCATCTGTCTAAAGGTGGTAAACAATATTTAACCGCCTCTTTATTATTAAATAATAACATAATATAAATTAAAATTTATTTATAAATAAAGATCCTTTATCTAATATTATCCTTTTTAAAAATCTTATTTATAGGAAGACTTTTATAAAGAATATATCGGTAAAATTGTTAACGGTTAAGTCTTTTATGATTATTATATATAATATATATTTCGAGAAATGGTTAATAATAATTAAAATATTATTATAATATTAGTTATTTGATAAGGTTACTTCGGGGAACCCGGTAATAAAATTTAAAGATATCTCTTTTCCCAAACCCTTTAATATAAATAATAAACTTAATTTATTGTAAGGTAAATATCTCTTTACCTTTATTCTTTAATAAATAACATAATTATTTACATAACTTTTTACGTCGTTTTTTAACTTATTTTAATAATAATATTTTATTAATCTTAATATCATTTTTACCACCCCTTAATAACTTAATAAAGATATGTTATAATAATTATATAATAATTTTTCTTTTATTATTATTAACATATATATTTAATTCTTATATTTAAGTAAGCTTTCTTTATTAATTTCTTATATAGGTAATATAGGGTCGCAATTAAATTGTTTTATATGTTATTTTTTTTTAATAATAAAAAGATCTTTTTCTTATTCCTCTTTGATTTTTTTTAAAAAAGGTTAACTTAATATATCCCCTTTTATTATCATTATTTTAATCACGTTATATTTATAAATATCCTATTCTTAATTTTTAATATATTTGTTACTTTTTTAAACTTTAAAAACCTCTTAACTATTTTTAAATATTTTTAAGAACTTTAGTAATACCCCTTAAATCTTATTTTAATATTTTAATAATAAGGTATATATTCTTATAATTACTTTATTATTTAACGTTTTAAAGTTATTTATTATTATATTATAATTTTCCTAATTATCTTAAAACCTTTTTTAAAATTTTAATAAAATGTTTTTATAAGCTTTAATCTTCTTTTTAACGTTTTTATAATTTAATCGATATAATATATCATTAATTAAGTTAAGGTTCCTAGGTTTATATATTATTTAAAAATTAAAGTTAATTAAAGTTTTTACTTATCTTACCTATTAGTTATTTAATTTTGGCTTTGATATAATATATTATAAATTTAGATAATTTGTTAATACGTTTATTTTTTCCTTAAAATATATGAAATAATGCCTCTATTTTTTGAAAATATTGGTTATAATTAACATTTCGGTATCGAGTATAACATAATATACTTCATTATTATATAACTTTTTAAATATAAAGGTTATTAAGTATCATTTCTCCTTATATAATTATGATAATATCATATTAATAATTTATTATGATATGTTTATCTTTACTTTAATAAATAATTAAGTATCGAAATGTTTTAAAATAAATACCTTTGAGAATAATAACTTTAATTTTATAAATGCCTTTAATATTTCTATTAATAACTTAAAATATAATGATAATTTCCTTTTTAAAAATTTTATTAATAAAATTATTATTTTAAAATACCCTTTAATAAACCTCTTATAAAACTTAACAAAACTTAAGAATACCTATATTTTATATACGTTATAAAGTATCGGTTATTTTAATATTACTAATACTTTTTCTTTATCCATTTTAATACTTTTTAACGTTATTATAAACCTTAAAAAGGTTATTTCTTTTATATAAAACTCACACTTTATTAAATTAACATAAAATTTTTATTCCCTTAATCTTTTAAATATATTTCGAATATATTATAAATATAATATCTTATTATTAAAATAAATTAAGATATTATTTAAATATATAATATAGATTATATTTATTAACCTTAATAAAATTTTATTAATATAATTCTAAAACGTGGCTAGCGCGTTGGAAAGGCTAAACGGCATTATTAAATATTTAAAGTAATCATATTTTATCTTAAATATGGTCTTTTATTTATCCCCTTTCTTAATCCTAAACCAGTGGTATATATTTTTTAAATTAAATTTTGTAAATAAGGTAACCTTTACTAAATAATCTAATATCTTATTAATTAATAAGAAAGCTATATGATCTTTATAGATTATCCGATTTAACGCCTTATAATTAACACAAAATTGTAATTTCCTTCCTAGTTTTAGTATAAATAAAATAAGTAAATTAATAAAGTTTTTAAAAGGTTAAATTTACCTTTTTCATAAAATATTATTAATATATTCCTTTAAGGCTTTTAACTCTGTCTCGGTTAACGGGTATATAAGTTTATAAGGTGATTATTTATTAATTTTAAGGTTAATAACATAATCCTAATTTTAATATTTGGGCAAAATAAATATTTTATTAATATTAAATATATTTATAAAATCATTATAAATTAAAGATAAGGTAAATATTATATTATCGTTATTACGTTAAAGGATAAAATACCTTCCTTTTAATTCTCCTTCCCCCTATATTAAGGTTATTATTAAGGTTATTACTTCATTAAAATCTCATAATATTTTCATTATCTCCTTACGTCCACTTATCAAAAAAATATTTTCTTTCTTTATATAATAATATTATTAATAATTTTAACCTTTAAATATAACATCTATATTATTAACCTAAGATAACTTCAAAAAGATGTTATATCTGAAGTTTTAGTTAATGATTTTAATTATGTAAAAGGTTTATCGCTTAAGCTTTTAATTATCTTAAGCTTTTATAATAATTAATAATTTCCTTAATATCCTTCTTTCTTTATATAAGTTTTTTACTTAATTATTTACTTATAAATTTTAAAATAAATCTACCATTACATATTTATTAATAATTATATTATAATTAAATCCCATATTAATAAAAGCCCTTAAATTAAACTATTATCCTTTTATTCATAACTTTACTATCATCTTAAAATGGCTACATAAGAGGTTTCTTTCTTATTATAAATTCCTTACTTTTCTCGTCCTAAAAAAGATTTTATTTATATTTAACGTATAGTTGATATTATCCTACTATAAATACTTTAATATAAAATGACTAAATTCTTTATACTTAAAATATTAAATTTTAAGATAATTAAACTTACGATATTCCTTTTTTTTATAATTAAGATAATTATTTTACTTTTATAAAGTCTTTGCATTTTCGTTATTAAATAATATTAATTCCTAGTTTTAATTAAGTTTTTTTTTAATCTTAATTATATTTAAATTAATAATTTATTATAAAGCTATAAGATTATTCTTTTCCTTAATTATGTCTTAGGATAAGTTTTAATAATCTTTACGTTACCTTTTTAAAATAGTTTTAAATAATTACGCTTTATTTTCGAACTCATTTTAAATCTTTAATAAAAACCCTTTTAAATATTTATTTTTTAATTCCGGATTTAACTTAATTAATAAGTTTAACATTTTACTTTTCTTTAAATATTATTTTAGATCCTTTGCTTCGATAATTTCAAATTATTTTAAGAATATATTAAACCTTTCCATTAATTTTTAATATAATTTTTATATTATTATAAAAACGTTAAATATTTACGAATCTTTATTTCTTATTAAATTATGTAACTAACTTTCTATTTTTAGTTAAAGGATATTTTTTAACTCTTTAATTACATTTGCGATATATCTTTATTATTGCTTTATTATTATTCCTCTTAAGTATATAATTACGTATAAAATCTTTTCTTTATTTATCTTATAATTATTAAGTAGAAATTTAACTTTAAAACCTTTTAAAAAGGTTATTAATTTAACGTTATTATTATTTTTTTCTCCTTTATATAAAATATTAAATAAAGATATCTTATATTTAATTAAGTTTTTATTATAAAGTTACTTCGTTTTAATAGTAATTCTTTCGTTATTTACAGGTAATATTATCCCATTCCTTAAGGTAATTAATTATTTAATTTTTCGTTTCTTTAGGTTTTTAACTTAAATTTTTATTATTTCCTTATTAAGTTCTAATTTTAATATTATTATTAAATTATTAAGTAATAAAGTTATCGTTATTATACTTAAAATTATATTTCTTATAACTTCGTTATTAATTTAACCTTTTAAAAGCTGGTAGTTAATAATGTTATTAGAATCTTCCTTATTTAAATCGGCTCGGAATGGTATCCTTTCTTTAAAATAAGTATTAACGATTATTTTTCGACATTAATATATGTCCATTTTATGATTAAATAATTTACGTTAATAAATACAAAACGTTATATTATTAGAAAAGCCCCTTAATTTAATTTATATATAAAATAAATGTCAGAAATATATAACATAATAACTATTAAATAAATATAAGGTAATAATATTCTAATAACGTTTAACCTTTAACCTTTTATCGAAACGATTATATACCCTTTATATATAAGTTTTATTATAGGCGTTAATATTAAATGGGCTTAGTCTTAACCTATCCCTTAACACTTTATAACTTATTCCATTCGAATAATAAGTTTAATTTTTCATACTTTAAAATATTTATTAATATATTCGAGTTTTTCTTTTAATACTTATTAATAAATAATGATGATAAGTTATTAATAAATTAAAAAAGAAATAAAATCTTTTAGTAAGTAAATTTTAAATTTCTTTATATATTATTAACCTTTTAACTTAAATATAATAAAAAATTTAACGACTTTAAAATTTAAGGTAATATTAAAGATAATATTTTACGGTAAATTAAACGTTTTCTTTATTATAATTATGGTTATTATGGAAACATTCATGTATTAATTAATTATAACATTAATCCTTTAATTAAATAACTTTATTTCGATGATAAAATAAAGGTAAAATATAAAAATATCGATAAAATATTTAATATAACTTAATTAAAATGGTTCGCATATTATATAAAATATTCCATTAAATATATATTTAAAAACTAAGTTAAGTTTAAGTTTTATTAATTATAATGAAAAAATATATTTAAATTTTAATATATTTTCTTATTTAAAATTATAATTATAATTTAATTTGAATATAATTAATTAAATAAAAACGATATTATTAATGTTTAAATAAGTAAATAAAATATCGATAATATTAATTTTAATTATAATAAACCTTTTATTTATATTTTTTAAAAATTATATATGATTTCTTTTCTATTTAACTTCGTTAATTTTAATCTTAAAACATATAATTAATAAATTAAAGATTATTTAAACTTTAATAAATATTAATAATATAACATTTTCATTATATATATAAATATAAATTATATTAAAATATATGTTTCGATATTTTAACTTATATATAAAGTTTATTTAAAACGTAATTAATATGTTAATATTAAAAATGATAAAAGATATTATATTTATAAACTTTAATAATGAAAGTAAATTATGATTTACTTTTTAAAGGTTAAGTTCATTTATTAAAGAATTTGATTTAAAGATTTAAACTTAACAAAATAATGGATTTAAAAGAAATTTTCGAAACTTATTAAATGTAAATAAAATATTAAGTTCGAGTAAAATATTAAAATTAAATTAAATGGAATTATCAGATAAAAAAAGAAAATTAATTTTAATAAATTTATTAAAATGGAAAAGTTTAATATAATTAAATATGTTATTAAAATTAAAAAAAATATAAATTTTAATAAACCTTTTAAAATGGAATGGATTGAAAATATTAATATTAAAATTAAAAGGAATATATAAAAGTTATATATTTAAAAGATGAATATAAGAATAACTTTATATTATAAATGATAATAATAAATAAATTAATCTAGTTTAAATGTAATTATTATAAAACTTTTTTATTAAAAAGCTTTTATATTCATTATTATATTTCCTTTTAAATCGAGTAAAAGTTATATCTTAAAAAAAGGTATCATATTCAAAATTATTATCTTAAATCATAAAAATAAAATATTTAAATAATTTAAGTTAAACTTAAAACTTTATAATTGAATCATTTATAAAAGGTAATAAAACCGGTAAAAATATTTTTAAATAATAACGTTAAAAAATTATGCTTTTTTTTATTAATTATGAACATTTTTTAATTTAAATAATAGGTTATTAATTAACTTTTATGCGAAAATACCTAATATATATAAATATTAACTATTAAATTAAAGGTATTTTTATTAAAATTAAAGAGTAAATTAACGTAATATAATGATTATAAATGAAACCATTCGAATAAATGTTATAATGTTAACATGAAGGATTATATTTTATTTTTCAACCATTTAAATATATTTTTATAATAATGACATAATATTTAATGAATTATAATAATTTTAATTATATCGCATATATTTCTTTATAACATGTTAAATATAATAATGGAAAAATAATAATTTTACATTATAAATCTTTTTAAATTTAAAATATATTACTTTTATAAATACGTTATTATAAATATAATGGCGGGAAAATAATAATTTTAAATTATAAATCCTTTTAAATATAAAAATAAATATATTTAAACCATTAAAATAAATATAAATACATTTATAAATAAACTTTAAATTTTATAAAAAAACGTAATTACATTTATAAATAAATTTTAAACGTAATGAATAAATATAATTACATTTATAAATAAATTTTAAACGTGATAAATAAACGTAATTATATTTATAAATAAATTTTAAACGTATATATTTACGTTTATAAATAAATTTTAAACGTGGTAAATAAACGTAATTACGTTTATAAATAAACCTTAAATATATATATTTACATTTATAAATAAACGTTAAATATAATAAATTAATAAGTAATAAAAACCATATTATAAATTTTACACTTTAATATTTATAAAACCACCATTATAATTACCATTATAACTTTTATTATTTATTAATTTACCATTATTAATATATTTCATAATATTTATTTTATTCTTTTATTTAATGAAGAAAAATAAATATTTCACCATATGAAAATATAATTTAAATGGTTAAATTAACGTTTATATAATTGATATAATTTATTAACCTTAAAAATAATATGAAAAACTACTTAAAAAACTTATCTTTATATTATTATTTTACCATTTCTTAAATATAATATTACCATTCTTTTATTAAATTTATGCTTTTATTGGAAATTAATAAAAAATAATCATTAATTTAATAATAATAAGTTATTTTCTTTAAGTAATCATTAATAAAACCATTAATTTTTAAACTTTTATATTTATTTTAAACACGTTAATATTTACTTAAAAAACTTTTTTATTTTATATATATAAATTTATAATCGCTCATATATTAATGAATAATGATATAAATAATATATAAATGGACATAATTTATAATAAATGTGTATAATTTTTCTTATAATGATAATTCGGAATATAAATTTAATAAATAATATTTATATTTATTATTATTATAATGGTAATAAAAAATATTATTCATTAATAAATTCGTATATATATTTATATATTAAAAGATAAATTAATTAATATTTCGGTTTTAATTTTAATTTTAATTTTAACTTTAATTTTAATGTCCATTATTCATATTAATTTAAAGATTATTAATTATATGAAAAAGTATAAGATTTTTTCGGATACCAAATTAAATAAAATTAAAAATATTTTAAAAAAAAAGTTAATAATTATATATATTTTAAAAAGGAAATAAAATAAAATTATAATGGTTTCTTCGTTAATTAAGTTAAAAAAAAATAATGAAATTATTAATAATAAATAAAAAGTTTTAATAAATAAGTTATAAAAAGTTTTCAAATTATAAATAAAATATTAATAATAAATATATTAATTATTTACTTATTTTTATATATTAATATATTATATTTTTATTTTACTTTTTATTCGAAAATTACTTATTTAAAACATTATAAAAAAGTATATAATTATTATTTTAAATTTACTTTTTACCATATTTTAAGATAAATGATTTAAAAACATTATTACTTAATTTTAAAAGTAAATAATTAAGATTTATAAATAAAGATATTTATTAATTAACTTAATTTTCCAAGTTTTATAATAATATTTTTAAATCTTTTTTAATTTAAAAATATCTTTTTCTTTAATATTTTTATTCTTAACTTCCTTAATATATTTATTTTTAATATCCTTAATATATTCATTTTTAACTTTTTTAATATATTTATTCTTAATATCTTTAATATATTTATTCTTAATTTCCTTAATATATTTATTCTTAATATTTTTAATATATTCATTCTTAACTTCTTTAATATATTTATTCTTAATATCTTTAATATATTTATTCTTAACTTCTTTAATATATTTATTCTTAACGTTTTTAATATATTCATTTTCAACTCATTAAAATGTTTATAAATCATTCTTATATACCATTAATATCATTAAAATATATACCATTAAAATCTTTAAAATAAATATTATAATAATAATTTATTATTTTATAATATAATAAATATTATTAAAAAATAAGTTAAAATAATAAATCATTACTTTATAATATAATATATATTCATTATAACTTATTATATTAAAAATTAATCATTATTATATAATATAATATATATTTATTATAATATTATATTTTAACGATTAATTATTACCTTAAAATATTAAAATATGTTATAATAATTTATAACCTTTAATAACCTTTAATAACCTTTAATAACCTTTAATAAAAACCTTTTTAAAAACTTTTAATAACCTTTAATAACTTTTAATAAAAAATCTTTTAAAAATCTTTAATAACCTTTAATAACCTTTAATAAAAAACTTTTAAAAACCTTTAATAACCTTTAATAACCTTTAATAAAAAACTTTTAAAAACCTTTAATAACCTTTAATAACTTTTAATAAAAAACTTTTTAAAAACCTTTAATAAAAAATTTTTCAAAAATTTTTAATAACCTTTAATAACCTTTAATAAAAAACTTTTCAAAAACCTTTAATAACTTTAACTTTCTCATAATTTAAAAGAAAATAAAATTATTTAATAAATTACTTAATTTAAATATTAAATATTTTTTTTATATATTTATTAAACTTATTAAAATTTAAAATTTAATATAAAAGTTTTAATATAATAAACTTTTTTCCGATAAATTTATTTTATATAAGAATTTTTAAAAATTAACTTATAAATATATAAATAAATTTTAATTTTATATTTTTTTTTATATTTAAAAAGAATTTTAAAAAGGAAAAATAAATAATTAAAAAACTTTAATATAAGAAATTATTTATTTATTTAAAATAAATTAAGTTACGTTAAAATAATTATAATTATTTAAATAATTAAAATTATTAAATAACTTTTTAAAATTAATATAATAAAATTATTAAAAAAATATTTTATTTTATTATTTTTTATATTTAAATAAAAGTTTTATAAATCATTATAATAAAATTATTAAAGAAATATTTTACTTTATTATTTTTTAAAATTTATTTTAAAATAAATTTATTAAATAAAATAAAATATTTTATATTTATTTTTTAAAATTATAAAAATATATAATAATATTTATATTTATTAAAAAATACCACCATTCCGGAAATACTTTAACATAAATCCTTAATCTTATTTAATTCTTTAATTAATATATAACGCTTATTAAAAGTGGGCGCGTTAAGTTATGCGAAGATAATGGTAGTAATTGCGGCTTTACTTTACGCTGTTACAGTTGCCAATCTGTCAGTTTTCGCTATCAGTTTTTTGGTTTTATCATCTCAGTTCCCCGGATAGTTCGGCCGGCTATCGCCGTCGAATCGTCATGGCTCCAGCCACTCGGCACATTGATCGACTGCGCTAGACGTCACTAGCCATGGGTACCTATGCAAGGTACCACAGTACATCGTCCTAACCAGCCAACTCCCGTAGATCCTAGGGGAGCTGAAATTGGCTAAGTACCTGCTATTTTGGTCCAGGTAATCGGCTTATTTGAGTTCTTGCTGGGTCCCTTAGTGCACTAAGAAAGACTAGGCTATACGAAAAATGTCGGGGGTGAATACGGCGGGAATACGCACCCAACCACAGCTTCAGAATTCTTGTCACTAATTTCCAACGACCTTCCGATTAACTCGTGACGCTTCATTTGACTGAACATAGCCCCAACAGAGGAGGCCACCCGGCCTGGCATGCAGCTTGCCGTTAACTAGTATTGGCCTAGCAACTTGGCAAACGACGGGCCCTCGGGTTGCGGCTGACACATGGCTGGGTGGCTTTTCCCGTTACGGTAGCAGATCGCGGCGGCTAAGGTACATTTTTGGTCTCCCTTTATTCAAGTTTTAGTGCGGTGACGCCAGCTACCAGGAATTTAGGGCTTCCGTTTTGAAAGCCTGTAGGCACCTTGGAGGTAGGTGCATTACATTAGTCGTGCTCGTCTGCGTAGCATATAACTAGAACAACGCCATGCCAACGCATTGCCATTAGATCCCCATCTCCTTTGCCTCTTTTCCTTTCCTTTCCTATTTTCTCCTGCCTCCTTCCACTGTCCTTCTCGCTAATCTACAAGGGAAGCCGCGCGGGAGACATCATGCATTTCCTTCCGCTACCCCTGCTTTCGCTTATCTCGGCGGCCCTTGCATCGCCTACTGGCAGCGATGGATATAATGCGGTCGAAGTTCGAGATGTTTTAACGGGTCGTGCCTCTCCGGACGCCCCGTCTGGTGGTTATGCGCCGGCGACTGTCAACTGCCCGCAGCAGCGGCCGACCGTCCGAGGTGCAACTGCTCTGTCGCAGTCAGAGCAAAATTGGCTGCGAACACGCCGGAGCAAGACTGTCGACCCCATGGTTCAGTTCCTCAAGAACGCGAATTTGTCCGATTTCGATGCTGCTGGTTACGTCACCTCGCACTCTTCTAATTTCTCCGTTGTGCCCAACATTGGCATTGCCGTCTCCGGTGGTGGTTATCGTGCGCTAATGAACGGCGCTGGCTTTATCGCTGCGGCGGATAGCCGGGTTCCAGGTTCAACGGACAAGGGTGGTATTGGTGGTCTCTTGCAAAGTAGCACGTACTTGGCCGGTCTATCCGGCGGCGGCTGGCTAGTCAGCTCCATCTACGGCAACAACTTCTCCACCGTCGAGCAACTTCGCGACGGGTTCCAGGACTCAGCCGTTTGGCAGTTTTCTAACACAATCTTTGAAGGCCCCAAGAGCAGGGGTATCTCGATCGTTAATACCGTCGAGTACTGGGATGATGTTATGGACCAGGTCAACGATAAGAGAAATGCCGGATATGACGTTTCCATCACGGACTATTGGGGCCGAGCTCTCTCTTACCAGCTAATCAATGCGCCTAACGGCGGACCAGCATACACGTTCTCGTCAATTGCAGACACACCCAACTTCGTATCAGCCGATACGCCCATGCCAATCCTGGTGAGCGACGAGCGCAGACCAGGTACCACAGTCGTCTCCATAAACTCAACTGTTTATGAATTCAACCCCTTCGAATTTGGATCCTACGACCCAACTGTGTTTGGCTTCGCTCCCATCGAATACGTGGGCTCCAACTTTAGCGCGGGTAGCATTCCCGACAATGGTCACTGTGTTCGGGGCTTCGACTCGATGAGTTTCGTTCTTGGCACGAGTAGCTCTCTCTTCAACGCTTTCATCTTGCAAAATCTCTCGTCCCCGAGTATCCCCACGGTTGTGACCGACGCTCTCAAGGAGCTCCTGACTGATATTGGTAACGACAATGACGACATTGCCCCGTGGAACCCAAACCCTTTCTTCCACTACAACAATGACACCAACCCAAGTGCTGCTGACGAGCAGCTTACTCTCGTTGACGGTGGCATGGACTTGCAGAACATCCCATTGCACCCCTTGATCCAGCCAGTCCGCGGTCTGGACGTGATCTTCGCGGTCGACTCGTCCGCCGACACAACCACCAACTTCCCCAACGGCACAGCGCTGCGTGCCACCTACGACCGCAGCAAGACGGACATCGCCAACGGCACCGCGTTCCCGGCCGTGCCCGATGCCGAGACGTTCGTCAACCTGGGCCTGAACCAGCGCCCGACCTTCTTCGGGTGCAACACATCCGAGTTCTCCGGCGCGAGCCACATCCCGCCGCTGATCGTGTACGTGCCCAACGCGCCGTACACGACGCACAGCAACGTGTCGACCTACGACCCCGAGTACTCGGACGCGGAGCGCAACTCCATTATTAAGAACGGCTTCAACGTCGCCACCATGGGCAACGGCACCGTCGACTCTGAGTGGACCGCCTGCGTTGCCTGCGCCGTGCTCAGCCGCAGCCTTGAACGCACTGGCACCCAGCAGAGCCCCACGTGCCAGCGCTGCTTCTCCCGCTACTGCTGGAACGGCACCACCGACAGCACCCCCGTCAGCAGCTACGAGCCCACGCCTATCCTGCAGCTGGATGCGCAGGACAACGGAGCCATTATGCGCTCTGGTGCGGCGACCGGGTTGGTGTATGGAGTCGTTGGGCTTGTCGCTCTGACCCTGGCAATTTAAGGCGTTTGAGTTTGGTTAAATTTGTTTAGAATGTGATTCCCTGCTTGCTTTCGCGCTGGTGCTGGACAGTTTTGTTCACCTTATGACTTTAATGAGGCTCATTGCCATAAATAGCCCCCTAGATTGGCGTATAGGACGGACTGGTCTGGATACGGCCATTGATATCAAATCAAATTAGATAGCTAGTTGAAATTCAAAGATTAAGATTTATCCTTCAACACGTTTGTAGTTGGTAACTATTGACCAATGAAGTTCATAATACCGTATTGCCTGCCGGCTCGTTTCCTGTCCTAATTTCCAGAGTTCGCCCCCTTTATTATCAACTACATCTCGCTGTGACACGCCGGTAAGGTAGGTACCTACCTTAGATTTCATCGGATATTCTAATATTCCATTAGTCTAGAACTGACCATGTTAAACAGATCAATTATACAATATTCAACCATTCCCGGCCTTGTGTAGTAGTTGATAGACGACGTCGAAGCTATCCTTGTCGAGGAGTTAACTAGCTAGCAGTAGAGGAGTGGGTAACACGAAGCTTCAACATACATGTATCAACCCTATCGGCGACCACGCGGAGCCTTTTAATTTCAGTGCAAGGTGATTGCTACATCATCTGGTGTTGTTTATGTTCTAGATCATCCACATGTTACGACTCTAAACAGTCCCATAGGTTAGAACTACCTCGCTTTCTATCATTGGTGTTATAGCAGTAGGTCCACAATATGCCAATCTATTTACTTGTTACTAAGAGGTACTGGTATTATTGGCTGTTCTGGCGGCGTATCGGTGTTTAGCTGTATGGAAGTCCCATTGCCGTATTTACTAAGTATTCAGAAATTATAGACGGATGCCAGTGAATCGTATAAACAAGACCCAGCGATTAAAAACGGGTTGACCGTGCTACACTCTCGACTAGCAGCGACACATACGCCCCTTATTCTGAGGCGAGTACGTCACGGCTTACTTTCATCCACGAAATTTGCGGTAAGAAGTTTGTACAACCCTGACGATAGCCGCTTCGCCAATAACGGCAACGTCCTGTTAGCCAATGCATATAAGAGTGAGGCTGTACCGCCATGTCTACCTACATTCCCGCCCGACAATATCCTATCCTATCCAGACAGCCAACTCAGGGCGTTGGCGTGTAAGCCTCCCGCCAGTCAAGGGGATGCCTTCCAGCCGGGACCCAATACAACCAACGTCCCAACAGATGAAGTCCAACAAAGGGCTTAGACGAAGGTCTTCCCATGGTCCATCCCGACCTCTCAGCTCGTAGGCAATGGCATCGGTCCCAAGATACGAAAACACTGGTTACCTTGCCAGCTCGTCTACAATAGCCGCAGTAGCGCCGCCCAAGTCCGACAGGGGGGAAACGACGGCTTCCGCGGAAACACGGCCAATGGGCTCCGGACAAGAGACCTAGAGCGTGCTTGCTGCTGCTGTATAAGCATCCGGTTAGGTTGGGCAATCGCCAACCACGTACGCGGGTGGAGAAGCTCGGTGCTATACGTCGTCCTCCTACCTAGGTTAGCTAGGTACCTAAGGGATAGTCGGAAGGGGGGACTCGAGAGTCCACCTGGGATTGATGATTTAGCCGTTACCTAGCATCACGATACCGAAACATGGCGTCGTATGGTAAGGCAGCAATGGGCTGGCTAGCCAGCCTTGGCCGGGGGCCCGTGTAAGCAACAACAACGAAACAAGCTCGCTCGCTTACACTTGGTCGGCCCAAAGAGGGAACGAGGCGCACCCACGGCATGTTTTTCTCACTGGGGCGTGTGGTGGCCGGCTCTCCTCCCTCCTGTCTACCTATACCCAGTAGGTAGGTAGGTAGCAATACAATAGATCGTGGGATACCTAAGCTATGCTAAGCCAAAGCCAAACCAAAGCCATGTCCTGATGTTCCCGGTCAGGGTCCCATAATAGGGCGTTGGGGGACGAGCATCACATACTCAAAACGGCCGTAATTGGTCGGGGTACCCCAATACGGCCCATACAAAAAAAATGAATTATGCTTAGACTATCCTTTTACATTCCATTCCCATTGACCATTAGCCCTTTAGCGGGGAAAACCACCGGTCCTATGTTAGTTGCTAACCTCTGGAACGAACAACTGACTACTGACGACTACATCCAATGTATGGATGGGAAAGGGGGGGGGTAAGGGGGGAACGTGGGATGTAATCCCGTAGGATAGGATAGGAGGAAGAGGACGAGGAGGAGCAAGCGGGCACCCACGAGCGGAGCCTCCAACTAAAAAAAAAAAAAAGCCCGCGGTGGTCTCCTCCTCATACCTAGCCTCTCTCTCCCTTGATCGGCGTGCGAAGCCGCCTCGGTGGGTGCGCAAAATGTTAGGGTCACCGGTGTTTCATCGTGAGCAGCAGCACGTTGCACCAAGGGGACGAGCACGAGTTTCTAAATCCGCTCGTTTCGGCGTGTTTTGGTTTCCTTTTCCATGGAGAACCCTTGCAGCGGGACGTGGGCGCCTACCTGTGAGCCTCAGGCAAACAGCTAGAACAGCAGCAGCAGCAGAAGCGCTGCTAGGTGGGAACTTTTGATGCTTGAGTTGGGAGCGATAGGCATCGTCGTGTTGTTTTTTGGGTTTTCTCGGCGGCTGTTGACGCGAACGTACCAAGAGTCTGAGAAAAGGGAAAACCCGCCTAACCTACCAGGTCATCTACTACGTCTACGCAAGTTGACAGAAAAATAGGGGCACGTTAGAGGCTCGACAGTGTATCATTTTGATATATCAACATTGCATAGTCTCCAATGGCTTATATGGTGCTGACAAAGGCCGGCGCTCTACGACCAGAGAAGCGACCCAACTCCTGCAGAATAGGCCGGGGAAGAGAACCACTCACACACATCATCAGGTTTGCGAAGAGAAAAATGAAGGATGCTCTTAAGACTCTGGGGGAGATATATGGACCTTACGCGGCAGGAGACGGTTCTATTTCTTAGAGTAGCAAGCGATGCGGCATGAACCGGAAAGGGCAAAGCTGAAAATCAGTCGTTCGGGTTTTAAAACCTCCTCAGTTGGCCATTCTCGTCGCGTCTTCATTGGCGCAGGTCATGATTACCTATCAACATGCAAGTCCCGTTGTAGCCAATGGCGTGGTGACAGATGATTCGAGTGCCCAACGTATACGAATAGCTGAGTCGCTGGTTTTCCCTTGCTACGAGGAGCTGCACTCCCATATATTGATTCTAGGTCTCAATACTGTGACATTGCGAAACATCAAGAGAGAGAATCGTTGCGTCGAGTTTGATAGCTCTGATTAGTTGTGGTCGGATTTATTTCCGGTACAGCGGCTCTGAGAAATTATCCAGCAATTTAAGTCGTATAGCTCGTACAGTGGTTTGAGGCGAGAGCCCGCTCAACAGGAAACTTTCAGCGAAGCCATCCTAGACCGGACATTGAGGCAATTCTATCGGAAGGGCTTCCATTGCGGGGGAACCCTGAATACGTATGACGAACCCAGGAACATCCATTAATCCTCTTCAATTCGGCCCCCAAATGCTTGATATTAGAATCCTACTGGATGCGCCGACAAGGGGGATAATATGAATACGTTGTGCAATCTACCAGCCACGAGCAGCACGAGCTCCTACAGCGGCCTTGGGTTCCCCATGCAGAATTGCTGATTGGCATTATCACCGGGAAGAGGTAATAATAATCTTTTTTTTTTTTTTCTCGCGGTCCCCCGGTACTGGTGCGGAGGTAAAGTATGCCAAGAAAATCCGACATACCTAGCTCGTGGTCCCCACGAAGAACATGTTTGCGAACAGTTTTTACCCTATCAGGTTGCGCCTAATCCTGCTCGGGGGTTCGGTGAGGGGATGCCGAAGAGCCCTCCGCCCAGTCACCTTCTACCGACCTTCCAGAAATGGTGGAATATAGTGAATAATGTGGTAATGTACCAAAAAGGCGACGTAGTCTTGCAGGAACTGTGACCGAAGAATGTGCCAGGGCTGAAGATAGGGGAAAATAGGCGTCTGCACAACTTGAGAAGTGCAGATCGAAGGCGCCGAAATATATCTTCGGCAAATTCGTTGACGCCATTCCCCCGTATTCTTGAGGGAGGATGGTCGTCGAGACGGTAAAGGAGGGGAACACTACGGAAAGGAGGGTTGGACCGTGTCAGACCGAAGAGACCATCAAGGCAGCCCAGCCACCGAGGGGGAGCGCGGGACAGGTGAAGGGGGAAGAAAACCCCCCCTAAAACGCGGATCGGTATGAGGGTAACACAAAATCTTTGTTCAGCCGTAACCCGGAGCCATTGGACAAACATGGATAGAGACAAAAGAACAAAACACAGAGATAGGTCACGGGGAATGGAGCCCATCGTAGATCGAAAATCTACGTCAGATGACAAACAATTGCATAAAAGCTCATATCGGCTGAACAAATCAGTCAACCCGGGGGGGCAGAATGCATGGGCTGATCCATGGCATCGCGTCGTAGACCGAGTGAAGGATGCATATTCGCCTGTGACAGATTTGCATTTCGCAGCATCGGATGAGGGCGGCAGACGGCCACAAACAAGAAAAAAAAGGGCGACAGAAGGGGGAGAACAAGGGGCACCCGCGCGCGAAGGACGTGGACGTAGTATGTAGAGTAAGTGGATGTCGCAGGGCAAAGCTGGTAAATAGGATAGGCAAGGTATCTTTTTTTTCCCCTTCCTATCCCATGCATTGGCAATGTCGGTAGGTAGTAGGTAATGTGTGGCCTCACAGCGCAGACGTGTCTGATCTTGTGTCGCCTCGCATCGCCTCGCCTCTTGACCGAAGAGCCTACGGTCGACGGCCCTAGGGTGTGAGTGGGCACTCGGAGTGTCACGTCTCTCTGGGCTGTATGTCTGCGACTCTCTGCGCTGGCGCTTGCGGTGATTGGTGGGCCGAAGGATTCATTGGCCGACGACTTTTAAAATGGATAGGGAATGGACTACCACGTGTTTACCTGAGATCCGCCGTAGCCACGGCCAAAATCAGATTGAAACGATACATGAGAGCAACCTCTCGTCTCCTGTAGTTGCAGTTGGGCGTCCCCCCATGTTTTTTTTTATTATTATTATTGACCGATATAGATTGTATCGGTTGGTAATCTGCACTTGAGATTGTACATAATAAAATAAGTTGACCTTGGGTAAGCTGTAATTTCGGGGAATGGGACACAGCGGCTCTTTTTCTCGTGATGAAGGAGGGAAAAAGAGGACGACGGCCTAAGATGAGATGAGCGAGGTGGACTTGGGACCAGGTAGACCGGAGTGATGTAGCAAACAAGACGAGAGCGAAATAAAAATATAGTTAGAAGTAGATGTCGCTCGGCCCCGCTCTGCCTGTGCCTTCCTTGAAGCGAACGGGCGAAAAAGAAGGAAAGGGAAAAGGGCAAAAAATAATTAAAGTTGAGGGATGTAACCATGCTAAGATTTAGAGCGCAGAGGTACTTCAGGTATGGGGGGATTTAGGGTATCTAGGTGAAAAGGTGGAAAGAACAAGCTCGGCCCCGCACTATCCAAAATCTTTACATAGCACAAGTACCTAAGAGCAACTGCAGCATGAGCTCTCATTGGAGCCTTGTATTACAGCGCTACGGAAGCTACACACGATCCTCGTCGCTCTATACATAGAGACTGGAGATACTGGAAGCGTCGTTCGGGCTACTCCTTGGCTACATACCTGCCACCTGCCCGTACCTAACCTACTGGATGTACTCCTCGGCCAGGTCCAGCAGGTCCAAGGTGCACGTATAGTCTTGTACCTCCCAACGGAGTCGCATAATCACCTTACCATCCCATACGCTGCCTTCGTGCCTTTTTCTCATACAGGCCCGTACATGCCCATACATGCCCATACATGCCCATACATCGCCCATTGCCCATACACGCTCGTACATGGCCATACACACCCTCTCACCCCATACACCATACACCTTACCTACATCTAGTGGATCAGCCTACGCTTGTGCCTAGAGGCTACCTAGATCTACGGTACCAGCTGTACTCGTCCCGTTCCATTAACTACATATCCTTACATATTTCTTTCTTCATATTTCGCGGCAATTTCATTATCACCCTCGTTTCGTTCTCCACCCCGGATCCAACTTCGTCGATTTTCCAAGTGTATAGCGCTCGTGAAGGAGCCTTCTTCGTCGCCTTTCATTATGAGGTAGCCGTGCTATTGTCGTGCGAGCGCCTAAGACGACATGCATCCTGCACCCAGTCTGTCGGAAGCATTTCCCAAAGACAGCAAGACTGAGGATAGAGGTCAGCACGTCTCTCACCAACACGATCAGCCGCAGCAGCAGCAGCAACAGCAGCAGCAACAACAACAGCCGCAAGTCGGTGGACATCATCGCCAACCTTCTCAGCCGCTGCAATCACCCCGCCAAGGAGCACATTCCGAGCACGTGCAGCATGGGAGCCATCCGGCATCGCCAAGTCAGTCGGCGACGCCCATCAGGAAGGATACAGGTTCTTCTACCTCGACCACTGCTACCGATGCAACGGCTGTCTCCAATGCCTCGACTGACACCAACTCGACAGCTTATAGTGTAGAGTCGTCTCAGTCCATCTTCTCCGTTAAAGATGGATCCGAGATCTCGCACAATCGTCGGGCAAGTCGACGGCGGACTGGGCCTTTATCCGCTCAGCAGAGAGAGAAGGCCGCGCTAATTCGGAAGCTGGGCGCGTGCGCCGACTGCAGAAGGCGGAGGGTTGCTGTAAGTCACACATTGCGATCTACCTCCTCTTTTTTTTTTTTTTTTCCTCCGTTACTACCATGATGTTCACATGATTAACCCCTTTAAGTGTCACCCCAACCATCATAATATGACATGGGAAGATGCTATGCGGAAGTATCGCTCGTCTAGTCCTCTGCAGGATCTGGCGCCCCTGGCTGGTCGGCCGATCAGCCCCGCGCCCAACCATGTCAGACATCACTTCACCCAAGATCCCCAGGAGATGGAGATTGATTCCACCCCCGCTACTCCTAATAATGCCCAGAGCACGCCAGGACGTCCACCGCTCAGCGATGCGAGAATCAGGACACCGCTTCCCTCGGGGCCCCGGCTGGAGAAGCCTATTTCTACGTCTCCTCTAGCTGCTACCACGACGAATCACTACACGCCTTTGCCGAGTATTGACACGATCAAAGCAGACCTGGAGAACGCTGCTGCGAAAATTCTCTCATCACCTCACCGCAGTCGCTACAGTAGCGTCTGCGCGCTCCTAATCTATTGGCAGGACGACGAAAACTCTGGCGTAGCATCTGCGGTGGAGGAACTGGGGATCGTCTTTGATAAGTACTATCGGTACACGTTTGAAATCCTCAAGATTCCATCCTCCGCATCGGATGGCTGCACCAACTCGTGGAGATGGCTTTCGCGAATCATCAACGAATTTACGGATAAGAGCGACACCAGGGATGTTCTGAAAATTGTGTATTACAATGGGTACAGTTACCTGGATGAGCACAGGGAGATGGTTCTGGCGAGGCGAGTTGCCCAGGCGCCGATCTAGATTTTGGCGATCACTCTAACCCAAGATAGTTCTCGAGATCGTGTGAAGGCTTCGACTATTCGATGGAGCGGTATCCAGCAGATTTTGGAGGAAGCCCGTTCGGACACACTAATCATCATGGATTCTGCCTACTTTCCGTCTTCGAAGATGGTTCGACAAAAGGGAGTGCTGGAACTCATCGCTGCGTCTTCCTCGGAGGAATACTTCGATGTCCTGGATCGAAATAGCTTCACCAGAACGCTAGCGGATCAGCTTCGAACACGGGCCACCCAACGCTTTCCGAATCCCCTATCAGCCGCCGAATTGCACTCGAAACTCCTGTCCGTCTACCCAAAGATCATCCAAGACAAACATCAGGAAAAGGGACTAGTGATCAGCTTCCCTTCGCCGCTGCACATACAGATTTCCGGTAACTCGAGGTTACCTTCGATTACGTTATCTCCGCCGCTACCACCACGGACGATTTATAGTCCTGAGAATCACCACGGCCCTCAGTTGACATTTTCGATGCGGTTGACCGAGGATGCTCTTAACCTTGAGAGCTGGGCCGAATGGCTTCGAATGATGCCGGAAGGGATCAAAGACGTAAAAGTCGAAGGTCCATACACTACGTTTAGGTGACATTCTATCACCAACTGGGTATTTTTTCTTTGTCATATGCTTAACGCGCGAACCTGCCACGAGACCATGATAAGCGACACGCTTTGAAGGAAAAAGGATGAGCATTCTTCTTGCTCGTTACGTTTTTGAGATGACTAGGTATTCATCATCTATTATGTTTCATTTGCGGAGCATCTCTCTTCTTATTTCTGTATCTCATGAAAGATAATTGGGTGGTTAGAGGCGCAGACGACCGTTTTTTTCCTTATCTTCATTATATCATACCCACTCCTCTTAACGTCTCTTATTATTATTATGGCGTATAGGGGAAGAAGCCGTGGCTACGGACGCCCTATGTCCCGGATAGATTTTCTTATTTTAGGAGTGCCGCAGTATCGCGAGACACAAGGAACCCTGGCTTATTTATCTCGAGATATACCCAAGGGAACAATAAAGATATCACCTATGAGCGATTTCTCTAATTAATTTCACCTGGCTTTGAGTTAGCAATGAATTTCATGAGATTTGGGGTGGCAGGACTTATTGGAGTGAAATTGTGTGATGAATAGAAACGGATCTGTGGCCTCGAAGCTACCCAAAGTACTAGACCTCGTCTTGCTTACGAACTCAGATCATATGGTCCTCCATCTGGATCTCGTAAGCTTGGTTTCCCCTCTCAGTGCAGTAGTTCTCACTGAAACTCTATGAATCAAATGCCAACAACAACCGGAAGCCCCATTTATTACTAGAAAGGGAGCCATACAACATGAGGGAGAGCTATGATGGTGTCCATGAGGATAGATGACTGTGTCAGGGAAACTGACATATCAACATATTGACCACTGCGATGAGACCCAAACCAAGTAAGTGTCCATAACGGTGGTGCACAATCATATTAACAAGAGCGGAGGTTATTTGTACCTAGTTATGTCTCTTATTTCGCCCCCTGTGAGGATGACCCAGTCCTCAGCCTCATGCCCCCATCTCCTTTCCAACCCCTTTTAGCATGAGCTATAGTAGCACGTTCTTTGAGTCTCTTAACCCGCCCACGTCCTACAACAACACCAACCTGTCCTGAACGCCCCCATTCGCACTTCGCCCCCCAAATGAAGTATGCCGTCCAACCTTCACCTAAATCCGATTTCCAAAGCCGAATAACCTGGATTACTTATACACCTCACCTCACATCACCCCCTTCCCCTTCACTCCGGCACAACAACCTCCACGCCCGCCCCCTCTGCCACATACCTCGCACCCGCCATCACAATCTCCCTCCAAACCCCCCACTCCTCCTCATTCCGCGGCGCATACACCAGCACATATCCCCACGGCACCATCGCCCTCTTCCCGCCCACCCCACTAAGCCCATGCCTCCGCGCCCACCCCGCCTCAATCGCTGCCGCCGCATCCACCGGGCTCAGCGTGACATGCGCGCTGCCCTCGCCGTGCACATGCGCCCACTCGCCGCCGCTGCCGCGCCCCAGCCGCACGTGGAACTGCGCCTCCGCGCGCCGCTCCTCCTCGCTCAACGCCTGCCCCGGCCGCAGCCACAGCGCCCGGTGCGGCGGGCCCTCGAGTTTGCTCGTCTGCAGCTCGAAGAGCGCCGGGTTCGCGTGCGCCAGCGCCGCCAAGAACGCGTTTTGCCGGTCCACGGTGCCCGGCGGCGGGAACTCATCCGTCTGCCGCTGCGGCGCGACGAACCCGGGGACCGTGGGGGGTCCGCCCTTCCGCGGCTCTAGCGTGCGCCCGCTACCGGGGCTGGAGCTGAAGTACGATTTCCCGGCCGCGGGGCCGTACAGCGCGGCGATGTCCTCGACTTTCGTGAAGGACTTGGGGATCGGGAGGTGCGTGTCGCTGCGCGCGATGAGGTGCAGCGACGATTGCGCGAGCCACCCGAAGAAGTTGTATGGCACGCCGCCCTTGCCGAGCGCCAGCCATTGCCGGTAGCACGAGATGGCGTAGGCGAGGAGCGGGGCGGCGGCGGCGGTGAGGCCGGTGGCGAGGAGGATGGGCTTTTTGTGCGACCGGAAGACCGCCGGGTTGATGAGATCGGCGTATTTCTTTTGGAGGAGACTCATTTTGTTTGTTTTATTAATTTATATATATACCTTATGAATATTATATATAAGCGAAAGGGGTGATTTATTTTATATATTACAAGGACGTCGCGATATGAACAAGCCCGCGCTCGTCGCTGAGTAACGAAGGCTGTTACATTAAACTCAGCGATGCGGTCCGGGTGTTATATCCGCGGCGTTGGAGAATTCCGGCCGAGGTCTCAGTTAAGCCGGAGCAACTAATACAGAGGTGTGTGTCCGTTTGAACGCTGTATCCGGTTATGCTGGGTAATTAGCAGGGCCGAAATAACGAATGCGAAGAGAACCGAGACGCTGGCGCCACTGCCTATTCTTATTATTCCATACCGTACGGCACTACATCATCCCACGGACTGCAGCCACCAGCGGCAGCCGGCGGACGGATGAGTGGAAGGGGGGTGGTGTGATGTCAGGCGAGAGCGAGCAAAAGCTTGTTGGTGCTTAGCGGCTAACCAATAGTGAAGCTACAGGTCAGCTCGATGTCAAGGGTGCGGACAGCGATCACGCGAATAAAAGACGATCCCGTCTTAGTCGGGAGGGGACTAGCGACCGAAGTGCCGAATCTGATTAATGGGATGCCTACGGACCATGCAGACTGCTGACACGCGATCCTAAACCAGCCATGGCGCGATTCCGAGAAAGGGGGCTGATTAGCAAATCGAACAACATAGAATAAATACCTAACATGGTGAAAAATGCGCCATATAACTAAATCCGCCTTGTTTTCGACCACCAATCCGAGAATAGCATTAGCCACCGTTATAATTCCTAATCCGGCAAAGCACGCTCATACATGGGCTTCTTCTATATACCCCAGGTCCTAAAAGCCGCATCAAAACCCGAATCATCCCTCAACATCACCAGCTACACCACGATATGACAAAACTATACGTAACCTCATAGGGGCTTATTAGCAAAGCCTAGCTGCTGGTTATCACCGTAGAATACGACGAATTGCGCCTTGAGGAAGATGTCACCGTAAATAGAAAAGGGCAATGTCGCCGGAGTAGCCTGGATACCGCCAAAGCAAGTAGTCGCAGTCTCGGACGTGTCACCGTCCACAGGAGCGAAGTTCATGAAATCGCCCGGGATAACACCTTGGTGGCCTCCGATAATCGCGGTGTAGTCTGGCAGCGCAGCAGAGCACGGAAAGACGTAACCTCCAACGTTCTGTACGTTGACGGCCCCTTGAACCTGCGAATAATACGCGTCGACGATATCTTGGGGGAGAAGCAGGAGAGTCGTGCCAGTGTCCGCAATAGCATCGTGGGGTGACGAAACAGCAGTTGAATTGGCGACCTGGAAGCCGTCCGCCGCAAACTGCCAGAAACCAGATGACGAGTTGACCGGCACAGATGTAATCTCGCCTGTGAACTCGGACTGATCAATGAAGCCGAAGTTGTAATTACCGGCTGGAAGTGCATCAGTATATATTATACCCATGCCAGCGTACGTGAGGTATGGCCAACTTACGTTCTGCTTTCTTCAAATTGGCCGTGAATAAAGGAGATGCGAGGTTTGTTAACGCATTCTCGAAGAATGTCTTCTGCGGAAAGGGCTGGACAGAGTTTATGCCGCCAAAGGCCAGGCCAAGAATTCCATCCGAGTCAGGTTGTGTTGTAAAGGACATCGAGACATCCCGAGCAGCCCCAACCGCTTGGTTCTCAACCGTAACTCCGCCAATCGACACCGTATCCAAGAATACATCACCGCTAGCACTGCTGCCATCTCCATAACTAATGGAGAATGTTGACCCCAGCAGTGGCGTAGCAGTTTTGCTCTGGTTGACATTATACTATACCGTCCAAAGTCAGTAAATTCCTATATTCTAGAATGCATCCAGAAGGCACAGCATCTGCCACTCGATCCGGCTCAAGATCGAATAATGGTGAATACGTACCATGGTCTGACCCAGGACCTCGTTTGCTGACGTCTCAGAACTGAATACCCAAAGATCTGAAGAACCAGTGTCGAAGTCCAAGTTCAATGTCTGCGGCGGAGTGCCTATCTCCACCGGAGACAAGTATTGGGAATCGAACATTTGCGGATTTGCCGCCACCTCGCCTGAAAATCGATAAGCTTGAATATTAAGAATCACAAGAAGATGGGCATACCTTGAGGAACATTAGTGGTGTTGCTCCCAGCGGTGCTGTTCCCAGTGGTGCTGTTCCCAGTACTAGGACCCTCAAGCTCCTTCAGAATTGCTTCAACAGTAGCAAGTAGGTTGTCCGGAACCGGGGCACCGTATTTCGAGTACGCTCTAGCAATAGCTATGGCGCCGCTCCCCTTCCTCTGGCCGAGATAATTCTTATTTGGAACTTGGTTGACCTTGAACGTCATGCCACCCAATGTCGTAACCTCCGACATCTGATCCGGCGCTCCACGCTTCTGAACAGGACCGGCCGACGCCACGTCCTGGCAGCAGCAGAAAACGTACGCCGCAACGGCGGCGGCGGTGCTTGTAACCTTCATCTTGAAGATACTTATGGTGGCGGACCAAGTAACCAAACAACAAACGGATCGAAAAGGACAGACTCGAATATCGAATGAATCTTGAATATACGACCGCTCAGCCGGAGCAGGTCTATTTAAGAACGTGAAAAGGCTTGCGGGAACCCCGAACCAGCAAGCCCCGAAAAGCGAAGAGAGGGAGATAGAAACGCAACCCACTATCAAAGGAGCGACGTAAGGGTTCAAGACAAAAAAAGAAGCACGAAAATAGAGAGAGCGCGAGACGAACTAACCCACCTACTTACTTACCTACCTACTTACCTACTTACCTACCTTGCCTACCTTGCCTACCTTGCCTACCTTGCCTACCTCAATGCGGCCTCGCTGCAGTCATCGACGAACCGGACGAGGTTTCGCCCACACCCGCCGGGAGCGGCATCCGAGCGCATGGAAGTCCAAGCAAGGCTTGAACCAAGCCTCAGGCCCTAGCATGTTAGCATCTTCAAGCCGGCATTGCAAGCAAGGGACAGCCAAGGCCAAGCTGCAAACGGCTATAAAAAGACTGCTAAGATCGGTATCTCGCGGGGCGCAATGTCACGGATGTCCAAATTCGCGAGCGCGGGTGGGGGGGGGGGGGCGATCATTCATGCCGTTGACAAGTGTTACAGGATTTTATGCAAGAGCCTCAAGTAGGGGAGATCAAACCGTGTCCGTCCCCATTCGGCGGTATAGAGAGAGTAGGTAGGTAGTTAGTTAGTAGTGTATCGCCAGCTTTGCTTTTCTCTTAGACCGCTAGGAATGAAGAATGATCATCGCGATTAGAGTGTGGCTTTGCGCGATGATAGCTTCTATTAATATACACAGAAAAAGCAATAGCCGATGAGATGGATATTTGTTGTTGAAGACTGCAGGTTGGGAGAGATATGGGATGAAGTTGGTCTGGACCAACTGGAGGCTGAGCAGCGTCGCTAAGACGCAAGGCAGGCAGGCGTCCGTGCGCTTATGCTTAAATTTAAAGGGGAGACGGTACAGTTTCATATGCCCACGTGAAATGCTACGTCACAGAGCTACCCTAAGTAAGGATTATATTAGTGGGTTACCTATGTACCTACGTGATACCTATCAATATGTATCTTGAACGGGCTCACGAGAGTTTCGGCCAGTGAATGGATATTTCTTCGTAGTCTATCTAGAAAGGTGCTCTATCTGGGTCTCTTCATGGCTTCATGGTGGCATACCAAGCTATACACACACATCCCCAGATCTACCTAATCTACCTAAGACGTCACGAACCATTCAGAACTTAGCCGCACACAACGCAGCTCAATGCAATGCATTATATTGCAATGAACATGCATACCTGAACCTGAATCGCACTATAATCTACACACAAAGCCAAGCCCGCCTTTTCCGTAACGCCCTGCGCACTATTGAGCCTGAACCGTATCAATGGCAATCAATGAACAAAAGAGATGCTCGCAAATCCGATCCGGTCCGATCCGGTCCATGTAGACGAGCAGTGTGCACCTGGGTAGATAGGAATCCCAAAACACCCGTCTAAAATTGTGTCCAACAGCTTTTTAGTGCTGGTGCTCATGGTCGTGGTCATGGTGGTCGTCACTCGAGCTATGATCATGGTTGTGCTCATGATCATGATCATCAGCCACCGAGTGACTGGATCTACGGGTTGATCCTGCCTGCGAGGGTATAGCACAGCATCCCTGGCCTACACAGTTATCCACGCACTCTAACAGACACACATCACCTCCGTAGCGGGGCGACGTTTGTCCATCAAGCGTCATAGAGCCGTCGTCGAGGTGGTTGCAATCGTCATCCAGGCAAAACTCAGGCTGGATAGTGGCACTGTGGATACCGTACGCGTGGAGGCATTTCCGCGCCTGCTTAGCGAGCTTCATATACTTCTCTCCTCCTTCGTCTGTGATGGGGAACGCAACCTGCACGTGCAAAGAAGCGACGACCTTCGTATCGGAAAGCTGCCAGATGTGGACGTGATGGCAGCTAATAACACCCGGAAGGGCCTGGATGTCTTCCTTGATATCCTGGAGATTAATGTGATCGGGAGTGGCCTGCAGGAGAACTTGCGCCGTTGCTTTGGTGAGGGGAATCGCCGACTTGAGAATGATGAGCGTGATGAATAATGACACGGCCGGGTCCGCATAGAACCGTCCCGGCCAGTCGGTAAGCCATATAATCAAGGCCGTGACTATGACGCCCACATTTCCAAGAGCGTCACCTAAGACATGGAGGACCATAGCGTTCATGCCCATGTCAGCGTGGCTGTGTCCGTGTCCGTTCCTTGTCTTGGACTTCGGCCTGTTGTGATGATGGTCTAAGTGAGTACTGGAATCGCGTCTGACACGAAGGAAGCGGTGAGAACTTCTTGACCAGCTAGTACGCTTATCCTTGTGCGCGGATCCCTTGTTTGCGATACGTTCATTCAAGATTAGGGGTGTAGTCTCGTCCACGGCAGATTCGTCTTGGTCGGAAGAATCGAGGAAATTGTCTTCGATAGAGCTATCGTCCGTCTCATTTTCGTTGCGATTCGACCTACTATGGTCGATGATATCCTGTCTGAAGCTGGCCGGATGGATGCTGAAGTCGTCGATACTAGTTAAGCGGCTGTGCTTAAGGCTGCCTGTGCGTCGGCGTTCTCTGTCTCTAGGAATAGAGCCCCCGCTAGCACCTCGTTCTCTGTCTCTAGGAATAGAGCCCCCGCTAGCACCTCGTTCTCTGTCTCTAGGAATAGAGCCCCGGCTAGCACCTCGTTCGTGATGGCCTAGCTTTCTTCCGTTCTCCGTCTGGTCGAATTGGATATGTCGAACTGCCTCGGGGGACGTATTCGCCGCTCGTGCTCTTGGTCTTGCTCTTGCTATTACCACCTCCGGTAGAACATCCATCGCTGGACCATGTTCATCCACCAATGCTTCCGGTAGAACATCCATCGCTGGACCACGTTCGTCCACCAATGCTTGCGTTGCAGCTACCGCACCCTCTTCAGCCATTACAGTTGCTACACCCTCCTCAGCTGCGGCAATATCGTCGTGTTTGTGAACATGATCGTGTCCGTGGTCGTGTACGTCATCGTGAAAGTGACCGCCGTGATCGTCATCGTGAGAGTGACCGCCGTGATCGTGCCCGTGGCCTCCCAGAACCACGAAACCGATGAGGTTCGAGGCCAGGCCGCAGCAGCCGACAATAAGAATGAGCTTCGGATTCGAGACTTCCTGGGGCTCGACGAACCGAGTCAACGCTTCGAGGATGATGGAGACGCAAAGGGCGATTAAGAAGACGGCGTTGAAAGCGGCACCGAGGATCTCAGCGCGGACCCATCCGTAGGAAAATTTGTTGGTAGTAGCTCTCTGAGCGACAGTAACAGCCCACAGACCAATAATTAGCGAGATGATGTCGTTTAGCATGTGGAAGGCGTCGGCCATGAGCGCGAGGGAGTGGACTAGAAAACCCGATATCAGCTCGACGAGGAAGAAGGCGACATCAATGGCCAGCATGATGCTGATCCGGGTGGTTTTGGACCACGCCATCGTGACGGTGATAGCGCGGGCCCAATCGCGACGTGTTCGTTAAGCTATCCGATGAAGCTGGAGCGGAAGAACCCCGTCTCTGGTAGCCGTGTGTGAAAAAGAAAAGGAGGAATAAGATTAGTGGCGATGGGCGCGCCGAGGCTGCGAATTCAATTCCCAGAAACCTAAACAAGGCCAACGTTGGTAGTGCGAAAAAAAAAGAAAAAAAACGGCGTAATTAAACTAAGTAGGTTGCCGCTGAATGGCGATTAAAGTTTGGTATTAGTACGTAGCCATGCAATTGCCCCAGACTTGTTCAGTACTGTCTGGACGCCAGCGGGCTCGGTGGAAAAATTATGTCGTATCAAACAGACAAAGAAGTTGGGACGAAACAGTTTGAAAGTGTTTGATGTTTTGGACGTTTCCTTCAGCGGGCGTGGAGGCGTAGGGGTTCGCTGCTGTGGAGTCGGGTGTTGGCTCGGGCTGCTCGGTTCGGAGCGCTGTTCGGAGTCGCAAATCGCGGGGGCAAGAAGAAGCGGAATATTGCGTTATCAGATCAGATGGAAGTAGCTTTGTTCGCGCGACCGTTTCTTTTGAGAAGGAATTTCCCCAGCTGAAGGATCGATGACGTTATTATGTCATAGGGTTCGCCGCTTGTTCTTTCCATCCGAATTTGCTGATCTCATTGGGCCACTTCTTCTTGCCATCAAGGTCGCAAACCCAATGAGACGGAACCTGCATGTAAATATTGACGGTAACGGGGAGCGTAGTAGTACCAGGGTACCTACATCCACGTATTACCGAGTGGTCGGAGTTTCCATCGACGTTGAACCGTAGGGCTTACCAGATCGATTAAATTCTACGAGAAACATGGTTCTCTTATGGACGCCCGGTATTTATATTTACCTTCACGTATCTATGTTCTCATCACACAATCTCGCTCATCCTTCGTGCCTTGGAATGGACGCATCAATTGTGTCCCTTGCTTCCTAGCAGCTGGGTTGCAAAGGTTCTCAATATTAAAAGCGCATTCCGGCTTCTATTACCTTCATCCAACACCGAATGCCTTATCAAGGTAACACAGGTACCTTACTAAGGGCCACTAAGGGGCAAGTGGGAAGTTGCGGTTTCGGTCCCCATTCACAGGGGTCACGGGGTTGGTGACTTCATGGACTCTCCAATGGTTCAGCCAACCCATTTCAGTCGTTCAAACCATCGTTGGCCCTATCCCTTTAGTCAGGTATGTATTTTAGAATCGAAGAGTATGCTCCCGCAAGTCGTGATTCAAGGCATATTATATTGTATTCACCCTTGCGGATTATCTATCTTTTTGTCTCAGTTGGTGTTACTAATACCAGGTACTTGGCGTCCAAGCTTCCCTCCCTACCCCATACATATACATAAGTAGTATGTTAATTCTGGCTATATCCCCTATCGCGTGATAGGTACGCGATTCCTCGAATCCTCTGCTTGACAAACAATCGACCACTAGATATCACAAAACTACATCAATTCTTCCTTCTGAGTTTCCGAGAAGACGGCACAAAGACAGTGGCTGTATGGATTGACAATCCGGCAGGCTGAGATTAGTCATCGCCCATAGGTACCTGTTAGACCGATGGCAAACCAGATGGGAGACACCCCCAGCTTATTATAATCCTAACCTACAGGCATATATCTTCATCTCACATGGCTATGTAATTTTCAAACAAACAGGACACCATGAGCAGAGGTTTTCGGTATTCTATATCGCCCTAGTACGAGTGCTAAACCCGTTCACGACAATCGTCATTACCGGCTGTGAATTGCCGCTTGCTTGACAATGAAATGTCGTATGGGTCATCAGGGCCACCTTGGGCGATGGAACAAATATTATCATATGAAGTCGATTTGGCATCTCATTGTATATTTATGCTGAGCTGGGAGGTAGTGGGTGAGATTTATAGTCTCGCAGAACGTCAAGCCACCATAGGGAAATCTGCTACAAACGCCACAGGCTCGGCCACACGACACAGGAAAGACACAGCCAGCATATAAGCCACGATAGTGTCTCACTCTCTTCCAAGTACCCTGACGGCGCGGCCTCGTGTCTCATCGGAGCATTTGCCAGTAGAAGAAGGTGCATGTACCAAAGTGGTTTGTCGATCTTACTGTTTAAGGGGTTCTGTTTGATGGTTCTCCCCTTTGGGTTTTGTCATCTCGTGGGAATAAGATAGTCACGATCCCGCATAATCCAGAAAGCGCCTGTAGCGCACCTATATGCGAGGCACTTCCGTCTAGACTGCCCTTGGTGACTTGGATGTCGGTATATGTGAGCCTTTATCAGACGACATAAGCCCAGTATGCGTTATGGCTATCCAGTTAGGTCAAGCTTTATTTCCAGTAGGGCACCTTGAAGGGGAGATATTCCCGTGTATGTGGTCTATAGCGCCAACTTAAGGTCTAGGGTCCTCCAAGTGCGATGTTACCAAGCTTATGCATCGACGGTAGGTTTCTCGTCATAGTCGCTCCCCGTCACCAATTTGAGCGCGGGGATGCCACTCAACAACACCCTCACTGGTCCTCATGCAGGTGGACGAAGGGCAGACTTACATCTAAGTAGCGGTCACTACGCAGGCATCACCTGAGGTCACGAACGCGGAAGATACGGGAGGTAACAGTCCATCTAGTGGCGAAATGAAGACTCCTGCCAAGCATTCTGTGCATATCGGTACTGTATGTGACTCCTGCGACGCTCCCGCCTATGTGAAGCAACGTGGATGCGGGGGATCTAAAAGTGAAGGCTGCAAGTGAGAGTCGATCTTCGGGATACCGTAGAACATACAAGACGGAGAGGGTTGGTGTATGGTAGGGGAGGGGGGAGAGGAGGAGGAGGGTAGCATATGTGGGTTTAATCACTGTATATCTGCCTCTGTGGGATCGTACATACGTCTATGGACTTCAGTAACGCAAGCCCGAGTATAAATGAGCCTTGGGTTACTGTTATATGGTTGAGCCACGGATAAGTTATTCATGCGGGGGGAAGTATTTACCAACTTCCGGCTATTGTTAAGTAGGCGCTGCACATCTAAGCGAGAGTAGATGTAGTCGAGATTGATGGCGAAAGAGGGGTCGTCATCCCAGCGGAAAGGTCTCCTAGGCAGGCCAGGGGACAGAATTAGGAAGGAGATTGTGGTCTATATTGGGCCTCCTGGAATTGTCTAAGGCCGCTTCGATGCTATCTCTGCACGAGAACGTAAACATCAGCTGCCACGGCCGGTATCATGTCTATTCAATGTTCGTATCCAGTCTAGTCATGATCTCGATGCGGCTTCAAAGCCCGTCTATGCTAAGGAACAGCTCGGCTGGCTCAAGGGACGCTCACCCAGAGTAGTAGAAGCCAGTGGCGACCGACGGCCAGACTTGCCTGATTGCGAAGCTTTCTCGCCGCATGACGAGCTTCCTACCTCGGGAGTTATAGAGTGTTGATTCCGTAATGCTGATGTGCGCACCGCGAAGATCTACGATGTGGCCATTCGAGGCAGTGTAACCTCTCTGGTCTTCCCGAGTTGCCGTGGGGGTTTAAAGGTTGGTAGTCAGGTGTTACTCAAATAGCACACGCTGGATGCCATGGTGTGCCAATAACAACAATGAAGCCGAAGAAAACAGCCAAGAGCTGCAGTTAGGGAGCATCAGCCGCCGGCATGCATATCAGAGCATACAGACTGGTCAGACAACCTTACACGCCGGGCGGATTAACAAAGTAATCGAGGTCAACTCGAACCCACCAGACAACACACAGCCTTGAACCAATGCCTGCTGATGTTGCCAGATACGACAAGCTCCAGATAATGCCGTCCAGATTGTGGACGCGTAGAAGCAAACGGCTAGTGGTTTTCCGATGAACGTATACCCGAAGCCTGAATCTCGCTGTTGTAATATGGTCAACTGCGCAAGCACGGCCCCCGTGAGAGTCAACAATGAAGATATCCTCATATAGCCCAGGAATGTCCGCTCGAAGGCTACTTCATGACACCGAATCGGTTAGCCGGTGCGCGCCAAGGCAATACTGAGATGTTGCCTCCGAATCACATATATGGCTATCAAAGCCGTTCCCGCATGTACTTGCCCCATTTCGGATGAAGACTTTTCATCGGAACGTCGAACGATTCTAGATTGAATCTGTATCGACAAGCCCTCAAGTCTGTATTAAGAGCCATAGGACGTTGGGATAAGATTGATAAGCACCACGTGCGTGAGACGGTCAAAGTGTAACTGGCACTCCAAAGCCCGAAGTACGGACGGCACAATGCTGCATGAGAACCGAGTTGCATTAGTTGGTCAACCAGCCAGTACAGCAAAATGTGACCCCCAAGCATCAAAATCTCTAGCGAGGCCTCATACGGCAGGAGTCTCATACGCTCCTTCAGCCACAATTTGCAGGCTGCAGGCAAAATAGATTAGCTGACAGGCCACGGATAAAACTTCCGAGCCAATCCAGTCCCGATTTGATAGCGATTCGCATAGGCTCGACGATGAGCATGTAAAAGCTCCTCAAGTTGAAATAAGAGGCTAGGGAACTAAGAAGGATTTAACAGTGAATCGGAAGAGCGTACCGAAATGATGATGACCGGCTTCGCGGTCTGCAAGAAGGGTAACTTGCTGCCACCAGAGTGTTGCATTTGAGCCTCCTTCCCGGGAGGTAGATTTTCGTAAAGCCACAGCTCGGTTATCGTCTGAACAGGTTTGAGAAGAACGGAACAGTGGTACAGGGTGGCAGGTCGATCAGCTCCACTCCTTGCTCTCATGCATGTCAAAGTGAGTCGTGCCGGGTTCGTGGTTGTGTTGGCCCACTATACGATCGAGAATCACAACGACTAGACTCGTTTCTAGAACACATCTGTGCGTCTATTCTCCTCGTTTCATATATATGCCGAAGCCAAGTCGATCAAAGCAACGGTGCTAATGCGAAAGTAACAGCTCATACCAAAGTAATAGAGTTGCTAACTCTCTGAGGAACGATAGGAGCCTCACTGGCTCACCTTCTCTTAGCGCGAGAGGAATAATATGTCGAATCTCTAGCTCGGTATTATCCGAGATGACACCTTTGGTTCTTGGGACTTATTACTTGATTAGGTCAACGATCCATGATTTCGATGAGTTAGGTAGGTGAAACGCGATCACTGTTTGATGGATGCTGTTTGCCATAACAGACTATTGTGCATTAGTAGATTGTCTAGACTCCGATTAATGGTCAAATCGGCGTAGCCAACAAACCATCTGCAGAACGATGTCATTCGGATGGGTATAGCACGTCTCGCCACAGCGCCATTTCAAAGGCGGGGCAAGCTGACTAGAACACGATTGTGATTGTGATGTACCTGTGTAAATTCAAAGAACGCGCGTCCACAGAAGAGCTGAATATAGAAATTCACTGACCGAATACCCAAGAAGTCGATCAGGGATAGGGCCGTTGGGGAGTATCTCGAGGTGTTCAGTTGAGCAGATGTCGAGAGCTAGTGTGGGTCAGACGGCCCGCCGAGGAGAATCGGCTTCAAGCTCGCAGGCCCCAAGGCGGATCTCGGCGCGAGTTGCGTCATTGTGTCGTAAGGCGGTAGCAGCCCTTCGATACCAACGCTTGTAATTTACTACATGTATTCGACGAACTGGTCGAACATTACGAAGTACATAGCTGGGATGTAAATAATGCCATCGATGATAGGCGAAGACGTCGTCCATGGTACCTAATACTATCTTGAGCGCCCACGAACTCGGTTAATGATATTGGTTTGCGACCCTAGTACTCATTTATTCCAGCCACGGAATTTTTCATCGTGCATATTGAGCTGTCACAGGCCAAGCCTTACGGTTTTCGATCGGACTGCCAGATGGAGAGCTGATCAGCTTCGTTTCGACAAGGGATCTCATGTACTTTGTACACCTAGGTGAGGCGGCATCAAATTAATTTAGTCATCTTGAAAAAGGTACCTTCAGATGACTGTCGGCGTGTTGTTCCACGTATAGTACCGGGCCCTGTCTGTTAGGAACGAGAACGCCACAGGTATTCCCTATGGATTTGATTCATGTTCAGAACCTTGCTCTCCGTGAAGTTCTGAAGGGAGCGATATGATCTGGTTGATGGAAATAAAATTCACCGTGAATGCCAATGTTCGTTTCTGAGATCGGAGAGAGCCTAGTGGAAGAGCAGACCTAGGTAGATACTATACATATCGAGGCTGAACCATGGTAGAGGTCTCACGTGGAGTGTCCCTGTCCGCAATTCTGGCGTAAGTTTAAATGACGCGGTTCTGCTGCAGTCGTATGTATGGATACCTACCTGGTAGGCTGCTGGGTAGCACATCGACCCTGCCCTGTCTGCTGAGAAGCGGTCAATCCACATTGGGATAATGAGAAGATAACCCGCTTTAGGAATTCTGAAAGATTGTGCGATTGCGGAAATAAAGTTAGAGTTTCGCTATTGGCCGACCGGCGCTTCTCTCCTAACTTTTCCCGATTGATGTACTCCCGGGCCGCGGAGCCGATGCGTTAATCGGGTCCCCCAGCTGTGGGCCCTCCAACTTAGCGGGAACTTCCATTGGTAAACCAGCTCAGATTTTTCCCAACGTAGAAATCCGTCACCTTCAAATGCATGATCACCTACATGCAGCCCGCTATACTATATGATCCTCGACGCGCTATGGAATAGCTGGCGCTGGGTCTTCTCGACTTCGAACTACCTGTCTGCCAAGTCGTTATCGTCGTCAGCGCTAAACGACGCCCTAATCGGCGTAGTATAAAATTTAGATTTGCTGAGCTTCACAGGAGCCTGTCGTGCTCCCCTTGCCACTTTGGCAAATACCCAAGATCGTACAAGCCCGGGTCAACGGAAGATGTACCTCGAGCCAGCATTAATGAAGTCAGACTGTTCGGTATCCCTGGAGCCTGCCGGCACCCGAGCTGCACCAGGATAGAGCGCCGGCTACGTAGACGCCTATGCTCTGCTTGAGAAGAACTCACATCTACATTAGCGTCTCCGACGCTCAGGGCTATCCGATTCGCTCTCATCTCCGTCTTCTCTTCCGCCGGTCTTCTAGACGGCCAAGTTCCTTCCAAATCTGGGCCAAGGGCGAGGTAACATCTCGACCACCATCCAGCCTGCCAGCTCACCCAGGAGGAGTTGCAGGGACCAGTGAATATATATCATGTAATAGAGGAGGGTCACGATTGATAAGTTCGCTCGGCCGTGGATCTTCCTAATTTACACCCACTCTAACATGCCATACTCTAGCTAATCAGAATCGCAGTCATGCTTCCGTGTCGAACAAAACGGAGTATGTAACCAGGAACCATCGCCAGTGGCTACTCCACACTTTTTTTCAGTTCATGATCTGCTGGGATCTTCTTGGCTCGCTAGACCGCCTTGTCCGCTAGATCGACCCTTGCCCCCGTATTCCCCGTCCGAATGGATAAGACTTCCCGTAGCGGCCCCCCACTCTACTCGTGCGAAACCAACGTGGGTGTGGTTTCTGTTTCGCCTTTCTCCTCAAAGTACCCTGAAACAACGCTCCTCCGGTCCGTTCCTGCCGATGTGGATATTTCCTAGTTGGGACCAGCAATATAGCGTCCTCAACAGACGGACTTGTCAAGTGACAATGGTTGCACTAAGCGTTACTTAGAGATCACTTCGAGCCCGGGACGTACAATCTATCTCCACTCCTCACTCCTCGGCGGCTTTGCGGCATCTGCTTGTGATCGAGACTTAATAAAGCTTTGATAACATGTCGATCCTTCGACGGCCTCCTCAACCTGTGAACAGCGGTTCTGGAAATGTCCATTATAGGAAGTACCGCATTCTCCTCTTGGTCAATTCGGTCCCGCATAGTCCCATTCGAACTCCGTTCCCCTGTCTTAGCATATGTACCGAAGTCCCCTGTTGTGTACTTCAATAGATAGCTGCCCTCATCTCAGCTGTGACGTCGTATTCTCTTCTCTTGTTGATACATAAGGAGAGCAACTTCGTCCTTGGCATCCGGCTTTGGAGTTGTACATGACTTATATAACCTCAAGATCACCCCTATCTTTGTGGGGTAAAGGGTTACTTTGGGACTGGGTTCGTTGAGGAACTTCGCTTCGCCCTATAGGGCTCTCTATTCACGATCACTATTCTTCAAGTGTTTAGTTAGCGCCCGTTAACCTTCGGCCCGCTCCTATACTTCATAATCTTCAGACGCATCAGGGCTCCCCGTTGATCACGTGCGAATTTTCTTCCAAAAGAGCTGGTTATAGTAGGCGTAGAAAACCATTGTTCGGCCATGGAGCATATCGAAGACTCGCAATTCGATGGAATAGATCCCAACGCCTCTCCTTTCGAGAGTGTCGATAGCAACACAACCCCAGATACTGAATTTTCCCCTCCCGGAAGCCCAATTCCGAAAGCTACTATCCTTAGAGATTGTCGATCGCTCGCAAAACAGAAGTTAGCTCGGCTGACTCTCGAGGAGAAGGTATGTAGGCTAAAATATTAGGCGCGGTTGGATTATTTACTAACTTATCAAGGTCTCGCTACTCACCGCTGCAGACTTTTGGAGGACGAAGTCAATACCATCTAAAGGCATTCCAGCCATCAAAACGAGTGATGGCCCCAACGGCGCTCGAGGCGGCATCTTCGTCGGGGGTACCAAGGTAGGCAGTAAAAGTCTAGCAGTTGAGAACCTGGTTGATAACCGTCTTTGCGTAGGCAGCCTTATTCCCATGTGGTATCTCACTGGGTGCGACCTGGAACAAAGAGCTGTTGTACACAGTTGGCCAGCACTTAGCCAATGAAGTCAGGGCTAGGTCCGCCGATGTACTCCTCGCGCCCACAGTTTGCATGCATCGCCATCCTCTTGGAGGCCGGAATTTCGAGTCATTCTCGGAAGACCCGCTTCTCACCGGCAAACTCGCCTCGAAATATATACAAGGGCTTCAGTCTAAAGGAGTTGCCGCGACCATCAAGCGTTCGCGCCACCTGCCTACTAACTTTCTAAACATCAGCTGATGATTTAATAGATTTCGTGGCAAATGAGCAGGAGACCAATCGGCTTACCATCGATTCTGTGGTGACTGAACGACCCCTGCGAGAATTATACCTTCGACCATTCGAGATTGCTATACGAGAAGCGAACCCATGGGCCGTCATGTCGTCGTACAATCTAGTCAACGGATCGCATGCCGACATGAATACCCACACGCTAAAAGATATCCTTCGAGAAGAATGGGGATACGATGGGTGAGTCGCTAACCCCTTTTCAAATATGCCAACGGAACTGACGGCTGTTTCAGTGCTGTCATGTCAGATTGGGGAGGTGTCAATTCAACCGTCGAGTCTATAAAAGCCGGATGCGATATAGAATTTCCCTTCTCGTCTAAATGGCGTTTTGAGAAAGTCCTAAAGGCCATCGAAGAAGGCCAGCTCACAAAGGAAGACATAGACATCGCGGCGGAGAATGTGTTGACCCTCGTTGAACGCACGAAGGGAGATGATATGTCGGCTGAGGAAGCCGAACGCGAGGACAATCGAGAGGAGACAAGAGCGTTGATCCGTGAAGTGGGAGCTGAGGGACTGACTTTGTTGAAGAACGAAGGCCGGATCCTACCGCTCGACCCCAAGACTACGAAGGTTGCCGTCATCGGTCCGAACGCCAACAGAGCCATCGCCGGCGGTGGTGGCAGCGCTAGCCTTAACCCATATTACAATACGCTTCCACTCGATAGCATCAGAGCGACCGCGGAAAAAGAAGTTGTGTACGCCCAAGGATGTCATATTCACAAATGGTTGCCAATTGCATCGCCTTTTTGCACCGACAAGTCGGGTGAGCCGGGTGTCACTCTCGAGTGGTTTAGTGGGGATAAATTCCAGGGTGATGTCGTTGTCACACAGAGAAGGACGAACACTGATCTCTTCTTGTGGGACTCTGCGCCTCTGGCCCAACTCGGCCCTGAATGGTCGGCGGTTGCAACGACATATCTAACGCCGACAGCCAGCGGAAAGCACACAATCAGCTTCATGAGCGTCGGTCCCGGAAGATTGTACGTAGATGGAAAGCTGGCCCTCGACTTGTGGGACTGGACGGAAGAAGGCGAGGCGATGTTTGACGGCTCAATAGACTATATGGTCGACATAGAGATGCGAGCCGGCAGACCAGTCGAACTAAGGGTAGAGATGACGAACGAACTTCGACCAATCTCGAAACAGAAACTTTTCAACATGACGCATAAGTATGGTGGCTGTCGTATCGGCTTCAAGGAGGAAGATCAGGTCGATTACCTCCAGCAAGCCGTGGATGCCGCCAGAGAAGCCGATGTTGCTGTCGTTATTGTCGGTCTCGATGCCGAGTGGGAATCCGAGGGTTACGATAGAAAGACGATGGACCTGCCTTCTGACGGAAGTCAAGACCGGCTCATCGAAGCTGTCGTGAAGGCTAACCCACGAACGGTCGTGGTGAACCAATCCGGCTCACCTGTTACTATGCCTTGGGCGGACAGGGTGCCAACCATCATTCAGGCCTGGTATCAAGGCCAAGAAGCGGGCAACGCGCTAGCTGACGTTTTATTTGGCCTGCGGAATCCCAGTGGCAAACTTCCGGTAAATCACACGGCACCTACATCTCTGAATCGTTAACTGACTAATCGTGGCAGACAACTTTCCCTCGACGTCTCGAGGATACTCCTGCATACCACAACTGGCCCGGCGAGAATCTGCGCGTCTTGTACGGCGAAGGTCTGTATATTGGATACAGACATTACGATCGCACCAACATCGCACCCCTTTTCCCATTCGGTCACGGCCTTTCGTACACAACATTCGAGTACGGCCGACCGTCACTCAGCCGGAAGACGCTCACAGAATCGGCGCCGATTCATCTGATCATGGCAGTTACCAACACTGGCAACGTCGCCGGCTCAGAGGCGGTTCAGATATATGTCAGAGACGACAAATCGAGGCTTCCTCGTCCCGAGAAAGAGTTGGTGGCGTTCGAGAAGGTGTCGTTAGAGCCACAAGAGACCAAACACATCATCGTCCCGCTGGATAAATATGCAGTGGGATACTATGACGAGTCGGTACCGGCATGGATCGCGGAGGAGGGCACATTTAAAGTCCTGATAGGGGCGTCGGCGAGTGATATCAGGTGAGCAACCCCCCACTCCTCGCTTAATGCTTGGATCTCCGTACGACCTACCTATCTTGTTTATTGAGACTGACAATCACGGCCCTAACCTAGGCATTCCGTTCCTTTCGAGGTTAAGGAATCATTCACTTGGACCTTTTAATAAAGCCTTTTCTGGACAATAACAACCTAACCCAAGTATATGTATCTTATTGGGTACACTCCTTATGCGCACAGCAGGGGCGCTACTAGCCTGCATTTATGGGTCTTTCGCTGGTTTTGATATCACGATTATGGTGGCGATTTGGCGTGGGCATAATGGTATATTCCCCGGGTTGTCCTGAGATTCCCGCCTGGGGTGTTCTTACTATTAAGAGCGCCTCAGGCCGCTGCAACATACAAGAAATATCGGAGCACTAGTACGCTCTTTAATCATCTAGGTTCTATATCGAACAAGTAATAGCACACGAAATTACTTCTCTAAAGAGGAGGTGTAAACTATAATATTCATTATCTCGTCGCTTGTAGATATAACTGAGCATAGCACCCGTCGTTAACGTGGTGGCGAACCTAAAGGCTTGCTGTACGATTTAGAGCACTTCAAGCTTAAATCCAGGTTTATACGTTAATCGTGTTGTTGTCATCCCATAGCACACTCATCTCATCTATGATTCGTTCATCTTCATATCCAATGCATCCTCCAATATATATTAAATAGGCCCAAGATTCGCCTCAGGAAGCAAACGATATTGAGGAACAAGGTTTTGCCTCCAGGGGGAATCCCCAGATGTCGAGCTCACCGATTTTCCTGCACGAGGAGGAGTTCGGATGTTTCTCCCGTAAATGTAAGACATTCGGGCCCAGGCTGAAGTTTTTCTAAGACAATGTCTCAGCTGAGCAATCTATCGTATCTCGCCTATCTCTGTCTCCATATGATATTAGCATTGAGATAGTACAACCATCATTTTTTTCTCCATGGGTCCAACCCAATAAATTCCTAACAAACAATCGAATGATTGTAGTCTTCATAGGGAAAGGCTAGCGGAATTATTATATCTTTCGGTGTATCTGTGCCGAAAGAAAAAGAAATATTAAGCGAGTACTTGTGGAGATGGAGAAACGAAAATGATGAGGATCGGAATTGTAAGTCTGGTGTTAATTAAGTGTTACACAGGAGTTCAGCTTTAACAATTAACCCGCAATTTAACATATGCACATCTCAGATAAATGCATACGATTAATAATGCACTTAATCGGTGTCCGGGGCTAACCCAGACCGTGCGGTTCGTGCTCCAGCTGGCTTTGCCCCAAAAGGGGACGCGTGTGTTGTGTGCCGCCCGTGCCAGCTCCGACAGAAAAAATAAAGTTATAGCGTTCCATTCTATAAGGTAGCACTAAGTAAGGGTCTCTCCTCTTGCGATCTCCGTCTGCTGCTAGCAACCCAACAGCCCCAACACCTTCCGAGTTACTTCCACCGCCTACCTACAACTTAATATTGCGACCCGCTGTCTTAAGTACCTAGTAGTCGAGAACCGCTTCGCCCAACGTCGCCCAACATCATATTTACTTGAACTTCGAAGATCCGGTTCGGGAAACTGGAAAGAAAAGAAGAAGAAAGAAAGAAAGAGCTGCAGCGGAATTGTAGGTACCTGCGAGCCTGTATTAGGTACATAGGTAGGGTAAGGTAGCATACCTACCTCCTATGGCTGCCCGTCCCGAACGCCATGGCGCCGCCTTATAGCAACGGCTACGGCTACCCGTCGTCGTCAGCCCCGCCATCGTCCTCCTCCTACGACTACGGCTACAGCTACAGGAATAGCGGCGACTTCCAGTCCATCTGCGACGACATATACGCCACCACCAAGACCATGCTGGAACGATCATGGGCGTACACGAACGGACGAGGTCGGCATACTGCCTGGAATCTGGCCGTGCAGGCGGGACACCAGATCAGGAGGAATTTGACAAGGCGGCGCCTCTTGAGCTTCCCGCACTTGCTGGTTGCGCTCTGGATGCTCGTCATGCTCTGGGGCGAACGGTGGATATTCGCGAGTCGCGTACGGAGTTGCGACTGGGACCATTGGGAAGATTGGGTGAGTTTCTAAGCCCCGGGGAACCGAGGAGCTACGAGTTTCAGCTTAGAGAATATGGGATGGGATATTGATACATTATGGCTATACTGTAGCCCGCAGGAGCAACACCGCACCGATTGATATTTGTCGCCGACCCCCAGATCATCGATCCTCACTCATATCCCGGCCGCCCGTGGCCTATTAACCCTTTGACCGTCGTTATAACCGATAACTATATGCGACGGTCGTACACACAACTACAGAAGGTGTTACATCCAGACACCGTTTTCTTTCTAGGAGATTTATTCGACGGCGGAAGGGAGTGGAAGACGGCGCACGGGAACTTCGACGATCCCGAGTGGGCAAAAGATCACAGACCAGCGGAAGAGAAGAAGTACCTGAAAGAATGGCACAGGAAATACGGCGAAGATTTCTGGCTGCAGGAGTATAAGAGGTTCGGCGACATATTCTACGATAGCTGGAATTTAGGAGGTGTTTTCCCGAACCCGGGACAGCGGGGGAGGAAGCTCATCTCGAGTCTTCCCGGGAACCACGATTTAGGTTTCGGCGCCGAGGTGAAGGTCCCCGCGAGACATCGATTCAGTGCCTATTTTGGCGAGCCGAATAGGGTTGACGTCATCGGTAACCACACTTTTGTGTCGGTGGATACGGTGTCGCTGAGCGCCGACACCTCGAATGTAAGAGATCAGGTTGATTTACGGCCCATTTACGCCCCGGCCCAGGAGTTTTTGAGAGAGGTCAAGGCGACGAAGCGAAGGGCAGTTCAGAAGGAGGTGCGGTTCTGGAGGGGAGACTTGGAAGATCTGACTTGGGAGTCGAAAGTTGAAGACCTGGACACCGCGGACTACAGCCACCTACCGACATTGGATCCGGGGAATGATGCGCCTGATTTCCCAACCATCCTCTTAACACACGTACCGCTATATCGAGATCCGGGGACGCCCTGCGGCCCCATGCGAGAACATTGGCCCCCGGCGAAACCACCCAAAGGACAAATTTCGCCAGTACTTCCGGACCATCGAAATGCCATCAGCGTCTCAGGCGGATATCAGTACCAGAATGTGCTAAACATGGAGGACTCGGTGAACCTAATCAAGAGTATCGGTAATATAATACACGCCTTCTCCGGAGACGACCACGACTACTGCGAAGTTGTGCATTCGCCAGAGCAGGAAAACGTCAAGGAGATCACGGTGAAGAGCTTGAGTATGGCGATGGGAGTGCCGACTCCCGGCTTCCAAATGGTGTCCCTGTACAATCCGATCGACGACCAGGGAAATCCCCTCCCAGGCGCGCCAAAGACTACGCTGCAGACTCACCTCTGCCTCCTCCCGACACAGCTCTCGACATACATGACGTACGCCGTACTAGGGGTTCTGACTCTTCTAATCCTAATAGCGCGAGCGTTCCTCGTGCCCGTCCTCAACCTCCAGCCATTTGCCCTGGATCCCGCGCAGCGTGCCCCGTCGGCCGTCCTCCCTATCTTCAAAGCGAAAACCGAAGGCGACGACGGTGGCGCTTACGACGCTAGACCAAGTTCCTCAATGACATCGTCGTCCAAGTTCCCATCGGCACGCGTATCGTCCACGAGGACGCGCGGTCAATCTCTTTCGAACGGACTCGGACCACAAGCCCGCGCCGTCTCGCCCAACACCAAGGGCAAAGGCGCGAGCCCCGGTAAGTGGGGATGGGGCCAGAATAGGGGGCCCCGGATCGAGATCCGGAAGGACGCGTACTATGACAAGGAGAACACTTGGAAGCCGGCGTCGTCGAGGTCGAGGAGTCGACTGAGCGTTGTCGGAAGGGAGATCTGGACGACGAGTTGGAGGGTCGCGTGGATGGTGTTGGGTTTTTTTGCTTACCTTACGTATAAAGGATAGGGTAGGGTAGGGTGTAGGTTAGGGCATATGAGTGAGAGAGAGCCATGGTGTTAATTCGAATTGTGTGTGTACAACTTTGCAAAACTGGTTCTTGAGGTTCTTGAGGTTCTTGGAAAAGAGAGAGAGAGAGAGAGAGAGAGAGACAAAAAAGGAGACATCCATGGTTAAGGTTAATGCATAGCAGGCGACTACGTGTAATCGTGTAATCGAAGCAGGGAAAGCAAGTCCTTTCGTGCCTAAGTATAGGTTGGTAGGGTCAGTGACATGAAACGGCTGGCCTGGAGTAGGTGGTTTAACTGTCGATTAAGCAAAGAACACAAAGGAGGGCTGAAGAGTCCGTTGATCCTGAGATATGGATTGAGACAAGATGGATAGGATGACGGCTCTGTATAATATGGACACTTAACATACGGGGCGTATGCTTCACGCCTTAAGCCTTGTGTAAAGTTAATGCTATGTTGGCGAGAAAGAGACGTCAATATACCTCGAATCAGATTTAATCTGCCCGGGTTGTGTTAGTGATGGGAAATATGTATAAAGCATAGTTCTCAGTAAGGCTCGTCTCGTTTCCGCATATTCAACGCAGGAACAGTGTCTCGAGACCCTAAGGTTCCGCGCCATGGTCCAGGTACATGGGACAGCAGAGCACATCTCTCACCTCCACCTCACGACTCCGACTCCGACATGGACCGTATGTTCCCGTGCTCATCGTCAACTTTAGTACTGAGTAAGCCCCATGCATCACTGCCGATAGTCGGACTGGCCTGTGTGAATACAGAGAACTTCCAACCTACCTAGCCAACCCAGGAATTGGAGGTTAGTCGAATTACCAGAAACCCAGACGTAAGTGCGTACCCAAAGCATATAAGCACAATCACAAGCCCCGGCCCCAATACCTAATGTATGTAGACCCAGGGGTTCGTCGGCCAGACCACGGCAGTAGTTCGGCCGCTGCGACCTTAGATCGCGCGAGCCCTCAGCCTCTAACCTCGATTCACTCACTTTCTCTCTGCATGTCTCCACTTTCTACCCCGTGGAGTCAAGTCCATGCTTGCTTGCTTGCTTGCTTGCGTGCGTGCGTGCTTGTTTGCTTATTTGAGGGGCGGCCCGAGGCCTGGGAACCTGGGAACCTGGGGAAAAAGAGAAGAATATGATAGTTCGAAAATTAAAAAAAGATGGAACTTTGGAAATCCGGGGTAGAAGGCGGCGTTATGCAAGGTATAGGTACCTAGGTACCTAAGGTAAGTATGGAGACGTCCCATAGATGATGATATTCGGGTCCCTCGCTCGCTTGCTAAGGGCAGCACTACCGACGCGTATGGGATAAAAGAAGAGAAAGAAAATTTCATAGTTCGCTAATGTCGCGAACGACATGAAATGGACTGTTGGAAACAATTGGGCATTGCAATGAGGTTACGGATTATTGGCCCCTGATCATCTTGAACCGTAGCTACATGCCCCTATGTAGCTAGAAAGGAGATGATAGTTACGAGACGCCATTCAGCATCCCACATAGTACGAAAATTTGCAAAGACATTCACCAAGTTTAAGGGACTATTCGAATTTGAACATTTCGACTTTTTTGATTTGCTAGGCAGCAACAGAGACTAACACGATCGCCTATCTAGGTATTCGAGCCACGATGCACACAAAAAGGAGTTAGGATGGATCTCCCGCCGCTCGAGGCTAGTACATATAGCAGTGATATAGCATAGGTTGGTAGGTAAGTAAATGGAGCGTAAATGCAGCATGGTAGATATCAATGCTAGTACATAGTCTCTCTCCTACATGTAGTACGGTGGCGGTGGTAGTGGTAATGGTAATGGTAGCAGTGGCGGTGTTGTTGCGGCGCGCTCCACGGACTCGAGCTCCTATACTAGAAATATAATAAAGGGGGGCGCGCACACCTAATGCGGCCCCGTGTGGTTTCGCGCCTCATGCCTTCGTTTAATAACAAGGCGAAAAAAAGGCGGTCGCCATGTGTGTGTGCCCAATAAAATGAACCGGTATTGTTGTTGTTGTTCCCCAAGTTAGTGTGATTCGCGATGATGCCGCCTCTCCCGTTGGTGCCGCCGCCCAAACCGAAAAGCCACCGTAAATTTCCCTAGAATCCAATTGCGAACAATGATGATGATGACGATGATGATATGATTCCCCAATAGTTTCCCGATTCCCAAGTGTGGCCGTTAACTCCGTCGCGTTGAACTCCTACGCTGATATATCCAATATGACTCCGAAGAACAGAAAACCCTAGCGCCTTCTTTTATAGGGCGAAGGCGGTAATAGTCAAGACAAGGCGGTCGTGTTGTAACAGACGGAAAGAAATGGATCCGGGCTCAATAGCTAAAGTCGATATTACCCATGCCCATCTGTTGTATTATCTTATCTTCTTCCGACTGGCTTTCGTTGGGAGAAGACGAGTCTGTATGTATTGTCTGTACGCTCTCGCTAGTAGTCGTAGTGGTCCGGGAGGGTTGTAATTCGTGTTCGGGTGGAGGTATACCGCTATCCGCGAATCCGTCGTCACGAAGTTGCTGGAAACTCCAGCTCGGTTCGAAGTTTTTGCTCTTCCATGCAAAGGCGACACGCTCATACATCTCGTCGATCTGCTCCAGACTGATCTTGCTGGTCTCGTAAATCATGCCATATACGAAGATGGCGGCAAGCACACAGAACGCTCCCCACACGTAGAACACCTTGGCTCCTAACGCAGCATAGCCGCTCCCCTCTTCTACCATAAACGGTGTACCATAAGCGATGCCAAAGTTTAATAACCAATTGGACGCCGTCGAGACTGACATAGATTTTGCGCGGATCTTGAGAGGGTATATTTCGGACGTGACGACCCAGGCGACCGGGCCCCACGAAGCTGCGTAGAAGAAGACGAATAAGGAGACGAAGACGATGAGAAGTTTAGCTACCAAGGAACTCTGTGAGTCGTTTGCGAGCGTAGAAAATATCGCGATAACAAGTTGACAGCACGCCATGCCGAGCGCGCCGACGATAAGTAGTTTCCGACGACCCCAGCTTTCTACAACAAACAATCCAGGAATCGTCGAGATGACATTGATAACGTTCATAACGAGGGAGATTAAGAAAGGGTCCTTAACACCGGCACTGGTAAAGAAGGTGGTGCCGTAATACATAATGAAATTGATGCCGGTAAGTTGTTGCAACATTTGTAGACCACAGCCAGTCAAGGTCCGGCGGCCGAGATGAGGTGTCCCAACGAAAAGGTCTCTATAGGACGCGGAACCAAGCGCGAGTTCGTAATCGTGGTTCGCTTCGATTTCTGCGAGTTCTTCAATGAGGGCGGGATGGGTGACATCGAGACGGCGGAGACGGCTAAGGGCTAGACCAGCAGCTTGCTTATCACCCTTCTTGATGAGAAATCGAGGCGTTTCGGGTAAGATGAGAAGACCGAGGCAGAGCACGCAGGCCCAGGTGAGTTGCAGGCCCATGGGAATCCGATACGCGGGTGGGCCGTTCATCTTCTGGGTGATAAGATTGATGATGGATGCCGCCAGCAGACCAAAAGTTATAGACAGTTGATATGCGCAGACTAACGTACCGCGAATCCATTTCGGGGCCATCTCAGATTGATAGAGAGGAACGAGGACGGACACGGATCCGACACCAACACCAGCAAAGAACCTATGCAATGTTAACGGGTCCAATCTAACGTATTATCTCGAAGGGTCGAATGCGTGGACATACCTGCCCGCTAACAACATCGGAATAGCGTCAGCGCAGACCTGAAATATGACACCGAAACAGAAGACGCAGATGGAGCCAATAATCGATATTCGACGGCCTAGCCAATCGCCCACCGGTGCGGCGAAGAGCGCACCGACGACGGTGCCGGCACTTAATATGGCGACGATGATGGAAATCTGGGAGGGCGAAAGGTCGAATTCGTGGGTTTTGTCGTCGACGTAGCCGGTATTGAATTGAGCCTTGAATGAGCTCATGGCAAGGATACCGTTAATGGTTCTTGAAAATCATCTAGTTAGCACATGGCGTCGCCACTTGGAACCCGTCCGATGCATTTCAACTCGATGGGACGGGATGAAAAGAGGGTCAGGTCGTCGTGCTCACCCAGTATCGTATCCGAACAGGAGACCACCGGTTGCTACGAACAGGCCGACCATGATGGCCGGGGCTGAAGAGCCGGCGACATTATCGGGTTTGTGCCAGCCCATGGCTATCGCCATGGTGATGGTGTTTCGACGTCAAACCAGCGCTTTTGATGAATTCGGCGTTGCTCGATGGTGATGGAAGGGGTTCGGTCGATTTTTGTGGTATCCCATTGATTGAGAGATACCTTGGGATAGGACACTGTGGGTGGGAATCGATAGGATAGTGGGTAATAATAGAGTGTGAGTTGCAGGGTGGAGAAAAGGGCAGCGAGGAAAAGGCGGGAGAGAAGAACCAGAGGGTCAGGATCAGCACGACGCTGGGGGGGGCGCCGGGGAGCAATGGGAGCACGAGAAAGAACGTGCGAGGGCCAAGAGGACGGTTCGTCTGATTGGCCTGGGGCCGGAGTGGGTGCGCCTAAGCGAGTCCAGCGATGGGGTTGCGATTCGACGCCCCCCCGGGGGAGTTGCTGAACATTGAATTTGGATTTCTATCCTGGTCGTCCAGCGTCCTCGTTTGCTGCAGGCCTAACCAGTCAAGACCCGTGCAGCAAGCCAGCGTCTTGTACGTATGTGTCCCCAACTCCTTTCGGGCTAGGCTCTCGCTGGGCCTTTGCTGCGACTCGCTGAGGCCTTCTGGGCTGAACCCGTTTGCTAGGACACTAGCCTCATATACGCATTCTAATCGTATGAGGATTTCCCCAGAAATGGTCGACAAGCAGACCAGGACCACGGTTGTTTGAAATTTTGAGTAACAAACCCCCTTTCTATCCCCTTCTTGTCCCGCCGCTCATTCTGTGATGCATAGGTAGTTGCACAAGTAATCAGAATTGGTGAGCAGGAACAGGGTAAGGTGATGCGACTTTGTGGCGTTCCAGTCGCTGACCTCCCCGAGCGCCAAAATGAACATGTCTACGCTAGAGGCAACATCAAGATTATTCGTCCGCGTAGCCGCACCAACCCGCAGAGCGAGACAGAAACCAGAATATGCCACATGCAGTGGGTAACTGGTTCCCGGCTTGTTCAACTTGGGGGGACGCGGCGGGTGGGTGATTCAACGAGGGAGCTGAAGCCCTGCATACAAGCCATGTGTGCTATCGACAGGTTTTCTGCAAGTAATGATAGTAGTTCTCACTCTCTCAGCATTTTGCAGCTACCCATGTACCAACAGACGATCCGGATGACTGAATCTCAAGTGACAGAGAGACGAGAGTATCCCTGCATGATGGCTTTGGAGGCTTTCTAGCCTCCTCAGATATGTTCATAGTATGGAATTGCTACACGCTATTATCCCTGCCAAGTCCTGGCTACCTACGGCAAGGTAAAGATGGATCCATATCTCTTGGAAAGGATTCAGACTTCATACGGCGTACCCAGTCTGATACCTCGCTATCAGGAGGATGAATTTCCCAGATCGGCTTATGCCCAGAGGTCTTGCAGAACGAGAGCGATACTGTGGTATCTTACACCGTTCCATTCACCTGAGCAGCCCGAGCAGGAGGAACAGGGCGGTCGGATAGGCCAATAAGCAAAATTTCCCAGCCCGGGACGTCTCTGACCCATATTCTGGGCTGCAGAAGATGTCTTAGGTGAGTGACACAGCATGAAGGAGGGACGAGCTAGACGCCATCGGTGATCCGACTAAAATAGCTAGTAACAATAAGCGACGGGGCGGACTGAAAGTCCCTGTGTAGTGCCATGGGGTAAGGTAATGGCAGATGGGAGAGAATTGAGAAATAGCGGTGATTCCAATAGTGCTCCATTAGGACTAGAAAAAGGTCGAAGCGGTTCGATGTGATGGGATTAGATACATACTTGGTGGTGATTTGTCCAGGGGTTAAGCTTAGCACGCTTGCCACGGTGAGCTTTGTCTAGTCGTTCTCGACTTACTACTCAGCGAGCTAGGCCTGGATCATCGCACGGAATGGTAAAAGTGCCTAGCCAACAAGCAGTAGCCGTGGATCACAAGAGTTCTTTTTGCGGGGAAAACTCTCAAATGGTTTGTTCGACCCAAGCCTCCAAGATGCGACGATGCCCCATGATTCCACGAAGGAGCAATAGCGTGACAACGGGCGTGGAGACTCCACGCGGATCCAAGCGTCCAAGCTTCTTCCAGTTTAGGACTCGTCTGGTAATTTTACTTGCAAGATATAAATTATTCCGTTTTGGAGGCTCTTGACTCAATGCGACTAGGGGAGTTGAGCATATGAAGTTGGATGTTCTTTTGGAGAGGAGAACATTGAACATTGGATGTGCGCACATCATCTGATAGGCGGAAGATCTCAGTACATAAGCGAGAAGTACACGTGATGCGAGTATTCGTTGAAATGGGTCGAAATAGAAGGTGCATTCGAGTAGGCGGTACCTGATTGCAAGTACTCAATCGAGATTTGGAATATCCGTCCCCAATTCAATTAATGTTCACAATTGGCATCTAGTGGGGCGCAGGATATGCAGGATATGCAGGATATGCAGGCGTGTACAAAGGTACATACTTCATTTATATCCCCGTTTTTAGGTACCTAATAAACTTGTCCCTGGTGAATCCGTCTCCTTCAACCGTCGCCAACTACCAAGCCTACACTAGTCAGACCAAGACTGGGCCCCCTAACGGCAAATACCGGGTGTCGCTAGAGTGCTAATTTTCTACTATTCCCCATCGCATTGCCTAGAGACAGCATTGGCAACCGTCCGAAGCACGGAGGAAGAGGTTTTCATCAGGAATACCTATTCTTCGTCACTACCTGACCCTTGGAGATCCTAGAGGCCGTCGAGTGAGTCGTCTGCAAGGGTGCGGACGACAAAGGAGAAGCTTGCGAATGTGTACAACTATAAGCGATGCGCAGGTCTAGACCTAAAACATGAACGGATGGTTTATCGACAGATATCTACGTCTCAGTTGTCGCTTCTGGTGTCAATATCCGCCTTAGGTATCCTCCCAGTCGGGATCGGATGGAAACCAAAGCCGCGGTTACACATAAAGGATCGTGTCCCGCATAAAGAAACACCCAAGTTACGTACGTACGTACGTGTGGACGTGATATCTTAACCCTTTCCACGTCACTGCCTAGGTAGGGTTGATTGTGAACTTGGGCAACACCAATTCATTCCTGAACCCGGTTATATGGATGGAGCGCCAAAGGTGTAGGTAAGGGTACCGAACGCAGTATATACAGGTTTGACCTGAACTCCGAGGAGGGTCGGCCGCCAATCGTTCCTCGGTATGGACGCCATTCGCTACACCGTCCAATAGTAGTGCTGCATTTACCACTTCGCCGCAGAGGCACAGAACAATTAATACTCAATCCTGCATCTTGTCTGCGGATAAGATAATCAGCACCGCCAACATGTCCTCTTTTTGCCACGGCCGTGTCTAGAACCTCACATAAGATCAGTTCTCATAAAACCGCCAAAGGTGTGCCCTTTCCTGCACGTTCGCTTATTACTGGATTTCCCTGTTTCCTGGGTCTGTCGGGTTGTGACGGATCTCTCTTTGTTTGCGCAGATGATCTTGGAGCAAACGTCCATACTGAGCCGCCGAGGCTTTGGGTTTCCGTAGAAAGGATTGCCTTGTAGGCTATTTGGGCAACTTGCTAAATCCCCAAGGAGGGTTTGCCTCGATCCTGATTCGTTTCTTGGGGGCTGTTGCCGCAGGCGACTCCGAAAGGGCATCACGGAATGATGACGAAGCAAGCGGGTGCGGCCGCTGCTGACTGGCTACTTACAGATCTTTCTTTGGCCCATCTTATACGAATTGCATCTAACGGCCGTAAACTTCAGCTTCCCAGAATAGGGGCCTATCATTCATAACGGAACCTCTTCCTCTGCGTGGGTAGATACCTGGAGTCCGTAACCTCGGGTCTGTTCGGGTTGAACTCCATGACAAAAAAAGTTATGGTTCTGTCGTCAGGTGACAGCACGGAACCAAACATCGATGCAAGGGAATCGAAACGTGATTTGTCTTGCGTATGCGTCTCCTACAAGGGTTGCCTTGGTGGCGATAGCATCTCAGGATAAGCATGGCAAATGCTACTCTTTCTAGGCCAGCTAAGAAGATGCTAAGGTTACAACAATCGCACCTATACTACCAGCTAAGACTATATATCTCAGAGTTTATAGAAACTCTAAATCGACCTCACATCGGTACTATTATAGGCACCGGTAGATCTCATTGAATAAGACAACTCGCCGATTGGAAATTCTCAAATAGGCAAGTATGAACTTTTGTCGGGTCTCTCCTATCTTCCTTTGTCCGTTCCAAACCACACGGGAGCTATCAAGTCCGTCCATATGGATTTGAGACCAGACGGAAGGATCTTTCGGTTCCCGCAACGTCTCAACAAAGCCGCGAGGCGGTAACGGGGCTGGGTGCCATCGCGATCTCGTTCGTGGGAGGAAGCTCCAGCTTACTATGCTGGCACCCCTGGCTGTCCAACGCATGGAGCTACCCTGTACCGGCCTCCCAATGCCGCGTCTAGTCTTAAATGTATTATTAGAGCAGCTTGCCGTGTTTGGATGATACGCTTCCAACGGATGGGCGTTTTACATAGGTAATCGATAACAACGTCGTCGTCGTTGTCGTCGTCCAGCTCGACATCCGCTCAAGTAGAGCGTGTACACTTATGTGTGCACATGTTCGCACAAACAATATGGACTCACGTTACCTATATGTTGAAGAAGTGTAGATCAAGCACTAGTAAGCATGTTACACCTCCGACGGCCTAGACAGTAAATAGAGGGAGACGGTTGAGCAAGAGTCTTCCTCACCCTTAAAATGGGTTCTCTAGAGGGAGAGGAAAGAGACATTAGAAACTGAGAAATAACTCCCCATGCTCTCTTCCTTCTCCTCGTCAAGCGAGCCGCGATCTTCCACTATGAGCGAAATTCAAGATGACTTCCTACCTGACTTCCTAGGATTTAGCTGGGGCATCCTCAACACGATCGCACCAAAGCAGCATGGAAGCAGTCGGCTTGCGCCGTCGCGTACCTTGTTCCGCTCGCCTACCCGCCCGAAGAAGGCAGAAAACAGGGAAGCGAAGTCCAACGGCACGGTACGCATGACAACCCGCCCACTGACACGGGCATTCCCTTCCCGTCGCAAGCGCCCTTCTAACGGCACTTAATCAAAAGCCGGAACCAGGACCACGGTCGAGAAAACCGCCGCCTCATCATCCTCAGGGTCAGAATGACGACGGCGTGTAGCTAGGGTAGCGTTGGAAATCGTCTGTTGGGGTGTCTTCGCGAGATAGCCAACGATGAAGCCTACCCTCAGTCACGTCTGTGGCGGCCGAAGGAAACGTTCCATACATGGATATGAGGAGTTCCGGACGGCTTGAGGTGCCGGTGGTTGGTGCCAACGACGGTACTACATTACTAGCACATCTGATGGTTCTTATCTGGGATGATACACATGCTTTCATCTTTGGGTATCAGAACATGAGAAATGTTGTTCTCGTTCATGCCAATGTGGTTAGTCTATTGGCACCATGGTAATGGGGGAAGGACTGCATCCGTAGGTTTCTAGTAGTATGTAGCATACATCTATATCACCAGAAAAAAACGCCCGACGTACAAATGAACTGTGATACGCAATGTGATATCTTCGCTATTCCCGACGGCTCCCTAATCTATACTCCTGAAGGGGCACCGGATGGAGTACTTGTCCCTCTGAAATATTCCATGTCACACCTTTTAAATCTGGCATCGGCCCGTAGTAGGTGAACCATTGAGGTACAGGGTTTGAGCATTCCCAGGGGAAATTTCTGAGCTATGGTCGCTGTTAGTAGATTAGGATGGAAATCAAATGACGGTTACATGATAATACTACCTACTTGAGGGCCCTTCTATTAGCGTAGCAGTTACGAGGAACGAGACACTATGATATATCACGAAAGTATTTTCCTTTCTGCTAAAGCGAGGGCAAGAATCGATCTCGATTCCCATCATAGACGACACGCGAGCACAAGCTCTCCCTTAGTACTCTCCATCAGGCATTGTGGCTTTAATATCCTATACTATATTGCGCGTCTAACCGTCGGCACACAAGAGGGATAGCAAACAACTCAGCTAACAGATAATGACGTACATAGTATGCTGAATCCCTTCCAAGGGACTTCCCAGCTCCTCTCCAGGATCAAGCATCGTATAAACGCCCAAGAACCATTTTCCAACATTGAAGGTAAGCGCCTCATGGCTCTCTTGGCTAATTAGTCCTTTTCCTTGGCTTCCCCCTTTCCCATCCTGACTTAGGTACCTGTATCTGTGAACACCAACCGCCACTCACCGCCACCAACAACAACGAAAGCAAACACCACACGGCACACGATGCCGGACGTACAATGATCAAACCCCAAGCCGCGAGCCCATTTCCTCCCAGCCCTATCCCAGCTCTCAACTCGCGGCACGTCCGGAGTCGCCGGGCGATGGTATCAAACATTGACAAACACATCCACGGAACTTTCCTAAGTACGGTAGCAGATAGGCAGCTTGTGCGACGAACGGGGGTTGTCTCGGCAGTAGCTCGCCGTTATATTCCGGGAAGTCGTGTAAGTTTTTTTCATTTTAATATATTAGGTAGGGATGTATTTATTCTCTATACCGCGGCCCGGGCAATGACAAGGCATATCATATGATATCTGGGCTATGAAGCTGGCCACCGGTAGATACTCAATGTATAAGGAGGGACAGCGAGCCACGTCGTCTTCCGCTTCGGGCGTGACAGATGCACCCGCCCATCGCATGTTCGCCTTGCGACTGTGGCATGAAACCTTTCCCGACGGGTTCCTGCATGGCAGTGACCTGATCAGCCATGTCAAGGCAGGGAGGCAACATACGTCCCGACCTGTAAGATACCCGATACCCAACCAAGACCAGCCAAGACACAAGTCACGAGAGAAATCAGGAAAAATAAAATAAATCAAGATATCGATATATTCCTAAATGCTGGGCACCTCAAAATCAATCCTAGATAGATACTATCAATACAGCGCATCCCCAACGGTATAATGAAGCAAGAGAAAGCGCCTCGCCCAGCTAATTTTACTGGCTGCCCAACCAAGTCGGGGTGCCAAGCCGCTCGCGCGTCTGATACGCGTGAGGAAGGGGATAAAGAAACAATGTCTGCCAATGTAAACAGCAATTCCGAATGACCCTGGAGCGCCGCCCAATAAAGCTTTTGCTAGCACAACATAGATGTAGATTTGAGACTTAGATCTCGAGAGTAACCTTCTGTCCCTTGACGCGCCCTATTACTTGTTGCGGGGCATACTTGGGGATAACTTCATCGTCGTGTAACATCTCGAACTCTTCCGTCGCATCCCGGCCCATGAAGTTCATGATAGCCTGGGGACCACCGGGGTGCTCCTCGAGCCAGTTGGTGAGGTCCATGACGACGCCCTTGACGACTACCCACAGATCGTCCTTCTTGTTGTGCTTGGCGACTTCCTCCATTGAGATCTCCTTATCGGGAATCTCGAACTTCTTAGCACTTTGGGGCTTCGCTGCCGGCTGGGATGACTTACCGCCGTCGGCAGTCGGGGTAGGGCCAGTAGCACTTGTCTGTTGGCCCGCGCTTGCCGGTGATGAGCTGGAAGCACCGCTTCCCCACTCGATGGACACCTTGCCCGGCTGCGACGGGTCAATGTGTAGGGAGATCTGCCCAAGACGCTGAGCAGCACCGGATGCTCCTGTGAGGGCCTGTTGGAATAGGTAGTTGCTTGCCGAGTCACCGGCAACACGACCGTAGACAACGCAGCCCAGAAGCGAAGAGCCACCAAGTCGGTTAGCACCGTGGACACCACCAGCCAGTTCACCACAGGCATAAAGACCCTCGAAAGGCTTCTTGTCCTTGTTTAGAACCTGAGCCTTATCGTTGATCTCGATACCACCCATGGTGAAGTGAAGGACGGGCTCCATCAATGAGACGTGGAATGTGTCGTTGATATCCAGGGGTCCGTTGTGGAAGTACTTCTTGCCCCAAGGGTCCTTCTGCTTGCCCTCGGCGATAGCATTGTATGTGGTAAAGGTCTTCTGAAGATGCTCGGGGGAGCAGCCAATCTCCTTGGCGAGCTCCTTGCCGCTCATCTTCTTCATCAATCCACGACCGGAGTAGTGGCGAGTGTGGAAGTCCAAGACTGTGGAGGCCTTGGAGTTGAGGACTAGTCGGATAGGGAACTTGCCCTTGTCCTTCTCCTTCCACATCATACCCGAGACGTAATCTCTGTGGCCGAGCTCATCGCAGAATCTGTCACCGTCGGCGTTGAGCAAGAGGCCACCCTCACCACGCAGGGCCTCGGCAGCCAAGAACTTCCACTTGGAGCCGGGGTCCTTGGGGTCGACAAGACCCGTAGGGTGAACCTGGACCTTGTCCATGTCGATTCCGTTTCCACCAATGGCCATGACCATCTTCTGGCCATCACCGGTGGCGTGGGAACCGTTGGTGGTGGCAAGGCCAATGGTGTCAGGCCTGTGCTGCTTCAACAATGAGTTTTCGCCAAAGTCCGCAGCATAACCACCAGTAGCCAGAACGACTGGGCCATCGAGAGTAGCGCTCTCGCCATTAGACTCATAAGTAACACCAGTGACCTTGTTGCCCTCCTTATTTAAACTTGTGACGCGGGCCTTCTTGACGATCTGGACTCGTTCGGGTTCGTTCTCGGCGAGCTCTTCTAATCTCTGCATTAGGGCGTATGTGATGGCCATACCAGGGAACTTGGCATCGTGGCCTCTGTGCGTTCTGGGTTGAGAGTGTCCACTATCAAGGGTTAGTAAATCAAAGTAGAGAATTCGCTAATTTTTGTTCGCACTCACCCAAGTCGCGAAACCAATGTCAGATCTAGGTTGAAGACATCTTGTAGCCACTCGACGGCAGCTGCGGATTTGTATGTCAGGACCTTGATGAGGTCGGGTCTGGCCTTGTCTCGCGCGGACTTGAGTGTATCATCGTAGAACTGCTTTACGCTGTCCTGGATGTTGTGCTCAACCTGTGTCCGCGTTAAGGCACCATTGATACCGGAAGTGGCCTTTGTTGAGTTTCCTCCGAAGAAACCTTGAGTGTTTTCATCAGTATTCAAGTCAATTCATCCAATAGTGAAGCTTGAATCTCACCTTGCTTGTCGAGAACCACTACATTCCCGCCGGCAAGATAAATCGTATGCGCAGCACTGAGGCCGGACACTGCATGTGATTGTCAGCTCTTTGTCGCGAAAGGGATGACGTTGAACTTGGAGCGGGGAGTGCAATTGGGAGCTTAGCTTACAGCCACCGCCAACAACAATTACTCTCGGAGCCATTCTGATCCTGAATGATGTGATATATATACAATACTGCTACAAGCCGCTGGAAGAGATGATGTAGAGGAAGCAGGAGGAGGAAGGAAGTTGTGAAGAAGCGTGAAAGTCTTAAAGGTGGAAGAAATGCGGAAGGAATGTCGCGGCTTGATATTTCGTTGCTACTGTTTTAGCTGAACTTATGGACCGAGTCGAGCTGCTGCACTTTGAATTGCTGACACGCTGATTCGTGCGCAGGTGAGCCGAGGTCGACTCTTAGCGGACCAGGATGTGGGTATGTAACTTGGTACCTCTTGGGTTGATGGTACGATCAAGTACCATAGCTAGTATAGTGCGTGTGAAGGTACTTGATTCTGTCAACAGTATTAGATTTGCTATTTGCCTCATGCGAGTATCGAAGGCCCTTGAAGAATATGTTAATAGATGATTCAGGCTTTCTGGTCTATGTATGTCTGGAGTATGCTAAAGTTTAGTGCTCTCGATACTCGCATCCAAACTGCGTTGGCATCTCATCGACGGAAACAAAAGGTACATGGCCCTCGCACCATGTTCGGCCGAGGAAGTGATGTCACTTGTGAGCCCCAGTTATGTACCCCGAATTACCCGGTACATTTTGACCAGAGAATGCCGAGGCTCCCCTTCTCTCTGTTCTCCACGCTAAGAATCGGGATGACTTAGAAAAGGGGGCAAAAGCAACGGTTTTAAACCTTCTTCCCCACAGTCACGAGCTAGACGTGTAACTCTTCCAGCGGGATCCCACGGGGTTATGAATGCGATTGCCAGGAACCCCTTCGTTGGTGGGCGGTACTTGATGGAAAGAGTGGGAAGCTTTTTACGAGCATCCTGACTGAGCACAGATGCATGTGATCCAGCACCCGAAAAACGCTGCGCCCCGGACGGCAAGACGAAACCGGCGGGTTTTCCCCCACAAAAGGGTCTCGCGTGTCAGATGATTCGCCTTTCATACGCAATTACCACACCGGGCGCATGGCAGCTGATCGATATCCGTAGCCGCTGACGGACAGTCCTACAGCAAAGTGCTATGGCATTGACTTAATAGTCACTAATAAAGTAGGTATTGAGATGCAGGATTTTGCATGTGAAAAACGTGGGATGAGTTACACGTTAAAGCAGCCGCATCATAAGCTAGGTACATGTAGCTCCACAGCCTCTGAAGGCTAGGAGAGTGAGCTTTATTTATATAGATGTAAGTAAAAAAAAAAAAAAATAAAAAAAAAATAATAATAATAATAAAATAAAGATTCGCAACTTTGTCTGTTGACAGTATCATTCCTATAGCTGATATCCAATTGTATAGTCCCCCCATCGATTAGGTATATGATTGGTAACGAGAATATAGAGAGCCACCGGTCCGAGATACGGGTATGCAGTATGAGGTATCATCACTCTTGCTTTTCTACATCCCTGTATCCAATCAGATCACAGGGATGGCCTGTGTCATCGGCGACTCCTGCTGTTGCTGCCTTGCTTCGTCCAAATTCATCACACCCCATATCCGCTGGATTTTGCCATCCACGAACTGATAGGTTGCGTGCTCTGTGAAGTGAACAGCACGGCCGTTGGCCACCAGTCCAGCGTATTCCTTGACTGGCGTCCCGGTGAAGTTAAGCCACACTGCCACTCGCTGCATTTCTTCGTCGGCTATTAGAGTATGGATCTTGACTTGAAGGTCTGGAATAGCCGCCAGTGTGTCGGCCATTATGCGTCGTGCCAGATCCTTGTTGTTGAGCATCTTCTCGGGTTGGTGGACGTACTTGGTGTACTCGGCCAGTTGACGAGCGTTGAAGATGTCCACGTAGGTCCTTAAGACCTCCTCGAGCTGCTGGCGGGATAGAAACGTTTCCGCTCTCGGCACAGGATATTCGCTGATCAGGCTGGGTGCATATTCGGTGCTGGGGTTGGCCAGTTGTTTCCGTATGTCATCGCTGTTTATCATGAATAAACCCTTGGACAACTTGCCATCGGTGAACCAGATGAAGCCATGCTCTATCAGCAGGACATCGCGGTCCTTTGGCTGGTAACCTAGGAGTGGGACCTCAGGTTTGAATTTAAGCCAGAGGGAGAATGCGACACATTGCGCGTTCTCGTCGACCATGATACTGTCCTCATTCATGCGGATATCTCCTCCCAACTGAGGGGCGACATGCTCCCTAACATGCGTGGCCCATGACTCAGGTGTATATTCGATGCCATTCTGGTTGTATGTAGAATGCATATATTTAGTCAGGTCGTCCCATCTCTTCTCGTTGACGCACTTGGCCCAACTTCTGATGGTCGCAACGAGTTCTGAAGCGGAAGTGGACATGATGATCGATGCGTAATGTGGATATGAACGGTGAGCGACCACGATGCTGACAAAATTCGAGAAACTTGGGCTCACCCCAGAATTTATCTCAGCTCAGATGGGGGAGCGCGCCTGCGATGTAGAGCAGTACGACGCTGAGTGATTTAAGACGATGACGAATGGGTGACTGCCACATGCGCATCGGGCATGATCGCAAAACGACATTATTGTTCGCAGACGCACTGCGAGACAGAAGGCACCCAATTCTGCTTTTCGAAGCCACATTTCACGTCATTGTTCACTTTGATTTTTATCTCCCCCATCGGAATAGAGTCCACCTCCGAACTCTGGTTTGTTCGGGGAATAAAAAAAAAGAAGGGCGGTGTGATACGAATCACACTGAAAAGGCGCCACGCCTACCCGTAGTAAAGCTGTTTGTGGAAATTAATGGTAAATGGGGCGATAGCCGTCGTAGGTCCGTATTACTGTCAGCAGCCTCCTCCTTTGTCGTCATTAGAAACGTGATCACTAGTTGATGGCGCTTAGGCTCTTTTGAGCTTTCCATAACCATTTCAATACCAGACGATCCGAGGGAGGCAACCATCTTATCCTTGGGGCCAGTTAACTTGGGACTCGGTAACAGTGACGGGATGATGCCCTCCTGGACTGCGCGATTTTTAATCTCACTCTCGAGGCGCATTATCTTTAATCTGTCCCAGTCGTCTTCCCCTTCAACCGCAAAGCTGTATTTGGCTTCGAGATGTCGGGAAGAATCTCCCTTCGGAGAAGATCTCTTAAGCCAGCACATAATCATGAGCTCCACATCGCCCACATCGCCCACACGCAGGCGGAGATAACCAAAGAACTTTCTACCGCCGGTTAGAAAAGAGGTATGGTTATAGTCGAACGACTCCTGTGGTATCACATTCATGAGTATACAATCCAACTGCCCTTCAAACTTGAAAAACAATGCGTCGACATCTTGATCTTGCAGTCCTTTGCTATTTGGCCATTGTAGAGGAAGTTGTTTCTTAACATAGATGCGGTGTGGCGGTATATTCGAAACAAGCTTGCGTGGTAATATAGCGAGGGTGTCAGGTTGCCTTCGTATGTATCCATCCAGGGTTAGTGCGAGTAAGATGCCATATGAGGCTTCTAGAGTGCTGTCGTCGGGAGCTGGCCCAACACAGTCTAGCGGTAAAACCAACCCATCTATGGACGTCATGTATAACTGTGTATCGTCGAGGCGAAGGCCTTTGTTCGTGACCGCAAGTTCACCCTGAAAGGTACCGCCGCCACTCTGACGCTCTATCCCCTGAAACCCGGCGAACTCGCAGGGGTGCGTGGCAAAGATGCCACGATATTTGTCGAATAAAGAAGAGGCGTGGCCTGCTTGTGTTGTCCACGCGAACAAGGATAAGTCGTTTGTCTGCTTACAAATTTCCTCTTGGAGCCTAAGGAAAGCTTTGTTCCCTTCGCCGTATAGCAGAGGCATGTTGATTTCAAATATCCCAAGAAGACAATACGCTATATCTTCTGGCCGTGTAGTTTCCCTCTCGGCAGCCCATCGCATCCGCGTCCCAACCGACGCCGACCAGATCGAAGAGCCGTGCTTTAAGAAGGTAGGTTCAATCCCTGTTATCTTAGATAGAGGCTCTAGGAGTGAGTCCTTAGTGCCCATAAAATCCCAGTTCGCGTCATAGAACTCGACGTCCCTCGGGGCAAGTAGCTCTTGGAGCGTCCAGCCCCTAGTAAACCACTTGCATTCACTTAGAAGTCTCGGAACTCCACGTGAATCGCGCCAGGACCATGCCCCGGAGCGTTTGGTTTCCACAGTATCGGGGGTCATATCAGAGAGATAGACAAAGCACACAGCCGCCGCTTGGTACCATCTATACATGGAGTTGATGGCTTCAGACAGCTCAGCGCTGCTGGATTTATCAATGCAGCAGGTATCTACCCAGGCATACTGGAGATGATGCTTGTCCTTGGCTAACCTGCAAACCTCCTCGATCTTCTTGAAGCCACGCATAGATCGGGCTGATTCGCGGTCCGAGAACTTCTGGAAGGAAACTTCTTCATAGTCCCAAGTGTGTGACAAAATTGCGTAGGAGCCTTTCCAGGGGTTCGTGACGTATTTAAGTTCTAGTGATTCGGTGTTGATGAGCCACATATCTCCTCGGTTGCTGCTTAGTCGACATGGAAACGAAGCATAGTCCTCTTAGTTGATTGTACTGGCATCCAATATATAGAATCTGGCTAAGGGACTGCTGCGGTTGCCTTCGCAGTTAGATGGCTCGAATTGGGTAAGATTAATCTGCAAGCTAGCCAGGGAACGGGTCGGCGAAGCGAGCTGACATCGCGCATCTCTAGCATGTCTCGCCTTAGCTACCGACGTTGCAGCGAGCATCCACCAATAAACGAACCTTGAATATACAAACTTCGAAATTAGGAGTCGTTAAACGTATTACTTGCCTCCATAGTAATTTACACTGCCCCTGAATATAGAGCCGAACGTTGTGACGTTGGCGGGGGCAGTACCTTCACAGCCCGCCATAGTCGCATTGAATCTTCGTAATAGGTAACTCGATAGCAACTTGATAATAGAGGACCATTATTGCTAAGCTAGATCGAATTTACTTTGCTTCATAAGTTGAAATATAATTCTTTTAATACTCTCTCTTTCAAGACATGCTGCAAGGTGACTTGGCTGCTGCTTGGCAAGAGGGCTAAGAGTCAACCTCCTCTTACTGCAAGGGATATATAGGCCCTCTTTTGCATACGTAAAGCGTACCTATTATTGAAACTATTGGCCTGATGAAATACGTCAAAGTTATTATACGCTCACAATATGTTTGTTGATTATAGAAGTTTGTACTAAGTATGTATATCCAATGTCGGGATTATTGTGACTTGCGAAACCAAAAATGAACTGTCAGGTGCTTATCTCGGCTGGTGATGTCATCCTCGGTCCCACTAAACTCACGTAGATCGGACCTTACGACCAACCGGTCGGACTCGCCATCAATATGTTGATGTAGCTGAACACGACTAGCTTCCAAATCTACACTCAGCTTCTACAAAATGAAGCCTTTAGCATTATATTGCGTCCAACTACTAGCAGCGACAGTATCCGCCGAATTTGTGGGCGCCCTACCCTTCGGAATCCGCCTGAAGCCCAACACCCAAAAGCCCCTCATGGATCTCGGTCCCGTCGTCCCACCATCCCAGCAACAACCGTCCGACCCTAAGCAGCCGCCGCCTCAGGGCGGAGTGCTGATTTCCGATGTCATGGGCCGCGACCGCAGCATCAACATCTTCGCTGGATTCACACGCGACGTCGCGTCGATATCCTCGCGCCTCGACGACTCGTCCAAGAACAGCACCGTGCTGGCCCCGCGCAACTCCGCCGTCGAGAAGCTGCCGCGCAAGCCCTGGGAAGACCCGAAAGACTACGAGGCGCTGGGCGCTAATGCGTATGAGGGCGGCGATGGACAGGATAGGGCGCATAGGAATTTGATGAGGTTCGTTGAGGCGCATGTGGTCCCCGTGAGCCCGTGGGCGGAGAACGAGAAGGTCAGGACGCTGCTGGATGGGGATAGGGAGATATGGTGGGAGATGAAAGATGGTGTTAAAGTGGTGAGTTGCCTTATTTATGATGGAGATGGGTATGGAAATGCTTACTGACGATGCCTAGATCCAACCTGATGGTATCGAAGTGGATAGCGTCGCTAGCCGCGTTGAAAATGGCGAGCTATGGATCTTGAAAGGAGTTCGAAACTACGCATAATAGACGGGCTTCGGATGAATGGCGGGTCGAGACTCAGTCATTGTCGACGCTTAGGTCGGACCCCTCGACTTGCTTGCCAGACTGAATTATCAACTCGAGGTTCCGCTAGGTTCTCTACACTATGGTAGAGCGTGGAAGCTAACGGGGCCCGAAATATCGCCAGTCTTGATTTATTTTGACAAGACATCTAGTATCTCTGTTGGGGCCTATTCGTAATAAATGTGATAGTAGATAGATTATGGGGATTTGAGGCAGTATATTCTGCTATTCCTTGGGGCGGATTTGAGTTTGGAACAGTATATGAAAGTCTACATAACCTAGACTGGGCGTGAAAGCGCCAGGTTTACATGTTCATATTTGGGGCTATATGTAGGCGGCCAGTATGATTAAGCAGGGTTTCTTACGATGGTTTTTCTTAGGGCTATGGATGGAGTTTAGGGAATGTCATGACCCATTAGTATAGCTATCATATTATAGGACTTCAGGAATCTCTTGATAGAGCATGACTTTCACGAAGTGTACTGGTGGGTCTATGGTGCCTATTAGTTGAGTCAATCAAAAATCCAGGCAGTAGTATACAGATGGGTATGTATAGTTATCATTGTCTACAGCACAAAGAAGGACGGTATTTCTATCCAGAAAATTCGTCATCTTGGATTGAGCTAGAGTTTACCTGTAAGTTTACGTACTGTCTAGCATTTCTGTTTGGGAGTATCGGAGCTATGACGAAAAGAGCTAGGCGTCCTAAACTGCCCTGCCGTCCCTCCCTTATCAGCACGTGATGTACCAATAAAATAAAGTGGACCGCTTGCTTTTCCGCCCGTTATCGCGCGTCGCTGATCACATTGAGGAAACTCCCCCAAGCCGCGACAGCTTGATCTGATCCAGCTTTTTTCACCCTCCCACCACAAGTTCGTCCATATTATTCTACTATTGCGCTTCTGTCTTCAATACATAACCTTCATCCATGTAGAAAGTAAGTCTTTTCCACCATCTGAATCGGTCTATTTAGCCTTTGTCTCCCTCTCCTTGGTCGGACAGTCTCGGCTCCAGCACTCAATCCGGCTGTTGATCTCCTGACTTGCTCCGGCGGGTTTCGCACATGTTGGCGCGCGCAAAACAATACAGCGAATATCATCTCGACTAACGCATTCATCTGTCAGATCCGCGCAATTGGAAGAGAGATGAATTCGCATCCTGAAGACTTGTCGCACCGCGACCGCGAGTCGGTCGAGCGACACCAGAGAGACCAGTTTCCCGCTGGCACTCCCCGCCAGAGCAATACCGCATCCCTACAGATCCATCAACCTGTCGCCTCGCGTCTTGCCGGTGCCATCCATAGTCCCGGAGGTCTCCTTGCAACTCATGGAGGCTCGGGGCCCCCGATCCCTCTCGGCGCTCCCTCAGGCCCCGTGAACTCTTTCGGCGGTCCACTACAAGCTGAGACAAATCGATCACTCCCTCACAATGCCCAGAATGCGTCAAACCAGATGTTTGGAGCTATAGGCGGCCACAATCAAGGTCCTTCCGGCTCCTCAGGACCCTCGGGGCATATTTTCGGTGGGCCGTTACAACAAGAGGGCAACCGAGCTTCGCAGGGTATGCCGTTTGGCGGCAGCGGTGGTGGGATGCCCGGAGGAGGCCATCAGGTCCCGAGTGGTGGTGCTGCTAGCATGCCACAAGGGCAACAACCTATACTTAATGTAAGTTGCATACCTATCAACGCCTTGTTGTCGTTTGTGGGACGGGGATCCGTGAGCAGACTCGTCCTGTCCTTCATCTCTTTTCCCCATCTTTGTTCTTTAGCATGGACTTGGAAGCTTTCAAGCACCATGGCTGTCAACTGGGTGCCCTTAGGGCTTCTTCATCTTCCCTTTAAATCTCTTTACATATACCTAGCACATCAAAACAGGCTATGGAGGACTGTAGTTATAGACAGCTCGGGCGAGTGTACCAAATCTTGCGAGTTTCCGAGAAATGGCTTGGTAAATTCACTAACTACCAAGTGCTTACACATACTCATACCATCCGTCTATTGTTCTGTGTGCTAATCTATAGTCTTCGCAGGACGCCCTCAGCTACCTAGACCAGGTCAAGGTGCAGTTTGCCGACCAGCCAGACGTATACAACAAGTTCCTTGATATTATGAAAGATTTTAAGAGTCAAACGTGGGTTCATATGCTGAAGAAAGCGTGGAATGGCTTATAAGCTGACTTGTGGACTAGAATTGATACACCTGGAGTTATTAATCGCGTGTCTGAGCTTTTTGCAGGGCACCCAAATCTTATTCAGGGCTTCAATACTTTTCTGCCTCCCGGATACCGAATCGAATGTGGTGCAGGCAACGACCCTAACACCATTCGGGTGACTACACCGATGGGAACGACAGTGCAGTCTATAACTGGCAGAGCTAATCAAGGCGATGGCGCGCATGGCCAGCCCGGTTCGAATGGCCCCTTTTTCAACCACCGTGGCGCAAACTGGCAGCAGCATCCGCAACCGCAGCACAGTATTGAGAGCCCGGAAGCATCATTCAGTGCGCCCGTAGCAAGTGGTCCAAGCTTGTTTGGTCCGGGTCAAGCTCAAGGCCCAGCTTTCGATGGTCCAGCTGCTGGTGCTCAACATCGTAGCACATCACAAGCTCAAAATAACTCTACTACTCCTAACGCCCCTACGACTCGTAACGCTCTCACGCCAACTCCAGGTGGTTCCCAAGGGGGGCCAAACAGCGCCAGCCAGCAAGGGAATATCGAAAAGCGTGGGCCTGTTGAATTTAATCACGCTATAAGCTACGTGAATAAAATAAAGGTAAGAGTTACGAGAAATACATGAATCACCAACCCCCTAAACTTCCTCTTCCCCACAAAAATTCAGGTACTCGAGTGCTGAACAAAGAAAAACAACACCACACTGCTGAGAAATTTACTGACCCGTGCACACAGAACCGATTTCAGGACAAACCAGAAATTTACAAACAATTTCTTGAGATTCTTCAAACCTACCAGCGAGAGCAGAAACCTATCCAAGACGTCTACGCGCAAGTCACTACTCTATTCAATACTGCGCCTGACCTCCTAGAAGATTTTAAGCAATTCTTGCCTGAATCTGCAGCGTCGAACAAAGCTAATGGCCCCAAACCTGAAGACGTCTTCGCCATGACTGCCGGCCTCACTCAAACCACGCCGCAACCCGGCCACAATATGAGGGATGGCCAGAAGATGCCCCCGGTTGGTAACTTCGCTCCTCCAGCCAGCGCGAGCAAAGATAATAGGAAGCGCCCTCGCAATGACAAGCAACCTCCTCCACCTGCGCCCACGATGGCCGATAGCCCTGCTCAAGGTTCACGCTCAATTCCTGGTGTAGGCCCCGCCAGCAAGCGCCCAAAGCTCAACCATAAGCCCCTTACTGCAGATGTGCCATCGATCGAACCTACACTCACTCCGGTTCTTCCGGAGCCGCTACCCCCTACTTCTCCGGCAAATGCAACTGCTGATGAATTGGCCTTCTTCGAGAAGGTCAAGAAATTTATCGGCAATCGATCCACTATGAACGAGTTCCTGAAGCTCTGCAATATGTATTCGCAGAGTCTTATAGACACTAACGACCTCGTACACAAAGCCAGCCAGTTCATTGGTGGGAATGCCGAGCTCATGAACTGGTTTAAAACTTTCGTAGGTTATGAAGGGATTGATGAAGTCATTGAGAATAGACCCAGACCTCCTACGGAGAAGGTCTCACTTAGTAACTGTCGGGCGATCGGCCCCAGCTACAGGCTGCTACCTCGTAGGGTGAGTACACTCTCGTTCCCAGAAATGAAACTACCCGCTAACAGCGCCATTATAGGAGAAGTTAAAGCCGTGTGGCGGCCGTGATGAGATGTGTAACGCTGTCCTCAACGATGAGTGGGCATCCCATCCAACCTGGGCTTCCGAAGATTCTGGCTTCGTTGCTCATCGCAAGAATGCCTTTGAGGAAGGTCTTCATCGGATTGAAGAAGAGCGACACGATTATGATTTCAATATCGAAGCAAATGTGAAGTGCATACAGCTCCTTGAGCCAATCGCCCAGCAGATGCTAAATCTGACTCCCCAAGAGCGAGAGACTTTCCAGATGCCGGCAGGACTCGGAGGCTCTAGCACCTCAATCTTCAAACGTGTTCTTAAGAAGATCTATGGGAACGAGAAAGGGCTGGATGTCGTGGCTGACATGTTTTCTGACCCCTTCGCTGTTGTTCCCGTTGTGCTAGCACGACTCAAGCAGAAGGACGAAGAGTGGCGATTCACGCAACGAGAGTGGGAGAAGGTATGGCAAGCACAGACAGAGATCATGCATCTGAAGAGTCTGGATCACATGGGCATCCAAGTTAAGCAGAACGACAAGCGCAACCTCTCCGCTAAACACTTAGTGGACGTCATTAAGACCAAACATGAAGAGCAGCGACGCCTACGTAGCTCTAAGAACGCAGTTCCGCGATATCAATTCGCGTACGAGCTCAGTGACCGTGAGGTTATCCTTGACCTCTTGCGCTTTATGGTCCTATACGGCACCAACAACGGTCACCACAGTGCCACGGAGAAGGAACGCATTGTGGATTTCTTCGAATTTTTCATCCCGCAATTCTTTGAATTGCCCGAAGACAAGGTGCAGGAACGTCTCCATGATATCGATCGCGAGTCTGGTGAAGAAGACACGGAGGAACAGCTTCCTGCGGAACTGACCAACGGTCGTTCTCGACGAAATGGCAAGAAATCCGACCTGCTCCGTGGTGTCTTGGATCCTGGCCGTAATGGTGCTAAAACTAGAAACCAGAAGGAAGATAGTGCCGCCTCCGGTAGTAAAGAGACGACCCCCGACGCTGGTTCTGCTAATGAAGAAGAAATGGCTGATGCCCCGGAGGATTCCATTCCCGCTGAGCAGTCAAACGAACGATGGTTGCCTATTGTACCTCGAGCGACAGTTGTGAAGGGCGATAATCCGCTGGTAGATGCAGACGGCGAGTTGAAAGCTGATGGATTTTTCCCTCGCCCATGGTACAACTTCTTCTGCAACCAGACTATATATGTCTTCTTCACTGTCTTCCAGACCTTGTACAAGCGTCTTAAAGACGTCAAGGATAGCAGGGAAAGCGTTACTGAGGAAATTATTCGATCTAAGAGCAAGAAGCCCGCAAAGGAGCTTGGAATTGCTGTTAACGAGATCAACTATTTCGACGAGAATGACCCAGCTTCCTTCTGGCCAAAGACCGTTGAACTAATCGAGGATTACATCACTGGAGAGATTGACGAGAACCGATACCAAGAAGTCCTCCGTCATTACTACCTCAAGAAGGGCTGGACCCTATACACGATTCAGGATCTGCTCAAGACGCTCTGCCGTCTTTCCCTTACGTGCACCAGCCCTGATTCGAAGGAGAAGACCCCAGACCTCATCAACCACTTCCTGAGCAGTCGCCACAATGAGGAGACTAGTTACCAAACTGAAATCAGCGCTCGCAAGTACGCTGAGAAGTGCATTAAGGATGGTGACATGTTCGTCATTTGCTGGGTACGTACTATTCTATTCAATGATTTTCACATATTTAGTTGCTAATGGCTATATCCAGTTCCCTCAGAAGCACGAAGCCACAGTTCGTTGGCTACAGCGTGATGAGACAACCTTTTACATGGACGAGATGGAGCTTCGCGAGAGGTGGCAGTATTACATCTCCTCGTACATGCGTGTGGAACCCACCGAAGGTGTTCCTCGCTCCCGTCTCCAGAAGACAGTTCTTGCTCGCAACCTACCGTCGAGCGAAGCCGATTCTGATGACGGTGATGTACCGAAACCTCTTCTCTATAATGAAGGTCTAGTCCTCCGCATCTGTCTCAACTCCAACAAGATAGTATGGGAGAAAGGCACATCCGAGTTCTTTATCTACGCCACCGAGCCAGAAGATGAGAAGGACAAGGCTGCGCTCGAAGAGCACCGTCGTGCTATTACCGAGCACCGCGATCAGCGATTCCGCGAAAAGATGGTCATGAACAACGCCTGGATGCGAGGTATGAGCCAGGACGAGGTTCAGAAGGTGAACGAGAAGTTCCAGAAGTGGTTTAAAGACGGCGTTGCCCCCGGCGCCAATAGCCAGGGAGAGAGCGCCGAGACCGTAGAAGAGGCGGAATAGATGTACAGCTGCTTCCAACCTTGCATCTTCGTTTTGGTTCGCCTTTAAGGGTAATCCCAGGAGTATTTTAGTTGGCAGTTGTGATTCAATGACGTATCCGCAAATGGCATCATAGCAGGCGTTTGGGCGATGGGAATCATTGCAGAACCTTTTATTTTTATTTTTATTTTTCAACCCTCTGTCATGAGCGGTGGGCTGGCTTTTCTTTGTTGCTTGCCTACGAAAGCCGCGATGCGGCTAAGACCGACGGAGTGGACGTCTTACTTTGCTTTTCCTTGCTGTATTATAGCCGCATTACTCTAGTGGACCGACCAATGACAAACTATGGAAAACAACTACGAATCGTGTTAAGAACTTCTAGCAGAGCATGTGGGAATCCTAGTTCATGACTTCTAGGGTTGTATTCATCGACACCTATACCCGTATACCACGCATGGGTAGCCTACAGCGGTAGAGTGTGCATTAAAGATCTATTTTGGGTCATCCTCGCGTAACCGGCATTGACTTTTCATCTATCCCTTTAACCGCTCGCTCGCTGGCTTGCTTGCTCATCGATGTGTTGAAACATGCGCCTGCCCAACCCAGCCATATTATATGCGGGAGTCCCTTCTTTTATGAGTTGGTTTATCCTCGCTATCGGATAGTCATTGCAGGCTCTCGATGACAATGGCGCTGGCGCCACCGCCGCCGTTGCAGATACCAGCACAGCCGATCTTGGCCTTCTTCTCGCGCAGGACGGTCGTCAGGGTCGTCACGATACGGGCTCCTGAGCAGCCGAGCGGGTGGCCGATGGCGACGGAGCCACCGAATACGTTGACCTTCTCGGGGGACAGGCCTAGCAGCTTGATGTTGGCGAGGGCTACGACCGAGAAGGCCTCGTTGATCTCGTAGAACTCGATGTCCTTGTCCGTTAGGCCGGCGTGCTTGATGGCCTTGGGGATGGCGAGGGCAGGCGCGGTGGTGAAGCGCTCGGGCTCGCGCGCGGCGTCGCCCCAGCCCAGGATCTTGGCAATGGGCGTCACGCCCAGCTCCTTGACCTTGGCCTCGGACATGAGGACGACGGCGGCGGCGCCGTCGTTCAGGGGCGCGGCGTTGGCGGCTGTGACGGTGCCGCCTTGCGGCTTGAAGACGGGGCGCACCGTCTTGAGCTTGTCGGCGTTCAGGTTCTTGACCTCCTCGTCGGTGGTGATCTTGATGGCGGGCTTGCCGCGGCCGCCGCTGACCTCGACGGGCGCGATCTCCTGGGCGAAGACGCCGTCGGCGGTGGCCTTCTGGGCCCGCGTGTAGGTGTCGATGGCGTAGGCGTCCTGCTGCTCGCGGGTGATGGAGTGGTCCTCGGCGCAGAGCTCACCGGCCAGGCCCATGTGCTCCTTCTTGCCGTAGGCGTCGGTCAGGCCGTCCTTGATCATGCCGTCGATGAGGGTCTGGTCGCCGAACTTGGCGCCGTTGCGGATGGCGGCGTAGTGCGGCACGTTGGACATGGACTCGGTGCCGCCCGCGACCACGATCGACGCGTTGCCCGTTATGATGGTCTGGGCGCCCAGGATGATGGCCTTCAGCCCCGAGGCGCACACCTTGTTCACGCCCGTGCAGACGACCGTGTCGGGGATGCCGGCGCCGAGCGCGCATTGTCGGGCGGGTGCTTGGCCGAGACTGGACGATGGAGGGTGTTAGGCTCTTGGTCTGTTCCCAGTGGGACCTTCGTTGGGACGCAATAGAAGTGGGGACTTACTTGGCTGATAGCACATTGCCAAAGAAGACTTCCTCAACATCTTGGGGCTTGATCTGGGGAACTCGCTCAATGGCAGCTGGAGGGAAGTCGTGTTAGCTGTTGAAAATCGATGTTATGCTGAACCTTGGAAGATAGGCGTACCCTTGATAGCGTGGGATCCCAATTGGGTTGCGCTGAGACTCGACAGCGTTCTGTATGGCCCAGGGGTCAGTTTCACGGGCTACAAAAGGGGGAGGGGTTGTTGACAGTCCGTGATAGGAAGCAAAACTTACCCTAGGAACGACCCCACGGGGGTTCTCGCGGCGGACACGATGTAAACGGGAGGGAGGCCTGACATGTTGAACGGAGGACTCGGGACAGATATGAAGAGACTAACGAGACGGTGACTCGGAGCTCAGAGGAAAAAGAAAGTAAAAATTTATAGCACAATAAAGAGAGTTGTTGAGCCACTCGGCCTCATAGTAAATAAGGGGATTCACCGCCCCTCCGATAATCTTTACCACAATCGATAGACCCTAGCTAGGTAGGTCCCGAGTCTTAGGTCGGGCTCTTACCCAATCGGGTAGTGGGGCAGCCGACCCGTTCCTGAGATTGGTGGACCGTCGCAAGAAGAGCTGGCGGGGTGGTGTTGAGCCACAGCCTGCACCGCTTATCGGAGCGTACCTAATTACTCGGCGCCAGCCTCGCCATCAGCCACTAGAGATTTTCACAACCGCCACAGCTAGGTACCAAGCTCTGATCAGCCTTGCATCGCGTCTCTGAACTTTTTTGACCGTGACATCAACTTCAATCGCCATCACCACCTAGAACCCATTGATCTGCGCCGAAGCCTTACCTACGCCATGGATGACCTTTATGATGAGTACGTATACCAATTATTCACGCATTGCTCCTAGACTTACCGTCGTGACAGGTTCGGAAACTTCATTGGCGAAGATGCCGAAGCATCTGAGGAAGAATCCCAGCATGGCGTTGATGCGGGCGCGTATCTCGACGATGACTATCCCGAAGAGGCACCCGAAGGCACAGGGCAGGAATTAATGGAAGTGGACGACGAAGGACCATCGAATGCGGTGATATTACACGAGGACAAGCAATATTATCCGACGGCGCAACAGGTCTACGGAGCAGAAGTCGAGACGTTAGTACAAGAGGAAGATGCGCAACCCCTGTCACAACCCATCATCGCGCCCGTTGATGTGAGGAAGTTTTCCATCGAGGAGGCCGACCTCCCTCCCGTTCACTTCGACCGCAATTTCATGACAGATCTCATGAACTTCCCCGACCAAATACGGAATATAGCCCTGGCTGGAGACCTCCATCATGGCAAGACTGCGTTCATGGATATGCTGGTTCTTGAGACACATGATATCACCGACAGATTAGAGAAGCGACAAGGGAGGAAGAGGGACGAGCAACTACGATATACCGATACCCACGTTGTGGAGAGAGAAAGGGGCGTCTCCGTCAAGGCAGCACCCATGAGCCTGGTCCTACAAAGCACGAAGGGCAAGTCCCACTTATTCAATATAATAGATACCCCGGGACATGTCAACTTCGTCGATGAGGTTGCGGCAGCATTACGGCTGGTGGACGGCGTTGCGCTGGTCGTAGACGTCGTAGAGGGCGTTCAAGTCAACACGGAGCAGATCATCAAGCACGCCGTTCTCGAAGATATTCCAATGACCCTAATAATCAACAAGATGGACAGATTAATACTGGAACTGAGACTACCGCCGAGTGATGCTTACTTCAAGTTAAAGCACGTTGTCGAGGAGGTGAACACGGTCATCGAGAATACTCGGCCAGGGTCAGGGGAGACGAGGCGGTTAAGTCCAGAGAAGGGAAACGTGCTGTTCGCGTGCAGTGAGATGGGCTGGTGCTTCACGCTACAGTCATTTGCGAAGATGTACGCAGACAGCTTCCCTGGTGTGAACACAGAAGAATTCGCGAAACGTCTTTGGGGTGATATCTACTTCAACCCGAAGAAACGCACATTCAGCAGGAAGCCTTTGCCTGGTGAAGAACGCGCAATGAGGTCATTCATACACTTTGTGCTCGAACCCATCTATAAAGTCTTCTCTCACACCATCAGTCAGAGTCCTGAGGAACTTAAAGGGGTGCTGGCTACGCTGGGCATAACGCTCAAACCGTCACAATACAAAACAGATGCGAAGGTACTCCTTAAGCTAGTCTGTGAGCAGTTCTTTGGCCCGTCAACAGGCTTTGTTGATATGATCGTCAAGAATGTTCCTTCTCCATTAGAGGCCGCCGAGCACAAGTTGGAACAATACTATACTGGCCCCTTAGATACCAAGGTCGCTGAGTCTATGAAGAAGTGCGATCAAAATGGCCCCTTGGTGGTACATATCACAAAACTCTTCAACTCTGCCGATGCTAAGAGTTTCTACTCTTTTGGCAGAGTAATGAGTGGTATCGCTCGGCCTGGAATGCAGGTAAGGGTTCTTGGAGAGGGGTACTCTATCGACGATGAGGAAGATATGGCCACCGCAACTATTTCGAACGTCTACATTGCCGAGACAAGATACAATGTCGAGACTGACGGTGTCCCTGCTGGGAACTGGGTGCTCCTCAGCGGTGTCGACAACTCGATCGTCAAGTCGGCGACAATAGTACCACCGAAATTTGAAGATGACGAGGAAGCCTACATCTTCAGACCAGTCACACATTTCACCGAGTCGGTGCTTAAGGTAGCCGTGGAACCCATCAACCCATCGGAACTACCCAAGATGCTCGACGGCTTAAGAAAGATCAACAAGAGCTACCCCCTAATCACCACGAAGGTCGAAGAATCAGGTGAGCACATCATCCTAGGCACCGGTGAGCTATACATGGATTGTGTTCTCCACGACCTACGACGCCTGTATGCAGATATGGAGATCAAGGTTTCGGATCCCGTCACGCGCTTCTGCGAGACAGTGGACGAAATGTCCGCTACCAAATGCTACGCCATTACGCCGAACAAAAAGAACAAGATTACTATGGTCGCCGAGCCGCTCGACGACGGGATCGCGGAAGATATCGAAAGCGGCCGTGTCAAAATGCAAGACGGTGCCCGAAAAGTGGGCAAATTCTTCCAGGAAAAGTACGGATGGGACCTACTGGCCGCGAGGAGCATTTGGGCATTCGGCCCGGATGAGAAAGGCCCTAACATCTTGCAGGACGACACACTTGAGGTACGTCGACTAGTTTGTCGTTTTCCCCCACCCATTGTGACCTCGAAAGCTCGGCGTCTTACTACAATGGCGAATCCTGTAGCGCGGAGTGTTACCTTGCGGATCCGCATGCGGCAATACCTTCGCAGTTTCAGCCTCAGAATTCTAGAATCTCGTTCTACTTGGATGGCACCTAATCTTTTCGGCAGGTGGATAAGACGCTTCTGAGGAGCGTGCGAGAGACTATTCGTCAAGGTTTTAGTTGGGCGACCCGAGAAGGCCCTCTATGTGAAGAACGTGAGTACCTACATCTCGTTGCATTCTGATATTGCCATTCCTACCCAACCCAGTGTCAACCCCACGGCTTCCACCACGTCCCGTCTAGAACACCTTAGCTCCAAGCTTCTTTCTACACGTCTATACCCCCAACATTTATTGCCGACAAGGTTACCGTCCAAAGCCCTTATTGCCTCAGAGCCATTGATGCATGGAGCTTGACATGAAGCTGCTTTGCTATTATTAGTATCATAACTCATGCCGCTTACTCCTAACGATTCAAGCGCTAGGCGCTGGAAATTGTAAGACGGCATATAACAAAACGTGGGGATAGACTTATCACCATGTGCTGCTTCACAAGCCGCGGGCATGGCTCAACCCATGGCCGGTACGTTGCCAAGAAATAAGCTATGGGACTGGGGACCCTGCAGATTCGATCAGACGTCGTCTATCGAACCCATAAGGCGAGGTCTGCGCGTTCCAGCCCACTCCAACCGCGCCAGGGGTTACGCGGCACTAATATTACAGGGCGAGCTAAATCACATGTATTATTCCCAATGTCTCGGCCGGCTCCTTTTTTTACTAGGGAAATCGTCTGAGAATTGCCGCTGTCACATTTGTTACATTTCGTGTGCACCGTCCCGCTCCAATTCAGCGGTTTCACAGCGCCAAGCTGGCGCGAAAATTACCCAAGCGACGTTACGTACTTCGTTTTGCACAGATGGCTAACTTACGATCGAAACGCAGCGATCCGTAATACCAAGTTTCGTCTCATGGACGTCTCACTAGCACAAGAAGCTATCTTCAGGGGAGGCGGCCAGATCATCCCAACCGCCCGACGCACGTGCTACAGCTCCTTCCTCATGGCGTCGCCGCGCATCATGGAGCCTCTGTACGCGTGCTCCATGACGGGGCCTCAGGACGCTGTCCCCGTCCTATACAACGTCCTTGCGCGCCGTCGCGGTCACGTCTTGGCTGACGGCCCCGTCGCCGGCACGCCGCTGTACCGCGTCAATGGATTGATCCCTGTGATCGACTCCTTCGGCTTCGAAACCGACGTGCGTATCCAGACGCAGGGCCAAGCTATGGTGAGTCTCGTTTTCGACAAGTGGCAGAAGGTGCCTGGCGACCCGCTCGATAAGGAGGTCGTGCTGCGCCCGCTGCAGCCCGCGGATGCCCAGGCTACGGCGAGGGATTTCGTGCTCAAGACTAGGAGGAGGAAGGGTTTGAGCGAGGACGTGAGTGTGGCCAAGTTCCTCGAGCCTGAGTTCTATCAGAGTCTTATGGAGAGCGGGACGCTGGGGAGCCCGTAAAAGGGGCTGAGGGGATGCGGGGATTTGGCTAGAGGATGTTTGCGACGAAGGGCTGTTGGAAGCGCAAATGTACTATAATCATACTATACAATGCGCAGCCCGTATTAGAAGATAGGCACTCGAGACTCAAGGTAGAATGGCCTTATTTTGAGGCCTGTGGGGCAAGGGTTACGGCCCAGAGCTATACGAATAAGATATTTCCGACTGGCAAATCTAGAGAGGTTGATTTGGTGTTATTGGTGCAGATGGCTTTCGTAACCTGTCCGCGTTATTGGGCGGTTATGGTGTAGCTCGACTATTAACAGGTAATGAGTAGAGTAAGTTACGAACTAGACTATTTCTAATAGGCGGCTACCTCAAAATGATACCTTGGAGCCTCTCTGCCCTCGCGAACCTGTGATTGGTTATCCGATCCTGCTGAGCTCGCTTGTGACCCCATGTCCGCAGGCACTCTCGTTTATACGAGGTGTGTGCCGTCTACCTACCTACCTAACCTACCTAACCTACTTAATGTACTGCCGGCGGCTAGTAACGGTAACGGTAACGCCTACCCAGACCTGGTACATCCACGGGTGTTGGGTGGATGTTTCTGAACCTGAACCCCCCACGCCGCAGATATGGTTCGGGCTGGCTCGTGACGAGACTAGCAGACGCTGGAAATCTGGGGGAGATGCGTAGAGTGGTCGGGATGAACCGGATGCTGGTAACGGTAGCGGTGGCGGGTGCATATGGGTATGTATGATGTATGTAGGTGTTAATGTGGGTATATGTATATGTGTGGGCTAAGTATGTGTGAGGTAAGTAGGTATGTATGCAGATGGGTAGTGGCTGGAACTGGGGCTGTCAACTAGGATAGGTTAGATGTTGGTGCTCGTGCTAGTTCTTTGGTGCCGCTGCTGCAGAATACTAGATATTGGGTGAGCTAGGGGGGATTATGGAGTGGAGGGGAGCAGAGTATAAGGATTGGAGGACTCGAAGTAACCTCGCGAACGACAGGACACGACGCAGCGAGCGCGGGTCACCAAAGCTATGCAAGATGCGGTTGTATGTAGGTGGGTATGGACCTTGTATGAGGTGTGCATGCTCGTAGGTAAGAGGCTAGGTGAAAGGATCTACACTGCTGTCCCTCCCTACCACGCAACTTGTTTCCTCGTTACAGCCGGCGCCAGATATACCGGTCAGCCAACCAACTAACGAGGGCACTTTCGTGCTAGACACGGTGTGGGTGGCGAAGGGAAGGGGGGGAGGTGGCTCTGAGTTGTTTCTTACTGGTGGGACACTAAGGGCTCGCTGGATAGGTGTAACGGAATGATTGGACATGTTTGACTACCTAAGACCGGAGGTTATTAGAGCGGCCAATAAAAGCTATTATTGGTCGGTTAATAGGGGGTTCTTCAGAATTCCCCCAAGGGTGATGTTAGTGGCTGTCACAGGTCTATATGTAACACGACTATGGGTTCGAGGTTATATATCAGTCTTGATTAAGGGCGGTTTACCCTGGAGGTGGTAAGAACAAGAGGTGACGCCCAGATGGTGAGGGTAATACCACGATCGTCAGAGTAATAAATGGTGGATGTCTCTTTTTCTTCGAATGGAACGAAATAACGCCGTGAGATATGGGGGCGAAGTAGGCTGCAAAGGCCGAGTCAATTGCCGTCGAGGTTGCCGCGGATATGCAGAATAATCACAGGTAATAGAGCAGGAAGAGAGATATGGTCTAGAGAAGGAAGAGATGCCTTTGCTAGACGAGTCGTAAATTTGAACATTCCACCGGTTGGGGGCTATGGCAGTTCCGTTTTCCTTTCTCCTGGCAGAAGAGGCAGCCCTCGGAGTCTTCGGATGATGGATAACAAAATTGATGGTCTGTAGCTCTGCAGCTGTCTGACTAGGAAACGATTGGGTGAATTAGACGTCGGTTACAGGATGCGAGGCTCTTGAATGCGCGCTAGATAGGATGAGAAGAGACAGGTCGATTAGACTGGATACATGAAGGTACGAAACAGGCGACGGAATGGCTCGTTGCTGTTGTCGCTATACATGCAGAGCAGGACGACGTTCTAGTACCATGGTTACTGCCCTGAAAACTCGGTTGATTTTCAATATACAGATCAAAAGTTCCACAATTCAGTGCTCCGGTCCGTTATAAGACTAGTTTCAAATGTAAGACTGCAGATGAAGCTTACTATCAGCTATGTGAGTTGAAGACGTCGACAGTAGCGGTTCGTTCGGATCCCATCCGCTCGCCGGCGACCGGTGGACAAAATAGACCGGAAGAACCTCTCTAGCCCTCCTTCTCTCTAGAGTTAGAAGGTGTATTTCTAAAGTTAGCCATGATGATATCCCATGCATGATGTGTTAGTGTAGTAGTATTGACGGTGGTGGTTGGAGCGAGAGAAAAGGGGGGCAACGAACTAGAGGGGGAACGAAGCCATAGTAACTAGCCACCATTCAGGAAGCTATTTGGGTTACCTAACGGAACAGATCCGGTTATACCTTCAACACATATATGACGCACAGCCAAGTCTAAGTTACTCACGAGTTTGCTGTCGTGTACCCGAAAAAAGAATATCGAATCGACGAGTCAACTCGGCGGTAACAAGCGTCTAAAGGATAGCAATCGCCATTAACTACTGGGTATCAAGCAGGATAGATTTTTAGCTCAATTAAATATACGGAATATTACAGCGGACTATAAGCCTCAGCTAGCTCGGTGGCACCGCTCCCTTGCTCCGACTATGACGGGATTCACTTCGTATCGCCGTGCCGGACAACGGGTCCACAGCGAATACGAAGTCCCGATACTTACCAAATCCAAGGTAGAGCGTTGCTGATCATAGCATGATTTACTTAATGTCTGGCAACGCTTGGGCGCTGACAGGGGGCAATTGAACCGTTTCAAAATCCCGTGTAGTGGAATGCATTAATAAGCATAGCGGTCTTGTCTCGAAGGTTACTACAATTATACAGCTAGGACTTACAGAACCCCCTGAGAGATGGCAAAACCTAGGATCTAATAAGTGTATTACTCGTACCATTGCTGGAACTATATGTATGCATGAAAAGACTCAAGTATCTCGAGTCGGCTTGGTGGATGGGTATGAGGCAAATTGACTACGTTAAAGCCACACCATTCCAAGACCAAAGTCTCTGGATGAGCTCAACTAGTGAAAGCTGTAGAACTCGAAGGTATTTTGTGCTATTCTTGGCCTTTGAAAGTATCTCAACGTAGAATACTCCACTAAGTAGCTTCCAAGCTTCGCAAGCTATATGGGCTATCGTAGTCTCCTATGAATTTATTCTTAAGTTGCATCCGGCATCTCACCGGCAAGGGCTTGGCGATTCAAACCGGTTTTAGACCGGTGTGGATATTTCTGATATAGCTGCCGTTTCTATCCTATCAAGGTGAGAAAAGCCTCTCTTCTGGACCTTTAACAGCTGATAGGCTGATGTTCATTCATTCCCCGTCTTCGAGAAGCTCAGATCCCGAATTTCAAATCCCAACAAGAGCTTAGGTTGTACGGGTCGTCGTTTTCTTCGTAGTGACATGTCGTTCGAGCTTGCTTAAATCGCTCATGGGCCTTTTCATCCAACGACTATTCCAAATTCAGACGGTCATTGGAAGGGTTCTCATACGCAAGTCTTCAACATGTTGTCCAGGACGCCCTTGAGCGTGTCATTCTCCAATGCTGCTGCGACTCTTTCCTTATCGGCTAGTTGCTTGTTGACTTGGTCGTCCTGGCTGTGGGTTCCCTCCTTGATCAAGACATCGACGCGGTAGTTCGGTGGCAGTGCTTGCTCTAGACGCACGCGGACACCGAGACCAATGACAGTAGCGAGTGAACAGTGCGTAATTGTAGGAGTAATCTTGACCAGTACTTGTGTCAAGGTGTTGGGATCTGCAGATGCTGAGGGAGAGGGTGTTATATGGATGTCCGGTAGATTCACCACCGCCAGCTGACCAAGTGATAGCGGATGCTCTGGGTCAGATATGGTTGATATCAGATCTATCAGCACATTAGCCATTGGATCAGAAGACAGCAGTGGGCTCATCATTGTTTCTGTGTTGGATTATGCATAGCCATGCGGTGTCGTGGGGGCTAAAGGATGTGATCGCATGGGAAGCTGGATGTGCAACATGGGCAACAATGGAGACGATAACTCCGATAAGTCCGAGTCTTCGTACCATGGAATTCTCGGCGAGCATAATCTAGGAAAATTGGGGATTATAAAGTAGGGATTATCTTACCATATACCTCCTGCTCATCAATAGGTTCTGCCGTAAACTCGTCGTCACTCTCTGTGTCGTCAGACCATGAGACGTCGTAGAAGGGGCCTGACGGATATTGTGGCTTGCGCAGGATTTCAGCAATCTTGGAGTCAGTGGTCTTTTGAACTCTGCGGCCCTTCCTGCGCTGTCGCGTTGGAAGCTCAGTGATGTTTAGGATGGTAGGATTTGCATTGTCTTTGTCCATCTTGGCAGTCGAGAGCCGTGATGTGTTGTGTCCTTTAAATTTGATAGAAAGTTGACCTGGTCTATCTATCAAGTAACTATTGACACCCGGTGTGATGCTCGAAATGTTGCGACTTGTGAAGAGACGTCGTGGCAAGGATTATTTGTGAAAGAGTACGTCTTTCAATGTTAGAATTCAGCTACATCAAATCGATGTCATCCTTCCCGCAGCGGGACGGCGGCGTCGGAATTGGAGGGGCAACATCGGGGTATTATTAGCCCGATTCCTTTATCTTATCGATCTAATCAATTCAACTCAATTGATTGGGTATCTTCAGCAAACTTGCCATTTTCAATTCCCGAACCGACTACTGGTCTCTGGAAAAGAACTTCCACGTGAGGCTCTTTTCTAAATGTTAAAGTCCTATATTGACTATCTAGAAGTGGTCAATTACGTATTCTTCAGTCGCAGAGGTTCAGGGACCTCGTCATCTCTAGTCGGCATATTCCTCCCTGCGCTAAACCATCATTGGTCCTCGGTGGCCAGTTACATGACACCATTCAGATTCTCCAGATTTTCGGCCGATCATCTGCCCCTGAATTTGAAACTTGATAACTGAACTATGCCATCTTTGATATTTGACACGAAGAGTTGCAACCCGGTAGATTTGCTCAGGCCCAGATGCAGGGGCTGCGTGTCGGCGGGTACAGTACCGAGTATGTGATACAACCGTTACAGCGGCCTGCGGCTGTTTCACTGCTTCGAAATTTATGCGCAACAAGCCCAGAGGTGCACTTACTGTACCGACCTGCAAAATGCCCGTCATCGCCATATCGATACCATGCCGGACATGATATCATCAGAAACGCTGTTCTCATCTCCACGGAAAGCTCTTGTGGCGTATTTAAATACGCTATGACGGTAAGATAATGCATGTCATACTATACATCTATTTTTCTAGCTGAAAGTTACGCACCCTAGCGGCTAGGCTGTCAGATACACGGGATCTTCTCGATCTGGCCTTGTTCACCGTTCCCGCTTTCAGGTCCGGACCACGCGCCATATGATCGACAGGCTATTAGGGACAGTCCGAATGTGTTGATTGCTCCGGGCAAGTTTGCCAGAACAGGCCAAACAAACGGCACTTCTCAGGCTTGATCGGGAAAGTCTCCTAGAATACACGTACGGAATCAGCCGTTCCCAAGCATCCGGCACGTGCCACGCGCAAGAGGAGCCAGTATTATCTTTGGTACGAGAATGGGCTAAGAATAGGTCATTCAGCCCTGCCGACGTCCGTATTTCATCTACACAAGCTTCTATAGCGTGTTTTTCGCATGAATTCGCTTCGAACTCTTATTTCTAGAAGCAAAATAAATCATGCGGTAATCTATAAACCCCACAGCGTTAATATGTTGTCTTATGGGCATGGCTACTAACTACCAGCAAAAATCCATCGCTACTACATAGAGGGCGCGAGGAGCGACTCGGCCGATCGATTTGCCAAATGCGACGGGGCTACTCTTTTAAACCTAGGGGAAAGACTCTAGCAACCATGGTTATTGATGACAAGATTCTCACCAATCAGTTAGTTCGATGAGTCTAGTCCTCCTTCGGCAAGTTGGGACTGTAGGACTCCGTTGATTGGTAAACACCCGTGGGGGAACAACCTAGGAACAACCCAGGATCACCTCGGGACTTCGGGAGGTTGGATCCCTACCGACTCTATTCTAAGCGGATCAATGGATAGTTCCGTCATGACCTACTGTATAATACCATGCGTATTGTGCATTTAGGTTAGGGTTCAGTAGCCTGCATGATAGTACGAGTAATATCGCGTACGAGACTCGCGTGTAAGGTCAGAAAAGGGGTCTTTTGATCTGATCGGCGAGCCTTGCGTGGCAACGACGAGAGGATGCGGATAAGCGACGACGGCTGACGACGACCAATTATATGGTCTAGGACAGTAGTCCGTCATGCCTGTCACCTTCTCACATAGCCGCTTCTAATTACCTTCCTGCAATGCAGATGCAAGTGCTCACTCAGGTCGCTTCCACACTTTGCAACTCCTTCCAGCCAACTGCTCGCCAGAATTGCCAACTCGCGAAAGCTCCCCCCCCAGTTGACTTTGGCGCATGCAGACCTGACCGCTAGTCCTCTAGCTAGTAGTGCCAGGACCATCGACATGCAATACAGGCCAGCCTGCAGGGGCTAAATAATTTGCGTACTAATAGGAAAGTAGGTAGACGATGCGAAAGAGCCAGGCGGGCAAGGTACCTGGCGGTTGGGTTCGGGTTCGCTGTATTGTAGGCGCTAGAAAAGGTCCCGAGATGATTGCCGGTTGGCTCTCCGTTGGATGTATGTATGCAGGTCTACATGCCCCTGATCTTGTTGATAGGCAGGCTTACATATCCACTCGTTGGAGTTACATACAGGAACATTGACAGCGATGCGTCGCGTCGAATATGTATGTATGTAGGTTGGTTATGCACGCACCTTGCAGCCCTATTCCCCCAGGAACGCATACGCATCAGTCACCATGTCACTTCGACGTTACTTACTATTATCATTATTGTTCGTGGGCGGCTATTGACTTGCCACGACATTATTCTACTTTTGCTGTAGGTGCCTCGTCGTATAGGAATGCTGGATTTGACATCTGATGCGCTTAGTGCTCCTTAAAACGTTTCATCCTATATTACGTCTCTTATTGACCTTGATGCCTCCCTGCCTACATACCTACCTACTGTACTCTACTATGTATGTGAGCAAGTACATTTCCGTATCTCCGTATTCTTTCTGAGGTGGCGTAACTTTTAGCAGGATACGGACGGCGATGGCTGCTGAAGAATCAGCCAAGGAAAGAGGCTCGCGAATGAAAAGCTTCTCATGATGAGAACGTATGTTATAGGCGTTTTACTCGGCGTATTTCCGGACCCGAGTGCGCACAAGTTTATGAAGCACGAACACAATCGGTCGAGAAAGCATTGTCCGGTATTTTATAAACATGATCGTCTATGAACTTCCGGTACGATTGTCTGTCGAATGGATTCAATCTTGCTAGCCTCTTGGTATGCTGCGCTAATGTAGGCTAGATATGTATGAGAACGGAACCGAGCTGTGGATGATACGGTACATGTGTTAAAGGCGGTATTAGTCCGCACCAAGATAGCTCTGAATCCTACGAACCACTCCAGCGATCGATCTTCAAGCAGATTGAGGAGCCACCATAATATATTGAAGCGAGATGCCCAAAAGGTAAACAGAATTAACCTTATTGCTGCATACCTGGGCAGCTCACGCAGATGCAGATGCAAAATGCGTGTATAACAATCGACGTCGTATAGTGCCTCTTCACTTAGCGACACGCCACTTAGTCATAGATTAGACTATCGATTCAGCTAATAAAGGGGCAACGACCTGAAGGTTCAATGTTCTTACATGATCTGTTACCGTTACACAAATTACAGACTAGAGTAGCATAGTATGATGTTCCAATGTTCAATGTTGTATCTAAAAGCCAGAAATAACATCAGTACATCAATAATGTACATCGACCGAGTACAGGTACGTAATCTCGAATGCTCGTTTGGGGCCAAGCAGCAGGAACCACGCGAAGGCAAGGAAGTGTAGGGGAAGGGCCAGGCAGGGCAGGCAGGGCAGGCAGGGCAGGCCAGAACAGGGGGGTCCCAAAGGCCCCCCTTCCGCCCCTCTCGACCCTCTCGACTCCATAGTACACAATTAGTACAATGCAATACATGCCATGCAATACATACCAGCATATTGCCCCCCAGTTATTATTTTTTTTGGGTTGGCGCCTTCCAGTCCACTGAACTCATGGCATAGGCATGGTTATCCCCTCATCTACCTGAATACCGGGTCTTCCCTGCGAAAAAGCAAAAAGGCCATTTCCAGCCCACTCCAGGCCTGCCTTGACGTCCGTCCCGCGTTCCCCCCAAACTACCGCCTACAGCCTGCCTACAGCATACAGCGCAGTACCGGCCGTACAGCAGGTTCCTTTAACCTTAAGCAACCCTTTGCAGCTGCGCGTAATCAGTCGCCGTTGAATCTGCAGCGCGCACGTTTTAACTCTTCTTCCGCCCTGCTTTATTAATTGCTGTACTTGCGCTCAGCTCCATCTGTCGCGCAATCATATCATCCACCGTCGACGAGGGCGCCGACGAGCAAAACCCCAATCCGTTGTTGAGGCGATCCCAATGGTCAATTATTAATCGGGAGGATCACAAGTTGGACCCGCGCTCAACGAGGGTCCCGAACCCGCCGAGAGACGAAGTAGCAGCCATGTCGAACAACGATCAGAACGTTCGGAGGCTTCTGCCTCAAAGCTCAAATTCGTCCTTAAATTCCTTTCAATTTGCGCCACCGACGTATCAACCTCCCAGGGAGACCCAAAAGAGTGCGATCCCCGAAGTCTGCCCTATACGCGACCTATTCCCGGCTATTCTCTAACCTGTCTGATCTGCAGATTATGTCTTCGTGGACGAGCATAACCGACACAAGCGGTTGAAGGGTATGGATGTCATAATAATAGAGTAATTACGAAAAGTATCGTAACTAATAAGAAATTGGCTATTAGTGATGAGAGCCTGTGAAGGATGTAGGAGGAGAAAGATTAAATGCGATGCTGCGACGACAAACACATGGCCCTGTTCGGCCTGTATCCGACTGAAGCTCCACTGTGTACGACCCAATGGCCAGTATGAAGGATCGCCAACGGACACGCAGTCCTATGAAACTTCGGCGTCGGATTACGAGGTCGCGCCAGGCCAAAGTAGCTTCAGGCACATGCCAATGCAGCAACAAACGGCACAGTCCTCCATGATGGCCGGCCCGTCGAAGCCCACCATGTATCCGACGCCCGGGCCTTATCCCGAACATCAAGGCGTATACCCTCCTATGCCTTACGGAGAACCCCCGCCGCCGCCGCATCAGCTTCAGTATGCGACAATTCCTTCACAAGTAGGCGTCATGGACCAGTCGTACGCTGCCGCCAACGTATTTCCGACTCCGCCGATGCACCAGCATTCCGCGCATTCAGAATCGTCACCTGAATCTTATCACCAAGATCAATACGGACAGGGAGATCTCGCGGATATTCTAGGGGCCCTCAAAGTTGACGAAGCAGGCACAGGTGGGTTTATTTCTGATTCCAAAATTTACCGGCGCTGACAGTTCGTAGCCCCTTATCTGAATAACAAAATGGCCTTTGCGGGGCAAGAGGAAGAGCCTGCAGTGGAAGACGTGGATGAGTATAAGGCCATACTACCACCTATGCAGTCAGGCCCTGGTTCAAAGATACGCATACCTCCGGAATTGATGCCAGACGACGGAACCATAATGCATTACTTTGACCTTTACTTTACTAACGTACATCCTTATGTCCCGGTCTTAAACAAGACCCAGCTGTACCAGCAGTGGCACACGAACCGAGAATCGATATCCCCTCTATTGCTAGAAGCAATTTTTGCAGTGGCTGGTCGTCTTGCTGATGAGCCAGCTCAAGGACAGCAATGGATTGCTCTCGCTTCGAGTAAGGATTAAATTCGAATTTTTACCTGTCATTAGCTAACCTGCTTAGAACATGCCGATTCTTTCATGGATGTGCCACGTTTGAGTACTCTCCAAGCCCTTCTGATTATCCTGAAAGCAAGGGAGGCTTCGCCAAAACGTGGCTATTACTACCGATCATGGATGTCAATCGTGCATTGCGTGGCTATGGCTAAGGATCTCGGGCTTGACGAGCACCTTGATATTCACAAATCTGGCAAGTCCTGTGGTTCATCTCCGGCTGAGTGCATCACAAAGAGCCGCATATGGCAAACCATCTTCGTGTGCGAGACTATGATAGCCGCACCTCAAGGTAAGGGCGCCTGGCTCCTTAATTGGTTGTTTCTTCTAATTCTAAACGTGATTCAGGCCGCCAAGATCTCTCTGTGGACCCCGATAGTGTTGACTTCAGTGTTCCAAGGCCTATGCCTGGTTGCGAAGAAAGCGAATATCACGCGAGTCGAAATTTTACTTATCTATCCCGTATTGCCAGGAATCTTAACCGGGTCAACGCGGTATACGCAAAGATCAAGAAGAAGAAGGACTGGGGGATCGATCCTGAATTGGTGCAGCTCAACCCGTCGATAACGGGCTGGCTTACTGATCTCCCGGCTGATTTACGCATTTCATTCCCACCGGACGGGTCGCCGCCGTGGCTCCCGTCACACTTTATTGGGAATATGCATTCTTATTATTACTTGAGCATCATTATCCTTCACCGGCCGCAGTTGTCGTTCTTGGAACCAATGGCCGCCGATGGGCAGTGGAAATCGCATATGTGCCTTTGCTACTCGTCTGCCAAGTACCTCTGCCGTCTTCAAGAATCAATGCTACAGTCGTTCGGTCTGAGCGGACTCCAATGCATGCAACGAGGCATCAGTTTCACCATCTACGCCATCCTTTCTTGCATTGTTCTCCATCTTGTGCGTTGCTATGGGTTTCCCTGATGTTTCATGACGAGAACAAAGCAAAAAACTAACAGTTGTTCGTGTAGGTTGCGTTGACCTCGCCTGACCCGGAGCTTAACGCCGATGCGAGGGACTACTTCACGAGGCACATGAGAATTTTGGAGAAAACGATGCATTCCTGGCCATTGCCTGAAATGCTGAAACAAATTGACGCCGTGCGAGAAGCCTTTTCCGCTGACACTAGAAAACCGTTTGTCTTGAAACCGAGCTTCCCCTACGGAAGTCCACATCCTAGTAGCCATTCTAGCCCACCTACCGCGAACACGTTCAAGCCTCCCATGCTCCAGACAAGCTCGCTGGACCCAAGCATGGATCCGGGGGCTAGTCAGCATTCGCAAGTTAGTTATGCCAACCATCCTATCACACCCATCTCTGCTGGTTCCGCGGACACCAAGAGTGACTCTCCTTCTGCACAGTCGCTCTCCCTGATGAACCCTGGGCCAAGTTCGCAGGCCTCGACGCTTTCGGGCGGGATGCCGTTGGGAGACCATTCGGCTTGGAACCCGTCGCGCTTATTTGAGTAAGTACTGATACTTGGATATCTATTCGTGACAATCTGAATCCCTTGCTAACAATGAACCCCTACAGGCAATGGAACACGACTTTCGGTACGCAACAAATCCAATCTCAGCCAACTTCGGTGGCTCCACAATCCAGTTCTCTAAGTATTGGTTCATCTTCAGGTGCCCCCGAGATCCCGACTTCCCAGGATATTCAAATCGGTGGCGGTACCCTACCGGCCGTAACGCAGCCTTTGCCTCATCAGCAGTACTCGGCACCTCCGATGCAAACATTCGTTACTCCAGCTATGTGGCAAGAGTCGGTTGCCAGCGTCTACGAGGGTGGCCTCAAGCGGCGTTGGGATTACGACAGTGGCACTTCAATCGCCGAGCCGGTGAAGCGACGCTAAGCTAGCTACCTCCCAGTACTGATGATCACGCCTTAGATACCACCTTCTCTCTTCGTAACAAGTGTGATCGATGGATCTCAGAACGAACCGCGATCAGGTGGAAAGAAAGCTGGCGAGGTCTTACGGCAACACGTCGACGATCTCCCCGCAATTTTACTCATCTACAATCTACTATCTATAGATTTCATCTATTTTAACATGACATGTACAACAGGGGTATGAACTGAAATTACAGGCTCGGATACGACGGAGGCGAGAGGGAGAGGTAGCAGAAAAGAGTATCATTTACCAGGGAAAGAAATCTAACCATGACGCGTGAAGGGACTACAAGTGGTATATACAAAACGTCTTGGTATGCGTATGATTGGGAGTCTAGGCCAGGGGTAAGATCGGGGCGTGGCCGATCTATGGCAAATAGTTTTCCGACGGGAAGAGAAAAACGGCAGTTCTCCAAACTTGGCAAGGCGTTTCGAGGTAGCATCTGGGACGCACGACCCACGAGGCAAAAAGAAAAGAAGAAGATAAGGCTTATTGTCGTTTTTTTATTATTTTTTTGTTGGCTTTTGCTTTTTTGGGAGTTGCCTTTTTGTACAATAGGATCTGCATGGCGATGGGTGGGTGGTTTCTGGAACTTTTACTAATATACCTACACATGATACCACGGGATTTCATGTCGGGGGGGAAGGACAGGGCACGGGTGGGATTATACCTACATACATTAGTGGGATGGGATACGCAATGGAAGAGGGGAAAAATTGGGGGAGCCCTTTACTAGGTACCTTGCTTTACTTTACTGTTGCGGGATATAAAGGAGACGAGGAATTATAAACAGTTGCGTGTTCGGGAAGCTCTTTTTACGTATTTGTGCTACGTCAGTGTTGAGTCTAGAGAGGGACAGAGAGAAATGGGATGATATACCGTAGCGTCGAGGAACCGAGTTCATAGCGCCGAGTTAATGGCGCACAAGATTCCTAGGCTAGGCACGGCTCTTGACATGTTTGACTGGTGGAATGTAGTCACAGGATCTGGTAACATGATGCTACTCATCTAAGTCTCACGGTTACGCAGATAGCCTATTCTCAGAGCGGCTTCCTTACTGCCAACTCGCGCGGTTTGGGAGGCGGCATTAGGTCGGGCTAATGCTGCTGCTGCTATGCTACTCTGCTACTAGTTGAAGACGGGCTCCAAAGCTTGTCCCGTTATAGAGCGACTACCTAGAAGGTAGATTATAGATTAGCTCGCATACTAGCGATGCATACCTAGGTAGACTCAAGACATGCATGCATGTAGGGACTTGCAGTATACCTACCTAGTCAGTCTCGTACGGATGGATGCTATACCCTGAGTTCGATTTAGTAATAGTATCCATCCTCTTTTTACTTTTCCTACCTTAGGTATCTATCCATAGCCCGGGCCATCAGATGACGAGATTGTCCGAACTGCAAACTACCTAGGTTGCCGGCCTGGTCTAAAACCAATCCGAGATGGGCAGGTAAAGTTGGCTAGTGAAGAAAATAGATTGCCCTACTTGCGTGCGAGCGCGGCATAATCTTGCCTGCCGGAGCTTGGCTGATGGGCCTGATGGACATCGCGCGAGTCAGGCGAGGTGGTAGAGACGGAGTTTACCTTGTAGCATGCACACCTTGGCCTTGCGAAGTGGTGCTGGTTGCTTGGTACTGTGCTGCGCTGAATATAGATTAGATGGCTAGGTGAGGCGCGCGTGACGTGCATACATCTGATTACCAGGTCTGTATGTATGTATAATGGTAGGCATAGGTATAGGTATGGGTATAGGTATAGATTTGGGAGGTTGGAATCTATAGGCCCATTGATGTCGGCCAACCCTCAACGCAACTAGCCGCCCACACACCCACTACGATTTCCATTTCTTCTAGAAGCAGTTGGTGCTTCTAGATTACGACCTATACACGCAACCCACCCTCCTCCTGGCCTGCCGGGCTTGTCCACCTACCTTCCAACATCTACCTATCTCGACGGGGGAATAAGCGAGCCGTTCGCAATAGCGCAACGTTCTGGTTGTACGATGTCATGTACGTTGGTGCGCTGTGGCCAACCGTCCGTGACCAGCCGGGCCGGGCCGACACTTTGCGATGCTTTCCACCGCATTGCCTACCTGGTAGTAGGTATCATTACCATCATCGCCAGCGCCACCAACACCACCACTACCACCAACAAGAACAAATACCAATACCAAGACTTGAATCCATACGTACATACATCCATACATGAAGTTACCTCCCAAATACATCAAGCCTACCGGCTGCTAACCTTAGGTAGGTCGCACACACATGCCAATAATTACGTCGATGCCTCGGCACAACTTGACTTAACCCCATGCATTCATGCATGCCATTTGCAGTTCCAGACTAAATAAAATCCGCATCGAACGATGCGGCTACTCTTTCCACTACACGCAGGCATGTGGTGTAACACACACATTACCCCCTACTCTACTACTTACTCTACTACTTACTCTACATGTACGTGTGTAATTACTTGCCTACCTCCCCTACATACTTACATCCTATCTCCTATGTCCTAATAAGGTACTTACATACCTACATACATACCTCCCTGTGTGTGTACTACCTAACCTGCTACCGAACCAAATTATGCCCAGAAACGCCCAAAGGACTATGCATAATCTCTGGGAGGTCGGACCCGCGTTCCATTGGTGGGATTCGATCCCCTGGAGCCCGCTTCCCCGGCTGATTGGCACGGCTAGCTAGCTGCTTGCTTTGGGGGTAGTGGTGGTGGTGGTGGCCGTTTGCTTTGATTCTTGGGGGCATAGGTACTATTACGAAAGGTGATGGGGATTGGTTGGTGGGCAAAATTCCCCAAGTTACAATATGTATCTACCAATTATGTACCTCACTTGGGCGGCAGGATCCTATTCACTACATACACGATTACACAGCAGGTGCAGCAATTTCGGATTGGCTAGTCACCTAGCTGTACACACATGTATGAGGTATGTATGTAGTACGATTTGTATGGGCATATACCTACATAGGTATCTGTAGCACAAGATGTACCGCCAGCACGGAAAGAATAAGAGACCCGACTCGAGACCGACCGACGGCAAATGCAATGTGATGCGCTGCACCACGCTGTACTGTGATGTGACGGACCGCGATATCGAGCCGGTCGGGACCGAACCCGACGCACTTAACCTAGCTGTGAGCCCTGCCTAGTAGCTCTTCAGCTCAGCTCTTCTCTTCTCCATACGAGAGATTGGGGGTGGCTCGTACGAGGCTAGCTCCCTGCCTACCAAGCCCGAAGAACTACATACCTACCATGTACTAAGTTAGAGGTATGTAATTTGCGATCGACGACAAGGCTGCATAACCACCTTTTCCTCCTTTTCCTCCTTTTTCTCTCTCGGTGTGCGCGTTCGCCACAAGTATTTTTTTTTTCCCCTTCTCCATCTTCATCTTCGCATCGTATGTAGTACATACCTCGTGGTTAAGGGGAAGGGCCGAATGCTTCATGAGAGGTAGGTAATAATCACGGACAAAAGGAAATCAGCGAAACTTTTAGTCTTGTGCGACGGGAGACTGGAACGAATGAGGAGTTACTACATACATACTACTACGAGGCTGTTGGGTCCTTCACGCATGCGGATTTCCCCGGTTTACGAGTTCACGGATACGGACGGGGAAAGGCGGTCGATGATGACAGCAACAACAACCTGCTACTGAAAACCCCGAGTTTTCATATCATGGTAATCTCAAATTACGACGGCGGTAGCACAAGGTCTCGATGGGATACGGAGTCGCCAAGACGAGCCGCAAGCCATGCGAAGACCACCTACTTACAGGTAGTTATCTTGAGTTATCTTGAGTAACACGGTGCCAAACAACGAAGCGCACTATCCAGCAAACCGTCCAGTCACGATCACTAAGACCTGATAGTAACATCAATTCGCGAACTCAATTCCTCATGAAGCATGCAGGGTCTGTCTTTCCGTCAGGACACCCAGCTAATTGGCAATTGGCCTCATTCACTCTCGAGGACCATCTGAGAACTGGAACAAAAATTACAAATAACCACCAACGCCTAACCGTGAACCGGCTCGTCCGGAGTCTGGTGACATGTCAATTCTCTCTTTCGCCGCGCCTCGCCATTCCCTTGCTCCATCCCCCTTCTTTGATTTTAAATCAATAAACGAACGAACGACAACCTCCATTCCGCGAGGAGTTTAATTACCGATGCTGCCCTAACGCCGAATGCATGCGTCTCAAAAAATCATTCTTTTCATTAATAGGGGTGAAGCAGTGCGGCAGCCCCTAACCTAGTTCCATGCCTTGGAGAGCGGACTCGCGATCTTGGGCGCGAACTGCAGGCTCTTGCGTCGCGCGGCCATGAGGCGCATCAGGATGCCCTGGTCTTTTTCCTTCTTTAGGAAGCCGTTGCCGAGGTCCGCGTACGCGCTCTTCGGCGGGCACGTGCGCATGAGGAGCTCTTCTTTCTCGAGTTCGTTCTCTGCGTCGGCAACTGTGCTGGGAGTATCGGGAGTGACGTCCATGGCGTATCTCGCGACGTCTTGAGGGGCCGGCGTCTTGGGCATGGGAGACAGCATGCTGAGATCCTTCTCCCAGTCGTGCTCATAGGGCGCGTCCTCGTTCTCGTCGTGGTCCGAGGGGGTGTGCATCCAGGCCGTGCTATCCCGGCGGCTGATGTGGTTGTTGGGAACAGTCTGGCAGTCTCGGCCCGGTCCTGCAATAGGCTTCATTGGAGTGACCAGCGTTCCGTTCAAGTTGGCAAGTGCCTTAGGCTCCATGCTCTTGCGACGTTTGTGTCCCCCGCGGGGAACTAGAGAGGTATCCACATAGTAGGGTGCCTCATCAAGCCACTGGTTCTCGCGCTCGCAACTAAAATATGTGTTAGTACTCTAATCGTAGTGTAGTACGCCGGCAATAATTGACTTACTCTAAGACCCAGCCAACGCCAACACATTGCACGACTCCACCGGTCTCTCTAACCTTCTCCAGTGTTCGTTTGCCTCCATCCTTGTACACCACGTGAGTGATGCCCACCTTGGATGATCCATCTCCATTAGTAGGGCCAGCCGGGTTCCAAGGCCAACTCTTAACGCAACGAGCACCCATCTGGGTGAGAAGCTCAACAAAAATAGTGCTGGCATCTGCACCTTCGCTGGTGTGAACATCAACAAAGATCACCGCACCTCGAAGTAGCGAGGTGTTCAGGTCTCGACGAGGAGTGCGGGCTGGTGTACCCATCGAGGACCACATTTCGGACTTTGAAGGGGTGACCGGAGGGTATGCGGGCTCCTCATCTTCATCAATGTCCATCTCGTTTGAGTCCTTGGTGGGGGAGTACGAGATGACTGTCGCGTTCCTAAAGAGACCAGTCGGGCGGTTCGCGGGTGGAAGCTTCGATGCGCTCGCACAGCGCTTCTTGATGCCAGGAGTGGAATCATCTGCGGGCTTCAACGGCACCTTGGAGGTAGTATAGAAAGATCTTTGTGTGGGTGGTCGCGTTGGGGTCGTTGGTTCGAGACGACGAGCGCCGCCATTTGAGGCCAGGAGAGCAGGATCGATGGGAACAGCATTCTCATCACCGTATTCCTGGCTGGCCTCCGATATCGAGTCATCATTAGCGCTCTCCAAAAGAGACATCTCATTCGCCTCGGCAGCCAGCTCCACATCCTCATCAGTGATAGGAATATCGTCAAACTCAGGAATTCCATCTCCATAAGCAGCCTCAATTTCCGCCTCAAGAGCTGCCTCCATTGCAGCTTGATTCTCCATCTCAGCCCGGATTCTCATCTCCTCATCGAAGAAGCTTCTAGACGGCGTAGACTCAGCTGGAGCGGTGTCGTTCTCCTTAAGCAACGAAAAGCCCTCATCTTTGAACTCCGGCGATGCCACTCGTGCTTCAACGCTCTTCTTGGTTGGGCTCGAGGCTTTCCAGTCGCTGAGTTGGCTGGCAAGTGGAGTAAATCCAAATCGGGAGCCCTTGGATACGGAACGAATAGCACGACTAGCCGCCTTGACTGCGCTGGATGGCATTCCGCGGGGTGTTTTGAGGGTGCTAGGCGTTGGTGTCGCTGGAACGGCGCTGAAGCTCAAAGTTGTGTCATCTTGGTCCCTGGTGGGAGACTTTCCGCTACCTGCGAGCTCGTCCTCAGACTCATCCATGTATTGATCATCAAGGTCCTTGGCTCGAAGTCCGAAAGCTGGATTGATAGCTTGTTTGGGCGGCGACTGGGGGGGTGTGGTCACGGTCGCAGCAGGAGCATCACTAGCTTCTTCCTCCTTTGGTTCAACCTCATCGATATCCATGGGATCATCAGCTGCCTCATTAGCCGGGGCCTCGACAGTAGGTTCCTGCTGAACTTCAACTGGTTGAGAAGCGGCAGGGTCCAGTTGTGCCATCTCAATACCCTTCATGGGAAGAGGGTTATCTCGGAGGGCCGGATCTGCGTGTCTAGGAAGGACGGCGGACAAACGGCCTGGGAAAGTGAGCTGTGATGGAGACTCCAGCTGGACTTCACCCTCTTCTTGTTGCTCCCCTAATGCAAGCTCATCGTCATTCTCAGTCTCCATTGACTCTGGCTCCTCAGTAGGTTGCTGTACTTCTTCTATGGGTTGCTTCTCTTCAACCGGAGAAGTCTTGGGTGCAAAAAGATTGGTAGCAACAGATCCAAGGGATTGCATAGGGGGTCCTTGCAGCTTGAAAGGCGATGTGGGACGCTTAGCTGGGGATTGGAGGAGAGACATCTTCACTGGGGAGCGAGCAATGTCACCAGACTCTTGTGAAGGGGGCTGCAATGACTTAATGGGTAGCTGAGGTCGCTTGGCCGGCGATTGAAGCATAGAAGTCTTAAGTGGAGCCTGTACAGTTTGGTCATCCTTGGAGGATTGGACTAATAACGGAATCGCCTCTACCTTCTTAGCGGGCGATTTCATCGCGTCCTTGAAGGGAGATGAGGGTGGTCTGCGAGCCGGACTGCCCAACACCGAGGGAGCGGCTGGTTCTGAAGCATCTCCATCGTGCTCATCCACGTCGTTGGCATCCTTAGAGGCTGGCTGAAGCTCATGTTTCTTGGCCATAGAAGGTGGCTTAACAGGGCTCTTCATCAAAGGCTTGAGAGGAGTCTTCTCCAAAGTTGCAAGCTCGTCGTCCGAATCGGCGTCTCTAGAAAGAGACAAGTTCTGTGCATCCTTCTTAGGGCTCAAAGGCGACTTGTCTCTCTTCTCACTGGTTGTGGCCGTTTTGGCACTGGCTCTGGTAGTTCTTCCGCTGGCGGCCGGCTTGCGAACAGGCTTCGCGCGCATACCAGTAGCAGGCTCAGAAGTCTTGCTCTTGGCCTTAATGGGGGCCGCGGGTAGCAGGTTCTCCTTCTCTGGTTCCTGGAAGGTCACTGTCTTCTTAACAGCAGCACCTCCAATCCGGGAAGCTGGTCTGGAGACAGCAGACTTCAAGCCCGGCGTGGGCTCGGTGGAAACTGTGGTAGTGATGACTCCGGCTGCTGCTTTAGTGCCACGAGAGCGGGTAGTCTTCTTGACTGGCTCCGCTGGCGTCTCAGCACTGCTATCCTCGGTGGCTGTCTTTCGGGTTCGCGCACTGGCACGCGCACGTGTGTTCTTCGCTGGTTCTTCTTTGGGAGCTGTGGCTGTGGTGGTAGTAGCTTTCTTTGCTCTGCCACGCGTACCTCTGGTTGCGGTTGTAGTGGTTGTGTCATCTTCAACTGACGGTTCCGGCTCAGGATCGGGTTTCGTGTCGGCCACCTTCTTCGGGCGACCTCTTGTTCGAGCAGGCTTGTTCATGGCGCCTTGATGCTCGCCATCTGTCTGTCCGTCCTCATCTTCATTCTCGTCGGATCGGGTCTTCCGCTTAGCAGTGCGCGTCGTGGTGGTTGTAGTAGCTGCGGGTTTGGTAGTCGGAGCAGGTGCTGCCTTGGCTGACTTGGCCGTGGGTTTGGTTGTCGATTTGGTCGTGGCTGTGGTCGCAGCGGTAGCGTCTTTCTCCTTCGCGGCTGCTCTCGCACGCGTCATCCGCTTGGGGGGACTCGCAGCTTCCATGGTGCAAGAAGAAAGAGCAAAAGTAAAAGATTAATTAAAAGGGAATTACCTACTTGAATGCTTGAACAAATTCTTCAAGTAACCAAATTGGTCGGCGTGCTGACCGAAATGATGTTGTTGAAGTTGTTCAAGACGCGGTGACGTTCGACGATTAACGTGCGAGTTAAGGTCAAGTCAAGGTCTGCCGCGCTTTCCAATTTTCCTTGTTTATATTTATCCGGTCATAGCTTCTACCGCTCTTGACGAGCTGCCCCACCCGTTGGCCCACCGACCGGTTCCGGTACGTACTTACCTAACCCAATCGGCTTATGTAATTACGTATGCCCCTCCAAAGCTCAAATTCCGCCCAATTATTGGCCATCTTAATTACTACTGCATCGTCTTCCGTCTTGAAGTCAATTCTCTCTAGCAACGCTAGTCGCCATTCCAAGTTGTTGAAATCAACTAGGCACTCTAGAAATATTATCATAAATACCATTTTCTGGGTAGGTATGGAGCGAGGCTAAAATGGATGCGTTCCAGGCAGCTTTTGCCTCTTCATGTTTCGACCACGGCATTCGCTCACCGAAATCTTCGTTGGCCTACTCTTTTCCCGCTAAAGACGCCTCACAGTTTTTGGGCACTCATGTTTGCTGAGCTCTTTTGATATAGTACTCGCACATCTTGCATGATGTAGTGTTACATCTCTAGGTGATTGAAGCCTGAGGCCGGCGGATTGAGGCGGACACACAGCTGTTCCGCAGCACTTTGAGGTACCTTACTTTGAGGCCCCTTGCGTCGAACTGCTCAGGTGAGTAGAACCTCGAGGACTTGCGACCCCTTTGCCATGTATCACCTCGAAGTTTGCTACACATACTCAAAAGATGACCGAGTCCGAAATTTGGAGCATGTCCACCATGGCTTCTTCAGTAGGACTGCTGCATCGTTTACGAATTTTTCAATTTCCCTATTTTGAAATGCTAAGGTGATTTTAATGGACAAATACCTGTGTGACAACAAGGCATTGATACTTTGATAATGGATTCTTATTGCTATGTGCCTTTTGGTATTGAACCCGAGTGTAACCAATTCCGAATTCTTACCCTGTTGCCTGGGTCGGGAGAACAGCCTTTGGAATGCATCTTGGAACACGGAGATATAGGCAAGTCGCCTCCCTACGAAGCCATCTCCTATGTGTGGGGAGACCCTGAGGACAAGGTCGAAATTACATGCAATGGCAAGACTTTAGCCATCACGGCTGGCCTCGCCGTGGTTCTGCGTCATTTCCGCTCCCCGTCAGAGAGGCGAAGTCTGTGGGCAGATGCGGTCTGTATAAACCAAGACGACAACGAAGAGCGAGGGAGACAAGTCCGTCGTATGAAGGATATCTACTCGAAAGCCAGCCAGGTCCTCATATGGCTTGGCAAAGAAGAGGATGATAGCAATATAGGCCTCGCGGTAGCTTCGGATATTGCCCATGCCTGCCATCAGTACATCTCCAACGGTGGTTCGCTCCAAACGATAAGCTTCAACGAAGAGTCCACGCAGAAACTCTTCGGAAAGTTTAGAGACTCGTCCGAATTCCCACGACTCTCAGCCTTTGCGAAGATCGTCCGAAGATTGTGGTTTACGAGGGTATGGGTTGTCCAAGAGCTGGCGTTGGCAACACAAGCCACCGTGTTTTGTGGAAACTCATCCATCAGTTGGACCGATCTCATGGCTGCCATCACAGCTCAGGACCACCTCAACTTGTGGCTTTCTGACCACGAACGTAACGCTTACGTCTTCATTCTCGAAAGAGCTCGTCAAGAATGGAGCACCGGCGTCCGACGTAGCCTCCTCAGCGTCTTATTTCGATATCGGATACTTGATGCTTCTGATCCGAGGGATAAGATTTTTGGCTTGAATGCCTTGACCAAAAGCGAGCTCTTAGGAGTAGAGGCTCTGCAGCCGAATTACGACGTCGACACAACGAAATTGTATACTGACGTGGCAAAGGAGATTCTGAAGCATTCATCGGATCTTAACTTGCTCTCTGTGCCTCGACGTCTCGAAGGCCTCGGTCCTACTTTGCCATCTTGGGTGCCCGACTGGACTAATACTCGACTCACAGCACCTCTAGGTCTGGCAAACTATTCCGACATCAATGAGATCGCCTTTACTACAAGCGGATCGTCAAGGCCTGACTTTGAGTTTGGTGGCGCCGACTTGACATCTCTCGGCGTTCGAGGCCGTTGTATGGATCGTATTGCCGCTGTTGGTACGGTACTGCGACTGGATCACCTGCCCCGGACGGACTATCATGGCGTGCGTCTTCCGAAATGCACCTTCGTTTTAGACAATTGGTCTCGCGTCGCCGAACTTCGAAAACGAGAGCTTTATGTCGCCGGTGAACCAATCCGTGATGCATTCATCCAAACACTGGCGACTGAGTCGACTCATGAAACCATTGAGATATTGCGCCAGCAACTAGACATCCTGGAGAGAAACGCCACAATAACTAGGTGGCTTCGATTTCTGCCAAGATTTCTTCCCGATTGGCTCTTAGATAAAGTTGTCTGCCTAGGTCATGCTGTGCTCTTCTATCGTCGCAACGATCAGATGACATTGGACTTCAGGATTCACTTGTCATCGTTGGCAGATCGGCGGGTATTCAGAACCGACAAGGGATATATCGGCTTAGGATCTGCCTTGGCTGAAGCCGGCGATGAGATTGCGGTCATTAAGGGCGCGAAGGTACCCCTCATACTGAGAGCCACAGGGTCTCAATGGGCACTCCAAGGCGACTGCTTCGTAAAGGGGATAATGCGAGGTGAGGCTTATGACGAAGATGAATGTTACCAGATGTGGATCGTCTGAAGTGTTTAACCCGACTGCTTACCTCTTTTTGAATTGTGATGTTTTTCTTCTTGCTCTTTTTGCTTTTCCCATTCCTTCCATTCTTCTCACTTTCCTGCCATTTCTTATACTTATTACGTTTCTTACTCTTCGCCATGGCTATCTAATACTTGAAGGCCTAAGACATCTCTTCGCGATATTTTACGCGAAGAGCTTTGAGTAGGAGGACTGGACTGAGCCGCAAGAATACCGTGACTACAAGACTTCCAGCGAAGTGAGGGCATTTGATGCAATGTGGTCGGCAAAGTTGAGGGTCATGGCAGATGCTTGACGCACTTGGTGTCACAGTGCGGATCCGGCAAGTCGCCACACCAGCAACTTCGGTGTAAGATGAGTCTTGAAATCATCTACCTCTCAGGTTCATTGACATGGAGTGGTAGAATGGATGGAGGCTTACTTGCTAGATTGTAGTATTAAATTTCTTTACTTTTAACACATCTCTCATGTTCTATACTCGACAGACTCTGCATGACTTCTAACGAAGCCTTAATATCGTAACCCTATGTCTCGTAGTTATGGCGCTGCATCCGGATTAATCTAAATATAACTTCAGTCAGTGAGCAATCCGCATGACAAGGAATTTAAACATTTTGAGCATAAGAGATCTCCCAAGCATATCTATATCGCTAGTCCCCATCATCGTCAACTTCCGGATCTTCGCTGCTTAATCTATCGTACGTAGATCTTCGTTGCTCGATTGGTACCACAATCGAGAAGCCACTGACGTCGAATCTCAGATTCATCGAGCATTTTCCGTCTCATAACCACCAACATCTACTGGCCCCGCGGCGGTTGACGATACGTGGGCTAAATGATTAAATTAAGGCAGGCTGGCTGATTTTCACACGATCTTACGTTCTGAAACTGTGCCAAGATGTGACTTTAACGAGACACGCCTGCGTAACACACGATACCAAGAGAGTGGGCTGCTCCCCTCAAAGACTATTTCACTTGGCAAATTTCATCGAAATCATTTATACAGGAGCGACAACACTATCATGTCAAATTTCTGAAGCTGCTACTAGCACAATATTCCTTCCGAGACTTACCGTCTAGCTGGATTGATCCTATTGCGACATCGACCATGGTGTCTGCATCGTGGAACCGGGAATTGAATGCTGGAGAGGAGGAATTGACACTAATTCATGCCAACTGCCGTGGATCAAGTATGATCGAGTCGCCAGTTCGTCAGGGGGTGATCTCGAACCCCTAGCTTCAAACGCCCCCTTTGTCAGGGCGCTGTCTCAACCCCTGCCACCTTTTCGGACCCCGGCCCCGGCCATAATTCCCCGAGCGGGCGCTGGGGAGCCTCGCCAATGCGGGCAAAAATTGCTCTTCGGGAAATCCCTGCACCCCATCACAGAAACTGGCCGAGCTGTCGAGCTTCAGCCCGCATAATATTTGCCGTAATGTTAAACCTGCGTCCCTCCAAGAAGAGGTGAGCTAGCTCGCTCGACACCCTGGTCGAAACAAGCCTCAGAACTGCGAAATTCCTTTCATCGATGGGGGGTTTTTTCCCTTCTCGATCTGGGCCGCGTGGTATGGCTCCATTGTCTAGCGTAGGTACCTAGGATGTAGGCCTGTCACTTATCGTGCTTGTGCGCCCCCATCTTCGCCGCCTTTCTTTCCCTCCGACCTGGTGTTTCCTCTCTTGATGGCTTCAACTCCTAAGCGCCACTTTGGTTTCCCCGTGATGCTTGTTTCGAGACTTGCTGTCGTTCCTTTCGTTCTCTAAGTGTGTGTGTGCATACGCGCCGCCCTAATCTGATGTTTCTTCGGAGCCCGTCCGGTATAATACTCTCCTTTTCATAATATCGACAGCTCGCGCTCGATTTACTAGGTCAACAACCAAGACAAATACTTCGTCACGCTCTCTCTCGCTGCCACAGGGTTGATCCCGCATAATCAGAAACGGCTGGTCTGTTTGTCTCGTTCATTCATACTCGTATACTCGGATCATCGACAAGTGCGTCGCGGGAGGGAGTGAGAGAGTACTCACATCCTAAGGATGAGGGCGACGCATCCAGCTTTCCTGTTATCCGTGCTGAGCTCCTTGTCGCTCGTTCAGGTGTGTGTTATCGTACCCTACTAATGTTGGTGGGGAGGAATCATATTGACTTAGTCGTAGGCCGGCACATATCGCTACTATGACCAACCTGTGAAGAGAGGGTTCTTGGACCAGCTACTTGGAAGTCTTGGTGGCGGTAACGGTGATGGTAATGGTGATAATAACGACAATGGAGGTGGACATAAGAAGGGTAAAGGACAAGATGGCGCCGTCACGGTCACCGAGACAGTGAAGCAGACGATCACAGTAGGAGCCGGAGCGGTCGCCGGATTCAATGGTACAGCGGCGGTCACTCAGACAGTAACAGTCACCGAGACTGCCGCCGGTGCTGCTGGCGGCCAGGCTGGAAATGCAGCGTACGTGTTTCTCGGCGATGGTAGTAAGGTTTGAGTATAGAAGCTAACAATGGTCGACAGAGGTCTCCAGCTATCATTCGTAACGACAACCGTCCAAGGAACCGGAAAAGCAGAGACTGTAACCGAGACAGCTCTCGCCTCGACTGTTACTCAGCTGTCTACTGTTATGCAAGCTACGACTGTTATGCAGGTATCGACGGTAACCATGTTCCAGATGATCGCATGCGGAACGACAGGCTCCGTGGTTCCAGCGGACCAGGCTTCGGCCATCGCGTCGTCCGCCGCCGCCGTTGCTTCCTCGAACGCGGCTGTGGCATCTTCAGCACTGGCCGTGTCATCGGCAGCGCCAGTTCTATCATCTTCCGCCGTCATCGCTAATTCATCCACCCCGGTGGCAGTTCCCGCCGAGTCCACGCCTGCCGCGGGCGCGGGCGCGGAAATAACATCGAGTTCTACGGCGGCCGCCGTGGTGAGGTCTTCTGCTGCTGTAGCGTCCTCTTCTGTCGCAGCCTCTTCTTCTGCTGCGGCAGTAGCTCCATCATCTACGGCGGCCTCGGCTGTCGAAACGTCTAGTGCCGCAACCGACGCAACATCCGCAGTTTCATCGGCTTCATCGGCAACAGAGGCGAGTTCTTCTGCAGTTGCGTCCAGCTCTAGTGCCGCTACCGAAGCCACGTCAACCGCAGACACAGCGACGGAAGCCGCTTCGACCACGGCTGCTGCCTCTTCGTTACAATTACCCGAAATCGCTTCGCCGGAACCTACTCCTACGCAAGCTGCTACGACGCCCTTAGCCGCACAGTCCTCACTTCAGCTTCCAGTTGAGACTACTCCCGCCGCTGCCAACAACGCCGGAGGTGCTCCTTTGCCTGCGATTACAGCCACGTCTTTCGCCGGCGCGAATGAGGGTCCTTCGATTGATCTTAGTGGAGTCACCTTGACGAATGTGCTCACTCTTGGTGCCCTTGCTAGGTAGTCTTCTTAAGACCAAGGGAACTGGGAGTACACGATCCCGACCATCAAATATGTACCCTATAGACAAGAAAGGAAATACCCCATGTCGGTCACCAGCCACTGGCATCAAGCTGTAAAATAATCATCACGAACACTACCACGCAATCTGTAGTATTTCCTACACCCATATTTTTTTTTTTTTCTCGCTTCTATTTCTCTTTCAGAACTCATACACATAAAACATCGTGATTTTAGTGACCTCGTTCATGGATTGGGCGAACGGGAGTTTACGTTTAGCACGAACTGCACTGCCAGGAGCAATATAAGATGTATATAGCCGTTTTCGCTTCTCATCGCTGGAAAAAAAGAAAATAAATGTGTGACATAATTGAGTCGAGCTGGCCTTGATTACGTTGTCTTGCGTAGATGTGAATAGATGGACACTAAGTGCAGGTGCAAGAGCAAGTGAAAATATCTTATTTTCTGTTATCAGGGTATCTTCAGATGACCAGCCTAGTTTACCAAACGCCATCACCGTATGCAAGTTATTATAACCGACCTTTTTCTACCCCTGGGGCTAAGATCCCTTCTCTTCGGTCTCTTTCTTCCTCAGCGCAGCCTTCATCTTTTTGGCCTGTCTCTTACTCATAGGTTGATCACCTCCTGCTGCTCCAGCACCTCCTTGTCCAGCAGCCTCGCCCTCTCCATTCTTCCTCTTCTTGCTATCCTTCGCGGCCTCCTTCCCTTTCGCCTCACCCCTCTCAAGCTCCCGCTTCTCCTCCTCACTCCTCTCCGCCACCTGGACAATATTCACAACCCCCCTAAACCCAGTCCTCTTAATCCCCTCATTCACAACCACGCCCCGCGGATTCGTCCCCAGCGCCTCCATCCCCCTATCCGTCGATAGTCCCCACATAGCCAGCAAATTCACCACATCCGCCGGCGCCCGCAGCGCCAGCGCACCCCCTCCTCCTCCTCCTGCCCCTGCCCCTACCCCCTCCGCTCCGCTACTCACAACCAACCCGCGGCCCCTCGTCGCGCGCACCAGCTGCGCCACATTACCGATGAAATTCGCCCTGGCGCGCGCGTCCGCGCCCGGCGCCACCGCGCGCCCGTAGCAGATCTCGAACCGCAGCCCGCGGTTCACGGCCGCCATGCACGGCTTCGGGCGCAGGTAGAACGGCAGCCGCGACGTCATGTCTAGCGATATGAGGGCGATCTCGGTGGCGCTGACGGTCAGGCAGGCGGCTTGGAACGCCTTTTCCGTCTGTGGGCGCAGCGCCAGGATGTCGTAGGCTTGTGCTGCTTTGGGGAGCTGTGGGTTTTGCGCTGGGTCCGACAGGTTGATTGTGAGGCGCCGCAGGACTGTTGGGATGCGGTGGTTGCGGTCTTCGTTTTGGGTGGTGCTGGTGGAGGAGGGAGAGGAGGAGGAGGAGGAGGAGGAGGAGGGAAATTTGGGGAGAGGGTTCGAGATGTTCGAGGGTAGCGGCGCGTCGAGGGTGTGGTTTAATGCGACGACATTGTACCCGAGTTGCGCGCTGAAGCGTAGGGTGCGCTCGAGGTCTGTGGCGCTGGTCGAGGGCGACCAGGCGATGTTCAGGTCGTAGAGCATGTTGGTTGGGTGCTGGTGCCCATTCCAGCCTTTTGTATTGCTTTAACTATCGATCATGCTCTCTAATGGAGTCAGGCGTTGGTTGGTCGACAAGAAAGCCTGTCGTGGTGGTATAGTTCAAGCTTCGAAGCCTTGAAATTTTGTCATTGATAAGATTGGTTCTTGGTAGGGTACTTAGTAGGGTATTTAGGTACCTCTCTAGCTGACGCAGTGGGGGCTGCAGCGGATCTTGGTAGCCGGTGAGACGCTATCGATAATGCTGTGATAGCAGCTACAAAGCTGCGTCATTGGCTGAAGATGTGCGCCGAGCTCAGTGAGCTGGAACATTGTCTTGGCCCTTAAAGCACAGCCCCCGGCGACGCGCATCTCGCACCACGAGCGACGAGAAGAGAACTTTTCTTTACCGGCAGCATGGATAAAGGATTGATCCAGCCCAAGACAACATCTTCGTCATCCTACTACCACGTTACTGTATTATAGTAACACTTACATATATCTAATTAATCCGCCCTTTAACGCCGTCTATTCCGTCGATCACTGTCCACGCAAGCGCATAAACTGGAGTAGCTATTTGACCACTTCTATCGACGCGAGCGACGATACCGTTCTCAGAGCCACCACTCTATAAATCAAACCGCCCACGATGTGTCTAATATTCACCTGTGGCGAGCACACCTTCCGGAAGGAAGTCGAAGGCTACGAAGGCGTCACCTGTCAATGTCACAACTGCGGTAACTGGGCTGGGCATGTTATCAAGAGCAATCCGTGGTTTACCTTCTGCTTCGTGGTAAGTTTCATATGCTTTCTACAAATAGGTAGATGCTAACACAAGACAGCCTGTCATCCCGCTTTCCATCCACGGCTATCAGGACGTTATCTGCCACATCTGCAACTTTGCGCAACCGTTAGAGAACCGACCAGACGTCCAGGCCATGAGACGCGGCGGCGAAGGGAATAATATACCTATGCAGAATCAACCTCCCCCGCCACAACAAGGCGCTCCGCCTCCAGGTTGGGGTCAAGGGCCACCACAAGGACCACAGCAAGGACCGCCTCAGGGCCAGGCGCCCATGAGATACGGCTGAGCAGCGAAGGACGGGTCCTGAGTTACGATTTTAGTCAGAATGACGGGGCAGGGCGGTGTACTGAATAATGAGGTTGGGTGACAAGAGGATTTTTGGTTGTTACATTACATTGTGTCGCATCAGAATCGGAGTTCAACGGGTTTTGCGTGCGCCAGGATATCTCGCTGAGGCGCTTTGACACGACTAGCGGATGAAGTGACGATGGATTGACTTTCGGTTTGAGGGCTTATACACTGTACATGAGCTCAACTAGTCATCAATGATATCCAGTGACTGGTCTTTATGTCGAAGCTCTGATATGATGGAGTCACTGGTAATGATGCTGAATCGCCAGAGAACGATTTGTCACCTACGGGTCCTGATAGACGTGCATCTGACTTTGATTTATGCGATCAACACTCTAAATCATCATGGCGGTTTCTATATAAACCACTGGCTTTATTCGCGAGTCCTCATTCGATGTAGATCCTCTGCCTCAAAAATCAACGCTCAACGAATCCTCTCAACGTTCGAATACTGACTAAACATCATAGTTAATTGTCGATATATTCTGCTTTGCTCTAACTCACGAATCTAGACGAAGGCCTTGCTATCAAACCGCCAACAATGAGTAGTAACTCGGACGCGCTAAAGATCACCGCCATGAAGATCTTCGCGGGTGGAACCGTTCACTCGAAGGTCAAGAAGGACTCGAAGGGCAACCTCTACCATGAGAGGAGCTCTTCGAAGAGTGGCGGTGACTCTACAAGTAGTGGTTCTTCTAGGAGTTCTTCGGGTGATGGCAAGAGTTCGGACTCGTCGAGTTCCTCCTCTTCTAGTTCCTCTGGGGGCCAATAAATGGAGGGGGAAGCAAAGAAGTGAATACTCGCAATTATTTGGTTGAACCTATTTAAATAGGGACTTAAATCAGCATCTTTTTGGGCAGATAGGTAGGTAGATACGTAGGTAGATAATTGAAGCATACCATCAGGGAACACCTAATAATGCCTCGTGACGGTGTCAATTCGTCGACGATCTACCTTGGGACCTTGTTTAGAGTAGCACTTCCTTTTCTCGCGCCAGAGCCGTGAAATAAGTCCATAGGATCCGAACAGCAGGTATGCTGTCCCCAACTATTCAATTCAAAACAGGCCGCCACCCCTTCCGCCTCACATACCCCTCGACGCCCTCATCTCTCAGCACCTCGGCGCCCGTCCGTCCAGTAACGACGCTTCTTTCGACTTCAGCACCACGAACATAGAACGGGAACCTAAGCCGATTGCTCCTGTCGTCTCCACCCCCCTCTCCCGCGCCCTCCTCACGGAGCTCCGACCCAGGCTCCCAGACGACCCTCCCCGCCTTCCGCCGTTTAACAAACCCACAGGCCTCCCGATCGAGCGAGAGGTACCACCGCCGCTGGTGCACGCTGCCGATCGAGTTCGTCGCCCCCGGGTACGCATTCGTGCGGCGCACCTGCTCGTCCTCGAGCTCGCGGATCTCGCGCTCCATCGCTGAGACAGTATCCTGGTCTGCCTCCTCGGCGGGCGCGTTCATGATTTCCGAGTCATCGTCATTTTCGGCATCTTCACTCGAATCTGAATCGGAGCTCGTCCCGGGGTCGAGAGCTTTGCTCCTCCCCTTGCCTCTTCCCCTCGCCGCGCCCCTTCCCCGACCCGGACCACCTCGTCTCCGACGTCCTGTGGGCGCGCGTGTGCTCTTAACGTGGCCCGCTATGTCTTCGTCCTTGGTGAGGCGGAGGTTGAGGACGTAGTTGCGCGGGAGCCGGGTGCCATTGAGTCGGACGCGGATCTTCCGTGCTTGGAATGCCCGGTGGAGTTTCTCTTGCTCCGTGAGCTCAGGCGAAGCGTCTTCGTCTTCTGATTGCGAGTTAATATCAGCTCGTTTCTTGCTCTCGCGTGCTGGAAGAACGGTGTATGTTCCCGTGTCCCAGATGAGGAGGGAGCCAGTCGAGGCTGAGGCTGTTTCTATCAGGTGGTTCTGCATGAGAAATTGGTGTTAGTGAGATGTTAGAGTATATGTCAATGGACTAAGAGAAGTTTACCCATAGACAGTGAATCCTCGTCTCCGTGGCATTCCTATTTAGACGCTGACTGTTTGGGTCGCCTGGCAGCCCGTACATGATAGCCCACGACGCACTGCTCGTCTCATTGATCTGTAACCTCATATCGTAATGCGTGCCTGCGATGGGGTGGTCGTGCTGATGCACGATGAAGTGCGCACCCCTCCGACTACCCGAGTTCGTCTCATACAGCTTCCGGTAAGCCTCAATTGAGAGCCTCGGCATGCCCGGTGGGAAAGGCGAGAGCGTGGCCTTCGTTAGAAGTGCACTGAAATAGCCTAGATGGTCCTCGATCTGGACCCTTCCCGCCTCGACTGCTGATGCCCCTGGTCCCTTCTCATCTGCGCTCTGTTCTTGATCGTGCGGCTCATCAGAGTTGCTGCTTTCGTCACTGTCGTGCGTTGAACCGGAAAGCTCCAAGTTCCATTCCAAATTCCTTTTCTTAATGAATGGGTTGCCGACTAGCTCGGGACCCGGCCCCCGTTTCGTCGCCATGTCATCGCTCAATCAATGCATTTGCCGGTGAGGTAGTTCTACCCTTGCGTCGCCACTCGACACCTAGCTCATCCCTACTCTGGGGGTGGCGATATTACAACGGTACTATACGGCTGATATTCTCAGCAATCGGGTTGGTGCACTAGTAAGTGAGGGAGGGACAAGTTTCTATTCTCTACTACTAATGTAGAGTATAATTGGTTGTTTACATATTAGACAGCCACACCTAGATGATGTGTAGGTGTGAGTGACCAACAATTGTGACGGCTAGCGTTTCTGTTCAAGAAATCTGAATGTAAAATAATGGGAGAGTGACAATATTTTGTATCATTATAATGAGAAGATTTTACTTTAGATTGTAGGGAGAATAAATGAACTCGGATTAGTCCTATGGTAATCAGGTTTTTAATGATGATGTGAATTCTTTTAACATGAGTTCCATACCTCATGTGTTTAAGGCGGGTGGGGCCGGGCCAGGCCAGGCACATGTTTCTATGTAGACGCTGTACCTATTAAGTACCATTCTCATATTATATGTAGAACCCGAATTCATGGTCGGGGCCCTCGATGGCCAAAAAAACAACATAACATACATACAGGTAGGTACACCAGCCGACAGGCCGGCGAAAAGCAAAAAGCTGATGAGAGTGGGACTCGAACCCACGCGGATTGCTCCACTGCGAAGTTGTATTCAGGTAAACCTGAACGCAGCGCCATAACCACTCGGCCATCTCACCGTTTCAATTACCCGGAGTGGGGTAATCGAGATGTTGTGACATCCTCGGATGCCGCTTGATGAAAACTCGGACTGTTTTTGACGTATATGTGCGTGACTTTTGTGCGTCCGTGGTTTGCCCGACAGCCGGGGCGCAAAGGAAGATTTGAACTGTGGGACTTGGCCAATCATGTCACGTGTGTCCCAGATCTCCGGCCAAGGCCTTAGTACCCACATCACGCCTTGATGCACACCTGTATTCTCACCAGGACAGACTCATCGCTAGGTTGGCAGTCGTCCTAAATTCACATCAACCTGATTATGTCTAGTGACTCTTGGCACGGCAGCTAGACATTGGGATATTGTACCTTGTAAAGAGTCAATGAGACACCCTCATCCAATTCACAACCCTTTTTTCGTACCTATATTTAGTTTGGATGGCATATTGGTATCAACTCACAACAGCCATAGGAGGTACGTAGGCGAAACTGGCTGGAGATACACGTCATAGCTTGATCCCAGGTTGGATAATTAATCGAGGCCTCTGAAGCGCTTTCCGACAATCTAGCTGCCGAAACGGGTCATTGCGAACTAAACTGGTCTTATTTTCTACCGAGCCAGACACTTAGACATCAAAATACCTCCTATCTATATAAATTACTAGATTTCGATGGCTGGTATATTTCATATGTGGGATACAACTCCCAATGAGAGACCATTTCGAGCTAAATTACGTCCCCTAACCTATTAAGATCCCTTAATCCGAGACCTGGGGAGCGGCGACTGTAGTCAGCGTAATATCGTCATAGTACAACTTGTACGTTGGGCCACCGTTATAGCACTGAGAGCTGAACGAAATGGCAGCAGAGTCGCTGGTAGCGGTCCACAGGTCTGTGTAAGTGGCCCACTGGCCACTGGTTGCATCTAAAGCCGGCCGTCTCGTGCGGACATTGTTGATGAGGATATCCATGACGCACATCGCGTGCGGGTCCATCTTGAGCGCGTCTGGTTTACAGTCAGTTACCTCATGCTGTCCATGGTTCCAAGCTTGGCAAGAGCTTCACGTACATTGGAATAGGTAAGCTTGGCCGCTTACGACGGAGACTGTTTGCTTCAGCGCGATCTGCCAGAGACCCGGGTTTCCTTGTGCGATGAAAGATCGCGAGCCCGAGTAGGCGTCAGTGTCCAGCGAGCCAGATGCGGCTAAGTTAAGTTGATATCCTGAGTAAGTCCAGCTGAGGGGGTCTGTGATCTCGAAGCCCGGGTTTACGACAAACTATACTACGATTAGCGACTTATTCACTATCTACATTTGTATTTTTATTTCATGTCTTACCTGTGTGGGAGTAGGGGTTGGCTCAGATGATGTAGACGAAGACGTCTCAGACGAAGTGGTGCTTGACGAAGTGGTGCTTGAGGAAGTAGTACTTGATGAAATGGTGCTTGATGAAGTCTCAACACTGCTAGTTGAGGAACTCGATTCGGTCACCGTCACGCTTGCGGTTGAGGAGACCTCTGAGGAACTCGTCTGGGAGACAGTTGATGAGACAGTCGATGAGCTTGTCTCAGAAACAGCCGACGAGGAGTCTGTGCTTGAGCTTGAGCTCGAGCTGAAGCTTGGGCTTGATGAACTTTCGCTGGCTGTTGAAGAGATGATCGCAGAGCTCGTTGTGGAAGAGGCTACTACGGAGCTCGTAGACGAAGCGATGTAAGACGACGAGGTGACAGAGGCCGCATACGTGCTTGACGGGACGGAAGAGTACGACGAAGTTGTCGAGGCTGGTTCACTGCTCGATGTCCTTGGCTTGCACCTGCTCGCATTGGCCACCTCGCAGATGGCCGATACGGCGGCAGCAGAGAGTATGTGTCTGAATAACATGATTAAATATTATAATATGATTACAAGAGGCAATTCGGGAAAGCGACGGAAAATATAACGAATGGTAGGCACTTTCCTTTTAATGCCAACTGAATGCATATGAACTTCCTTAGTAGGCGATGAAATTCTGCATGAGAGTATATAAATCCAAACGCACTCGCCAGCTCGAGTCTGTTTACTGACACGAACGGCCCATCGTATCTAGTCGCTTAACAAACTTGCTACCTTTTATTGGTCTTGACGATCAGCTGAAGACTATAAGGAGACTACGTGACTAGCGGCCTGAGCTAAGCTTCTCTTCCCCTATTTCGCCAATTTAAAAACTGGTAGTCTGTGAAGCTGGATGCGGCTCTAGGAACTAGCCTCGTAGTCTTACCAAGTTCATCTAGTCCGGATAATACTACCTAGGTAATCGGTCACCTCCTATTCCTAGCCAGTACTGTCGGCCGCTCTAGTTTCTTCAACGGTTTCCGACCAGGCAAAACAGGCGCTTCCGCCGGCGCCTAGACTATGACGATTTAGGGTCTAGACCACCATTTTCGTCCATTCAATAAATATTTAGGTAGATTTATCTATATCTTTGCATCCGAATTGCTGCTGAATAATTTTCATACTTGTATATATTGACGGTGAGCTTCGCTCTCAGACCACCTAACCTAACATGCTCTTAGATTCCCAAATGTTCGTTCTTCATTGGGTCTATCTTGACGACCTTTTAATGCCCAATGTCGGAAACCGAGTTCATGACATCAGGGCTTCCATCTTCCCAACTCAAGACGGCGCGATGTCTGCTGATTCTCCACGGATTCTCTCCCTTCTGCTCAAGCTCCGGCAGTCGCACAAGGTCCAGAACGTATCGTCCCTGATTCAAGATTCTGGTTAGCCATCCTATTACATATCTACCTAGGTAGGTAACAAGACAGCAAAAATGAGAGCACTCACCCCATTATGCATCATGTGCCCGCCGCGCGCAGCTTTACGGCACAAATGACCATTCACATTAGCGGTGACTTTGCACTTGTCTGGCCTGGCGGCCCCTTTCGCGGGTTGCGGAAGTTCGATCAGCAGGCCCCTGAGATAGTGACATCAGCTTCTAATTCGAAAAGGAAACGCGTGAGATTGGCGGAAGGCAACCTACTGGACTACGTGTTGGGTTCCGTCAAATGCGCTCATCATTGGCTCGAGGGATTTGGCCCACTCCGCTCCCGTCGTTTCAATTGGCTGCCCGCCAAACATCGATGTATAATCGATGACACACTGCGGCGCGTAGACATCTTTGATGAGGCCTTCGTACGACTTCAGGTCTAAGTTTAAAGTCTCGATTGTTGTTACCTGTTAGCTACTAGTGTGGCTGAGAGTTGCTGCGGACTTCGGGGTGACAATTACTTACGAGCCGGATTACTGTGTCGTGGACGTTAGCCCTGTCGAGCAGGTAAGTCTGGATATCGTATGATGCCGCCATTGCGATGCGTTTTTGTTAGCTTTGTAAGTAATTGTATAGAGTTAAAATTTTACTGTTATTTGACTTGATGGGCATGATTCTGAAGAGTCTGCAGAGCTTAGTTATATACTATTTCGAGACTATCTGCAACTAAACAATAAAATAACCTCATTCATCCATCTCTTCGAAAACGTTACAATGAACATGGTTCCATTAGAGTCTCGTAGTGACTTAGTTCCAACAGTTCTGGCTTAAAGCCTTAACCCGGTTATGACCGACCACGCCGGTATAATATTTCGACCGTACCCCCCGCTAGCGGACCAGTAAACTCCGGCTTAACCCCGTAGTTCTTATTCGAAGACGGGGACGGCACAATCCTACCCAAGAGGATTACGGAATTGAGAAATGAGCTTGAGCCTGATTGGTCTAGCTTACCTAAAGCAAGAAATATTATGCAACGGCACAATCCTGCTGACGTAAAGCCGTTATATAATACATAAATCAAGTCTCCGAGTAGATGTCAGCCTGTTGTCTAGCAGAGGGCATCTATATATAAGGTGACTCGGATACTGTTGGTGATATCATCTTCCCCTTTGACCTTATACAACTGTCTTCTAAATCGTCCAAAACCCCTTAAATCCATAAACACCACACGAGAACATCATGTCTTCGTCAACCCAGTCCGGCGCAATCCTCGTGCTAGGTGGCACAGGCAAAGTGGGGAGCCGACTCGTGCCCCTGCTCCTAGAAGCCAACATCCCGACCCTTGTCGCATCGCGCTCGGGAAAAGCGCCAACTGGTGCGACGGGCGTCCACTTTGACTGGGACAACGAATCGACGTGGGAGCCCATCCTCGCAAACCCCATTAAAGCCGTCTTTCTGGTCGCACCGGGCTCGCCAGATCAGTCGCCCATCATCAAGTTCATTGATGTCGCGCGTGAAAAGGGCGTTCGACGCTTCGTGCTGTTGAGCGCTAGCTCGGTGGAGGAAGGTGGCCCGTTGATGGGCCAGACGCACAAGCGTCTGCGTGAGCTGGGCGATGAGGGCAAGATTGAATGGGCTGTGTTGAGGCCGACTTGGTTTATGCGTAAGTAATTGCTGTCTTGGAAAATTCCCTCGATTCGCATATGTCGTGAAAATGCGACCTCGAGAAAGGGGTGCAGTTGTGGCAATTCGGGAACATTGCGTCCTGTCCCCATCTCGCCCCATTCCTTGATTGAAAACACATCTGACAAACTACTATCCCTATTACAGAAAACTTCGAAGCCTACCACGCCCATACCATCAAAGGGGAGAACAAAATCTACTCCGCCACCGGCCCCGGCAGAATCCCGTGGGTCTCGGCAGAGGACATCGCCGCAGTCGGCTTTGTCGCCCTAACAGCGCCGCAGCCTCCCAACACCGACTACATGGTCCTAGGCCCGGAACTGCTAAAATACACCGATGTAAGCAATTCCTTCCTTTATCCATAACGCCCAACTCCTCACTCACACATCCACGCAGCTCGCAGAAATCTTCTCGTCCGTTCTCGGGCGCAAGATCACGTACCAGGAGATCACCGAGGCGGAGCTCTCGGCGCGGTACCAGAAAATGGGGTTGCCGGCCGAGTACGCCGCGGTGCTTGCGTCGATGGACACGGAGATCCGGAACGGCGCCGAGGACCGCACTAACGACGTCATCCGGACCGTAGCCGGGAAGGAGCCACGGAAGTTTAGGGACTACGTCGAGATCAACAAGGCCGTGTGGGCTTAAGTTTCAAGGACTTCTCTATGTGTGACCGCAATGTGTTTTGGGTGCTAGATTGGCGGGGGAATCTTGGGGCATGGAACTTGTAGATAGCGAGGCGCGTATGACAATAGACTATCACTGATTATTAAAAATGGTTAGAGACTTCTGCTGACTCTCAGCGGTTATCGATGTAGGAGTTGGGTAGACTTAGCTGTCTTTTAAGAGCAACGTTTACACACTGGCGCAGCCACCAAGATAACCTGCAGGTGCATCGTGCCGTCCTCTCGGGAGCACATCACGACCAATGAGAAGGACAGCGGGGCAAGCTCCGGTCCTCGAAGCTCGACTTCCAGGTTCAAATTCATACTCATATTTCCCATTAACTCATCCATTTTTCTTTTTATTCATCTAGTATACACAGAATGACGCGTATCGCAACCCAGCTCAGACTTGGATCTGCCGTGTATTGCGAGTTACGTGAGAGTATCATTCGTTTTTCAGAGCTAAGAACTAGAACAACCCAAAATTTTTTTCAGCTACCTCACTCCGAAAGCTGAATCCAGCTAATGCAACGTAGTGGACAAACGTTTTAGACGAGCGCAATGCTTAAGCTAAAAGAATATGCAAGGCAGACAGACGCATGCTAACTTGGTGCTTGGGTTACAAAAGAGAAAAATATCTTCGCCAAAAAGGGGTCGAGGTCGTGTTTTCCGTAAGATGTAAAGACAGTGGCATGGATTTGGTCCTCTCCTGGTATCATGACTTGAATTGAAAACCTCCGCGAGGTAGTAACGAGATATCTCACCATATTTCTCATTTTCCGTGCAACTTTTCCTTCAGGTAGACTACTGCAGCGTAGCCTGAACAGCATTGTGTCGTCATACCGTGAGCACACCACGGGCACTTGACCATCGTGGTGATGGTAGCCGAAACGCCAAGCAACTTATCCTCAACAAGAGAATCGGGCTTGGCCATGCATTCATATACCCTAGAAGGCATATCATGGAAGAACTTGCAGTTGCAACATTCCACCAGCATCTTAGCCAAGGGGTCTGATCGACCATCTGTCGCTACAGCAGACTTGACGCTGTTCGATGAATTCTTGTGTGCGTACTGGGGCCGCAAAGCTCGAGATGTAGAGACGGGAGGGATCGGTACGGTCTTTCGGGCTTCTTGGAGATAAGCGGCACCCGTGGAAGTGGAGACCAAAGCAGAGGATTCATCGCTGTTAGAGCTGTTCTTGCGAGAAGTTCTCAATGCGGACTTTCGGGGGGCTCCATCGACTAGTTCAGGTGGCGGCGTGTTGGGTAAGCTGGATGACGATACCCCACCCTTTGCTTTCTTTGGATACAGCGATTGATGCTTTAGTTCGGGCGAAAAGTTCGTTGAATGAATATCCAGAGCAGAGTGAGCCCTAGGCGGTTGTTGATACGGATTCCTGCTAATAAGCTCTTCATCGAGATTTTCCTTGACGTCCCCTCCAAACGTTGCTGAGGTAGGAGTTGCTATTAGCTGTGGGCTTGCTGTCAAGCCATTTAGCTTCTCAGACGAGCCATTTGGTTGATTTTCAAGATCTATCGGCAATGCTGTTCGGCTCCAGCTATCATCATGAACATTTACGTCTGTACTGGTAGATCGCGAGGAGTGTTTCGCCGGCGGGTCCATAGCCGGGGATCGACGGACCATCCGAGGAGTCCTCTCATCATCATCCATGACTGCTCTCACCGCAGCGTTCCCTGCAGCATCCACATGACTTGGCGCAAGCTCTTTTTGTGATTGTGGACGCGAGCTGTCTGGTGTTGGCTCCGAGGACGGTGACGGAGGAATATCATCGCACGTGGAAGACGATGATCTCTCTGAGTTGGTTCGGCTCGGATCTGTGTTAGATTGAGACGTAGACGTACTGGATGTCTCCGCCCCTGCGAGGATCCTTGCGGCCTTTGGCGATAGGCCTAGGCGTTCGAAGGCAGGCACATCGCTATCGGAGTAATGAGACGACATGGAAGGTGAATTCTTCGGTAATCTCTGTTTTTGGATCTTATAAGTACCGTTAGAATGTAATATAACGGTATGATTCCCGTTTTCGGATGGGGTGGATATCTCTTGGACTTGACCCCTGACTGGAATATGTCTCAAGATATGTTCCAAGTCGTCGTCATCTTCCGGCTCCTCGTCAATTCGTGGTGATGGAAATTTGCCTTCCATAGGTGACCGCAACTCTAGAGATGGAGGAGCGTATGATTGGCTGATGAAGGAGAAGTAATCGGCTGATCTGTCTAACCTCAGTGGCTTTCCGGTCGGGCTGACTTTCTCTATTTTAGCTGGTCGTTCCCGTTTCGGTGGCTCTACAACTGTTTCTTGTCCTTCATCAACTGAATCAGATGTAACAGCTCTTCCGATCGTGTTCGGACTCGATGGGAAAGTCACGTGTTTTCTTCCATCTGTCCCAGGGGAACCGCGACCTTGTCTTCGAGAAACTGGGCGGATAGTCGATGCATGGGTGCCAACAGATACTCGATCATCTTCGTCGTCCCTGCTGGAGTTGACTTCAGGGTGGCTAGGATTTTCGTTGGTGAAGCTTGCATCATCGTGTTCGCTAGTAGGTGTTACCTCCGGGCCATGCTTGGATTCCTCCCAAGCTTCTACTTGTGGTTGTACGTAACCGTTGATCTGACGATTGGCGTGAGTTTGGCGCTCGACCTCACGGAGAGGCTGTCTAGTTTGCGATGGACGGTTCTCGCCATTTTCAGATGACTCGACGGGCTGCTTTGGGGCTCGGGATACGCGCTCAGGCCGAGGTCGTCTCTCCTTTTCCATCGGCACTTCTCGACTCGGCGCACGTGCCTGTACTGGAGGGCGGCGACTTCGGAACGAGGTGGGTTCTGGCGACTCATACCCACTGCCTATATCCCCTGACTCCTCTAGATGAGCCTGGCGAATTTGGTGAACTTGTTGAGCTTGGTCTCGAACGATACGAGTGGCAGCACCTGGAGGGGGTTGAGTAGTGGCCCGCTTAGGCTTCGGTGGAAAAGTAAATTCAGGAAGCTGTTGACTAGACCCATTGGAAGCTATCGGCCGCTCCTTGGGGCGCTCGGGTAGTTGCTCTACAGATATTTCCACAGGCCTCTCCACGGGTCTCTCCGGAGGCCGTTCCACAGGTCGCCTCATCGGTTGATCATTCAACCAGTTTGAGGCATCCCGTTCTTGAGAGCTACTAGGACGATGGAAGTGAGCATTATCAGCAACATCACCAGGGCGATAGTAGAGATAAGACGGCCCCTTTAGCTTGCTTAGAGTAGACGAGAGTAGAGACTGAGAGCGCCCGTGGCTTGAACTGGACGAATGCCGAGCGCTCGGGGGAAGCTGATCTAGCGAAGAAATTGATCGAGTTGAGTTTGAGACAGCCGATCTGATTGATGGGGGTTTTCGAGGATTCGTAAAATCGGGCTCAGCTCTAGATGCAGCAGGAAGAGGTTTCAACATAGGTGATGCGGCGTGCTGGCTTCCATCGGTGCTAGTTCGCTGGGTTTCAATGATTTTCTGCACGGCAGCGACATTCCCATGCTGCAGTCGGAAACCGGATAGAAAGCCCTTTTTCGGCTTGCTATCGACTTTCGGATTGGCCATTGAGCCCGATGGAGTGGGATCAGGGGTATCTAGGTTCGCAGCGTCAGATTTAGAATAGAAATCTAACTCGGGGGCTGATTGTGCGCGGTTCGCCGTCAATGGCTCAACCCCCTGAACGTGCGGCGGCGGAACCTTGCTCAATTTGTTTCCCCCTTTTTTCAGGGTGCTTGCGGATTTTTCCTCCTTACTTTTTTTGCTTTGCTCCCCGTCACGCTTCTTAGGCTTCTTCTTTTTCTTACGGCCGTATTGCTCCCAGCTGGGTGATTGACATATCGAAGACTGGTCTGAAGAATGGCCGTCGTCCTCTTCTTCATCGGGACCCGAGAATGTCACCGTCTTGGTACGCTCCTCCTTTGATTGCAGATCCCCGGGAATTCCATTCGTTCCCGCAGCAGGAGCCTCAGTTGGTGAAGGCGGTATAGATATTGAAAGTGAAGGAAGGACAGAGCTCCGCCGCACGGCTTTCATTATCTGGGTTTGGTGCGAAAGCGGAGGATGTCCGCTCGCACGCCGAGCCTTAAAGGGTTTATTTGGCTGGGCGGAGGGTGAACTTGTACTTGGCGATGGGATCGTCGCGGGGGCATGACCTTGAGTGCGTTGCATCTATAAGATGTGAGTAGGCAGCGTATTAATGGTGCCTGGGAATGCGGAGGGGCTTTAGGGAAAAAGGGGAAATGGTGTGTCTGAAAATGGTACAAAAGGAGGGTTGCATGCCGAGATTTGACATACCTTGTACATCTTCTCCAGCTCCAGCATTCGCAAGAAACTATCAGACCTGGATGGCAGGCCTGGGTCTGACTTCTGTACCTTTGTCATATTGAGGATTACGCGTCAACAGGAATGTAGCAAGTTAATCGCAATAATTGTTCTGGACTAGTGAATTCGGCTCCCAGGTATTTTGATTGGGAGGACTGGAAGATGCGCGCTGGGAAAAAGGGCCGTGTCGCCGCGGTCGAGATGCAGCACGTTTGGTAAGAAAACAAGCCAACTGGATAGTGCTATTTCTGTTCGGACCCTCTTAACGAGAGTAGGCCCGGCAGCGGCAATGAATCGGGCAAGTAAGTAGGGGAAAAGTAAAAAAATTGAATATATCCCGCTGGTCTTGGCCTTCCAGATGCGTATGTCCGTATAGCCGGGTTGTATCTGGGGTCCGGGACTTGCTTGACTGGTAGTATTCTAGATTAGCTGGGATGAATTCGCCTCCCTGCCCGTCATGTTTGCTTACAGGGCAGACTAGAAGTGCGCTAGCAGGCACACGGGATGAAGCAAGCAGCGAAAGACATTAGGCAGGTGGCTTTGGATTATCACGATCGTAGGAGCTGGTGGTTGTTGTGACTAACGAGCGCACTCTTTTCCCAAGCCTCGTGGGGTATGGCAAGTTGATGGACCAGGTCGGATTAGATTAGATAGATCCAAGGTGGCCATGTATTAGACATTGAACAGACGTGCAGCAGGCTTTCTAGTAACGAACGACTGAAATAAAGATTAGGCGTGCTGGCTGTGAAAAAAGGAATTGGAGGGAAAGGGAAAGGAAATAATTGGCAGAAAAGTGACGAGAACGAGAAGGCGTTTGTTTTCTACTTTTGGTGGCTTTCCATTGACACTGGCCCAGAGAGACATTGTATGCAAGCTACCAACCGAAGACATGAAAGAACAGGGAGTATCGTGGACCTATGATCGACACGAGATGGGGAACAGAAACGGTCTGTCGGGGCCTGGGGGCTGACAACTCGACGGTAGCTTTAGCTTGACATGTACCTAAATCGACACTTCCTAGGTTATGTACACGATCGAGTGGGTTCAAAAAGCATAAGTGGACTGCGAATGATGCCAAAAACAGAAACGGTGGGTTTAGGTACGGGCCGGGTGACCAGGATAGCACTGCCCTACCGACCTCCGCCCGCTAAACTCAACCTTCTATCTCCTGCCGCCTACGTCCATTAGTACCTACCTCCTACATGTACCTACCTACCTCCGAATCTACAGGCATTATGAGGTAGGCGCTGACAGTTAGGTCATTGTTCACTGCAGGCTGCAAGTGCATCGGATTTATTTTCTTCTACGTTATACTACATGCATGCAATAACGATATACTTCTGATGCAAGGCATGTAGTCCCGAGAAGCTGACCCTAGAAGGCTACGCACATAGGTGGCAGGCGCAGTGCTGTATGTACCCTAAGAGAAGCTGTCCAGGTACTTCTTTCGGTAAGCTGCATTTTCAATAATTCCCGCTGCCACCAGTCGTCAAGGCAGGGTTCTAGGAGACAACAACTGGTAGGCAATCCACTTGTGCAGTTAACTGTCATTTCTAAGGCCAAACGTCCTAAGGTCATGTTGGTTTCACAGCTTGGGACGAGCGCAACATGTATATGATGGTGAATATCTATGTAGTATATTAGATTCAAAAAGCTATATGATGTATCTATCTGCTCAGGTTTGACATAGGAAGCTGAATATTCATTTTGTGTAAGGGCAGGTAATAAATAATACCTAGGTAGGTACATCTATGTCGGGCTGAATTAACCCAGATCGCCCCACGTAGTGGGCTGCCTTTTGAGTTCCTAGTGGTTTTAGCGCTTTGAGGAGTTACCACGTAGCTGGTTATTCATGGCAGGCTCCATCTTAAACAATACGAGCTCTTCAGAACTCTCTTTCTTGAAATGTGATAATTCGTATACTCTAATCCAACACATGTCAAACCCTTACTTAAATGGCACTTCTAGTTCCCTCGTAACCTGCCTTCTAGCGCACTAGAAAACTATTCTTGGGCGAGTATGTTAGATCGCCATGAACTGCCTCGCAAGTCATCGCTCTAGGAAGGTAGGGCACTCTACGATAGAGCTATTGCCGTTGAGCTGTCAGGTTCAGCCTGGATTTCGAAAGAGGGGCCTCTTTACTGCTATTCACATTTCAGGCCATGATCGACGAGTTTTCTTCGCCATTAGTAAGAAGACATAGAATAATAATATTCATCCGGAGATGCCAAGTTAATTCCCCAATTCGGCTCGCTCGAAAAAAAATATCTCGGTATCGTCACGATGCGGTGCGAACCATCTCATCGGAACATTATCTTATTCTTTTTAACCGGAATAGCCGTTTGGCGCTCCTGTTCATGGATGCAAATTCGATTCGCTACGACCGAATCTATACTTTTTCTGACCTACCAGCTGCCCTCCAACTCCGCATTTCGCCACGCCTGTCAATTCTGCCCTACATGTACTTGCACGCAATGCAACCACCAGATGGCAACAGACCCGGGACACCGAATCTGGGCACGGCTAGAAGCCGATAGCGACATGCGTGAACCATCAGCCTCTCCCCCAGTTAGAGACGCGCAAGCAATCCACACGAACTGCTACTCTATTTAATTACAGCTATACAAAAGAACCTGAGTTTTAATTGCGATGCAAGCCCTCTAGGTGATCTTGTTCTAGAACGGTAAACGAGTTGGGCTTTGCGAAGTCGTGATTTTCTTCAAGGGCTATTGGATTGCGTTGACCGGTTCGAGGTGCGGATCGAGCGAAATCTGACGACATTCAAAGAACTTCGAGCTAGGCACCTTACTGTAGGGATTATTCGGAGCTAAACCAACGTTGGTCGGGTGATGGGAGGCGAGTTCCAGCAGAATCCTGCATTCCTGCACTTCCAAGAGCTGCATTTTGAGGCGTCACAACCTCCAATGTTGCTGAGAGCCTCATCTCGTATTTCTATTCCTGGCGTCTTGGCCTGTCAAGCCACAGTCGGCATAAACCCTGTCCACGATCAAGGCGAGAGCGGCTATTTGACGCCAGTTCTGCACGCTTATGTATCGTGCTTCATACGTAGTAGTGGGAGCATTATGTATCGATCACGCCAGATTTTGGTTCGACGCACATCCGCTGTGACCTGGCACAACATCTCAGAATACAGCTTCCTTACTGGCTGCCCGATACCAATATTACTCATAGACTTTGGTCTGAACGCATTTTATTGACTTTGCAGATTCGCTGAAGGGTAACTCCGGAGCATCCGGCAGGGGGTCTCCGTGAATGGCAGCAAATCATTCCGCCACGCCAGAATTGCCCTCCAAGTATTTTCCAGACTCCGCAGAATTTGGTAGCTCTTCACTGAGGTGCATCCAAACCTCGCTTCCAGGCGCAAAATTAACCAATCCCCTTAGCGGCTTCCTCTTTATGTCGGTAGCTATTACTGACCCTTTAGGTTTGCGTCGAAACCAATAGGCCATCCGAAGCTGTAGCTCATTGGGTATCCTCAGGCGCGAAGCCATCCATCTGTCATCAGGTCGATATTGGCGTGGCAATTCATCTGCGATGAGCGTTTTTGTCTGTAAGATCCCCTCATCGATCCAGACCTTCTTGGCGATGATTTCAGGAGGTAGTACTCGGCTCAAAAACTCCAAGGATGAGTTTACCGTCAGGTACACTGCGCGCCTTGGGTTAATCATTGTTTTCATAAATAATGACATCCAATGAGGATACAGTACGGCGAAATCAGTTTGGGATAGATGGGTGGATCCCTTGATGGTCATCATCCAGCAAGGAGCACCTCCGTCTCTAGCGTCTTTGACAATATCGCTTAATCTCTTAAAGTTTTCAGGCCAATGCATGAATGCTTCAGAGTTGATGGCCAAGAGAGGCTTGCATAACACTTGGTGAGTTACTTCCCCAGCTTTTGGAGTTGCCTGACCCCATGCGTCGAGTAGGATTCCTTGACTAATGTAGGGGAATCGCTCACTCTCGCGAACAATCTCGACAGTCGTTGCTCCACCAAAAGAATGTCCCATTGCCGTGACATTCCTTAGCAAAAGCCTCCCCTCCCATTCGGACCAACCGACTCCTTCTAATCCCTTGGAGCTCGATCCAACATTGCCTTTCTTTCTCAAATTATTTTTGTGAACCAAATCCCCCTGTCCGTTATTAAGGAGCTCAAGGACATAATACGCCTCTTCGACCTCAGACATACGCATTTGGATCTGGGCGTGTCTAAGTTCGGTATCCACACCTTGGGCACTATGAGGCGATGTATCTTGTGCATTATCCCGCGGGAATATGTAATCCACCTTATAGTACCGCCTCGAATTGGTGTTGTCAATATCCAAATCAGCTGCTAGCTTGTCGGTTGGTGGAATATTGACGTAGGAACGCGCACCACTTCCATCTCGATGTTCCATTGCAACGACAACGAAGCCATTACTGGCTAACTCTCCGCACACTGCACTATAGCAAGTTCGAGAGCCCCCTAATCCGTGGCTGAAAAATATGACTGGAAACCTTGGTTTGTCATCTCCACTTTCCGTTATTGTGTCTTGACTGTGCGTGCTGGAAGATGGACGAGGTGCAGCAGCGGCGTGGTTATCGGCGAGCTTGGCATTCCGAAAAGCCGGAAGCTTGGTGAACATGGTCGTAGCCGCAATATAAGCCGTAACAGGCAAATGTGGCACACTAAAGAACTTCGCGTATCCCTTACTAGTCAAGGCACGCGGTCTTGGTAACCACGTGGCTTTTGAAGGTTTCTTTTTATTTGACGCGTAAGACGAGGCATCACAGGGGTAGAAGATGGAGAAGAGGACTGTATCCAACCGAAGCGCATGCATATGATTGCGCTTGATGCGAGAAAAGGTCCGCGGCTCGCGTACCGGCACCTCTATCTCCATCATGCCTACGCTGTACGGACCGGCATAATCTGGCAGCGTGTGGAACAACCGTTCTTTGAACTGGCGTGGTGGGCTTGGACCTGGTTGTCGATGCTGGCTACCGGCATCTTGGGCCTTTTTGGTATCCATTTTTGTGTGTAAGTGAGCTGTCATGATTAGTATTTGACAGCGACACGCACATTGCAAGCAGCAATAGGAGGCTTATAAAATTGGTTATTATTTTATAAGCCTGGGTTTTTGAACTTCGATAAACGAGAAAATAGAACGTCTAACTGCATTCAAGTAAGTGAACAAGTCATTGTCAATAATGCCTTATACAATGACGATGTATTGCGGACTGGGGCGGACACTAAGCTCCGCGCAGACGGTCCTGACGTCATACATGGCTACGCCTTGAATGGAAGTCCAGTACTCTCTCAAGAACAAAAGAAAATCGTATTCCATCTCATGATTCTTCATTCGATCAAATTGTAAACAGATGCGATTCGATGTTCTTCTCGTTATCCTCTCTGGAATAGATGCCGTTTTCAGGTCACGAACTCTTAGCGCCTTGAGCGTATTCGGCCACGTTCTCTCTCGTGACACCGTTCGTCTTGGCTCTTGAACACTCTCTGGTCTCTCCTAACACAACGCTCTTGCATGACTGGTGGATGGGATATCCCGAGCTGGACTCGACCAGTGCAACCGTCGTTCCTGCATCTATCTGCCTGACTAGCCAACGCTATTCGCATTGGTCTCTTTAACCTTAACTCTAAAATCCTCAGCGTTGGGCTCCAAATCCCGAGTTTCTGGTCCGGCCGCAATCCTAAGTTCAGCCACACAGCATCTTGCTCGCAAACGGCGCTGCAATTAGGAGAACCTATGGGACGAAATGATGCCATCCATTACGAAACGAGATTTTTAATTTATTGCCTCTCGCCTTAAAGATGGATGACCTTATGAGCCATTTTCTCAAGCCAAGATGCCGTACCTACTACCGGTGTGTGACTGTCAGGACTGACTAAAAACTCCGGTCCAAGGAAAAAGGAGTTAAAATTTCCCCTTTTCATCAAATTAGCGCCTCCTCGTAAAAAAAAAAAAAAAAAAAAAAAAAACACGACACCATCCATGAAAAAAGGGGATAGCTGATATTCAGTCGTCTTCCGGGGCGCCTCTCGCTTAATCACCGAACCGAATCCATTCCGCGGCTGGCTAAATTCTCCTGGATGCGACGCTCGCTCTCGGTTCCCGCATCACTCTTCCCCAGATCCCAGATCCACCTGGGTCGAAGGACTGGCTGCCAGCCCTGCTGCTAGCAACTAGCCTGGTCGAGGAGGGCATGGACATCGCAACCTACTACCACCCAACATACCCCGGATCTGTTCCAGGTCGGATTTTCGATTTATCCTGCGCTGCACTGCACCACACCACACCATGCCATGTACCGTGGGTAGATAGTAGGGTAGAGCGCAGCAGCAGCAGCAGTGCGGAGAATTAAACGAGCCATTTCGTCAATCGGCAGGCGGATGTCGCCAATCATCGTGTAACCAATCGCAGAAACCAATGGGGCGACGCGGAGATCGTCCAGCTCCTTCCCCTAGCATCGTGCACGTGGACTTACTGCTGCGCGCGCCGCGAGTTTCGCCCGATGCCAAGAGCCATGGGCACACGCACGACTTATATATTAGGTCCCAGCCCCCAATGCGCTATGGAATCGCGGGCCAGATGAAAGGGAAGGAATGGGGAGGGAGGAAAAAAAGAAGGAAATGTTCTCGTCGGCCACATGTCGGCGCCGCCTGGAATACTTTAGCCGGCATATGTATCGAATGTCGATGGAAGCATGGGGCGGACTGTGGCTGGCTGGTTGTCTTCTTGCGGAGATACTAACTATAGCTACCTACCTACATAGCTACCTGGACGTATACCTAGCTGCTGCAGGCATTCATTCGGTAGGCATGTGAGTGGGAAAGGGGATTTCCATTTCTGACTCAGGCTTCCCCGTCATTAGGGAATCATTTGGTAAGGACGTCAAGAGCAAGCGAGCAGGGTCCATATAGTGCGGCTTGTTTCACGGCATATATTGATATTGGTGCGCCTATGAGAGTGCCTGCGAGATGCCCGACACGCGCCTATTGCTGACCCGAGATCTCGCGATGGAGGGCCCATCGCCTCAGGGGAAGGCGAGATTACATATCCCTAAGGTAGGTACTCGCACGGCAGCCACTGCCATCGAAGCTCCACACCGAGAGCGCCGGGATCTGACGATGGCAGCTCGCCATTGCGCGCCTGCGTAAGCACGCATGCAAAGAGGTAGGTTAGGAAGGTAATAAGTCGTCTGCCGCCGGTCGCTCGGCTCGTTCCTGGGCCGGCGGCGGCTGCTCCCGCCTTGGGGACCGCGATGGCGCTTCTGGAACGTGTCAGACGGGCTGTTCTTGATTGGCAATGCCCGTGTCCCGTTCCATCGAGTACGTAAAATAAAAGTAAACGGCTCGCCCTTAGGGGGTTCGCATCATCAGCTTTTCCTGCACGAACCTTACATCCGCGGCTGAGAAACGATATTGCGCTGACGCGTGCGTCGAGCTTGATATTGTGAAAATGAGAAAAATTTCCACCGATCCTGGCCGGATGTTTCGACCGCTTCAGTCTAGAAGCTTATTGTCGGTGCTGTTGTTGTGTGCTCCAGCCTTGTGTAGTACCGGGTTGAGAATGTCATGATAATTACGATGGGGGAGGAGGCATGGAAATGCGAGGGAAATGCGAGGGAAATGCGAGGGAAATGCAAATAAAATGCAAGTTTGGAATGCACGTAAGACGATAGAGCCCCCGTGTTACTATTTCTGTCCATCGTAATTCGCCATCGGTGATTTCACAGCGGCTTGTGTTCCCCGTACGCGTCTCCGCGATGTCCTTACGAAATACTTACTGCCTTTGGACAAGAAACCGAGGCTGGCTTTTCGTGGAATTTTTGGGGGCTAGGATAAAATGGCGAGACGATGAGGAGTTCTAGCCAAAGCAATTTAGATGGGGAAATCTTGGCGAAAATGTTGAAAAACGACGATGATAGTGGCGACATTCCATCACCGAGAAATCTGAAGACGTGATGAAGCCGTCTTACCCGCCATCTCTCCTGATCTATATGTGGAGAGGACACCGGTGAGAGCATCATTCATGGCTTTGAAATCAATCTACGGACCAGTTTAGAAATTCGCATCTCCGGAAAAGGGGGGCAGGCCTTAAACTCGGCCACCGGGGAAAACACAACGATCTAGATCATCAATCGCGCAAAATGAGGAGTTGATTTCGCGAAATTGTTCTTTTTGTGAGTAATCTCTCGCAATGTTAGGCTCTAGAATACACGCGGGTGGGTTATTTGCGGTTTGCAATTTGCAAGCAAAGAGGCCCATCCATCTATTCTTCACAAGAGTCTACCAGTCCGTCTCGCCGAAGCAGAGTCAAGCGAGACTAAGCCAACGCCCTCGCGCCAACATCACTCAGTAAGTCTATGACTATGCACGCTCGCCAAAATCCTAGAACTTGTAAACCTGGTCCTTCGAGTAACCCAGCTCCTTCAGGATACCGGACAGCTCGCCCTGGTCCGTCGGGCTGACCTTGGTACCCGATATCGCCTTGTACATGCCAGGGGGACCGCACACGAATATCTTGATGTTCTCGCTCTTGGGCTCGGGCAGGACCGTCTTCAGCAGGTCCTTGTTGATGTAGCCCTTGCCGCCGGTCCACTCCTTGGGCGGGTTGTCGAGGACGTAGAAGGCGCGGAAGCGGTTCGGGTACGTGTTCTCGAGGTCCTCGAACTCGCGCTTGAGGAGGATGTCCTCCTCGGAGACGTTGCCGAAGACTAGCGTCACCTTGGTCTTGTCGTCGGGGTTCTTGAAGATCGCGCGGGCCAGCTGGTACATCGGCGTGATGCCCGTGCCACCTGCGATCAGCGCAATATGCTCGTGCTTGTTGGGCGACCACGGGTACTTGGGAATAGGGCCCTTGAAGTCGAGGCGCTGGCCGGGCACCATGTCGTGGAGATGCGTGGACATGGGGCCGTTGGGGTACTTCTTGACGACAAGCTCGATGTAGCCCTTGGCATCTGTGTAGAGCGCGCGTTAGCTGGTGTCCCTTCCCTTCTAATTATGATAATAACTTGCCCTCATCGCTCGTGGGAGTGTAGGGCCGTACGACCGGCTTCTGTCCCTCGTACTGGTATTTCGTCAGGAGCGCGCTGGCGACAGCCATACCCGACACCATGTCATCTTCGGGCAGTTTGAAGATGAACTTCTTGGTGTTGTGGTTGATAACCTGGACGTCCTTCAGTAGCAGCGAGATGAAGCCCTGGTCGCCACCGGTGAAGGCCTTCTTCGGCGGGCCGCTCACGGCCTCCTTAGCTTTCGCCGAGGCCGAATCGGCACCCTTACCCGATGCGAAGTAGTAGTAACCACCACCCGCTACGGCGGCAGCGCCTAGAGTGTAGAGAAGGGTGTTGTTGGAGCCGCCCTTCGAGGGCTCGGTCGCGTAGGTGCGCGATAGGAAGTTCTGTAGTGTGAAATATGGTGGTTAGAATCCAATTGAGCCCAATTGACAAGTTTGTCTCATGTTAAAACCCCTCGAGACTCAAACTCGGAGCTCCGGAAACTATGGCGTGATGGACTTACTCGCTTCAACGGCTGGGCCGCGCGAAATGCTGATCTGGCAAACATCTCGTCTAAAGGACCTGGCGGAATGAGCGTGGGAGATGAATCTAGGAGTCAATTGAGCGGAAAACGAAGGACCTCGAGTTCCAGATGTTTGTTGAAGAATGAAAAAAATACAGCTGCTGTCGATGCAAGGTGTTAAAGCTCGGAGAGCTACAAACGCCGACGGTACGATCCTGCAATGACGTCAGCACGTGATTTTGTACTACTTCGGCGTGCGAAGACAAAGCGCCCCGCGATCAAATCCAGGCTGCTTACAAATTACGCCGTCAAAGGTGGAATACAGACAATCAATATCTTACTTCACAATTTTGGCATAGAAATAGATTTCATCAATGGCAAGCGCAAGGGATGAATAGCTTCATGTGATACTTCTCCGATCTCACCAGTAATCTTGATCATAATTACAATCCGGTATTAATTAATATCATCCTATTCTCCAGCGCCTTATGAATTCTCGTTTTGGGATGAACCCTTTTTCGAGAGCTGTAAATTTGCTTCAGTGACATCACCCCTTGGAATCTAGGTGCTAAACCCCCTAGTTCAGACTCAATTGGTCCTATACGAAGACATAGCACCTCTTCTTATAAACCTGCTTTGCTCTACACTATTTTATTCTCTACGTGTATACCTCTCACTCTACTTTCTAGGTAGCAATGCTTCCCGAAATGGAATACGGCAAAACTCAGGCGAGCTTCCACCAGTCATGGCCCATCTCGGCAGCAACCTCACAGAAGAGCCCCCGCCCGATGCGGAAGAGGAGAGCCGGGAAAATATGTCTGAATGCGACATAGCGAGATCATTACAAGTGGCTTTCTCCAATATGGTCCTGCGAAAGCGCAAATCCCTTTCGCCAAGGATATATTGTTGCTGCATATATCGACCTGCCTTGAGTGCCTGATCTTAATTACGATGCCGACAGGCGTGTGGTGCGCATCAACCCGACGATGGGGTTTATCCCTTGCTGGTATTGCGTGTTGGTTGGCGACGGCGGTGTACGGTCAAGCTCCACCCGCTGCTTATCTGCGGACGCCGTCTACCCAGCAGCTCGAATGGCATCGGCTTGAGTACTACGCATTCGTGCACTTCGGCCCTAATACCTTCACCGGCGAAGAATGGGGCCAGAGTCAGAGCACCCCTGACATCTTTGCGCCAACGGCGCTGGACACAGATCAATGGGCCAAGTCGTTCGCCGATGCTGGTATGGCGGGTATGATCTTGACGGCTAAGCATCACGATGGCATGGCGCTATGGGACACCAACACCACCGCGTATAAGATTGGCAACGGGAAATGGGCAAAAGATCGCGTTGCCCAAGGTCTCAATGCCGACGTGGTCCAGCTGGCAGCCGCTTCCGCAAAGAAGTATGGCATCAAGTTCGGCATATATCTATCACCATGGGACATCCATCGTGACCCAGCTATGCCAAAGCCAAGGTTGGCCCGTACGATATATGACGAGCCACAGATCTTCGGGGATAAGAGCCCTGGAGATTACAATGAGCTCTATGCCCAGCAGCTGACTGAGCTTGTGACGTTGCGACTAAGTGACGACTCGCCTGTTGAGTTATCTGAGCTATGGCTCGATGGGAACAGTGGTTCCAACACTGTGCAGACGTTCAACTGGACCAACTTCCGCAACATCATCCGCCAGCATCAACCAGGCGCAATCATGTGGGGTCACCAAGGCGTTGATGCTAGATGGGTAGGGAATGAGGACGGGGTGACAGTAGCGACGAATTGGCACACCATCAGTCGGACACAAGATCAGACGCACTACTCCGGCGAGGATCTTCAGACGGGCGTTCGTGATGGCACATATTGGACTCCAGCTGAGGCAGACGCCCGCCTGCGAGGCGGCTGGTTCTATCACTCTAATGAGAAGCCTAAGACAGCCGACGCTCTGATGGATATGTATCTGCAGTCCGTAGGCCGAAGCGTGAATCTTCTGCTCGATGTTCCTCCAGACAAGACTGGGCAAATCGTCAAAGGTGATGCGGACATCTTGCTGCAATTCAAGGCCCAGCGAGACGCCTTTCTCAACCGCGCGATACTCAAACCAGGGCTCACGGTGAGCGCAAGCAGTATTCGCGGTGGGAATGACACGCTCTATGGACCAGCCAATGTACTTGACGGCAACCATGATACGTACTGGGCGGTCCACGACGATGAGACAACAGGGTCGCTGGAGATTGGCCTGGGCGGCAATTACACCGTCGACGCTATCATCACACAGGAGCATATCGCCCTAGGTCAGCGTATCGGCGGGTATGTAATTGACGCCCTTGTAAACGACACTTATAAGACGGTTATTAGGGGCACGTCGCTGGGGTACAAGCGTATTGATAAGCTAGACACGCCTGTCGAAACAGATCAGATACGCTTTCGTGTCACACAGGCAAATGCCACGCCACTGATCAACAGCTTCCAGGTGCTCGGGGCGCGGAATAGTTCTATGTAATCAGGATGCAATCCATGGTGATACTCAATGTAATGCATTGAAAATCTTTCCCAATTAGAATTACCCTCCTTGATTGGACATCTTATCTGAGTGCCGCCACGATAATACTCTCTCCTGTAGCGGTATTATACGCGGTTTTCTGCAGTACTACCAAACCTGCTCGGTCGAGGAGTGTGTCCCACTGTCGCTCTGTCCTCTCCGCCGACGCCAAAGTAGCCATCATGGTCATGTCCTGCGACGTAGACCGTGGGCTTGCGCCACGGTTAGGAATGATCATCTCGTCAATAATGAGGATTGAGTCTGGCGCCATGGCAAGCATCGTGTTTTTGATGATGGTGATAGCCTTGTCGTCAAGGTAGTCCTCTAGTATATTTCTCATGTAATATACCCGAGCCCCTACTATTGCCTCAGCGCGCGATAACATACATGGTCCGTGGGGATGTAGAGTTACCTTTAAGGGGCTGTTCAGCCCAGAGGTCGAAGGCCTGTTTCTCAACCCCGTCTATAGGGATAGCGTGGGGCAGTACAAACGGTTGGTCCTGCAGCACCACGCGACCCGGTACCTGGGGGTGCGTCTTCTTAAGAAGGGCACACTGCTGGCCGATACCGCCGCCAACATCAACGAATATTAGGGTATCTACAGCCGAGCCTCCCACGTGACGGGGAAAATCGAAGACATCAAGCCAGGTCCTCTAGCCTTGGTGTTGCGTCGCCATCCACAAATTGAAGTCGGCCATAAGCTTAGGCTGGTCCATAGCCCACACATAAGCCAGCTTATCAGTCTTGTGCGCGATCTGAAAAGGGCTATGCAAGACATCTGTAGGGTTTGCGTACTTCGTGTCGGCAAGGAACTTTGGCAGCTCCTGGAGACATGGCATGGAAGCCATGAACCTTCCGGGTTAAGTCTTCGCATTAGAGGGACTATCCGATGTTACTGGATAAGGTGGACTCACGAATGAGCAATTCCAGCCTGGAAACCTGGACGAGCGAGAGTACGAGTGACCGCGTTTGCGGTAAATTCGTCCTCGCCTGTTTCTCGAACTATGTCATTCGAGGCTAGGAAACGGAGGATACGACCTGAGGACTTCCAGTTAGATGCATATAGGTGATTTCAACTTGCTTTTATCAAACTAGTGGCCTGTACCTATGAATGAAGGATCAGCACCTGAAGTGGCAGCCAAGGATTCTGTTGAAAGCGGAGAGTTCGCTTCTGTTAGCTGAACGAAAATGTTCAGATCACAGGCCACTTGGCAGATAGTGAGGATCATGGGCTGCAGCGCGTCAGCATAACAACTACGAAACCGTCAAACAACTTACTGGTCCATTTACACGGCATATAGTGTTGAATGGGTCTTCAGTAGCAACTATCAGCCTTTTGGCAGCATTGTAGAGATTGAGTCGAGTGGCAGGGTCTTCAGGCGGGGACTCTGCAAGAGCCTCGAGCTGAGCAATGACGTCCGACATAGTTCCTCTAGTTTCGGTTGAGGTGTGCTCTCTAATCCCCCCCAGAGATCTCTCTTCGTAACGAGAAGTGAATGGTTGCGTTAGAAAAGCAATACCGAGTGGGAAAGAACGCCGAAGGGTGTCTGTGGCGTCAGGCCAACTAAATATGCAGGCTGTGATTGTACTATGTGATAGACAAAACACCTTCTAAGATATAACTGGGTTACACCAAACATGCACCATGTTGGTGCGTGTTACAGTGCCGCATTCTTGCCGCAAAATTCTACCGTTAAAAGCGCCTCGCCCCCTCTCTTTCTTTCAAAAGCAGGCTGTCCTTCCAGATACCAACAGAAAGCGACAGCAAGTAAGCACTCCACTCGCTCCTACACCGGTTCCTATCTATTATTGCTAGCTACTAATTCGCAATCGTGTTGTCCCGGTCCACCGCGGAGTTTGTGCTGTGTTCCTTATCTCGAGCCTGTGCGGTTTCTGAGTGATTGCTATTTATAGTTTGAAAAAACCAACACGTGACGGCTGGCCATTTGACATTAAACCGTTAACCTGTTAAAACTGTGAAAATTGATGATATAATCTTAAATTTATGTATATATCGGAGGTTAAAGTTCCGCTTTTTATATATAATAATATAATATATGAATATATAAATATAATATAATTTTAAATTTTCATTATATTATATAAATAAAGTTTTTTAAAAAAATATTTACTTAAATAATTTAAGGATAAATAAAATATTAATAAATAATTTTTAATAAATAATATTATATTCTTTATTAAATTAATATTTTATTTAAAAGTTTTTTAAATTTTTATTATTAATGTTGAATATATTATTATTTTTTACGTTTTAATTTAATTAATTTAAAAAATATAATAACGATAAATAATTTTATTAATTAATATTAATATTAAGTTTTAATATTACGAAATAATGATAAAATATATTTTATAACTTAATATTAATAAAAGATTTTAACCGATTAATATTTGATATTAAAATATCGATATATTAATTAATATATTTAATTATATTAAATATTAAAGATATAATTATTTTATTAAATTTATTAAATAAATTAATTATTATATCGGGGATTATAAGTTAAAACTACCGATTTAATAAATTTATTAATATAATCCGAGATATTTTTATAAGAAATTATGATTATTATAAAATATTTAATGGGTTAATTAATATTTTTTAAGATTTTATAAAACGTGGTAATAATGGAAGCGATATATTTATTAAAATATTTTAAAATTTACTTATTATAATGTTAAATAATAATGGTATTTTTATTTATAACTATCATTATTAAATGAAGTTATAATAAAATAACGTTATGATTAATAAAATATATATGTTTATATTAAGTGTATAACTTAATTAATAATGTAATTAATTTAATTATTATTAAATCATTTTTTTTTATATTTTTAATATTATAAGATTTTACTTAATTATTAAGCCTTTTTTTTATAAATATTTAAATAAAATTAATTATTACCAACTTATAAATTTAAGAATAACGTTATTTTATGATATAATAAATAATATTATACCATTAAATAAATTTATCTTAAAGTATATTTAAGGTTATTTTATTTTTTATTAATTATTGTTGTAAATATTAAGATATTAAGTTAAATTAATTCTCGCGGTTAAATAATTATAAGTTTATGAAAATTTAACGTTAATTCTAATGATTATAAATTAAAACCGCAAAATAACCACTTTTATTTAAGAATTAAATTAAGTATATAATTAACTTTATTTTTAATATTTTATTTTTATCTTTTATAAATATTGGTAATATGATATTTTAATTAAATATGGCGTAATTTAAGGTTTAAAAAAAAGCTTCTTTATTTTATATATCTTTTTAAATCGTTTAAAAGAATAATTAAAAATTAAAATCAGATAAATATTCGTTTTTATCGATCTTTCTTATCATATTATAATAAGTTATTAAATGATTTCGTTATGTTTTTAATTCTATATTTTAAAATTATTAAAACATATTTGGTAAGAAATATTTCTCGATTTTGATATGATTTATATCTTTAAAAGGGAAGAATATTAAACATTATTTTATAAAGTGGTTAATTTATAAAACCGGTTTATAATTTAAAATATTAAGTAATATTTATAAAGGTTAAAGATATTTTAGGTAATGGACGTTATATAATTAATGGAAGTTTTTTAATAAAGTGAATAATATTTAAGGCGGTTATAATAAAGAATGTTTTAATTTATATCTTAATATTTTATTAAGATATGTTATATTTTTAAATATTTTATTAATAAGTTATATGACGTTATTAGTTAATTTATTACGTGATAATTAATTTATTATTAATAAATTTAAGGATTGTTATTATGAAGTTTAAAATGTGGTTAATAAAAAAGGGGAGGGGTAAATAAAGCGTGATATAAAAATACGTTATATATTTAAATATTTATCTTAAAAGGTATATATTAAGAAAAGGAAAGAATTAATTAAAGATAAATATATTATTAATAATTAATATATAAAAGTTCTTTCTTATATTATTTATATTTATAAAAAGGTTAAAATAATTTAATATTTTATTTATTTTTTTAATATAACATTATTTTAATTACTTAAGTAAATAGAAAAATACCTACCTTTTTAACATAAATAACCTTTAAAAAACACGTTAATGGGTTAACTTTTAATTTAATTAAATTAAAGACGTTTAAAACCTAAAGATTATAAATTTAAGTTTAATATAATTTAAGCTATTATAAGTCTTTTTATTTATTTTTCTTCAATTATAAATTATTAAATAAGAAATGTTATTATATTATTAATGTATATAAATTATTGGGGAAAGGTAAAGATATATATTATAAATGGGAAATTAATTCTAACCAAGAAAACACATTTTAGAAAATAATTAACCTATATCTAAAAATATAAGATATTTTATAAAAACACCTTAAATAAATATGCTAAATTTATATTAAAGTAACTTATGGTTACCCTTTAAATTATTATATATATTAACTTTCTTATAACTTTCAATAACTTTAAAACTTACTCATTACAAATAAAAGAAAACATAATATTATCTTATGTTAAAAATATGATAAATAGTATTATAGTTTAATAAATAAGTTAAACCTTACCTTTCTTACTTTAGTTATATAACTATTTTTCGAATATATTAACTTAAAAAGAAAATATAAAAATGGATACGTTAATTACATTTAAAGGGGAAAAAATTTATATATTTATAATAATAACACTTATAAACGATATATAAACGTATTTATAAACTTAAAGAAGTTAAATTTAAAGAATTTTCTTAAGGGCCGCTATATTTAAAATAAATTAAAAAGTATCGCCTAAATTATTAAATAATAACGTATAAAATAAGAAAATAATTAAAATAATTTAAACTATTCATTATAATAAAGATAATATTATAAAAAATAAGGAAAATATTATGAAAAAGTAAGAAAAGTGATAATTAAATTATCTATTTGAATAACTTATTTATCTTAAATCAAATTAATATTTTAAAGATTATTATCCTTATAACTTAACCTTTATATCTTTAATTTATATTATTTACTTATTCTTTTCCGAGATTAATGATTATAAGTTATAATATATAAAAATATATAAGTCTTTAAGGAATTCCACGATATAATCTCGAAAAGTAAACATTATTTCTTTATATAAAGAAAATATTAAAAGGGAAAAGTTAAATAATAGAAAATATTCATAATCTTTTATATAAATCGTGCCAAAACGTTTAATCTTAAATTTTTTCCTCCATTAAATAATGATCTTTTAAAAGCGATATTATTGATATATGGTATGAATTAAAGATTTTAATAACGTGTTTTAATCCAAAAAATCTAATTACCTTCTAATTAATAATTTTTATAATCTTCTCGTCTTGAATAATAATATTTAATTAGTTAAAATTATTATGGGTGAATTTAAGTTCCGTTTTATATTCTTTATTATTAATTATCATAAATAATATATTATATTCCCTTTAATAAACTTTCCTAAATTTAATAAGATTAAGATTATCGTAAATATATAATGGTTTTTTTAAGTTTAAAGGGAATGTTTATTTAATTTAATTTAATTTTCTTAAAATATTCCTTATTTAATTTTTAAATGAACTTTTTTTTAAATAAATAAAGTAAGGTTATGTGATATTAAAAACGATACCGAGAATATACGTTTAAATTAATATATCTTATTTATTAATTTAAATAAAATCATTTATTAATTATAACAAGTAAATATATAATGGATATAATTAATATAAATATATTTTACCTTAGAAAAAAGTAATAAAAACCTTAATGTTTATGTTACGTAAATGAATATAAGTTAAGTTAATAATCTTTACGTTATTAACGTTAAATAAAGTATAATTAAAAAGAGGTGATATATTGTTTAAATAATTAAACTTAACGATAATATCTTTAATAATAAAGATGTTTCTTTAATCAAACATTTTATATATATGGTTGGTTATAATATATCGATCATAAAGAACCAATTCTTAATATTAAATAATAGCCATATTTATATAAAGATTTGGAAGTGGAACGGGGATGAAATCATTAAGGTAATGTTAATATCGATTATAAAATGAGATTTTTTTATACTAATCTTAAGTTAAGATTTTTACGGGGTTTATTTTATATAAATTAACCTTTATAAATAAATTTCTATATTTAAATATAAATTAAAGGATAAAAAAGGAAAAGATATAATATTTAAAGTTGAAAAATTAAATAATATACATATTTTTAATATTATTTAAAATAGCATAATATTGTATGATTAAAATTCCATATTTCCGAATGATATATAAAAGGTATTTATATATTTATAAGCGTATAAATTAATTATATAAGATTTTATTATATTATTAATTAAAAATATGCTTACATTTAAAATCGAATTCTTAATATAAAATCTCGTAAACGTGAAAAGTTTCTAAGATTTTCTTTCTTTTAATCATCATTTTTACTTTAATATTAAAAGTTATATTAAATTATTATTATATTTATCCTTTTAATATTTATAATGGTTATAAAATATATTAATTATGGTTTTTAGATTAAAACTATAAATGGAATAATTTAACTTTATAATTATTTTAAAAGTTAAAAAGAAAATTATTAACTAAAGTTAAATTTAAAGCTAAATTTAATTAAAGATAAGACTAATAATTAAGTTAAAAGTAAAGTTAAGACTTAATATTTAAACTTAATAAATGAGGTAATTATGAACCATTAATTTATTTAAATATATAATAAGGTAATTAATTTTATATAATTTTTCATAAGTTATGATTTTTTATGATATATATATAATATGAAAGATTTTTTATTATATAATATTTATTTATTTATTTTTAATTATAATTAGAATTATTTTAATTTTTATTTAAAAGGTTAATTTTCTTTTATATATGATAAGAAATAAAAGTAATATATAATAATATAAATAAATGATCCTTTATAAGATGGATATTATGAATTGAATAGGTTAAAATTAACCTTAATAATAAGATTAGGATTAAAATAATAAGTTAATTATATTGATTTATAAAATTATCGGTAATGAAATTATCTTAATTTATTAATATATTTTCTTACTTTTCTTTTAAAGGTATTAAAATAAATATTTTGTTTAAAGCTATAAATATGATTAAAATGATTAATGAAAATTATATTATAATTAAGATAAATAAATTACATCATGATTAAATCAACATATATATTATAATTATAATTGGAGTAATTTATAAAGTTATAAAGGGTTATGTTAAACTTAATTAAAATTCTTAATTACTTTATATAAATTTTAATCTTAATTTAATAACAGCTTAATTAAAGTTTAATTAAGGTTTAATTAAGATTTAATATTATTACCATTATTAATATATCGTTAATAATCTTTATAATAATCAATTTTTCGTTTTCAAAAAAAGGTTTAAATAAAATTAAATATAAATATTTACTTTATTATATAATAAAAATGTATATAAGTTTTATAAGTTAAAAGGAATTAATTATTAATTATAAAGGAAAGAAAATAAAATTAACTTAAACGAAAAGTTAAAATTATAAATTAAATTAAAAAAACATATATATAAAAATATTAAATTAATATTTTTTTATATATTAAATTATTATTAAACCAATATTAAGTTATCATATATATTTAAAAATTTAGTAAATTTTTATAACCTTTAATTTAAAATGCCTATAAGTTTAATTTTTGTTTTTCAACTTATATTTATGTTTAATATTTAATAACACTTTCCTTTTCTTAAACCTTAAATGTTTTATATCGTTTTAAGCTTTTTTCATTTATATTTATCGATAAGTTTTACTTAAAATAAGGTTTAACTTAAGGTGTAAAATAATATTAAAATAATCCGGGTTAAAAAAAGGTTAAATAATGGTTAAAAAAGCAAAATTATTATTATCTTTATTATTCTTTAATTATTTCTTAATATCATTATTTATATTAAGATTTTTCAGCTTATTATTATCCTTAAAATACTTATAAAAAGTTACTTTATTAACTTTTTCTTTAATTATTTTAATAATAGGTATATTTATAAATATTTTAATAAATTATTTAATAGATATATCGGTAAAAGTTTTAAGGAAGTGATTGGTTAACATTTTTAAAAAAGGTGTTAATGATGACATTTTTTAAGAATAAAGAAAAAAGCTTTTATAACTTAACCTTAATTTAATATTAGTTAAGCCGGGGTAAAATGTATTAAAAAAATTTATCTTATTAAAATGTTAAAGGTTAAAAAATGATATCGGCATGGGTAATTAAGTATTATAAAGATTTATAATTATTTCTATATATGTAATTATTAGTAAGTTAGAAAAATAAAGGTTATTTATTATAATTAATAAACTGATATTTAATATTAATTAAAACATTATTAATATAATCTTAATTTTAAAGAATAGTTTTTATAAAGGAAATTTATCATTATTAAATTTTAACTTTAATAATTTAAAATCTATATTATTTTCTAATATATGGCCATTTTTATTAAATTCATTATTATATATAAATGCTTATAATATATGCCGGGACCATTATTTTTTATTAACCCTCAAGTTTTTAATAACCTTAAAAAATTAATAATGAAAAATATATATTAAGTAAAGGTTTAATATATTTTATGATAAAAAGATAAGCTTTATTTAATTATAAATTCTTAATTTTCATGTTTATAAACATATTAACTTATACTTAATATATATTTAATAAATATAATACATATATAATAACTTTTAATTAATTTATAATAAGATTAATTTTTAAGATAAATGGAAATTAAAGCTTATAATTAATTTATATTAATAATAAAAAATATAAATTTTAGATATATTATCTTATTTAAGTTCATGAATAAATGTTATATTTCATTATATTTTTATTAAGATAAATTTATAAAAAGCTTTATAATATTAACTTAACTTATATTTAATATAAAATATTTATAAAGATATATAAATCTCTTATAATATTATTAACTATAAATGTTATTATTAACCATGGAGCCTTAATTATAATATAATTATTATTATATTTAAGATGAATTTAATATAAATAAATATATATATATTAATTCTAACATGAAAATCTCATTAATAACGTTAAAATTAAATATATTAAATAAGGAATATTAGATTTATGGTAAACTTATATTAACGTTATCTTTAAAGATAATCCCACATATAATACTTAATCTAAAAACGCTTTCGGTTATATAATTATATAAATATTATAAGCCGTCATTAAACGTCCATTAAACATCCGTTAAACGTTCGTTAAATACCTATTAAATGGTAAAAATTTATATCCCGTCATTACATTTAAAAATCATTACCTATTAATTTAAAAACCTTAATATAATTAATAACGGTTTAAAGGAAGATAAATTAATATCTTCTTATATTAATATTTATTATAATTATTACGTTATGAAGTTTTTTCTTAACATTAACATGATATTATTATTTTAATAAACCATTAACCTTAATTTTAATTTAACTCAATGTTTATCATACTTAATAACACCCATCTTATAATATTTTAATTTGATATAAAGCTTATAATATGTTAATAAACCTCCCATGCCATTAATTATTATTTAATAACGCCTAAATGACAATATTATACCATGGAAATAATTAAATTTTAAATATAAATTTATCATGTTTAAAACCTTAAGTAAATCTTAATAAATAATTAACAACGATTAAACAAGATTCTAATATAAAATGTTAACTTATTAAAAGTTATAACTATCATTTCAATTAAAAAAATGTTGTTAAAGCTAAAATTATTAAATAAATAAAGTTATTAATAATAATATTAATTTAAATGATTTATCTTAATTAAATATGATAATAATAATTTAATTTTGATATTGTTAATGATATTAAAGAAGAAAAAAGCTTTATACTTTTAAGATTTTAAAAGTTTCTTTAACTTAAATTTATAATATATATAAACTTTTTATATGAATTTTAATCCCTTTTTAACCACCATTTAACCATTATTTAACCACTATTTAATTATTAATAAATTAATATTTTATTTTATATATAATATACTTATATTAATTAATTTAATATAATATATTCTTTATACTTTTATTAATTTTCGTTATTATTTACTTTTAAATACTTTTCATATATTTAATTAAATTTAGAAGGATTTTTTTTACTTTTATAATAAGCCATTATTAAGCCTTCGTTAAACCGCCATTATAACTTACAAAAGTTTTATTATAATTATTTTTTAAAGTAGAATAAATCGGTATATTTAAATATAAACATATTATGATAATATAATTAAAGTAATTTTTTAAAGATTTTATTATAGAAATTTCCATCACGAATGGTCGGTACGTTTAAATAAAAACATATTATAAATTTAATTAAAGTTAGTTAAGTAAAGAGGTTTAAAGTTAAAATATACCTATTATATATAATTTAATACTAATTCTTAAAAGTTTATAATTAAATTTTTATTTATAAAAGATTATTTATATTATACCTTTACATTTAACGGAAAGCTTATAATCAATTTATATCTTTAATAAAGCACATTAAATTTTTAACTAAATAATTATGGGAGAAATAAATAAGATATTATATGAATTTTCTTCTTCTTAAATCCGATAATTTATAAAAATGTTTCGTTATGCCATTTTTACATTCTTATTCCTTACGAAATTATTCAAATATAACATAATAAACCTTAAATATTTAAAATAAACAAAGTTATTATATTGCTTTAATATAAAACATTATTCATATATTAATAAATAAATAATCCTTAATATTAAATATAATCTATATATTTATAAGTTTATTATCTTTATTATAGGTATTAAAATGGTATTATATATATTATTTTCTTAAATAATAATGGTAAAAAGGTTTACCTTATATATTTAATAAGCGGTTTTTAATATGGCATTAATAAAACGATTATTTTAAAGTTTTAAGATTTAAATATTTAAGTATCTTATTTTATATATTAACATTAATAAAACACATTTATATATTAAAATAAAGTTAATATTATATCTTAAAGATATCACGGTAATTATTTATATTATTATTGCCTTAATATTATTAAAGTTAATATATTAATGGTTCATTATTAAATAACTTTAAAAGTTTATTAAAAAGTTGGTTTATCTTAACGTAAATATGAAATCTAATAAATATAGGATAAATTATAAATTAAGTTAACATTCTTAAACGATGAAATTTAAAAGATTGAAAAATGATGTAATATATCTTTAATTTTTTTTTTTTTTTTTTTAGAGAAAAGAGTCGAAGTTTTTAATTTAACTTTTATTATATTTTATATTATAAAAGTAATTATAAATAAAAAAGGCGGGAGGTGAGAAGTAATAAATAAAGGATAAAAAGTAATAAATGAGAAATAATAATATACCTAATTATATAATTAAATATTAATATATTACGATATATAATAAACGATTATATATATTTTCTTATATATATTTAAATATATTAAGTTAATTATTAAAGCTTATGAAAATAAAAGAAACTTTTCTAAATTATATATTATATATTAAAATATGTTTTAATTAATTTATATATATTATAATAAATAATTTTAAAGTTAATATATTTAACAATTTAATATTAATTATATATATAAATATAAATGTTTATTTACTTATATATAATAAATATATATTAGGTATATAAATTAATTTAAACGAATGGTTTTTACTTTATTCCATATCATAAAACCAAATGGAATAACACGTGTATTTAACGTTTATTAATTAACTTTACGTTTTTAAATAATGATATAAAACGTTTATTTCGGTTGAAGATTTAAGGTAATATTTATAATAAAAATATTATTATTAAGTGGCGACAAATATTTCTTATTAATGTTTAACATTATAATTAACGATATATCATTCTTAAAACTTAATAACGAATTCCTTTAAATAATATATAATTATTTTAAGTAAATTAAATCTTAACTTTACGTCTTTTATGGTGTAATATTACGTAAAACTATATTATTTAAACGTAATGAATTAATAAAAATGGTATTTATTATGCTTATATTTTATTTTTTAATTTTAAGTAATGGCGATATAACGGTTCGTACCGGTGATTTTATAAATTTACGTATAATGATAAGAAATAAAAATGAGATTTCTTTTTTAATTATATTTTAGTCTTATGATTATAATAAAGATTTTAATTACCGATTTAATAAAAACATTTATATTTAATTTCGAGAAAACATAAATTTAATAAAAGGGAATTTATTATCGACGTTAAAATTATTATTAAAATTCACTTCTTAATTTAATATCAATATAATAAAACGCTAAATAAATATAATATTTTATTATATAATATTAATTTATGATCATAAAAAAAAATATAATGAAATGAAATTAAAAAGATTAAACTTTTATTTATTTTCTAAATAATTTATTTTATTTATCATTAAGTTATAAAATATAATTTTACCATAAAAATTTTAATATAAAATATTTTATCGGAATTTTTAAGTTTATTTATATAAAAATCATTAATATATATAATATCATTTAAAATAATGGTTCTTAAAATTAAACATTATCGTTTATATTTATAAGTTATTAATTCACTTTTACTTATGATATAAAAACCATAAAAGATATATTAACCGTTTTTACCGGCGAAAAGGTTAGAAAAAACGTATCGATCGTTTTTACTAATAAAAAGGTTAAAAAGGACGTATTAATTATTTTTACTAATAAAAAGGTTAAAAAAAATATACTAATCGTTTTTACCGGCAAAAAGGTTAAAAAAGATATATTAATCATCTTTATTAACAAAAGGGTTAAAGAAAATATATCGATTATCTTTATCGGTAAAAAAATTAAAAATGGTAAATTAAGTTATAATATAAATATCGTTAAAAATAAAGTTATTAATCTTTTCAATGTTATTAACGATTTCATTTATAATAAATTATCGACTTTAATTTAATATATAATTACATAAATTTTATATATTTCTTACATTATGATACTTTTTAATAAATTCTATGATATATTATCATTATAAAAGTTAATAATTATTAATTTATTATAAAAATCAAGATTAATTATATTAACACTATTTTTAATCTTTTAAATATATTAAATAAATTTATAAAACCATACATTTTAAAAAATATTCCATACATTATATATATATTTATCAATCATATAATTAATAAGTTAATCATGTAATAAAGAATTTATATAAGGAATTTTAAGTTAAATTTTCATTATTATATATATTTTAATTAATTTAATATAAAAGTAAATTAAATAAGTAAATATTAATATATACATTTAAATTACCTTTTAATTAATTTATATATTTCTTTATTTAATTCATTTATAATATAAAAACTATAAATAATAATATAAATTTAAAGAGATATTATATTATTATTTTACTTAAATGTTAAAAAGTTTAAGTTTGACTTCTTAAAATTTTTCCATTTTATTTATTAAAACCTTTTTATAATTTTTATACTCATGGGATTTAAGTTATTTAAAAGGTTATTAAACTTATATTAAGTTAATTTAAACTTAATTTATCATTATTACCGGTTAAAGAAATTTTCTTTTCGAAGAATTATAATTATATTTAACTATTTTATAATTAATTTATCGTTTATAAAATTAATTAAAGGTTAATAAAAGCGTTAAAGATTTTTTAAACTAATATTTATTATATACATGATAAACCTTTAAAAACTTTATTATAACCATTATATTTACTTTATTTATTTATTTAATATTCTTTATTATATATGTAATTATTATTTATTCTTTTATATATAATTAAATATAATAACATTAAAGAATAATTTTTAATAAAATGGATAATCTTTATTTTTAAAATTATAACGTAAATAAATTTCTTCATATAACATCGTTAAATTATATTTACCACATTCCTTTAAAAACATAAAAATTATATCTTTTTAATATTTATTTATAATAATATAATGAAAATTTTCTCGAATAAATTATTAAGAAATAATAAAGGAAGTTATGCGTTAAATTATTTAAATTAAAGAATATTAGGTTTTTCATGTTATTTAAAATATAGGTAATCCTTCCCTCTTTAAATTTAATGTTTATCATTTACCAATTTAATAAGTTATATTAACCTTTATTTTTAGTTATAAATTTATGGCTTAATTTTATCTTTTTATTCTTTATTCCATTTCTTAAAGTTAAGAATCGAATTATATTTTTAACCGCTCTTATTTTAATGAATTTCATGTTATATATAAAATAATTATTTAAAGGTAATTAAAGGTTAATATATATTTTAATTTATTATAATATAAAATTACTTATTTAAGTAATTATTTATTTATTCATTTATATATATTAAATATAATCCATATAAAATTTAAAGATTAAAAAAGTAATTTAACCTTAAATTAAATTTATGATTAAAATTAAAATCCCAACTATCATATTTATAATTCATCCTTTAACTTTAAATTTTTCTAAATAAATTAATTTATTAATAACCATTAAATTAAATCTTTTAACTTATATAATTAAGTTTTAAATTTAAAATATACTAAATTATTTATTTTATTTACCTTATTTATTTTATTTACCTTATTTACTTCTTTTATTATCCAATCGAAATTAAACCAAAAATTATACCTATTTAAATATTTAAAAATTTTCATATTAAATATAATTTAAATTATTAAGTTCCAAACTATCATATTTATTTAATAAATCTTATTTATAAAATAAGAAATAAATATTTTTTTAATATAACATAATAATTAATAAAAATATTCTATAAATTACTCACTTAACTTAAATATAAAAATTATAATATTATATAATATATTAATAAACTTATTATAAATAATTTAAAAATAAAAAAATCAAACCTTAACTTTTTAAAAAACATCTAATAAACATAATTATTAAAAATTAAAAAGCCTTTTTATAATTTAATCAATATTTATATATTATTTATAAGATTATAAAAAATTAATTATTTTTATCATAATATCATTAACTTTATAATTAAATTTAATTAAGATTTTAATTAAATTATTTAAAATAAATAGGTTAATTATAATATAATTAAATATTTCATTAATAATGGTATTAAATAATTCGCGTTTTTATAAAATATCTTTTATTTAACGGTTTATATAATTAATACGAGAAATTATCTTATTCTTAATAATTTAAAAAAAATGCCAATTTAATATAATATTTATAAAGGTTTTAAAATTAACCCTTAAAGTAATATTTAAGTTATATAAAAAGTTTAAATCTATTATAATAAAACTTATAACAATATTAAAGTTATTTAAATAATTGGGAAAAGGTAATATATATAATAAAAAAAAGAAATAATTATAAATATAAATACTTATTTAAAATAACTTAATATCTAAAATATAAGTTTAAAAAAAAAAGCTTAATTTAATGTGATTAAAATGAAGGTTAATTATTACTTAAATAAGAATAAACGGGATTTTAATTATGATGGAAAGTATAAATATTAATGGTAATTAAATATATAAGATAAATAAATATATAATTTTAAGTTTTAACGAGAAAATATATATATTAATTATTAATATATGACTTATTTATTTATATTATAAGGTAAGAATATAATCTTTATAAGAAATATTTTATTCGTTTTTATAAATAAAGAAATAAGTTAAACATTTAAATTATATTAAAAGAAATATTATTAAAATAATAAACATGTTTAATATAAAAATTATGAAAAAAATATTATGGATATGTTTTAATGTTTAGTAAATAATTGAAATAATATATTTTACTTTAAAGAAATATTCCGATTAAATGTTAAATATATTATAATTTAAAGTTATTATACCATGGTTAATTAATAATATAAATGTTTATAAAGTAGAAATTACTTAATGATATTAAAATGGCAAAGTTTTTTTAACGTTAAATTATTAATAAATTTAAAAAAGAATATAGTTTTTAAATTTTAAAACGTTTTTTTTAATAGGTTATATAGAGATGGCATTTTTATAAAAATGAATAAAATATTAATATTATTAAAACGGAATTTTATGCTTTTTTTAAAGTAAGGTTATAAATATCCGATATTATTTATCATTTTAAATGGGAACAACTTGAAATTAAATTTAAATTATGATTTATTAAATGTTAAATAATAGAATGAGGATTATTTTATTATAATTTTATAAAATATATTTTTACGTTTTTAATATTTGTTTAATATTATTTTTTTATGGAAGGTTTAAAAGATGATAAAATGTTAATTAAATTATGATATGAATATCGCATTAATATTTTATATATTTTTTTAGTTTAGATTTAAGTTAAGAATAATATAAGTAAAAAAGTTTCGACCGAAAAAAATCAAGTTTAATTAATAAATTTATTGGAAAGTTTTTTCGATAATTATTAATAATATTTAAATATATTAATTAATTATAAAAAGGAATATATTTATAAATTTATTCGTAAAAATATGAAGTTTCTTTTATTAAAGAATATAATTTAAGAAGTATATTATCGATGGTATTAAAAAGTGGTGGATTAATAAAAGGAAATAAGGTTTTTTATATGAAAAGAAAGGAAATTTATTATTCCTAACTTAAATTATATATGGTTTATAAATAGTTATTAGAAATTTTAGTTTATCGGATTGGAAATATATAGCGTAATTAATATATATTTTTATTATATTATATGGTATACCATTTATCGATTTACTTTTTTATTAATAAACATTATGAAATAATATTTTATTATTATAATTAAGTTAAGATTTTAATTATAACTTACCTAAATAAATCATAAAATTAAATTATCCTTTATAATTTAAGCTTAATATAACTTAATTAAAGTTACTTAATCAAAGATAGAAATTATATATTTAAATGGTATTTAATAAATATAAAAGTAAAGTTATTATATCTTAAATTTTTATATTTAAGGAGCGAATAAAGGAAATAGGAAAATTAAGTAATGATAATGGTAATTATATGATAAAGCGATAAATTGTTGGATAATACATATTTATATTTAACATTTATATTCATCTTAAATTAATAATAACCTTAAATAAAAATATTTCAAAGATTTAAAAGCTTTTAAATGGTTTTATAAAGCGAATATAACCGATTAAATTATGTTATATATTATTTTTAAGAATATTATATGCCATGATATTAATTAATTCATAAAATAATGGAATAATTATAAAATTAAATATTAATTAAATAATTCTTATTTAATTTTTAATCACATTAAAACTTTATAAAGGAATTATAGCGAAACTAATATTTAAAATTAAAGAATGGATATATTAAATATCTTAAAGTTACTTATTAAAGTTAATGAGCTCTTAAATTTTATCCATTATTATAATTTCGATAATTTTTTAATATCGGAAATATAATGAATTTATAATAATTAACTTATAACACATTTATTTAAAGACTTTATAAACGATAAACTTTAACCCTATTTCGACATTTATGTAAAACTTAAAGAATATTTAAAAAGTTATTAAAAAGAAAAGTAGTAACTTAAATTAAATTATAATAAATTACCACGCGGGGGTATAATATAATATTATTAATAATTATAAAAGTTATGAGAATGTTTACTTAATATATTAAAAGCGAAGAAAAATAATAAAAAAGATAAAAATGAATATAATAAATAATTAAATTTCCCATTATATCATAATAATTAAATAATAAATATATAATTATATATACCTTAAATATTTAAATAATTCTTAAACATTTATGAATATTTTACTAATATTATTAAAATTATCATTATTAAATATTTACTTTTTTTAAATAATATCATGGTATAAATTATTATATTATAAATAAAAAATATATATAATGTTTTATATGATTTTAAATTTTAAGCCTCTTTTATTATATATGTTTAAATGTTATATAAGTTTAAATGTTAAGAAACTATTAATAATAAAGAATTATAAAATAAATAACTAACGTATTATTAAATATAAATGATTGAAAATCAAGGAATTAAATGTTATTATAAAGTTAATTATAAGATGAAAGTAAAAATAACATTATTATATGAAGAATTATATCTTAATGGTTAGAAAGTTAATTATATATATAAGGAATTTCTTTATTTTAAATATCCTTTATAAGATTTAAACTATCTAAATCTTAATAAATGTTTAATATTTAATATATATAAATATATATTAACATAAAGTTATTTAAGATATTTTAAGTTAAAATGTAATGTTATAAATGAAAATATATAAGGTTATTTTAAATTTTCGAGGAAAAGGAGAAAGTAAAAACTTTAAGATTTAAGAAAATTATTAAATGAAATCGAATTATTATTCTAAATTTTTTAATTTTAATTATATTAAAATATTTAAAATAAACCTTAATGTGATTAAATATCTAATACCTTATGTTTAAATTTAGGTATTTTAGATTTAATAAATGATATTTAAAATAAGGAATAATCGATTATTTAATTTATAAAGTTAATAATGTTAATAAAACTAAATGAAAATTAAAAATAAAAATGATATATGAATTAAAAGAAGTAAAAATTAAAAAGGTAAAAATTAAAAAGGTAAAAATTAAAGGAATAAAAATTAAAGGGATATAAATTAAAAGGATGGGAATTAGAAAGACGAGAATTAAAGGAATGAGAATTAAAGGGATAAAAATTAAAAAGATAAAAATTAAAAAGGTAAAAACTAAAAGAGGTAAAAATTAAAAAGGTTAAATATAAGAAATTTAATAATATATTATATTTAAGATTACGAGAAATATAATATATATCATTTACTATAATCTTTTATAACTCCGGAATAAAGTTTAATTAAGATGTTATTAAACTTTTATTTTACCGGAAAATAAAAAGAAATAAAAAAGTTAATATCCTACTTAAATAATAAATATGTAAATGATAATTATATATTATAAAAATAATATATTTATCTTTAAATGATATATTAATAAAGGAGTGATATTTAAAGCTGTTTAATTTAAAAAATTTAAACTAATATAATAACTTTAATAATATTTTAATATTTTTATATGTTAAATATTAAAATAAATATAATATCATATTTAAAAATCTTAAAGCCTTTTAACCTTTTTAAAATATAATAATTTATATATATAAAATATATATGAAGTTAAGTTAAAGTAAAAGTTTTAAAAAAATAATTTCTTTAATTTTAAAGTTAAACTTTAAAACTTTCGGATTAATAATTATATTAACTTTAATCTTTACATTATTATTACTCCGTAAATTATATGGAAAGGTTATTAATAACTTAATTATAAAGATAAGTAAAAAAAATATAACCTGAAATAAAAAGCGGCTTTATTTAATTAAATAATGATTAAAATCTTTAACTTTTAAATTAACGTTACTTTTATTATTATTATCCGGGTCATGTTTTTTACCGATATAAGAATTTTATCGAATATTATAATCCGAGTTATTATTAATGGAATCGGAATTAAAACTATTATTGTTAAAGTTTTTTTTAATAAAGGTATTATTATTAAGAATGTTATTATTAAATAAAAGATATTTTTTAAAAGAAAGTTTAATAAAAAATATAATTTAAGATATTTCTTTTATGTTATTTATGTTAATGATTTAAGAAGTTATAAATTTATTATTTTTTATATTTTCGCGAATATAAATGGTAAATGTTATTAATAAGTTAAATTTAAAGAATTATATTATATAATTCGTTAATATATTCCACGTAAAATAAGTAAAAAAGAACTTAAAAAAGATATTATATAATTGATATAAAATGTGGTTATAATATAACGTTTTAATTTTATATATTATCTCCGATACTTTATGAATTATATACATTATTAATATATACCGGCTATTATATAATTTAAGGAAAATCGTAATTTCTTTATAATTAAACGTTTTATATATATTAACGTAAAAAAGGAAAAGGTTATTAACGTTGTTGATTTTTTTAGGAATATTTAACGTTTAAACATATTAATTTATATTATTATTAATGAATTAAACCGTTTTAATTTTCGGGATGATATATATTTTATTAATGCCGGTGATAATTTATGTTATACGATAATATTTATTACATGTTATTATTAAATTATAGTTTTTAATTTATAAAGGTAAAATCTTATAATTTAAAATTAAAATGATGTTAAAATTACGTTATAATAACGATATATTATCGTATGGGAATTCTTAATGAATAAAGTTTAAAATAATTAAATATGGCTTTATATAAAATAAATATTAAAGAAGTTAATAAAATAATAAAAAATATTAATTATTAATATCGATAAATATAAAATTAATAAAATAATAAATATTTAAAGGTAAAATATTATTATCATGACGTATAATATAATTTGCTACATTTTAAAGGTTAAATAAAAATAAAAAATAAAGCCGATTAATTTTTAACTTAATTTAAACATTTTCAATTAAGAAATAATAAATATAATACGTAAAATTATAATAAATACCTTCATTATTTATAGTAAGAAACTTTATTAATAATTTATATTTAAATAAATAATTAAAATATAAAATTTTAATAATAAAGTTAATATTTATTTATAACGTAAAAGTTATTATATAAAATAAATAAAAAAGTTAAATTATTAAATTAAAAAATTCTTAAAATTATATATTTTTTAATTAATATTAAAAAAACTTTTATAATGATTAAATAAGAAAATTTAAAAAAGAAGTTATTTAAGTTATAATTATAAATAACGTTATTTTTATTTAATTAATAATAAGTTAAAAATAAAAAATTTTAATTATAAAATTAATTAATTATAATATAATAATTATATAATAAATATATAATATATATATTAATATATATATTATATAATTAATATATATATTATGTAATTAATATATATATTATGTAATTAATATATATATTATGTAATTAATATATATATTATGTAATTAATATATATATTATGTATATATATTGTGTCTTATGTTATTAATTTTTAAGGTTTTGGCGGGTTGGCGGTTTATAGGGAATGGCTTATCGAACATGTTTTCATACGGTGTTTGTATAATCCTCTTGAGATTGAAAGCTTGGAACCAAGGTGCCAGGAGCCTTTTTGAGTGGCTGTAACCACCATCCTCGTTGCACAGAAGTGGCTTGCTTTTTGTTAAGTACCTGTCACAAAGAGGCTTGGGGGTGGGTACGCAGTCGCAAACAATATTCAGGGAAATCTCATGGTTGTCTTTATTTGATAATCTTCCGGTTAGCGGGCACTTAGGAGGTACCTAGCCAAATTAATATTTCTCGAGGAGTACGTCTTGCTTTGTGCTAGAATCAGCAGACAAAATGTTCGTGCTCTCTCCAACGGACGTTCTCATCAACGTGAACCTAACCACCCTGCCCGGTTATTTGGTAGGGGAGGGGGGAACAAATGTAGCTTGAGGAACTACCGTAGTTGATAGCGTTTCCGAACTCGATGCCCACAGTGACATTCCACCGAAAGGATATCTTAAGCTGTCTCAATTCGATATTATCGAGATACTGGCGGAGGCGGAGTGTCCATGTGGTCGTCGGATGTGATTGCTGCTGATTCCGCTGTACAGTATAATCGGAGGCGATAGCCATGGCAGCATATTCCCCAAAGATATGTACGGTATTACCGATGGGGAGACCTTGCAGATTTCGTCGGTATAGGAGTAGCGGGTCATCGAATCGTTTATGGCGGAACCGTGGTAGGAGATCGACTCCGTCGTCGCTGGGAAAAAGGCCGCGATAGGGATATGCTAGGTGGAATTTGTTTGGTGGGAAGTAGTCGGCAAGTTTGTGACTCCTCTCATAGGGGCGACGCTAGTCGATAGTACTGTTGAAATGGGAGTTCGATGTCTTATTGGTACCAGCGTCACGGAGATAGAGAGTGGTGAATTTCACTGAAGGTAAAGTGTTAGTTGACGGCGGCACCATGAATGGAGAGATGCCACGACATCTGTTTCCAAGAGGAGAGGCGTAAAGACAGTCTGATGTTTAGCGGGCAAGGCAACATGTTCGCCAGTTGATCGACCATTATACTCAAGAAATACTAACGCTATCTCTTTGCTAGCACCAAGGAAAAGAACGGGGGCGAAATAAGCAAACCAAGATTTGTCATAACGTTGTGGGTGCTCTCCGGAGGCACGGGCAAAACATTTGCATCCACCAGTCGTTGGAAAAGGCTGGTGAGGATGCTAACAGCAACATATAGCCAAACCAATATCGTAAGGGAGTCTTTGTCGTCTTAAGTCCCCATGTTAGAATAGTGTGATCGTAATGGTCTTTCATTATCTCATTCTGGAGCTTTTGGGAGGCTTTGACACTACCTTCTCGGTATAGTAGAGGCATATTGACTCCTAAGAGTCCCATTAAATGGTGTGCTTTATCTCCCTCCCTTGGAAGTTTCTCGCTATGAAGCCCAGGATAACTTTTGAGCGATGCAGATATTATGGGCATGGACGTGAGGCTCTCGGACATAATCTATGCCAATACTCATGACTTTACTGGTGACGTTAGACAAACCTAGCTTATCATCAACGAAACGGCATGAAGAATCATAGAAAAATGTCAATCACGGAGCAAGAAGCTCCTGCAAGGTTCAACCCCTTTCAAACCACCCACTTTTCCAAAATGCGACTTCTCCCCATTCAAGAGAAGGATGGCTCTCTGACAGGCCAGTGACCTGGTGATACTATGTGTACATTGAGTTGATGGCCTCAGAGAGCTCAGCACTACTAGACTTATCGATGCAGCATGTATCGACCCAAAACCATTCGTATTTACCTTTTAGTGTTTGCTGCCAACACCTTCGATTTTGGAATAACCGAGATTGCGTCAAAAGTCACTGCTTCCTTTAACCATTAAATCCTCAAAGGTAACCTCCCTTCCCCAGGTGTGGGATAAGATGCTATATTCAGGGACATCACGACCTATGAAAATGACTAATTCCAGGCTGTGGGATTCACGAGACGCATTATGAATTATGATTCTAGGAAAGTGTGGCTGAGATATGTAGAGGATTCAGGGGTAAGGTATGGCTTGGGGGTAGCAGCGTTCTAGGGTGGCAGGGTCTCAAAATGATGATATCGGTGAGGAGGACTAAGACTTAGTGAAGATCAAGAGCTGATGGACAGGTACTCTAGGTTGACGTCGTAGTGCACATAGCGCCCGCCAGTGGATACAACGCTCGTCAGAAATCAATCGAGACACCTGCCCTTCCAAGTTTGGGATGTGTCGGAGAGAAAGAGTGGTTCTACTCTACATGTATTATTGTATGAAGGCAGATGGATCTGAGGTTGAAGCACCATATGAGGGTAAAGCCACAGTCTTGGAGGTGTCTGTACATGTAATTACCCTTCTAATACGAAAAGAAAGCGGGTGAAAAACTTCCAAAGGGTTGACACATAGAAGCTAGATTACTTGGCTAGAGGGGAATGAGTCAACAATCATTCCGGAAGGAGTTTGAGATTGACTTCCTACGACGTACATGTATCTAAAAGAATACTAGAAGTCTCTATGGTACCTTTCTTATCAGGTTCTTGGCGAAACAAGGGAGGAATCAGGGTCTGTACTGGGGGTTTTGTATTTGGTGATCTTGTGAGAGTGCTCAGGTGTACAACTGATATTGAATGCCACAAGATCAAAAAATCCCCAGCAGGTACTAGAAAGGTAGTTACGATGTACTGTTCATGTGTGTGCACCATTCTATTCTGAAAACGTCATCGAATACGTAGAGTCATACGATATTCGCTACAAGAAGGTCTCATGGATGGACCATTTCAAGTGTGTGCACAATATCCATCCTACATAGGGGTACGTACTTACGAAAGCTCTTTCCAGCCAGCTTTTAATTAATCCATGAGAGATTTAATGACGTTTTCCTGCCGTTTACGAATAGCCAGGAAGTCGTGAGTTGTAGGTACGGTACAATATCCAGGAAGCCTTCGTCCACAAACGTGTACCTACGCGTAGGTAGGTACGTTTAGGGCACTGAGGTAGACGAGACTTTGCTCTACGCGCTGAAACGCTATTTAATACGCGTATCATGCACCTACCAATGCTAACTGTGTGTGCAAAGGATCACACGCACCTCACGCACCTCACGCACCTCACATTCGTTGTTACCTTGAGTGCGTGTGGGTAGGGTTAAGCCCCCTTTTCTTAGGCGGCGACTTAGGGGGCGAGATTTCCTCTTGTTGGCCAATTCCTTTGTCCGTTCACGCTGTCGCCATTTCTCTTCTTTTCTTCACACCATTATCACTGTTCACAAGAAGATCCCCCCAACCAAATTATGTTAATTTCCCACAACGCCCCTCAAAAATATTTTCTTCTCACTACATCGTTCTCCCACGCCGTCTATCATCACAAATCCCTTTCATCTCCTATCCAATCGTCTACTATCCTATCATCGAAATCATCTATACCTACGTCGCTTGCGATGTCGTCGCCCACATTTTCGTTAGTGGCATATTTGGTTCGTTCATTCCCTATCTGTAACACAATGACCATCTCCCACCTGGGATATCGCCGACGATTGTAAATGGATACAGTCATTGTTGTCAGACTTATTCAATGCTGTCGGCGATTATCAATGCTTTTCTATAACCTTTCCATCCTATCTTATCACTTCCCTCTTCAGGAAATTCAAAGAGACTAATGGCGGCGTGATCACAGCACACTGTCACGAGGCCGACCATAGGATGGGGGAAAGAACAACATTGTTGCGCGAGGAGCTCTAACCTATCGGCTGGAGAGCTGGGCACACATACAAGAGATTGTCTTTGTCTACACAGTCCTGGGTCTCCCTTACAACATCCGAAGTACCCGAATCCTGACACACACTACATGTTACTGTTTGAACAAAGGTATGCAATAATTTCCTTATAGAAATGGAGGCGAACGTGTCGTGGATAGCATTTATGTACCTATTCTAATAGTCATGCTAACTTGAAGCGAGGAAAGAACAGTATGACAACCACCCTCCCCCAAATACGAAGTCGCTCCTCTATCAACCGCCCTACGGAAGAGTGCCTAAAGGGCAAGCTCGACGTTTCTCGAGACTGATCAAACGACGGAGCCCCAATAAGATCCAAGGGTACATGAACAAGGACCGCTGAGCCGAAAGGGAGACTTACTGGGAGGAGATCATTGAACCTCATCTTCACACAATAACAGACAAACAAACTTGGTAGACGGGAACAATGTCGGCGACGCAAAGGTATCTTTGCGTGGAGGTAAGTTTTTGACAAGTTCATCCTGCCTCCTCATCCCTGAGAATTCATGCCTAACTTCATAGTCTAGTAGATTCCACCGCCTTGCAAATATCCAACATGGAGGAGGGACAAGAAAGCTCGTCACCATAAGGTGCGTCCCAGATGTGTAAGTCGTCTTATTGCGTCGCCATGTCCTCAAGCACTTCTACTTACCTTTTACTATGTTCATAGCCTCACGGCAACTTGGATAGTGGCATCTAATTGCCTCCAAGGAGGTATTTGTGATTTCCATCTGCTGTCCTCCAAGTTACAGGCAATCAGACTGGAGCAATATATCCTAGCATTGCAGCCAACCAATGCCGATATCTACCTAGCTCTGAACCACAATCAGCATCGCGCACTGCTCCTAGCCCGACAATCATAGCCAAGACTAGAAGGGTCCTAAGCAAGACATAAAACTGTTTCAACAGCACCACTATTCGTTCGCACCCCCGACTAGGGGGTGGCTCTGGGGAGGGTCCCGGACAAGACCTTAAACTGTCTCAGCAGTGATACATAGCCCCGTGGGCTCAAAGCTCACTTGGGCCCTGGTATGAGATTAAACTTCCCGACTATATAAGGACTTGGTCATTGGCTAATTGTCGCCGACATGTAGACAGACTTCTCTGAACGACATGACCCCCTCGCTGGGCAATGTCGGCGAGCTTGAAGGAGACATACAATATCGCCGAGCAAGGCGACGAGATTGGCAGAAGTCCAATACGGATGGGAATTGATAAGCTCCTCAGGCCGTCTCGTTCCATTTCACTGTGAGTCAATTAACGACTATGATGTTTCGTCCTCAGCAATGTGCCGTTACTGATGGAACGATAGGTGATCAGAAAGAGATGCTAGAACGAGATGGTCTGAGGAGCCTACTAATTCCCATTGTGGGGGACATACCGCTTCTCCCATCCTTTGCTTTCACCCTTTGCTCTCATCCATTGCTTGCACTCCCTGCTCCTGTCCTCTGCTTTCGCTGCCCCCACTTAACACTATCTGGAACAACGAAGACGGCAAACAAACAGCCAAGGTGCTTCGACATATCAACAGGTGACATATACCTTGACCATGGCGGGCCCTCATCACTCAACCCAGCCTCGGCGCCATCACCGGTGGGTGTGTCGATACCCATCGCCGACACATAACCAGATATGCTCTCTCCAACATTGACGGCTTCAAACCAATAACCATACACACATTGGCTACCGTAAACGTAGCCACCACTGCCAGTAACGGCGCACTACCCACAAACAACACCACCTCCTGGAGGCTATGCCACAGGGGCTACCATGGCTATCATTAGGATGCGTGTCTGATTCGCCCTTTGCTTAGGGATAGAAAGGAATTCTTCCCAACTACTTCCCCACAAGGGGTGTACAAAATTCAACAATCTTCCAACACTCACCAACTACAAGGTGAGACAAGGAACTACTGAAACTTGACAAACTACATTTAAATATGACTGACAACAGTCAGGGGCAAAACCAGGGTTTTAAGCCCCGGCCAGCCACTGTGAGACAGACCATAGCGGCCGACCTGCTCTGAGGGGCACGATTGGGGGAGGAGTTGGGCAACGCGACTAATACGCCTGGCAACAACGCTTCGGCGGACAAGCCTAGCGACATTACCAATGCATCTAACAACGACTCTGAGGAGTCAATACTAGGAGTAGTGTTGAACAACAGCCACTGCGAGCTGGCCTAGCTCTTGGGCACTGCCCTATGGCGCAACACACTCAGCTACAACTGAAGTTGAGTGCCGGCTTCTTGTTCTTCATCCGAGGGCCGCCCTTGCGGTTCGCGAATGAAGAACAAGAAGCCGGCGTCCATCGCATCTTTGCCAGCAATACGAAAGCCGCCCATCTGCTTACAAGAGGGGGTAACCCCTAGGTCAGGTGCGTGTAATCTGCCACTCCGTCAACCATGATGTTGAATCTAATGCTCAACAGACGGGCAAAGCCCATTGTCAAGGTTTAGGGACGTGGATTTTGCAAGAAGAGAATGGGGAATTTTTAGGCCGTGAAGGGCGCTGGCGGCGCTACATGAGGAGGCCGTCCGTCTACGGCCGAGCCAATATGGGCCGGCCACGCTCCTGGTAACGAGTGGGCTTGAGCGGGGAGGGGTCAATATACGGACTCAGACAACTTCAACCCCCTCCCCGCTCATGGCCGAAGAATTCAGGATCGACTGGGGGAATCGGATTGGTTGATGGAAGCATCCATCAAGCTACGGAATAAGATGCGAACGGATACCAACGGTAGACAAGATATGAGCAACCACCTTACCTATTGTAGATGCTCAATGTATAGATAGCATACCTACCTAATGCTAATCACATAACTTAATGTCTTCTCTGACCCTTTATTAAATGCATGCATTCAAACAACATGACGATCGCTGTAGTCACCTCGAAGGTACGTCGTAAATCGAGACTGTCAATTGTAGGATTACGCCACCATGTCTTTGAGATATCTCCAGGTTGGTAGCATCTAAATGAATTATGAGCTCTGATGAGTATGTCCTGCTCGTTTGAGCCCATACGACGCACTCGTTCATTTTACCGTACACGTATCCTATTGCCCCTATCCCCCCAGCTGAACTCTATATGGTATCCGCCAAACCAAGCCCTCAAAATCAGATGCAATATCCCATTCAAACCTACATATCAAAACATCGCTCTGCGACTCTCCTTGGAGTCGAGTAAACCGCCATCGACAATAACAAAGCTCTTCTTCTCTTTTTCTCTCTTACGAGGCAAAGTGAGGCGCGTTGATGAACAACCCCATAAGTATGCCACCAAGCGTGCCCGCGATGGGGATCGTAGCGATCCACGAGAGAAGCAGCAGTCCCACACGCTGGAAGTTGACGGCCTTGAGTGTACCATTGCACAAGCCAACGCCAACGGTAGCACCCGTGATACACATGGACGTAGACACGGGAAGCGAAAACTGCGAGAACACAAGGACCGTGATTGCGGCGCCCATCTCCATAGAGCAGCCGCGGCTAGGCGAGTGGTACGTAATCTTGTTACCCATCACCTTCATGATGTTGTACCCGTACGTAATCAGGCCCAGCGAAATCGTCGCCGACAGCACAGCCAGCTGCCACACCGGCACGGGCGCCTTCGACGCCGCGGCGCTGCCCGTCGACCACGCCGAGTAGATGACGGCCCAGGGGCCGACCGAGTTGCCGATGTCGTTGGCGCCGTGGGCGAAGGACGCCGTGCACGCGGTCAGGATCTGTACGAAGGAGTACGTGTGCTCGACCTCGTTGGGGTACTTCTCGGCGTGCGCGTACACGCGCTGCATGCGCTTGCCCTCGGGCGTGCCGGCGATCCCCGTCTGCGCCGCGTGGATGTCGTAGTGCAGGCCGTAGAGCGCGCCGCACACGAGCATGGCCGGCACGCGCTTCAGCAGGATCTTGATGTTGTGCAGCTCGTACATCTCGCCCGCGCCCATCGGATTGTCGCGCAGCGTGCGCATCGCCCAGCCCATCGGCCCCCGCCGCTTGAGCAGCTTCTCGTGCAGCCTGCTCTCGCCCTGCGCCACTATCTCCTTGTACGTCGCTTGCTTGGCTTCAATCGTGGCCAGCTTCTTCTCGTGCTCCTCGCCGGGGCCGGATGCGGGCCGGTTATCGGAGAGGGAGTCTGGGGAGCGGGTAGAGTTCTGGTCGACCTCGTCCTCCTGGACGACGGCGTAGTTGGGCACGTTGGCGCGCTCGGAGAACTCGGGGGCCGGGCGCTTGAAGAGGAGGGGTCCGTAGATGAACATCCATGGCTTGACGCCGTGGTCCTTCCTAATGACCTTGGCGTGCACGAAGGGAACGAAGAATATGGCGGCGAGGAGCCCGACGCCCGCGCCGCAGCCCATGGTTACGGCTGCGACATACCAGCCGGGCTTCTTGTTGAGGCCGAGGTTGGGTGAACCCTTGTATACGATTGACAAGGTGCAGACGGTGCCGGCGATGAGGAAGAAGAACGGCGAGGTGTAGACGGCCCAGGGAACGGGGTTCTTGCGGATGTGCACGACGAGCTTAATAAGCATGAAGATGCAAGCAGCGAAACCACCGGAGATGATGGGGGCCATTCCTAGACCAGCGAAGATGGCACCGAGACCCTTGCCGTCGTTCCAGCCCCACTGGACATGTGCGGCGCCGACTGTTGCGACACCGACACCAGCGACGGCCGAAATGAGGGAGTAGGTGGATGAAACGTGGGCCGAGTGTCGCGTGCACCACATAACCCAGGACGAAGCAGCCGCCAAGGCGCAAGTAAAGGCAAGCATTTGCACGCCGGCGTTGTCTCCGAAGGCCGAGTTAGGAATGATGCCGTTCTTGATAGTTTCGGCCGTGCGCGCACCGACCGTGATGGCTCCGAGCATTTCGAATATAGTGCCGAATATCATCGCTTGTCTGTACGAGATGGATCTCGACGAGACGCTGGTGGCCCATGAATTTGCTACATCGTCTATTGAATGGTCAGCATTAGAAATACCTCCCTAGATGCATGCATAGGAGTTATTTTTATGTGACTTATGAAAATAGGTACATACTGGCTCCGTTATTGAAGGCATCGAGCATGGCAAACAAGGTGCCGATGACGAAAACGTAGGTATATTGATCGAGAGCCATTTTGACACGCCAAGGTATAGAAACCCGTCAAAATCGTGTCGCTGGTTGATGATGTCTCTCGACGACGGTCGGTGGTTATCAAGGGCAGGAGAAAAAAGGGAGACAGTGTGTGCGATAGGGAGATTATATATGGCCTATGTTACCTATCTCCCTGACGTTTCGAGACTGCTACGTAGCGCCTCGTGTGGCCTCACCGAGGGGCGCACGGTTTAAGGTTAGCCCTTGCAACGTGCTGGCCTTTCCGCAGAGTGTGATTCGTGGTACGGCTAGCAAGCCACGCTCAGCAAGCTAACCTAGACTTCTCCCTCTCCCTCTCCCTCTCCCTCTCGGCCCTTTACCCACGCATTCTGGGCCTGTCCACCTGGGCCACCTTCCTGGGAAGCTTGAATCGCACGCCATCGTTCGAGGCAGAATTGATTGACTTGGCGCAGCTTGGCAGCAGTCAAAGAGGATTTCAATGTCCGCGATGATATATGAGGTTGAGAACCGCTTGCTCTGGTTCGCTCGCGTCTTCGCGGCTGAGGCTCTTGGCGGGTACTAGCACTCCAACGGATCCCAGGGTATGCATTGGCCAATAGAAGCTCTCAACGGACCCCACGTGGGTAGATCTCCCGCTGTGAGCGGCTTACTATGGAGTACGGGGGACCCTGCGTGCCCAGACGCCCGGGTACCTACTGACAAGGGGTCCTTAAGATAACCAGACCTCGGAGCATCTGATGGACCCAAAAGCAGGGACAGCAGTCGCCTTCCTGCAACGGAAGGGTTCTAGAACGAAAGAAGGAAACGGTCGCTCGTGATCAACCCAATAAAAGTGCCCTTCCAGACAACACTCCGGTGCAGCCCTACATCGGAGACACGTGCAAAAATAGCTCTGTAACGGCGTGCTGGATGTAATAATACATGAAGTAAGGGGGAATGACGTTGATTTACTTGTGCTACAGCTAACCTGGATACTTCAGCAATCAGTGAAACTGTAACTTGAATTACCTGCCTTGTCTCACTATTCTTCATCTGATATCCTGCTAGGTACCTACCTAATCCAGGTGGCGAAATTTCGTCCGTTCCTTGATTAGCAGAAGGCAAAAAGACACTAAAGTGCGGCAATCCGGAGAAGGCCCACTGAATTTGGTACATATCCTTAACAACTTGGTAGCTAGGAGACTGGAGAATCTAAAAAGGATATCCCAGCCACTCGCGTAGGAGTGTAAGATTAGAACAATCGCGACGAAGGGCTCGCTCAACTTTACTATAAAGAGACGTCGGTCACGCGAGCGTGGGGGGGTTGTTGTCATACGAAATTCAGATCATGGAAGTGCACTTTGAAACACGTCGATAATATCTAAAAGTAAATCGCCATGAGAACTTATATAAGTCTTAGGTAATTAAGCAGAGTGTCAGTTTATCATCTTCATTAAAGTGGCAAGGTAAGAGCCATTAGTTGATAATACGTGTATCCACTGCTTCGGGATTCCTCGACATAAAATTCTTCACATAGCTAGCGGCTTAGCATGGAGAAGCGAGGAGTAGATATGTCTTGCTACTATCGTCAGAGCGTCGAAACATATGGCTCGGATCAACACGTGCTCGTCTGAAGTGCAGAATGCCAAGAGCTAAGACCATGCATTCTTATTTTCTTGTAAGTTGCTGCCGAGCCGCTTGTAAGGTGGATATCGAGGTCGCCGAAGCTAACCCGGCGTAGTGCGGCGTTAGGCTTTCACAGTTCGACATTGCGGAAACTACCTATTACGAAGTAAATTACGAGTGTAGTTTAGATAAGATTGACATAAACTCACATACGTGCCCACTTGCAATTAACTGGTTTGATGATATTAGGCAACTTGTCAGTGGCGAGAGCATGAGCGGGCCAGTCCGGCTGGCGTTGTTGGCATTAGTAAGGAGATAAAGAGAGTCGTCCTTCAATACTATCTACCCAGAAATGGGAACATCGTAGAAAGATCACCTATCCAGAGGAGATTTCATCGAATACATCATACGCGGCCATATCCAATCTCTCCAAACTCCGTTCCCTAAGTGGCTCAAATACATGCTGTACGTCTACCCCATACTCAACAAGAACTTCCATAATGATTGGATGGTCACGTCCCAAATCGTTCCATAACGTTTGATCGAAGCACTCGAGAAGGGAATTGACATCAGCACCATGATTGAGAAGTTCCCGGACCATCGACTTGCTCCCTATGAGGCATGCCAGATGTAGTGGCTTTCCAAACCCGGCGATTCCACCTTCAGCATCAGCTCCGTTTTCGAGTAAGAGATGGACGATTCTCTCGCACTCGATGATTCGTCGCATGCTGATTGATGGTTGGGCATGATGTTCGAAGTAAGGGCTTATTGGACGGCCTATAGTGATTGACCATTCTTTTACCTTTTGCGATTGCGACTTCTTGAGTAGCGGTACGACGCAGGCGTGTAACGCAGCGAGAAGAGGCAACGGGACCTTTGAGCTCTTAACTTGGACGTCGGCTCCGTGTTCAACAAGGACATTGACTACATCAGCGTGCAGATTGGATGCTGCGATATATAGCGGGTATTCGCCAGTTTGTTCATCCTCTCCGTTGATATCGAAGTCCCCTAGTCTCACTATACGGTCCACAGCGACGGACGATCCTGCCTTACACGCCTGGCGGAATCGCTTCGGAGTTGGCCCACAGTAGTTTAGAAGGAGCTCAAATACCGTATCGTTTAAATTCGGCAGGCTAAAGACCTTTTCCATCGTCGGCTCGGGATCCCCTTTGCTGTAGAGTGATTTCAGGAGCAGCTCTAGGACCTCTAGTTTTCTCCAGGTGCAGGCAACTAAGAGAGCATCCGGGGCATGCCACGTCTTCACCTCAGCTCTCAGTAGCTCCGAAAGTACCTCGTTGTAAGAATTCGTTACCGAGTCCATGCCGTCGGTCGCTGTCTCCTTTATTGCCGAAGAAACGTTTACGTCGGCCCCAGCTGCAAGGAGAACACTCACGGCATCGACGTGGCCCTTCCTAGCCGCAACGGTGAGCGCGGATCCGTGCCGTTCGATGACTTTCCCTACGTCTGCCCCACGTTTGAGCAAAAGTTCGATAATACGAACGTCGCCATTAGCAGCTGCTGCGTGGAGTGGGTTCGCCTCTTCGGGTTCTTCGAAACTATAGCGAATCTTGGGGATCGTATCGCCATCTCTGTAGAGCTGGAGATATTTCATTTTCCCTTCAATGTTCACCGGTGCCCCCGCGTCCAGCAGCTGCTGAGTTATGTCAAGGCTGCCCTGGCCTGCGCTTAGAATAAGCGGGTGCGGAATTTCGCTCTCGTCTTCCAAAATATCCGTACCCGCTATCAATAATGCTTTCACGATTGCAGAATTGCGAGTTTCCACGGCAAGTTGCAATGAAGTCATGGTTGAGTCCCTCTCATAAGTCCGCCTCTCCCATAATTTCTTCTCTCTTGGTTTGGCGTGGACGTTAGCTCCATGAGTCAGGAGCAGCTGAACAATCTGTTCATGGCTACCAACAATGGCAGCTCTCAGGGAGCTGAACCATCTACCCTCAAGAATATTGACATTTGCGCCCGCATCAATGAGCTTTTCTACCATACCTCCATGTCCACGACGCGCTGCAGCTTGTAGGGCGGTGCCATAATAGTAGTTTACCGCATTGACATCTGTACCGCGAGATAGTAAAAGATCAACCATTAAGTGGTTGTTGAGGAATGCAGCCATCTGGAGGACAAGTCCAAACCGCTCGTCGTGGGATCTAGCTTCCGGGTAATGATTCAAAATTGTGTAGAGAGCAGCCCCTGGGCCCTCCTTGAAGTCGTATTCCAGAGATGGAGAAACTAGAAAACGACCCTGTATGTCAGGGCTCAATTGATCGGCTTTGAACCGTGCCAGTACCACATCTATCAGTCCATGAACACCGCCTCTATCATCTGGTACAGGTGCACCAGCTTCTAGGAGGAGCTGCATTGCCTTTGCGGAAGATGACTCTCGTCTTGCAGCTAGGTAAATGATGGGCTCGCCCGCGCCTACTGCATTGACTTTCGCACCTTTTGCAAGGAGATATTCTATTATAGGGATAGAGCAGCGTTGAACTGCAGTTTGAATCGGATACTGTTCCTGACCGCAGAGCTCATTTGCGGCAGCTCCAGGCCGCAGTGATGCCTGAGGAGGCGGAATTCGACTCTCCGTCACGGGAATAGGGGAATGGGGATCCACATCCAACTCTTCCACTAAAAACTTTACAGCTTCCATATGCCCATTTTCGCAGGAGGCCATAAGTGCCCTATTGACTGCTGTGGAGGAAGTAGCCAAGTCGACTTGATGAGTGACGAGTAGCCTCATCATATCGACATGTCCAATTTCTGCAGCTGCCACAAAGCCTTCTACTGTAGCTTCGACTCGTCCTTGAAGACATTGAGACTCGAGAAGGACCCGAGCCACCGGTTTATGGTCGTTCATGGCAGAGTCGTATGCCCTTGCTAAGCTCATCAGTCTTCTGCCGTTGGTGGTGGTTTTGCTCGAGAACGGCGGTGACGAGGTCTATATCACCAGAGGTGCACGCTTTAGAAAAGTCTGAAAAGAGCTCCTCTTGGCTAACTTCGATGTAGCTATCTATTTGGACTGAGGTCTCAGGTATGTGGCTTTGTAGGCGGTCGGTGTCCTCTTCGGAGCACCTATGGGATTATAAAGCCACTCATGCCCTGAGGGCGGGCCACCCTACTGAGACTCGATATCATGATATGCGAAAGAGATTCCAAAGGCAAGCTTCTGGGCTATGGCGAATGAGCCTTCGATCATTACCTTCCTCCCTATGAATATTGATTTCGCCTTGGAGTCAAAGGATTTATCATGCAAATTGCCCTGGTCAAGCTTGGCTCCAAATTCAACATGATGTAGTTTCTGTCCTACCCTAATATGGCGCAGTTAACGGGAAGAAAAGAGGAAGCGGGGGCGGTGTTTGATGCATCCGTTAATGACTGACTTAGTGTAACACAAGAACATACACTGACACAACTTTTGAAACAATTCAAATGCACATATATGGACTGGTAGATACCAAGATACCTCATATCTGTGTAGGACTGAGTATGCCTTGTTTGACCACATGTGAGAACTGGCATAAAAAGTGCGATAGTGCCTCAATCGTTACCCGGTAATTACCTAACTGGGAGTCTCATGCATCGCAAGCGGCGCCGATATTTGGCTTGCTGACAGGCCAATTCTCAAACCAGGCTTCCCCGCTTACACATATTGGTGGGCTTAAAATAAGCGTATACCTTACTCACCCACCGACCCATTCAAGCGAAGTCTTGACATTCAAACTTCAAATTTATCTCTAGCTCTGGTAGCTTTTCTTATAATTAAAGATGTTTTTCTAAGGAAATTCCCTGTTGTAGAATAAAGAACTCATCAATCGTTTGTGAAACCCCAGTAGATAGCTGTCGTGATACGTCGGAGGGATCTCACGTGGACCTTTTTCCTTCACATGTAATAGTGGGGATCACTACGTGAACAGAGTGGCTTGTACCCTTGTTCTTTAGGATCTCTGGGGTACCGAGTTTCATGGCACCGAGTGTCATCTTATGGATTATAATCAAAGCGAGCATCTCGACTCATCAATATAGTTACCATTGAACGTATCGAATAAGCTGGAGTATAATTAGGCCTAATATATAATTCCCATTAAACTTTACCCTTTGACATAGGTATATCTGCTGAGACGAGGTGACTTCCTTATAGGGCAGGTGGGGCAGCCCTAGGGCTCTTCGTCCGCAAACAGCAATGCCCTGCGTTAAGCCCACGGGTTTGGTTTACCCTACAAAGGTAGTGGCCGATCATTTGGTGGCAATGGGGTCTTCATGGGTATACCATTTGTTGATAAATAGGCACACAACATAAATCGCATGATGATTTGGAACAAAAGAGGGCCAACTAAGTAGTATTGGTATGTAGGAATCATCCTTCATCCTTGGCACAGCTAAACCGTACGTACATCGTTTCCCCATTTTGCCATGGCTAACGTGAGCTTACATAAAATACCTTGTTCGTTGGGTGCCTTAGGACTACTTGGGTTCGATTGGGTTCCAACAAATAGACGAAAATCCGAAGTAAGAAAATACTAAACTCCTCTTTCCAAAATTTATCGAGATTATACATTGACGACTATTAGAAAAAATATTAGTTAACGGTCCTTACATTAATTACTTGAACATCATGAGGCCTTTGAAGATTGTGGAGGACGATTATCGTCCTAATCACGCTGCTGAGACCCGGAAGGAACTCGTCATTTTCACTGTAGGAGCTGTGAGTAATCCGAGAAGACGGCGTTCCACTGTCATTTACATTAATCACTCTTAATAGGTTCTATTCGCTGGCAGCTTCTTTATGGTCTACATGCTCGGCTTCAAGCCGGCGCTGGCGGGGTTTCCGGGGGAAAGGTTAACCGCGGCCGGGAATGTCCGGAGTTCCCTCCACAGCTTGTTTGAGGGTTGATCTCTGAGCCTGTTATAGCTCTATTTAGCAAGAGCCTTCTGATCGAGTGGTTTTACCATGTGTTCGAGTTGCATTCGAGGCTCCACGGATATTGCGGCCGTGGATGGTCAAATTCATTCATAAAGGGAGGGAAGGCGTTTATTCACCGGTTCAACCCGTTGGCATTTGGTACGGAGTTCTCGCGTATTGACCTCAAATATTATTCCGGGGAGATTTCTTGTTTTTGGACGAGCATGGCGTTGCTTGGACGGCAAAGATGCATACAGACAATGGATTATGTACGAATGGCGTAGCTTCTATTCCATTCTCAGTTCTTGAACAGACCCGTGACTAGATCCTCTCTTTATACAACAGGAGTATTTTGCACACATGAAGATTCCGGATGCTATCGCTGTGGCTGACTACTGCGCGTTCCGGAGATAGTAGAAACGGATGCAACTCCCGGAAATTTTTTTCCCTTTTTTCCTGAACGTATACCCCGCTCTGTGGTATCCTCCCCGAGTAAGCGGGTGAGAAACTGACTACGACCTAACTAAACAAAAGGTAATTCTAAAACATATAAATAGGTAATGACGTCCAATTTGCTTCATTCTAAAATTAATTCTCGTCGTAAATTCATAACTTCATGAATTCGTAGCTTCGTGACTCCGTGAATTCGTGGTGCTTATAGGCGTGACCTTGTTGGGGGTTTGTTAGGGGATGTGGCCACCCTTCTAAGCAGGGATATCCTCCTCGCCCCGCTCAATCGGAAGTTTGTGCGGCGACGACAACTGCTTCCCGCGTCGGAGCCTCTCGGTGCTACGTCCCAGCGCTCGCCCTCTCGATTGAGAAGTACGTTCCCTGGCCTCCATGGGACTGCTAGGCGTGTCCGGTGGGTCGTCATACTCGGACTCAGAATAGTGCAATTCCGGGTCCGAATCATACCGCCTGTACGCCGGGTCAAAGCCGCTACCCCTTTCTCTGGGTCGGTAGAACCGGGGTGGCATAGGCGGTGCGAACCCGTGCGCAGCCCGGGCTAGTCCCGTCGCCAGCGTCTCGACGATGGGAAGAACTAGCTCCTCCCTGATGGTACGCAGACTCCTGCGCTCCTTTCGCTCCCGGCTCCTCTCCTCCTGCTCCAGCCTCCAGAGCCGGCGCATTCTGCTGCTGGAGGAGGTCGCCGTTGTGTGCATCTCGCTATCGGTCTCGAAATATGCTTCGGGCGGCTCTGGTACGTCGGGCGGTCGTTGCGTGAATGATTCATCGTCCTCAGATGATGGTACCCTGTGTGGAGGGTTCATGCCCGAGGTGGGTGACTCAGAGGGATGCCCGGCGTGGCCGGGTCGAGAGCTAGAGGGTGATTGTTGCATAGCGCGTGCAGCCGGTTTTTGCTTGTCTGCCTGTTGTCTGCCTGCTTCTTCCATCACGGTCTGGTCCCCAGCCCACATCCGTTCTCGCCTAGCTGTATTTGTCTGCTTCTCCGTTCCGAATTCTTGCTGAAGTTTTCCTTGTATTAGCATCATGATCCCCTCGAGGCCTTGCTCTACTTTCGTTTGGATTAGCTTTTCTAACTCTTCAGTCCGCTTCACCTCGGCCTCTCTCGCCTGGGCAGCCGCTCTATTTTCAGCCTCAATTTCCTCCCTCACTTGCCTTTTTACTCTGATCCTCTCAGCTTCCCGCTGCTTTGCCTTTCTGTCCGCCCGTCGCTCCTCCTCGTCTCTTCTTGCGTCCATCTGCCTGTCGAATTCGAATCCCATCGTGTTTCCATATTGGGGAACGTTCATCCTGCCTAGACCGCCCAGAATGCCTCTCATCCCTGCACGGGGTCCAGGAGCCGGTGGCTGTGTTATCACCGGTTCGGAGAAAGGCCTATCCTTGGGTCGCCGCCACTCACCGTGATCTACCTCATTTTCACGTTGAGTATACGTCGAGCTTAATTGCGGATGGGATGTTGGGCGCTCATGAAAGCGTGTGTTGTGGTCGTTAGTGTAGAATTGGGGAGGAGGAGGGGGAGGGGGCCGGTACGACATCCTAGGGGGCGGAGCGTACTGAACATTAGGAACCGGGTACGACGTATCGATGGTGTTCTCCGGTACGTAGGTCCTCTCTCTTATAGTAGAGACGCGAGAACTTTCACGCGATTGCTTTGGCACGTGTGAAAAACCGTATCCGTTGGCCGAGACTAGTGGCTGACCGTAAGAGCTCTCGTGCTGCCAGATAGGGGGCCAACCTTCCCTGTAAGAATAATCATCCGCCCAATGAGCAAGGAACGGATTAGGCGTTGCCTCCCTTTTTGGGGCTGTGTTGTGTTGAAAACCCGGTGCTTCAACCGACTGCAAAGTCGGCCGATGACGAGCGTGGCTCTGTGACCTCGACATCGGAGATGGCGATTGCGGTCGGGGGATACGAGGGACATCGTCATAATCGTAACTGGAACTGTCGTCGTAATCGTCATCGGGTTCGTTATTATCATCATTATCGGAAATATCCCAGCTTTCGCTAACGTCTTCGACCGTAGGACCATGGTACTCGGGGTAAGGAGCGAACTGAATCCGGCGGTTTTCAGACATGTTGCGGCAGACTAGTCGGAAAGATATCCAGATATAACACAATGTGTTATCAGCCTTAACATAGCTGCCGATCGTTTTACCCGAAAAGGCGAATGACGAGGAACGAGGGAATGAGGCTTGGTATCGTGTTGTCGAACCCTAAAGAACGGATGGAAGTATTATTACTTATTGGATGCTCCAGTCTGAATTCAGACGTCGAGAAAAGAGTTACTGTTACTGTGGTGAGAATACGCGCGGCCTAGACTAATTGACTAAAGTGCACATTCAAGAATTGCGGCACTTTAGTCGATTCCGTTGGAGATTCGAGTATACCTAGGTACCTAAGGCAGGTATTTACACTTTTCCGCCGAGGACAACTACCTGAGTCATATGGTTGGCTGATGGACTCTGTAGAGAACAACCGGCAGGAAACCCGCAGGCCGTAGCCTGCTTCATCTACCTGCGCTATCGGACCAATAACTGACCGATACGTCTTCTGCAGTAAGAGAACGCGGGTTCATGAAGACTGCCAACTAATAAGGCCCCTGCAACTAGATCCCTCAAGCCACCACACGGCCTCCGAACGTCGCCATGCGCTCTTGAATTGACACTGAGACGGCCGGGTGAGTTTGAGGACAGGTTCTCCTCTTGCTACCATCCTCAGCTCTCATAACTTCGCACCGACACGACTTATCTAGCTAAAACACTACTTAGGTTATACTGACAGTGGTTAATTCAAAGTTCCGGTCTCCGAGGCGAGAGAAGCTGGTGTTTGTCATCTAACACGACTGTAGCCATGTCGTTTCTGGACGAGAACGCTCCCCCGCGCATAAATGTAAACGCAGAGAATCGGGGGCCCGGCAGTCAATATGTCAATGACCGATCCGGAGACCAAAATGTTGCTACTGGTAATGGCCAGGTATATAAAATTCACCATCAGGTCAATGGTAAGTCAAGGAATATGCCCGCTATGACGCCTTGAAGGTACTAACAGCTGCTCAATAGTCAATTGGTGGGACCCGGAAGCAAATGGGTTGCCTTCCCTGTTCCGCTTGTCTCAGCCCCAGTCGCCCGACGGGTTAGAAAATTGGCCTCGGGGAAATTGGCCTCATAGACCGAATCGTGTGTTTCCTTAAACGTGTAAAGTAGGTACCTAACCAAAGCAGCAACGTACTAATGAGTTTCAAGGTGCGGACATGGTCGCCTGGCTGATGCGTCAGTCGGACCAAACTCCTCTAAACGCCCACGGGCATCACAGCGAGCTTCTTCGCCAAGTAGCTCAGAGTACAGGCAAATGGATCCTATACACCGAGGAATTCCTTGCTTGGAACGACGCCTTGAGTCCTTCGCGAATGCTGTGGATGCATGGAATTCGTAGGTTACACTAGAATCATAATCTTATCATCTAAATCTCATTAACAATGCATTGAGTAGTTGGATCCGGTAAAACTATGTTGGTGTCAGTAGCAAAATATTCGTACCATTCTAAGTCCCGTGTACTGAATTTCCTTCTTAGTTCCCTTATCATCGACTTGCTCGGAAGAGAAACCAAGAGCCGGAACGATGTTGCCTGCGTTTATTTCTACTTCCAAGAGGGAGAGGGCCACCACGTATCGTTCGCACGCATATGGGCGACCTTGTTAAAACAGCTACTACGAGCGTCGGGGGATTTGGCAGAGGAACTTAAAGCGAAGTTTGACGACTCGCTCCAAGGATCGACTCGACTCTACTCATCCGAATATTTAGAGCTATTTAAAGCTCAGGCTTCCACAATGAAGACAGTTTACCTTGTCATCGATGCCTTAGACAGCTGTCAGAATATGCCCGAAGAAGAGACACAGAAAATGATGCAAAGCGCTCTCAGAGAACTCCAAGGCAACATACGTGTTCTATTTACCTCTAGGAATGACTCGGTTCTCGTAAAATTGGGGGCAAATCGGAAGCTGGCCATCACGCCGCAACCGCATGACGTCGAGACCTATGTAAAGAAGCGGATCGAGGACAGCGAGTTTTTAAGAATCGCGTTAAAAAGGGACCGAGACCGAGACGAAGTTGTGAAGAAAGTTGTCGAGATGACCTTAACCAGCAATATGTTAGCTTGATGTCTTGAGTCTTCGACCACGCGAAATGCTGACTCTGTCTAGGTTTCTGCTAGCCAGGCTCTATATGGACAACCTAAGTAAGCGAGGGACGCTTAGCGACATCAAGAGCGCACTAGGCCAACTTCCTGACAGTGAATTCGAGATATTCAATGCATCGGCAGGGCAAATAGCCCATAAGATCAATAAAGGGGGCAACAGTTTCGAGGGTTGCCTGATCAAGCACATTTTCACCTGGGTGATACATGCGAAAACAGAATTGACTGCCGAGCAAATTTGTGATAGCTTCGCCATACGAAAGAGCCACGGCCAGTCTTACCAAGGGCACCGACCGGGGAAAGAGCTTCTCATGCTTGCTTGCAACGGTCTGGTCATCATGGACCCGGAGAATGAAACGCTCAACCTCGTCCATAAGTCAGTGCAGCGGCACCTGGAAAAGCACGGTATTATATCAGAAAATGCCAACCTCGAAATAGCCAAGACGTGTTTATCTTGCCTCTTGATCGATACACGTAAGAGAGAAGGCGAGCCTTCACTACTTCAATATGCCGCAAAGTACTGGTGGGCGCATCTTCGTCGCCAGGGAGAGAAAGTCGACTCAAAGGCGGAGTCGTTAATATTGAAGTTTCTCAAAGACAGTCCTAAACTGACTAGAGCATTCAAGGCCATAGAAGGAATCGGCAACAACGCCTTCGAGCGCATGACGGGCTTGCACGTCGCGGTACACTTTGACCTCTTATCTTGGGCGAAACGTCTCCTTGAAGCCGGTATCGACGTCGATGCTCAGTGTTCAGACGGCCAAACAGCTCTACACTGGGCCGTCAGGTACGGGCGATACGACCTTTTAGAGCTGCTCATTAATAATCAGGCGGACGCCAACAAACGTGACCACGCCGGTAACACGCCGCTCCATCAAGCTATCATGAGGTCGGCAGGTAATGACACGAATATAGCAAAGGCTCTCATTAGGGGCAACGCGCAGTTGGACATAAAAAATAACAAGGGTTTCTCGCCGATGATGTGGGCCATCTGCTGCGGGCCTACGTCAATAGCCCGAATCATGGTTGAAAGCCAAGATAATGTTGATGCTGAGATTTTCGATGGCTGGACATCATTGCGGCTGGTCTTCTATCACGGTATGGACATCGTGGACCGCGGAGCAGTGAGTCAAGAAGGCCGGGCTCAGTTGCGGCACGCGGCGACTAACCACGCGCGCTTCCTGACTGACGTGCTGCTCAAGCGCGGCGTGGACTTGAATAATCCCTCGACGAAGGATGGGTGGACACCGCTTGTGCACGCGACGAAGAACCACGATTTGCCCAATATGAGTCGGCTGCTGATGCGGAAGCCCAACCCAGCCAACGTCAACCTCCAGGATAAGGAGGGAAGACCCCCCCTATGGTGGGCCGTTTCGTACAAAAGTGTCGCTGCTATCCAGCTGCTGGTCGAGCACGGCGCCAACGTCAATGAGAGATACGGCGACGGGTCAAGGCCCCTGCTCATTGCTGTTAAGCAGAAAGATAGCGAGATAGTGCAGCTACTTATTAGACTGGGGGCTGATGTGAACTCGAGAACCGAGAACGGGTCAACGCTTCTGATCGAGGCCATCAAGCTTCATGACTATGACACAGTCTGGGTGCTGGTGAATGTGAAGGCGGCGATAGACGCTCGTGACCTCAGTGGCAAGTCGGCGCTCTTCTACGCTATTGAGAAGCGGGACAAAGCCCTTGCTTGGTTGCTGGTTGCCAAGGGCCACCCCGCCGTAGGTCCCAATAAGAATGTCAGTAGTAAGAACATTCAGGACGCCTTTGAACTGGCAATGACTTACGATTGCCTCTCGCTGGCATGGCTGCTCCACGAGCATGGTGCTTCGCCAACCATTACCAACGACAAAGGCACAACACCATTACACCAGGCCGCTGAGAGAGGAAATTATAAAGCAGCGCAGTTTCTCATTGAACGCGGCGGAAGTGTTGACGTCAAGGACGTACGCGGCTCGACGCCGCTACACTACGCCGTGTTGGGAGAACAGGACGACCTAACGAGCCTATTAGCCTCGCGCGGGCAAGGGCTCAATATCGTCGACGCTAAGGGCAATACGGCTCTTGTACTAGCTACCCTCAAGAAGCGGCCGGCTGGTGTGCGGATACTGCTACGATGTGGTGCTTCGTGCAACTTTGCTTGCTCGGGCGGTCTAACGGCGCTGCACCACGCCGCCGCTCTAGGGTTCAATACGGGATTGGATCTGATGCTGGACAAAAGGTTTGCCGGCAATCCCAACGCAGCAGATGAAAATCACTACACAGCGCTCCACCACGCGGTAACCGGGGGCTGCGGCGATCCAGAGACTGTCAGGACGCTGGTGAAGGCGGGCGCTAACATGGAGGTACGGAACAAGGATGGGCGGACGCCGCTGATGCTGGCTGCCCAGCTGGGTCGCGAAGGATTAGTTCGCAGCCTCCTAAGCGAAGGGGCCAATGCTCAAGCACGGGACAACTGGGGGTGTACGGCGGCGTCATATGCGACGAACTTTCCCGGTATTCAAAGGCTCCTGGACGAGGTGCAACAGCGAAGGAGATGGTGAACCTTGTCATTCTCTCACTTTCTCCCTTCCAGTATGCCAATGGACTACAAGAAATAGAATGATTTGAGCCTTGATGGGATAGTTTCGTGTTATAAATTACCTCTTCTTTGATACGATGACTAACTCCTGCACGTTCGGAGATCCGCCCGCCATGATATCGGATTTACCCCACTCCTTGATAAGAACCTGGATGCTATAATCATAGGACGTATAGGGCTACCGGCCGCTATAGGTATTGTAGGCAACGAGGTCGGATTCGGCTAAGAATGTTTTTTTTCCTAAGTGAAAGAAACATTCGACTAGTGAGAGAAATTCAGGTAATAGGTGGGGTGCATGGGCCTGCCCAGGTGGAGTTATAGGGAATTACCCCTTTACGTAAACTGCCCACTCAAGGTGACCGGCAGGCAAGTTGTTCAGGGCTAATAAGGACGTCAGTTTGTTTTCAGTTATATTAACATCTCAATTAACCGTATACCTAACCTTTAGATAAGCATGTTGCAATAGAAGATTTCAAGATTCAGTAGAACGACACAGACAACCGTTAAAGCCCCCGCTTTGATTGGATACTTAAGATGACAACAGGGGGTTTGTACGTTATACCACACTATAACTATAGCACTCTTTACTTTGGAACGCGGTCGCTGACCCCTAAAAAAAATTCTAAACCCATGATAACCCCTAACGGTGACTGGACTTGAGGCCACGGATCTTGGATCCGCCAGTTTCTTCATCACGGATTCAAGTAAGGCCTCCAGTTGTAAATAGGGTATGTTCGTTAGGGATACTCCCGTTATACCGTCTAAATGGCGGGTACATATTATGTGGTTTGACAATGACTATTGAGGTACATGTATCTAGTGGTACATATTTACATAGGAATCATTTCGGTCTATATTGTTCCCCCCAATTAGCATAGGATATCTCTTTTCCTTGTATCGACTCAGAGGTCCGGCCAAAGTAAAATGGCCCTGCCGAGTTCCCGTTCACTTGTATTCCATTGCCGCTCACCACATTCTGGTTGCCTCGTCCTGAATGAACGAATTGCGAACCCATGTTAACGTTGTGCAACGACGCGGCCAGACTTCCATCACCGTTGATTTTCTCCCCCCTTTTCACCCAGTCGGTGAGGCGCTCGACCTGCGCATGCGTGGCCGCCTTGACTGTGCGGTTGCCTGCTAACACCTGGAGGTCGCCTAGGATGCCATCCATCAGGTTTTCAACCTTATCGGCGTTAGGAATGGTCTTGAGCGCCTTATAGTAGCGTTCCATGCGGGAGGCGCCCGCCGCTGGCATGACAGCCTGCAGCACCTGCTTCAGGGCGTCTGCCTTGTCGCGACAGCCCTCGAGAACTTTAGCTAGTGCGTAACGCGACGTAGCCGATCGCATATCCTCGTCGTCCAGGCCTGCAGACGCCGTCTCCAACGTATCATGGACGAGAGGGAGGCGCGTAGCAACATCACGAAACGACTGTGGCAGGCCCGCGGCATCGTCGATAGCCTCATAAAGCTTGAGAGAGGCGTCAATAATAGCGATGATGCCCGAGATTAGGCTGATCACGTCAGCTCCCGACATAGTATGGAAGCGTATCCAGAGGGTGTTGAAGATAAATCTCGGTAATTCTTTTCAGCTCTGTTACTAAAATTTTGCACCTTTAGATAAGGCGTATTCGTGCGGAGTATATGCATCGCCATTGAACGGTTACGCCACCATTGGAGAGTGCATCTGAGCAAATCTAGCAGGTTCTATCAGACATAAGCGGTGTGCCCGATGCCTTTCTTTTCCCTTCTTGCAGCTGACTATCTCGCAAGGCTATACAATCGTCAGGCAGTCACTTCGGCGCCGAAAGGCGCCAACGAAAAATTGTCGGAACAGCGCGTTAAGTCCTTCTCAGTGGACGAAGGTAAGAGACCAGTGAATAGACCCCGCTGGCAACGCAGAGCATATGCACATTGAGGCTGCTCCCTCTGCTCTCCATTAATACGCCTCATTATTCTTTAGCGTATCAGTTTTCTTAAGCCATGGTACCCCCTTCAGCGAATACATCCCTCTTCAACTCATCGGATGCTGACAATACACTACATTCTACCTATCGTCCAATCGCTACCTGAATCTTGTCTGTCGCTATTAACATGCCAGGCGAAATAACCAAAGAAATGGTCCTCAGAACACTCGACGATGCCAATTATGCCTTGAAAAAAGCCGTCAACTCGTGTAAGGCTGACCAGGATTTCTCTAGTCTTCCGGAAGCCTTCCCCGTAATCGCTAAGCATCTCCCGATCCTCTCTCAGACGCTCGAATCAATGAGTCAGTATTTAGCAGACAGCGAAGAAACAAACGAGATCAAGCAGAGATACGCGGCTATATGCCGGCTTGCCGAAATGTGCCGAAAACAGGCCGGGTACCTTCAGGACATCTTCATTGCTATTGCAGCCAACAACGCCATCCCCAAGCTAGAACAGTACCGGAAGGCCGTAGCCAATTCTGGCGGCATTAGAATAGAGAGTATAATACAGAATCTGCTCGAGCAGGCGGTCGAGGTGGCTGTTGTGCCTCTGGTCGGCGACGCCCTGATCAAGGAGCTACAGGGTGCGCGAGAAGAGGTCGCTGCGCTGGGTCCGTCACTGAAAGAGGACCCCAAAGAGATGATGACGTTGAATAATTACGGCGAGGGGAACCAGTTCTATCACGGTGGGACGGGTCACCAGAATCACTGTGCTGGAGGAATCCAGATTACGGGGGATGGCGCCACTAACCACATCGCCGCAGATAGGAAGCGAGAGCCAGCAAATTGAGCATGCTTGTGTTGCGGAACCCCTACAGACATAAGGCAATTCGTAAGATCAAACAACTCATTTACAGTGTTATATGCTAATGGGGCTAACACACCGTACAGACGTACTTATACGTATATTTAATTTTTTGATACTTCCTAGGTGAATAGGGGTCATAAATCTTCACGACCTAGAGCGAATGCTGTCCAAGTCACCCGGCTCGAGGCGTTTCGTATCCCGTGACAGTCACCAACCCGCCAAAAACATGATGCGTATATTCAAACCCCTTGCTCCGCCGCCGGCTCCGTTCCTCTTTCATTCCATTACTTGTTGCTTGGTAAATTCGCGATTTTGTGGTGTTGAAGGCCTCTCTTGAAGGTACTGCCGGCTTTAATCCTAACCATGAAGCAATTGCCCTACTGTTTGGCAAGATCTTTTCCAATCTGATTGAGCAAAGCTGTGAAATCCTCTCCATAGGTATCGCATTCTCTCATGATGATATCACGCACCCATGGACCACGCGGCTTAAATGAGACCTTAAATGGCAAAGGCCTCATAACGAGACCATCGGTAGATGCTTCATCGTCAATGAATTCTGGTTTGCCTGTTTCTTCGGATAGGCCTGGCTCAATGTCGAACGCCCATAACATCCGGGCGATAGTGATCCACACGATATTGCGCGCAAAGTGTCGCCCGGGGCAGGTTCGTCTTCCGTAGCCGAAACCTACGGCGGGGAGATTTTTAAGTTCCTTTCCTTTGGTCCCTTGTGACCCCAGCCATCGCTCTGGTTTGAAGGAGTCCGTATCTGGTCCAAAGACTGCCTCCTCACGAGTAATAGCCCAGTGGTTGGCTATCACAACAGAACCAGCAGGGATACGATACCCTTCGTATGTACTCTCCGTCTTCGTAAAGTGAGGGACCCCGCCAGCGCCTGCGGGCCGCCAACGCATCACTTCCTCAACGAGAGCACTTATACATAACAGGTTTGGCCTGTCCTCAAAACTTGGTAGCCTATCTCGCCCAACGACGGCATCCAGATCTTTTCGTGCTTTGACAATGAAGTCTCGATTCTGCGTGATACAAGCAATCACAAACCAGTTCAAGGTCTCAGTGGTGCCATCCAGCGCAGCATCAACTAGGGTTCCAAATTCCAAGGCCAATTCTTCGGTTGGCATAGAGATACGTTCATCTTGAATGGTATTGTGAATTTGCTTCACAAAAGCCCACCCGGGCCCAGTGAGGCCACGTTGAAGATTTCCGCCATGCAAAGCGCACTGGCGTTTCCAGTGGGACTCGGCCTTTGCTTTCCAAGGTGCTAGGAAGCCGGGGAGATTATTAAGCACCGGGAACGTATCAACAATGTGCTCACCGACACGGACAAATTGGGAAAAGTCCTCGTCCAGTTCAAGGACGGCGAGAAGGGTCGGGTCCTCGGCACTCTTCACCCGGAACCCATAAAACAAGGCAAAGATTGTACTGGCGGCTGTACGCTCAAAATAACCGTGACAGTCTGTACCAGATCCCCCAGCATTCATCAGGAGATCGAATAGCATTTGCTTCGATTCCATCTCTTGGAAGGGGAGATAAGCGGATGAAGCTTTCTGGTTCAGCACAGAGTTCTCCAGCCTTTGATGTAGGCGGAAGCGGTCGTCATACGGCATCAAAAGTGTATTCAACCCCTTCAAAGCCAACTCACCCGCTAGCTATTTAACTATAATTAGAAGAAAGCCTAGAGACCGATCGAGGAGAATCGCGACTTACGACAAGGCGCGGGCGGTCCGAAAACGTAGCACCGCGCTTTGCTAGAAGTTCATAGGCTGCCTGGGAGGTAGACAAGACGATGACGGATTGCCCGAGCATATTCAGGTGAAAAATAGGCCCATAGATGTTACCCCAGGCATGGAATTGTTTCCATGAGTGAGACTTGGGGGCCTGGTGAACATTGCCTATGATTGGTAACGGACGAGGTCCAGGTGGCAGAGGCAAGGGCGAAGAATTAACACGCCGTCTAATGACATACAGACATAGCAATGCTATGATTGCTGCAAAGATAATTACCGCAGCCATTTCAGAAATTGCAAGTTACGTTCAAGTTGTTGATGATGGGATGATCTAGGGCAATGGAGGAAGAGATCCATGATATGTTGGCGTCTATCTCTTTCGAAAACGGGATGAAAGCCCCCAACTACCTACTAAGAAGGCATGTTGGTAGCACAAATTCCAGCTTTACTTACCTACCTACATACATGTATCAAGATATCTACCTCCTAGGTATTTTCTTTTTTTTAGTACGCATCATGTTGTCTCCAGAGGGATATCCCACAGCCTGACAGATTCTGAGGATTTCTATGCTACCCCACGGGGTGATATCGGTGTCAATCTACAGTAGGCTAGGTTCCATTAAACTACCTAACCAACTGTACCCGCACTCTACCTAATTATAGCTCCTACACTCAATTTCTGTATTTCGATTCATGTTGTGATGCATCTAAAAAATTCAGTTCGTGCCGTACAAGTTCCCTGGCTGCAACGTCGTATTCAACTGCCTCTGTACTAACAACAAATTAATCTTGCTCCTAGGTTTTCCGGTCTTTTCCGTAGCTACCCCCTTACTACGTTATGGCGTGACTTAGCCACAATATGCAGGCTGCAGGACAGAATGATGTCAGGACAAACGGCTCCAGGACTAACACGATTCTAATTTCAAACCAACATAGCCTGACCACCTCAAAGCTACAGATTGGACAAGCTGGAGTTTGAAAAGTACTATGAACTTAAGTATTCGGGTATAAACTTTTAATATATTGCTATAGAAATGAAAACTAGAACATGCTATAGTGCCTGCCGGCCTGTTAGTCGTGTTACCTCGAGGCACAGGAGGGCCACACAGACCATTAGAATGTCGGGGTTGGTGGATGTGGCTCGTGCACACCCCTTATTAAACGAAATTCTCCTATTCGTTGCATGTTTCTTTCACTCAGAAGGAACAACATTCTTACCCCTAATACAATCACCTCTCTTCCAGGGTCACCCGCACATACTTGGTTTGCCAAATATTAGAGACTCCTCAAGTTCGATATAACGATGAGTCGTGACATTTATTGGCTGTGATCCACGATCGTCTCCATTCTTGATAATATGGTTGGAGCCTCCCGAAATCTTTGTAGTGGTTTGGCTCAAGCGACTAAGGCCGAACCGGCTGAATAGTGACGCTGCATGCTTCGTCCAATACAAGTGAAGTGCTAGCGAGCAGCCGACAAGCAGAACGATGCAACTTTCAACGACACCCTTTGGGCGTTAACAAATCCAAGGAGCGTGTGCGCCAGCCACGCGATACGCAGCCGTCTGTCACGGCAGTAACATACTTGGACAAGAAAGGCACTGCCACGATGTTAAGCTGCGGGCTACACGAGACAGATGAGATACGTGGGGACATGCACCTTTCCAGGTGCTCGTATACACGGGGGGCTTTTCTTCTTCAAGCTTTAGTCTTGATATTAAGACTGTTGGTCCGATTTCTACCTGGTTCATCAATATACTTATCAACATAAATATGACATACTATCATTATGTATTCGATCGTTACCGTTCGGGGATCCGAACTTGGGGCTGAAGAACTGTTAACACATCTACGGATAGTCGAAAGACGAAACTAAGAGCAGGGCCTTACCAGAGATCAAAAGGTAAAAGGTGACGGAATTCAAGACTAGGAAGATAACCCCTACAACACTGAAGTCTACCAATAAATCATTGGCGTTAGCATGTGATGATGAGAGAATTATGATTTGAGACAGCTTATAGTCATTTATAAAAAGTTTCTTCGAATGTTTAGGGTTAGACCAAAGACGTATTCCGATGACTGTCGCTGCGAATACACAGAGTCACTGCTGCACCCAGGAAGCCACCGGGCTTCAACGCGATTAGATGTACAATGGCTTCCATCTTCCTTAGATGCACAGGTGGACCACGGTTTGATTCGGCTGCCAGCTCAAAGGCAATTCGTTGGACGCTCGAGTTCTTTTTTAAAAAGAGGTTGGGGGGGAGGGGGCGGTGGAGAGAGAAAATAATCTTGAAAGAAACACTAAGTAGGCAGTTTCGAGCGGAAACTCTGAAGTAGCGTCAATATAGATTATTTTGGCCCCTAGGTCGTCAACAGTGATACCGTGTAGCAAATACCTCCCAACTGCATATACGATCGCCGGCAGTTCCCCCGAATTCTCCAGCCTTGTTGATGCCGTCACCCCTCGCGATGTAGTCATACCCCCTCTATATTGCTGGTCACCACCGTTACACTGTATGGTAATACTTCTGCACGCGGCATGTTTCCGAGGCACCAATAGTCGCCCATAATACAATGATGGGGGAATAGGAAACAGGGTCAAGTAGACGCCCCTTAGTTTCTTCAGAGTATAAAGTGCCCCCGGAGCCTCTCTTTTCCTACATAAGAAGATCAAGAAACCTACTAATCATAAAGCAGAGTTGAATTTTAATAAGAGACTATCTATACAAGATGGCTTCTTTCATCCCTCGGATTAATGTCCCTCCACCATCCCATCATAGCTTGGTTGTCAGGTCTCTCCCAACACTGTCGGTAAAGGAGCGGGAAGATATCCTTAGAGATGTCGAGTACAATATCTTCAATTTTCCCGCCGGCCTTCTTACCTGTGACTTTCTGACAGACTCCGGAACCTCTGCCATGACAGACGTGCAATGGGCTGCCTGTAAGGAACGATTCAATTCACTGTCACTATTTATCTAGTCTTAGACACCAAGACTAACGAAAGAAATCACCTGTAGTAATGAGAGGTGATGACAGCTACGGTCGCAACTGGGGCTATTATTGCCTCCTAGATGCTTTCAGGGATATTTTCGAGCGCGGAAGTAACCGGAAACGCATATTTGAGACAGTTGTAATGGGGATGGCCGACGTTAGGTTTTACCGCAATGAGATTCTGGTACCATTCAAAGGCGGGTTCGTCAATGGTGGAACACACCAGCTCCAACGGCCCAACTTCTTCATCGTCCCCCAAGGACGCTGTGCCGAGAACTTGTTGTTTTCTTCCATGAGAGATATGATTTCTCAGATACCGCACAAAGACCCAGCTTCCATCATTGTCAGTAATGGGCTTTTTGACACCACTGCTGCTAATGCCACAGTGGCAGGGTTCGAGCTCCAGACGTTCACCCAACCAGGATTGAACGACAAATTTCCCTCGGAACTGATCGGAAAAGAGAACTTTTTCAAAGGAAACATGGATCTTGCTGCATTGGAGTCACTCTTAAACAAGACAAGCAAAGTGGCTCTAATCATAGTAACCATCACGAACAACTGGGCTGCCGCACAACCAGTTTCAATGGCAAACATCAGGAGTGTAGCGTCACTAGCGAGACGCCATGGGATTCCCTTATTCTTTGACGCCTGTCGGTTTGCGGAGAACGCCTTTTTCATTCACCAGTACGAAAAGGGGTTCTCGAACGTGCCAATTGCGGAAATCATTCAGGAAATGTTTTCCTACGCTGATGGCTTTACCATGAGTCTGAAAAAGGACGGTTTGGCCAACATGGGTGGCGTTCTATGCTTCCACGACGAACGGTTGTTTTCTAAACAATTTGAAGGTATTGGTCTCATGATGAAGGAGAGACAGCTTCTCTGGTATGGAAACGACGCCTATGGCGGCAGTAAGTAATCACGACTCTTCAATCTGAGAACATGGCTAATATTAATGTGTATTAAGTGAGCGGTCGTGATTTGATTGCAGCTACAGTCGGCCTCTACGAGGCAACCAAGCTATCATATCTTCAAAAGCGAGTCTCACAAGTCCAATCCTTAATTTGCTCAGAAGATCCATGCCAATGGAGTCGCTACATTATCACCTCCTGGTGGTCATGCCATCTACCTCGACATGAATGAGTTTTTCTACGGCTGCGAAAGAGAACCAGAGGACTTTGCCTCTATCGGCTTCACATTAGAGCTGATTAAGGAGTATGGCATCCGTGCTCTTGAAGCTGGGCCTTTCGTATGGGAATGGGATAAGAAATCGCCCGAGGAGCGCAAGAAGATTCCAAACCTAGTTCGCTTCGCCTTACCACGAAATGTGCTTTCCGACGAGCATATCGATTATTCTGTTGCTGCCATAAAGGAGCTGTACAGGAGGAGGCACACCATACCAAATGTTATCATCATGAGAGGCAAGGAAATGCGGGTCAGACACTTCCGAGCTGCAATGCAGCCGGTTTTTCCGGGCCGACCTGACAGAAGCTATGTTGACGAGGCTATTCGCCAGCTATCAGATGTTTCTCGAGCAGTGGGTCTGGATGACGAGGCCAGAAAGAAACTGCTTGATGCGTTAACCCTAGCAGGAGGGAATTGGGGTCAGACTACAATTCCACTGAAGCTTAACGATTCAGCTTGGGCGTCTAATGTTAGCAACGGTCATTCACCAGTGGAGTACTCGCTAGCCCTGGCGCAGCAGACTGGGGATGCTGAGCTGAGCTTTCTGATAGAAGCACAACCCGAGGGCAACAACCTGCCACAGCGTCAAGAGAGTTCCCTACAAATAAACGAAAAGATCTCAGCAGAATACGGTACATCAGTTTCACTGGACCGCTTCAATCTCATTCGGGATATTTTCATGCCTCCACAGGCTGAAGGGTCACTGGCCGCATGGCACAGCTTTGCCGTCTCAAACACAAGAGGGAAGTGGAAGATTTATCTGAATCCCCTCGCCTCTGGCCAAAGCCGAGCCAAGTCCCTCAATACTACCCGCGAGGCCTTTGAACGGCTTGGACTAGCCAGCTCATGGACGCTTCTAGAGAGCATACTCTCCCCCAATGACTACATCATCTATTTCTCGCTCGGTTTAGCTCCAGACCTTGACAATGCTGAGGTAAAGGTGTATGTCGCGCACCCGGGCGCGTCCGCGGCACAAATTGCGCAGAAGCATGTAGCGGTCTGCCCAGAGGCCTCAGCATACGAAATCCAACATTTCTGTGCTTCGCTGTCCGGAGGGTCTCTCGGCCCCTATACCAGAAAGCCCCTGATATCATGTTTCGCCTTCAAACGAAGCGACCTGAAGAAGACCGCGCGGACTGTTCTCTTCCCTATTGATAGCTATTCGGCAAACGACGAGGAGGCGCAGGAGCGTATCGAGAAGTACATGCGCGACAAATGCGCGCCCCTCCTCTACCGCGAGAGGTATAGGAAAGCGATTAGTGCTATACAGAGGAGGCCGCTGGCCGCGGGCCGCGGAATCCACAGCTGGGTTAGCCTGAAGCAAAACCCAGACGGGGCACTATCTAACACGTATTACCTCTCACCTGAATTCTTCGGACCTCTTCAAGATGTCTTCGAAATCGGCAGCTTCTAAGATCAGTTTTCTGAATCTAAAATGATTCGAAGTTTAGTTGTATTATGTTTCGTATCTCGAATTCTGTGGCAGTCTCTCATTTCTTGTTTTCGCCCCTATCAAAAAGTCTGTCGTGGTCCAATTAACCAGTTTAAACTGGTGAATGCGGTGTTTCGTCGCCCCCTTTTTTTCTTTGGTTTTTCCTAGTGCTATAAATCTACCTAGTGTTACCTTTTAGTCTTCTATAGCTGCTAGCCTACTCGAATAAATCTCAGTATCCTCAAAGTCGTTGACCTGAGGTGTCTAGTCAATCCCCTTTGCCATTGATTAACCAGAAGCTTCAGAAAATGCTTGAAGCTAGTGAAAGATTTCGCGGAAGTTCTTCATGAGCTTGAATGATATTTAAATGTAGTATTGAACAAGCGTCCTTACCTTCTCATGCGTTGTGTAGAGCCTGCTACGTAATCAAGCCGAATGCCCTAGCATCCTAGACAACACGGCAAGCCTCTTCTAGTAGAAGGAGGGGAGTATTGCCGTACAAGGACTTGTCGGGAGATACCCCGTTGATGATGAAAGGTATATGACAGATTAGGTAGAATACAAACTAAAGTGCAACCCATATTATAATAGAGAGATAAAGGGAACGATACACACGAAACTTCGGACGTAGATACCCAACTACAGTATCTCACTGGTAAACCTAATCATGAACACCTTAATTCGGACGAACTTGAAAGAGAAATGACACATCGATGACGAGTTATGCTTGGTAGCAAGACAACGATGTCATGACACGCTGGACATATGGGGAAATAGTTTCCTGCTCACCGTTGGCTCCCTCGGTAAGGAATCCGCGATAGCCAATACCGTACGCAGCTGTAATGCCTGACCAATCCTGCAATTTGCTCACGACCGAATGACGGCAGCTGAGTCGCTTCCTAAGCCTGTCGTCTGTTGACAAATCACGACCATTATCCGCCTAGAATAGGTAAGTTTCATATAGTATCTTAGATATCTCAACATATGCAGACGACCTCATCGAGCAGTAAATGACAGGAGTAGCTAGCTGAGACTACCAAATCGGCTAACCGGCATATTCAGCACTCGCTACCGCGCCGACGAGGACACAAGTGCCGTGCGAAGCCTTGTCCAAATTATAGCAGACATAAATAGCGGAACGCGTGTTGTGCCAAGTTCGATGTGGTCAATATCCCGACCCCAGTCCCAACTTGGTGGATAAATGTTAAAAAAAAAATTGACGGCCCTGGGAGTGCCGTGTGCTCGCTCCGGGCCGTTTGTATTGTATTTGTTATTTGTGTATCCCACACCACCCCCCTGACCGCAATTCGACCAGCGTCAGCCACTTAATTAGAAATCCGTTGGACGGTATTTATTTCGCGGACCCTATGGCCAGGAAGGGGGGACCGTTTATTACCACCCCAAGGTATTACTAGGTACCTGTGGTAGATATTGTGCTCGCAATTCCCTCTCGCGGCAGAAATCAAGTGACTTCTCAATCAAGCGGCTCGGCAACGTGTTCTGCACCAATCGCGGCGCCCGTTCCGCCACGCTATTTAGCCCTCCCCCTTTGGGCGGCCACGTCTCCGGCACTTCGTCGACTACCCTTTCCCATCGCTAAGGGGATGATCGGCGGTCCTCGGCCAATGGCGAGCCTCCGAATTTAATATACGCGACGAGAACGCACTGAGAAAAATTGCCTCTCTGTATATTGCTCTCTTAGGTAACGTTTTAACCTTACTTACCTACGTAGATTTCGTGGCCCTTCCTGGAATCCGTTAAGTCGCTTCCATGCGGACATGGGTTCCCCACATTTTGCCATTCTGCCATACTCGCAGCATGGCGAGTCTTGGCGGATAGGGGGTATAGAGTCGTATAGTGGTTCTCCGGGTTGGCGAAAGAAATGTAAGATATAGGAGGGCGCATTTCTTGTCCTCCCCAGAGGACAGAGACGAAGGAGTAGTCGTTGCTGCAACTGTTGCAATGGGCTTCCTCAAGCAGCTACTGTTATCCGCCCTGGTGGGCGCGTCCCTTCAGGGGCTCGCTCTCGGCGCAGACTATCCTCAAGCGGACATCGACTCGGGCAAGGTCTTGCAAGAGCTAAGTAAAACAGCTAAGGAGAATGCTTTGGCTCGTCTCGCGAGCTCTCCTACGTCGAAATGTACCAAGGACAATGTCAGAGTGCGCAAAGAATGGTAAGTCAACCAGGAACTACCCTTCCCATCAACTTGGTGAATTAACCATCTCGTAAAAGGAGAAACATCCCAGGGCCAGAAAGGACGGCGTATTGGAAGGCTGTCGAGTGTCTGATGCACGAGCCGCAGGTATATCCGAATGTGACTGGCCCTAGGTCGTTGTACGACAGTTTTGGCGTCTTGCATTACAAGGTGACGCCTTATGTGCACAACTCGGTGAGCCAATATCGTCTCCGTATGCAAGCCGCTAAGCATGGGTTCTAACGGGATGATGTAGGCATACTTCCTCCTCTTCCACAGACTCTACGTCTGGACCTTTGAGGAGAAGCTGAGGACACAGTGTGGCTACACGGGGCCCATGCCGTACTGGGAGGTAAGGAGGCCTTTAAGCTTATCGTCTTCCCCTTAGCCCGTAGATCTAACGTCCTCTTTTGTAGTGGGGACTTGACGCCGGCGGTGTCGAAAAGTCGCCCATCTTCGACGGATCGGAGACGTCGATGGGATCGAACGGGGCCAAGGTCAACGGGTCTAACACGTTCTTCCCGGGCGGATCCGGCGGTGGCTGCGTGACAAAAGGACCCTTCGTCAACTACACCGTGAACTTCGGCCCCAACACCGCCAGGGACCCGCTGGCCTACAACCCGCGGTGTCTGAAGCGAGACCTTAACACGGTTATCTGTTCGCAGTACGCCTCTATTCGCAACACAACCGAGACCATCCTCGAGAGCCCCGATATTGCCCTCTTCCAGGCCAATCTCCAGGGCGACTTCCGATGGCCTGCGGCGAGAAAGTGGGGTTTCGCCGTCCACGGCGGCGGACACTTCTCCATCGGTAAGTGAGCCCCTATCTTTAAACTAGCTTGTTTTTATCACAGCTTGGGACCATACTAATATTTTCCAGCTGGTGACCCGGGCGGAGACTTCTACTTCTCGCCTCTTGAGCCCGTCTTCTACCTACACCACGGACAGATCGACCGCATGTACTTCATCTGGCAGAACCTCGACTGGGCAAATCGACAGGTGAGCATACCTCTTAATATTGGGGACCTTTTTTTCTTCAAAAAAATAAAAATTTCAGATGCTGACAATAATTGTGCGAAGACCATGGCCGGTACTATCACCATGATGAACATGCCGGCGAGTCGCAACGGGACGCTAGATGACGAGCTTGACATTTCGCCCGTCGGTGGAAAGTTCACGTACCGCCAGTTGCTCGACACCGTAGGGGACTCGCCTTTCTGCTTCGTATACGAGTAAATTCGAATGGCATGACTGGCGTTAAGGAGGCGATAGTGGCTCGGAGCTGTCGATTAGCTTTAGCGTTGAACACGTGAAGTAGTTGCATCTCTGAGGATATGTTGAATCTAATAGATCGTGATAACACAATGTTGCTTAAAATCAAGACAATGGAAGCACTTCCTACATAGCAACATTTGCTGTAACCAAAATTTGAATGAGTGCTGAACACATGAGAGCACACGTGAAGTTGACAGATTTGGTATTATTCGGGCAATTTGCCATCAACGTAGACGGGACATATACACGGGGTAATAGAACCGTGATCACCATGATATATGATATATCTTACACGAACGTCCAAGGGAGAGTAGAATTACCATTCAGGAATCTCGCCAGGCTTCGGCCTTTGGACGCGGACAACTTTGTCGGCGTTGAGCAGGCAGAGGGGGTCAAGCGCTTGCTTGATCTTTCTCATAGTGTCAACCGTACTCTCACCAAGTTCGTGTGGTAGGTAGTCCCTCTTTACTAGACCAACTCCGTGCTCGCCCTATACTCGTTAGTTGAAATACTTCGGGGTTTGGTCTCTAGGAAGACTCACCGTCACAGTCCCTTCTAACTCGACAGCCCTCTTCACCATACGGTGTACCAACTCCTCGGCGGCGTGTCTCTGCTCATCGTTTGAAAGTAGAATGACTGCCATTCTGTTAGCCCTGCCTCTTCAAACGTAGATAACCCGATATCTGAAAGAGGGCACATACTGTGGAAGTTTCCATCTCCAACATGCCCAACAATAGTGCCATACATGCCGCTCTTCTTAATATCATCCTTCGTCTCCTCAATAAGCAACGGTAGCCGACTCATCGGGACCGCCACATCACCAGTCCACACCTTATCGCCGGGCTTAGCGACCGCCAGGGTACTCCACAGAGCCTCCTTACGCGCGCTCCACAGTTCCGCCTTCTCTTGCTCGGAGCGCGCGAACTCGAAGCTCTTGCTCCCCGTCTGTCGAGCCATCTCTTGCACGATCTGGATCTGCTCTTTGACGCCGCGCTCGGTGCCGGAGAACTTGAAAAACAGCGTGGGCACCTCCTTCCACTGCTTCGACGTCATGCCCGCCGTGTTGATGCACCGCATCTGCTCCTCGTCGAGGATCTCGACGGCGGCGACGGGCACGCCCTGGCCCACGACCTTGGCGACGCAGTCGGCGGCCTCTCGGATGGAGCCAAAACCGCAGACGGCTACGCTCGTGCTAGCGGGTTTCGTGGTCAGCTTCAGAGTGGCCTCGGTGACGAGACCGAGGGTGCCTTCGCTACCGATGAAAAGCTTAGTCAGATCGTAACCTGCGGAGCTCTTTCGCGGCCGTTGGCGGGTCTTGATCACAGTGCCGTCCGCGAGTACAACGGTAAGCGAGAGGACCCATTCTCTCATGGTGCCGTAGCGATAGGCATTCGTACCGCTGCATCCGGTGCCAATCATGCCTCCAATCTGAGCACCTGGGCCTGGGTCAGGCGGGAAGAACAGGTTTTCCTTGCCGATTACTTCGTTAAGCAGCTCCCAACCAACAGCTGGCTGCACGACAACGTCTAGATCTTCCTTGTGTACCGCGAGAATCTTGTCCATTCTTCTAAAATCGACGCAGATGCCTCCTCGCGTCGGCGTGAAGTGCCCCTCTAAACTGGTACCGCCGCTGTAGCCAACCACCGGTATCCGTCGCGAATGACAGACCTTCATGATCGCGCTAACCTCCTCTGTCGAGCTTGGATAGACCACCATGAACGGCTTCTGTCTCTCCTCATTACGGTAGCTCGACCAATCGGAGTTGGCATGTGTATGTAAATCATCTTCTACGGTGCTAACATTCTCCTTGCCGACAATGGCAGCAAAATCCGCCCAAGCGGCTTCGAGATTCGCCTTGTCGTTCTTGTATTTCGGCTCGCGGGTGAGGGCTAGCGGGAGAGTGGAGGTGGCGTCCGGATCGCGGGGTGCCTTTGTACCCAGGTAATACGAGCCAGCAGCGGCGGCGAGCACAACTAGCGATTGACAAACGTTAGCCATGACCTCGACGCATTGCTCTGTTTAGAAGCGTCCTCACCGAATGTCGTAGCCCACCGCCTCGTTCCCGCGGACTCGAGCCGTTGTCGCGCAAACTTTTCGCGCTCGGCTTTCTCGCGCGCTATGCGTGAACTCACACTTTCGAGCATCTGGCCTTGGAACGTAGACCCCGCCTTGTCCTTCTTCTCCGTGGCGTACGATCGCGCGCTCCCTGCGTACGCAGCACATCGCGGGATCGTTTGGGCCGGTCGAGGGAGCCCAATGCTCCGGATCCCGGCGTAAGTCGACCGAGCAGCGAGACGCGGCATGTTGAAAAGCGTGCGTATTTGGAAGCTAGGAGAGTAGCAACTATGACATCGTAATCCGCCGCGGGGAACCGTAGTGAGTCAGGACCGAGACCGCTCCCAATTTATACGACGGGAGAAAGGAGGACGGATGTGTTGGTACCTAGGTAATTCCGGCAGCTTGCCCGTGTATCCCTTCCTTGTTAGCACAAAGAAGCTACTCTCCATTAGCTCGGAGATAGCCGCTACCGATCGAAGGTGGAGTTCGGCATCCGATACCCCACAGCAACACTATTTCCAAAACTCTCCTTCGTCATTCGGTAACACAGCGAGATGCGAATACCTCGCACCTCCACCTCGGCCAATGATCTAGGGATATATTCAATCTATCGACGACATGTTTTAATTATTTCCAGCCACGTTGTATAACCTCTTCTGTGACTGCCGGTCTTCTCAAGATTAACATGTCCGCCGTTACGCGAGGCTATCCGGGACCAGTAGCCTATCCCTACGAACGTATCACGTAGGGTACGGACGAAATAAAACCCACGATTAATAAGGACTTCTGAATCTGACTATAAGTCAAGTTATAGAGTCGGCATCTATGGTAATATTAGACTGGTGAACAAGCGCTCCAATCACAAAGCTATGAACATATTCAATCCCCAATGCCGCTCCACTCACTATCATCTCCTCCTTGGGTATCACTAACGGCCTCCTGAACTTTCCTCTTCTTGCTCCCAACAATAGCACCACGCTTGTTATGTTCCTTTCGCCTCTCCCAAGCACTTTGGGTCGTAATCTTAGCTTTGGTTCCTCGTCGAGATTCCACGCCTCGCTGCTTCAACTTTTTCTTTTCCTCCTTCTTGACTTTGGGGAGCGAGTCCATTAACCACTTAGGAACCCCTTCTTCGCTGCTCTTCCCAGCCTGCTTCTCACTTAGGGCAATGACGTTGGCTATGCTCTTTAGATACGCGACGTCTTCAGTAGTGTAGAAGGTCACGGCCACGCCACCCTCGTGGCCAGCTCGTCCAGTTCGCCCTACTCGATGAACATAGGCCGCTGCAGACGTCGGGACGTCGTAGTTGATAACACCATTGACTCCGCGGAAATCGATGCCTCTCATCAGAAGATCTGTCGTAATCAGGACCCAGATCTCGCCTGCTCGGAAACGAGCAACGATGCTCGAACGTGCTGAATCCGACATCGACGAGTGGAGAGCCGCGATGCGGGACGAACCGCCAGCCTCAGCTGGTATATCGAACTTCAATTCATTGTGTAGTGCTGTAGCGCGTTCTATCGTTTGTGTGAAAACTAAGAAGGGGAGTCGCATATTCGGCATCGAGTCGTCCGATGACTTAGGATGCAGCAGTTGGCGGAGTGCAAATAATTTGCCTTGTTCGGTAGCGGTATAGATGAGCTTGTGGTTGATACTTGGCACTGCCGTATCTTTGAGTCCGACTACAAGGCGAATGAGAGGGACAGAAGACTGAGATGGCCCTCGAGACTTCAGCTGCTCCAGTATCAAACCTTCGATATTTGATCCCATAGTTGCGGACCAACACGTTAGCCGTAGAGATTCATTAGTGCAAGCAGACCATATTCCAAGAGTCTGTTCACGGAAAAGAGGGTCGAGGAGAACATCCGCCTCATCTAAAATCAAGGTCTTGACTGTCGGTAATTTTCGTGACTTCAGAAAGTTCCTTAGAAGCATAGGAGTCGTGACCAAGATGTCCGTTTTTGTTATCGTAGTCGCTTTCTTTGGCTTATCACCCTCCGTATCATCATCAGAACTATCCGAGTTCTCTTCACTCCCGGAAGCATCTTCATCAAGAGTATCGCTGTCAGGTTCCCCCTCTGCAGGGATTTGTATACCTTTCTTCATTCCCACAATCTTGACCCCTGTGCCCTGCGCAAGTTTCCTGCCCTCGTTGACGATCTGATGGGCGAGCTCTCGTGTGGGAGCGACAACCACTACTTCTAAGATATGGTCTTTCTGCGATGCATCGCCAGCCCTCCTGCGTAGGATGCTATTGATGGCCGGGATCAAGAAAGCCAACGTCTTGCCGCTTCCAGTAGGAGCAACCGCCAAGAAATCAACGCCATTTTCGGTTTTGAAGTTCAGCTCCTCCGCAACAGATGACGGAATCGCTCTGTCCGGCTGCACCAAGAGTGGCAGACTACCAAGTTGCACTTCGGTAGGTATCCGGTACCCTTGCTTCGCGAGATTCTCTCCCAACCTAGCCGAGATGTTATAGGTAGACCGAAGTTCGGAGAATGAGGTCAAGGGTTGCGGAAATAGTTGTTTCTTGCTATCTTTCGATTTTTGTTTGATCTCTTCCTTCTTTTTTGACTTCTTCACTTTTGCCTTTTTAACCTCGTGCGAGGAGAGAAGAGTGAATTTTAGACGATGTGACCGCAGGATCTGTCGCACTTCTTCCTCATCCAGCACTGGCTTTGACGTATCCTCTTTCTGGGCGTCTCGGCTCTCTGGTTCGGGACTAGGCTTTTTCGCCGTTTGTGGTGCGAAGAAGTTAATTTCGACATCATCGTCGGCTTCTATGTTCGACGCCAGCTGATCTTCATTCCACTTCCGCTTAACTCCCCTTGTCGGATCGTTGAAGAGCTGTGGATTAGATGGTTTGGTGATGGGTTTCGGTGCAGCTGGCTGAGAAGCGGACTTCTTCGTCCCGCGGGACAGGATCTTTAGGATATCCATTGGTCGCGACGATGAGTTTATGCAACCCTTTGCGGATGAAAATTAGTCCAATGCAATTATTCCATCGGCTTGTCTGGGCGGTGTAGCGAAAATTCTTGGCGGTGTGTTTTCTGCCGGACAAAACTCGGCACTAAATCTCCCACTAGTCCACCCCGCAGCCCCGCAAACTGAGCGGATCCACTTATGGACCTCTCATATTTGCGCGCTTATACAATTCCAAGGTTGGACTATTATCTTCAACTCTTCCAATAATCGCTATTATCATATCTACCATCGATGCCGAGGTTGAAGACACCAACATAACCGGCAATTATAATGGTGCATTTCAAGCAAATGGAAGTCTTAAAATAACTCCCGTACAGCTTCTATCGCTACCAGACTTCGCAACCCCAGGAACCGTTCGCTTCCCATACAGTGGCACTCCCCCCAGCCAGCATAGGCCAAACGGTAGCTTCAAGTGGCTCCCTATAACACTAGTTCGTCATGTTTGGACAATGGCATCAAGTTAATTGGACCGGATAAAACACTGGATAATCACAACCTAATTCTAGCCCGAGAAACGAAGCCTGCAAGCGTTAGTAGCTTCAAATGTCAAAGTTCCATCACAGGTCGGGGACGAACCGGGGATGATCCCCCCACTACGCCTCACCTGGTGGGCGGGTTGCAGCTCTCCATTACGACATTTTACGTTCGAAGAGATATGGACCCCTGCCCCTCAATCCTCTATCGTGTAAGCTGTCCACAGTTCTCACGAGACTGCCATGCCTTAGCTAGAAGTCTAGCTCTCCGAGTACGGGGGTGTGGGCTAGAGGAGAGTGATTTTTTTCTCCCTCGTACTTGGCTTGTGTTTACTTTGGATCTCTTGTTCCCTAGCTCCGTGTTCCTTTGTTCAAAGTCACGATATAATACCTCACCCCTTCTTGAAGTCGATCAGCTCTTGATCTCGTAGACGTTGAGCTTTGAATTAATCTTCCACTCGATATTCTCCTATCTGCCGACCCCATCAGACATGGATCCCAAATCCGCGAGTGTGTGTGCCTCCCTATACCCCGCCGATGGACAACTGTCTAATATTCCCTCCTAGAATCTCTCCTTCATCCTCAACAAACCACATGATGTCCAGTTCTCAGACAGGCCCGTTCCGTCTCTTCAAACACCCCACGATGTTCTTGTCGCCGTGAACTATACTGGTATATGCGGATCGGATGTCCACTACTGGGAGCATGGTGCGATCGGCCACTTCGTCGTTAAGGACCCTATGGTACTAGGCCACGAGTCCGCCGCCACGGTAGTCGAAGTCGGCTCTGCAGTCAAGAGTCTAAAGAAGGGCGACCGTGTCGCTCTAGAACCCGGCTACCCTTGCCGGCGGTGTCAACCTTGCCTAAGTGGTCATTACAACCTCTGTCCCGAGATGAAGTTTGCCGCAACACCTCCCTATGACGGCACACTGACGGGATTCTGGGTCGCTCCGGCGGACTTCTGCTACAAGCTTCCCGATAACGTATCCCTGCAAGAGGGCGCCCTAGTCGAACCTCTTGCTGTCGCTGTCCACATCGTCCGACAAGCGAATGTGACGCCAGGGCAATCAGTCGTAGTTATGGGAGCGGGCCCAGTCGGCCTTCTTTGCGCAGCTGTAGCACGAGCATTCGGGGCATCGAAGGTAGTATCCGTCGACATCGTCAAGTCTAAGCTCGACTTCGCCAAATCATTCTGTTCCACCCACACATACATCAGCCAAAGGATTTCCGCTGAACAAAATGCGGCAAACATTAAGAAGGAAGCAGACCTGGAAGACGGAGCAGACGTCGTAATAGACGCCAGCGGTGCCGAGCCCAGCATCCAAGCCAGCCTTCACATCGTCCGCGTGGGTGGAACATACGTCCAGGGCGGCATGGGCAAGGCAGACATCACGTTCCCCATCATGGCCATGTGTCAGAAGGAAGTGACGGCAAAAGGCAGCTTTCGATACGGCAGCGGCGACTACAAGCTCGCCGTTGAACTAGTCGCGTCCGGTAAAGTCGAAGTCAAGAAGCTCATCAGCGGTATCGTGGAGTTCAAGGAGGCAGAAGATGCCTTCAAGAAGGTCAAGCAGGGTGAGGTCATTAAGATCCTGATTGCCGGACCGAATGAGGAAATCGGATCGAGCAATGGCAATGGGACCACCGCTGCTGCTGCGTAATAGGGAAATCAAGAGGGGTTCCGAAGGACCACATTTTGTCCGCGGTATTTGTATAAGCGGACGTAAGGGTTGACGACGACTCGTTTGGGCGGCTGAGTGTACTGGGCGGTTGTTAGGTGGTGTAGGCGTCGAGGTGTCTGATGCTCATTGTGTAAAGGAAGAAATAAATAATGAACCATTACTGACCGATCTTTCACTTCCTACTCACTCCCACTTTCTCGGATTATACAAGAACTCGAACCCGCCAGCCATTATTGCCACCCCCAAAAGTATACACTTCATGTCAGATACCGTAGCAGCCAGGACCATTGCCACACGCACGAGACAGGCCGCACTCCCTACATATAAGCAAATAAGCAAACAAGACAAGGCTGCAGTTGTAATACCACGGCCGCATTTATTTCCCCGAAATCGTCCGCATGTTCCCGGCTAATACGACGTCGATGGAGCACCGGGGGGTCTCCTATAGGGTCGGCCGCTTAGCCGCGCGGGCGGGCTGCACGAGTTGGAGTACCCCCAGATCCCGGGTCTTTCGAACGATTGTGGGATCATGGTGGTATTCAGGCTGCGGGATCCTGGTCGTATGTATATGTAGGGCGGGAAGATGAGATGCATTTGCTGCAGTGATCACCTGGGCGTGAGTGTAGGTAGGTAGGGGGAGATGACAGGGTGAGAGATAGCTAGAATGTTATGCTATACGTTTACCTAAGCTACCCGTCTGCACCACATATCGGAGCCAGTCAACTATAGGGGAGAAATACAATTTCTTTTCTTGGAGTCCTTGTATATGTGTACTAGGTCTTCTATATAACTGCTGCCCGGAGCCTGTAATACGTCTCACGAGATCTCACCAAGGGCCGTACTACATCTATCCATCTCTCCTTTCCCCCAGATCACCACCTAAATCTAGATCTAAACCATACCCAAATACCTAGTTGTAATCACACTCCCCTTCTTCGCTCCCTTTACCTTGATGGTAATCACATCACCTGGTACAACATCAACAAGGTTATCCTCAAACTTAATCCCATCGTCCTCACTCTCAAGCGCAACGCCCTTGACAGGGACCTCAGCTGAGACCTTGACGCTTGTATAATCCTCACTCAGTTCAGCGCGCAGTCGAGTCAGTTTGGCCAAATGCAGGTACTTCAGGGGTTCAGGCCAGTTGACATAGCGTGCAAGCTGAGCACCGTCTTTACGACTGACTAGATACGCCGCGACCACGGTGCGACTAGCGTCGATACCCTCATCCTTCTTGGACTCCGGCACGTCTAGGGCCACGATTTCAGTGGATTGGTTCTTGGGTAGAATAACTGGCGCCTTATTTATCGTCTCGCTGTATGTCTCCCGGCCCGTCTCGACGTCCCAAGCCTTGACCACACAGTCCACTGTTAGGTCCTCCAAGGTAAGATTACTACCCCAGATCTCGATCTGTATCTTTGTATCGATATCTACCCGCGTGTATTTGTTACGCGGGTGCTTATGCTCTCGTCTCGTCATACCCACTGACAACGGCGCCATCTCGCGCTTGACAGTGAAGTAGGCGTGCTTCGGTCGTAGGTAGTAGTCGCAAATGGCCCAACTAGTGACTGGCCAGCAGTCGTTGATTTGCCAAACCAGCGCACCTGCGCAGTACTCGCGCCCAGGGCCCTTCCACTGCCGCTTCCAGAGCCGGTAGGCGGATGCCAAACATTCGGCTTGCATCAACTGCGTGCAGTAGACGAATTGCTCGAGCGGATCCGGTGCATATCGCATGTTCTCAACTAGATACAGTGCGATACGTCGTTCATGTCCTTCTGCCTTGTTGTGGAAGTCCACCGTCGAGGATTGCGGATATCGGTCGGGATCGTCTTTGCCGAGAGGCAGGTAAGCATCGATCGTTTTTACCGATGGAAACGCCTCCATGCCGAATTCTGATACGAAACGGCCAACTAGCTTGTCAAAATTCTGATATTTCTCCTGTGAGCCATGCCACACGTTCCACTGGTGGATGTCGCCCACGGTCGGGTCTCGCGTGTCGACACCTCCCCAGGGGCTTCCGGGATGATAATAGACCGACGGGGAATATGTACGGCAAGCATCGGGAAGAATCTTCTCGTAGATATAGCGCGCCGGGAAGTCGGTCTGTAGCCAACTCTCGGCGTCCTTGTTCCCCTGCTCCCAAGTAAGATTGACGCTCTCGGCGTATTGGTAATCTTCGTTGTTGCCAGCATATATCACGATACTTGGGTGATGTCTTAGCAGTTTAACATTCTCCTCTGCCTCGCGCTTGATCGACGCTAGGAGTTCCGGCCAGGCGGGATAGTTACCGCAGCCGAACATGAAGTCTTGCCATACTAGGATACCGAGCTCGTCGCAGGCGTCGTAAAAGGTCTGTTCCTCGTATATGCCTCCTCCCCAGACTCGGATCATGAATTGGTTGCCATCTGCCACTAACTTGACCCAGTCATAATATCTTTCCTTGCTAATCCGTGGAATAAAGTTATCCGCCGGGATCCAATCGCTACCGCCGCAGAATATGGGGATGTTGTTGACCTCGAAGAAGAATGACGTACCAGGCTCGCCCGTCAGACGCCTTTGGACAAGCTCAGCTCTTCGTAGCCCTGTCTTCTTTGATACGCTATCTATGACCTTGCCACCTTTGTCTAAGGCAGCTGTAATCGTATATAGGGGCTGTTTACCATACCGGACCGGATACCAGAGTTGTGGGTCGTGAATGGTAAATGTAGCGCTCGAGCCAGCATGTACTATCTGGCTTGCAACTGACGATCCATCTAGTGAGATATCGAACTTAACCTTCGAAGCTTTGCCTTCTATAGAAGCGTGAGTCGTAACAGTAGCAGTCTTTAGCGACTTATCTACATCAATGTCGAACCAGAGATCGGCGATACGTGACTCATAGACCTCAAGATTGATCGGCCTCCAAGGGCCACAGGTCAATAACGCTGGACCCCAATCCCAGCCCTAAGTACGTCAGTCTTGCTCAAACACAGCCAACTAATTCGCTTGGTTACACCCGCATAGACGTACCCAATGATACTGTGATTTCCGAACAGCCAGCCTCGAATTGTCGCCGTTCCAGCAACCCCACTTATGATCGGGATATTTCTCAACCAGCTTCCAGCCTCGCAAGTATGCGCTGTCGAAACTGATAACCAATTCGTTTTCTCCGCCGTCCTTTTTCAAGTCGGCCGTGACATCAACACGTTCGGGGATGAACATATTCTCTGTCTCGAGAATAGTCTTTCCGTTAAGCACCACAGTTGCAAAAGTGTCCAACCCGTCGAAAGCCAGAACCGCTTTCGCGGAGCTCCCGACTGTGGGAGACGGGAAGCTGGTCTTATAGACCCAGACTGCTTCGCCGACCCATTGGACGTCGAGTTCGTTCTTCCCAATGTAGGGATCCGGGATGAGTTTATGCGCTAATAAGTCTAGGTGGACATGTGTTGGGAATTGGCTGACGGGGAGATACTTGCTGTCGTCCTTGTCGGCCTGCTTGAATTCCCAATTCTTGTCGATGGGTATCACGGTGCGGGGCTCCATCTCGCGGGGTTTGGGGTTGAGGGGAAAAGAAGATGGAGCTCCAGGAGAATTGGGGGTAGGATTAGGACACGAGGAAAGAGAGGATGAAGATATATTTAGGTTTATATCGAGATTGGCCCTGCTTAGATCAACAATTTGGCAATGGTGTTTGTCTGATGGTTCGGATTCATAGCCGAGTTCCACAGAAGCGGATGGCGAGGACTGTCGTTCGGATGTGTCCTTGAGCGACATGAAGCAATTGGAGAAGCAGACAGGGGTTAGAGCAAATCTGGCAACGGCAAATAGATGAGATGGCTTTGTTAATTGGAGCGCAACTAGATGAACAAAGATCTACTATCGACAATGTTGACTTTGCAATGTATTGAGTATACAAGATCAATAGCAACCACGAGGGCGGGATGAGACTTGCCGAGAATAACATAGGAAGGTAGACTAGATCTGATCATGGGTTGTTGTTCTGTGCCACAGGGATTGGAGAGATCTCATTGGTGGTTTGTGCGGTAACCTGCGGCTGCTACTACCCGGAGCCGACCATAGACGAGGTACATGGACATCACTAGACGCAGGAACCTACAGCGGAGAAAAGTTCCATGGCAGCTCTTGTGGGTGGGAAGAGTATGCACGATGATGATCATCCTGACCGAGTGAAAGTCAACTATAGAAACTCGCTTTCAAGCTGTCAAAGTGGGAGAGTCCCAAGATTGGATCCCCCACTCTAAGCTCTCCAAGTCGCTGAATCCGCGCCAGTGGTTCCATATCGCGGAGGGTAGCACTCCGCAACTGTATCGGGCTAGCCACGTGCAGCGGAGCGGAAGCTCTTCAGACACAGACCCGCGCCGATAGGTGCCAACGAATCGACATATAGTCTATCGGACAATATATTTCATGCGTCATCATTTGGTGTGTCTCGGCCATAGAAAACCACCGAGTCTCGAGAATGACCTTGAAAGATTTTGTAGAAAAAGTCGCATAGAATAATGCGTCAGGAGGACCGCCCGCCGAAGTGCAAGGGTGGAAGACTTTCCGCCGAGAAGGACGGAGCCTCATCTCCCACACCGCTTATCGGCGCTCATCTCGGCGTTGTGGGATCGATCGGTCAGATACCTAGCAGATAGCTCTTTCGACGTATATGCCCCTGTATAAATCGATAACACACCAAAAGAAATCTTATATTACTCTATCAGGTCTTCTCTTCTTAGAGTCTTCCTGGTACTAGTCTCGCCTCCAACGCCCAAAACTGTCGAAAAATAAAAGCGAGCGCGCATGCAGAATAGGTATCATCGTAGTGTTGTCGCCAGGCCAGTCCCATCCAGCCCAACCCAATGCCTGTCATCGTATTATCCTCCGCCTATAACATATCCACCCCTTTCCTTTCCTCAACTCAACCCCGTATTAGCAGCAGTTATTCCTGCCCCGTCCTCGACTTAGAGTGAACACCTCCTCCCACTCGCGCATGCCCCAATTCTGGCCGCGGTTCTTGCCCCTGCGCCTCCTCCTCATCCCGCCGAGGCCCACTTCGTCCGCCGTCATAGAGCTCTTAATGCTGCCGCCGTCGCTAGCCCCGGCATTCCACATGCCCCCATCTCCGTACTGAATTCCACTCATCGGGTCATCCGGATCAATCTCACCCAGCTCGATCTTGGTTAGGATCATACGTGCTAGTCGCCCGAATATCTCGTCTACGCCCTCGCCTGAGAAGGCGGATACTTCCATTGTCACGGGTACGTTGACGCTGCTCGCCCATCGTGATGCTTCCGTTGTTGAGACCTCTCGGCCCTCGGGAGCGACTGTCGCTCTCATCTGCGTGCCGAGTGTAGCGCCAGCGCTGGCACTAGTCGTGCCGACAGATGTGCTATACGGTATAGAGGAGCTAGTACTCGACGGAGTGGGAGGCGGGAGGCTAGTATCGACGAGGGTATCATTCGCTAAATCGAGCTTGTTTCCCACAAGTATCATAGTCAAGTTTGGAGAAGCAAGCGCTCGCGCATCATTAAGGAAAGGTTGTAAAGCTCGGAATGAATTGTGTGATGTGATGTCATAGCATAGGATAGCACCAGCAGCGCCTCTGTAATACGATCGTGAAACGGAGCGGAATCGTTCGGTACCTGCCGTATCCCACAGCTAGTAACAGTGTCAGCGTGTCCCATCACCATCCTATTTCGAGGGAGTAGGTGGTAATACTTGTAGCTTTATCCGCTTCCGTCGTGCGCCGGTGCCGACTTTGATGATCTTGCTTGCGAACTCGACACCGATGGTCTGTGAGGAGAGGACTCGCCATTCGTTCTTAACAAAGCGGTGCAGCAGACACGACCTATCAGAATAGAGCCATCGTTAGCCGGGTGTTTATAGCGTATCAGATGCCGATATCCAAAATCCATATCCATTCCCATGCGTGCAGTTCCAAACACTTTCATCGGGCAAGTTCTCCATCAACTCGAACCATGGGTAATTGACCGTACTCACTTTCCCGTTCCGCTCGGTCCCAGCAAGATAATCTTAGCCAGGTAATCGTACATGCTCCCGAGCTCCTAGGACCGTATTAGCTTCTACCATCCGTCCCGCTCCCGCCGGCCGGCTAAGTTTCGTTATCGGCATACCTGGTCGCCCGCTGTGCCCGAGCTCTCCTCGCTGGCGGCCGATGAGCGTCGCGGACGCGTCATCTTATCTGGCCCTCGGTGCGAGGTTCCGTAAGCACAGCGAAACTTGATAAACGAAAAGGCAATAAACTCGAAGGGATTCGTCCGCAAGAAAAAAACAAAGGCCAAAAGAGACGTCAATCGAAGCAGTCGGGTATTGTAGAATCGGGAATGCCAAATCGAGATTCCAGATTAGGTTCGCATTACTGTATCAACTAGAACCAGGCCATGCCGGAAATGCGCTAGTTTCAGCTATCCTTATCAGTATCGTGATCAGCCGGTGGTGACGAAACGGGCTGTAAGGTGTGCAGGGATTGGCCAGGTACATCGCCTATCTCTGTTAGTCAGCGCTGAGGTGTGTCCTTGCCGGGGTTAAATAGGTGCCGAGGCTCCCTGCGTTCCAGGCGCATCCTCGGAGCAACCCCAATGGCTGGATCCGGGTTAACCCCGACTCACCTACAACGACATTAAAGTCATGAATCCGTCTTTATCATTTCTCTTATTATCTTGTATAAATACGTAAAATTCGTGTCATTTGCTAGTTTTCATTAATACCAAATCGACTCACTATGAAGATCGAGGGCAGAACCTTTGTAGTCTCTGGCGGGTATGCAACATATATGCCAACTGAATCACATGAAGATAAGCTGACGCTTTGATACAGAGCATCTGGCCTCGGCCAAGCATGTGTAGAGGAGATCTGTAGGAATGGGGGCAACGTCGCTATTCTCGACCTAAATGAAGAGAATGGCGCTGCAGTGGTTGCGAAACTCCCCAGCGGAACGGGCAAGTTCTTCGTCTGCGATGTCCTGGAAACAGATAGCATCGCGGCGGCCGTGAAGGGAACTGTCGAGTGGATACAACAAACAGGGAAGCCTCTGGGAGGCGTCATTCCCGCAGCAGGTGTTGGAAACCCAGCTACGGTATTATACTCACCTTCACGCCAAGATATAGGAAGCTGATAGGTTCTCCAGATCCTAGACCGGGACGGCAATCCCCTCAGTCTAGACAGCTTCGACTTTGTCGTCAACATAAACTTACGAGGAACTATCGACCTAGTACGACAATGTCTTGCCCACTTAGCCAAGACCGAACCTGTAGGAGCAGATAAGGAACGAGGCGTTGTTATCATGGTGGCCTCAGTTGCCGCCTTCGATGGCCAGAAAGGGCAGGTGTCCTATGCCGCTAGTAAAGGTGCGATTGCGGCCATGACTTTACCTATGACGAGAGACCTGTCGCGTTATGGTATCCGCTGTGTAACTATCGCCCCAGGTGTGTTCGAGTCACGGATGACAGCCGTCATGCCTAAGAAGTTATTCAAAGGCTTAGAATCATTCATGGAATTCCCACGACGGGCAGGACAGCCCGAGGAGTTTGCGCAGCTAGTCAAGCATGTCATCGAGAATGCCATGCTAAACGGCACTGTAATCAGGTTGGACGGAGGCTTGAGGATGCCGAGCAAGATTTAACCAACATTACGACAATTATCATAGGTTAGCCGATCGATAGGAACTCCTTGGGCAATATGATATGGTTCATTTCAACTAGCTGAGAGAAACCATAATCTGCAATGCGGGCACCAGGGGTACCATTAAAAATTACACGTGCTCTTCTTTCACATCCGTTCCGAGGAAGCGAGCCTTTGGGAAAAGAAGAGAAAATACATCGCGATCAAGAACAAAAACCAATTATGCCGAACCGTTTCACAATACCCGAAGAGAAACAAGGTTGCCACAATCCTCCTCTTTCAGCTAGATAATCGCAGGCATATCGCATTCAAGTAGTCTGAATCTAAACTCGTGATTCATAAGCAAGAATGTTCCCTGCCTGGTAGGTAATGAAGTCCATGAACTACTTGCCGCTGAAAACATCTCGGCCATAGAGACGGTATCTCTCTTCTTCACCAAATCGGTCAGATAGCGCTGCAGGTGATCGTCCTTGACGAACACGAGAACGTTGTCGGGCCGGGTATTCCGGGACACGAGTGCCCGATCGGTCTTGGCGACGGAGAGGAGATCGCTCTCTGACACGCTCGGAGGGGTGGGGGACGGGTGATCGCTCACGGCGATTCGCGGCAGAGTCCCACCAGGAACGTTCCGCAAGGTGTCGTCCAGACATAGGATAGTCATGCGCATCGGGATGTCCATGCATAGCGTCAGCCATTCTAGCGCCCATGGAGAACCCCTCGAGAAAGGCTTGCGATGCCACAGGGTCGGACAAGATACGCTCTCTAGGACGGTTCGAGGGGGGATTCAAAGAGTGAATGCGCTCGATGATGGAGCGCTCCTCGTCGTAGCGTCCCTTGTAGTTGTCTCGGTAGTCGGGCTCGTAGTGAGAGGCCTCAGCGTAACGGCGGTCCGCTTCTGCTTGACGGCGGCGGTTCATATTTGCCTGACGACGGCGATAGTATTCCTTAGGATGACGGCCGGGAGGGCCACCGGGACGACGCTTGCCGTCAGCGAAATCCTGGCTGCCAACTGGGGCAGCTCCCGCAATGTTGTCTGATGGTTTCTTCACGCCGTCACCGCAGGACATTCTTCGGACAATCGACAAAGCGTGCTGAGCAATAACAGCCTTGGCCTCTGCGGCCGACTCGTACTCTCTCGCTCCACGGATGAGCCGGCCTCGAATGTCGACCGAGCACGTGTAATAGCCATCGTTGGTGACCCGCTCGATAAAATGAGGGTTGAAATGGCGTTTCTGGCACTCCTGAGTAAGAAGTTTGGTGTCGCTTTCCTTGCCTTCCTCCGTCTTTTCGCCGCTGCCTGGAGCGATGGCAGCCTGTGAAGGCAAGCTTCTAGCGTAACGATGACCACGATGGCGAGCACCGTGGTCAGCACCCTCGTCAGGCGAAGACGGCACTTCGATCACGCCGCGAGGGCCGCGATGGCCATGGGGGGCGTGGGGGGATTTGGGGCCACTAGGGGCAGTAGTGGAGGGTGCCTGCATGTTGCAAGCACCCTTAGAGCGGCCGTGCGCTTCTGACATCAGGGCAGCGATTCTGGCTTGAATTAATAGTTAGGGCGATGTAAACAACGACGTCAATGGGAAGGACAATCGTATTGCTTACCGTTGCCAGCCATGCTTGCAGGATCGATTCGTGGATGGACGGCGGGGTTGTTTGTCTGATTGTGGGGACCACCGTACTGGAAGCTGGAGAGTTCGCGGTTCTTAGTAGTCTCCTTGCTTTCAGCGGCGCCCATTCTGGAAGTGCGCTTTGGGAGACTAGAGCCCAGTTGGGAGTCGAGCTGATTAAGGAGTGAATCCACGATTGAATCCTCGCCTCCTGGGGTTGGAAGAGATATTAGTTAGACTTGGAGGAACTAAGAAGGGCAAGCGATCTGTTTGCCAGCTTGGGCGAAGGGTTTGATGTCTTACCTGCACCTCGCTCCCCTCCAAGACGGGAATTGTCGCGACGACTCATCTCTGCTAGAGCCTACGGATTGAGAGATAACACAAATAAGAAAAGCTAGAACGGCGCGTGAAGGCACAAAGTGTTTTTCGCAGCGCCGCTTCGTCCCGGTTGTTGTGGACGGCGATGTTGAATGTTGCGGAAAGGGACAAAGAAGTCGGCGATGGAGTGAAGTTGAGTTTATGCAGAACGCGTTTGACGCGGGGTGCACCAGTGTGAATCCGATAACAACGTCTAGGCAACCACACCAATGTGCAGTTTGCACCTGCCTCCCGCAAGGAATCAACAGCCTACCTGAACAACTGAACCCAACTGAACTGAACTGAACATGTACACATGTACCAGGTGCCGGCGTTTATTCACCTAACGTCGGTTCATGGGCAAGAGTTCCAAGTTGAACCAATCATAGCCTAACATTACACAGTACGTATCTAAGACATACAGAGACCAGAGTCTTGAACCCGAACACTCCTATATGTGTTCTTTTTACTGTGATCTTAGACGATGTTCAGTACCCGTTGTCCTTGAATACCGTAGCCATCGCCTCCCCCTTTTGCCACCGTAGAATATTTTCGACCTGCTGCTCGTACATCCCTGTGATGGTTTCCTCATCGACATAGCCCATGTGTGGTGATAACACTACCCGACTTCTGCCCTCTTCTCCCCATTTTGTTGTCCTCCACTCGCTATCCTTGGGCAGTGGCTCGATTTCATACACGTCCAGCCCTATACCACGGATCGACCCCTTCTTGGCCAACTCGAGTAGGTCATCATCTACCACGATGGGCCCTCGCGAGGTATTTATGAATAGTGCCGACTTTTTCAGCTTTGTTAAGTCATTCGCGGTAATCAACCCCCTCGATCTGTCCGACAGGACAAGCTGAACGCTGGCTACATCCGCAGAACTGAACAGCTCGTCTCGGCTGACTACCTTGAAAGTCTTCTCTCCGGACGCATCCTCTACCGGTAGACCAGCAGCCTTGGCTTTCTCATCGGCTGCTTCCTGGGTCAAGTTTGTGCTCCAAGCCACGATTTTCATTCCAAAAGCTATATGCATAATCTTCGAAACGGATACACCCAACCTACCGAGCCCAATGGTACCAAATACTTTCCCAGGGAGTGCTGTTGCGAAGGTTGTCTGCCAACCTCCGGCCTTCATCACAGCATCGTCTTGTGGGATGTTTCTTGCAAGGGCAAGGATTAGAGCAACACAGTGCTGCGTCGTACTGTCCGGGCTTCGCGCTTCTCCCGCGGTGCCAGCCACGGGGATCCCGCGTGCTGTGCATGCGTTCACATTGATGGCTGCGTTACGATTGCCAGTCGTGAGGAGAAGCTTGAGGTTCGGTAGTCTCTCAACGAGTTCGGCCGGGAATGGTGTCCGCTCCCTCATCGAAGCTGGATCTGTCAGACCTTCCTCGTAACTCTCCCCTAACAACACTCACAAATGATTTCAAATGGCTCAAGCCTCTTGACCAATGCATCTTTGGCATCCTGGAGGGTATTGGGATGATTATATGGGAGAAGTGTATCAGTGAACGTCGTCACCTCAAACCCGGAAGCACGGAGTCTTTCAAAGAGGGGTTCGGATAGCTTTTGATAATCGTCCAAGACAGCAATCTTTGTTGGAGCCATGATGTAGTTGGGTACGATACTGAAGTTTTCAATCTCAATTGAAGTTGTGGAGTAAAGCTTCTGAGCTTCTCACCTCCCTTGCGTAATATATACCTCCTCCTTGTTGTTGGAGACTTTCCCGAGCGGAGACGATCACGCCTTCGCGCCTATATGGGGTCTCCACTTTAAGCCGTAAGCCGGTTACAATTCCCGGCTACCTCCGGTGATACCCGATCCCCGGACTCTGTCTAACATTTCCTTCCATCTTATAGGCTGAGTTCAGTAGAACAGTATGATCATCCTAAGAAAATACTTAATATTTCACTTAACTATATTAGTATAAATTCGGCAAAACAAATTACTTATTTCATGTTCTTCAGACAAGTTCGTAACAGCCATTCAACTTGAAGTGACAGCTAACGTGACAGCAAGTGTCATGAGTGAAGGATGAAGCCGAGTAACTATTAAGAAGTAAGTTTACAATCACCTAGATTTTACTTACATATATAGGAACTTGGCAAGATAGGAGATTTCATGACATGAATCAATTCCCAATCGCCCCTGTTGCCTGGCAACAATTATGTCCACACGTCACGTAATTTTCCTCTTCAATTTTTCCGTATTACCTAACGCATGGGCTTCTCGGGAACAAAGACCAGCAGCACTGTGTGACTTTTACGGGCACCTAAGCACCGAGATTTAGGGTCAGAAAACCAATAACTACATATTCCACAGCGTTGGACTTGGCTTTAGCTTGTAATTGTGTTGAGTACCTAGCCTAAGGTAGTCACTGTTTTCTACCTGAGTACTTTAGGTACTTGGGTAACTGCCAAAACACGCGGCACACACAGTGCTTCTTGATCCTCTATCCAATCATTAAATCGGGTCGGTTGGTAGGTGCACGTAGCATTGGCCATGCTACCTCCGTTGCCAGGTGCCGTCAGTTTAGAATGCGGCTCAACAAAGGGAACTTGTCCCCAACTATACAGTAGAATGATCATTGTGGGATTATGCTATGACCAGAATGCTTCTCGAGGGCCTCCATATTTAAACCGGGCACCCAACCCTTCCTACATCTCTTCTTGTTTACAACTCAAAAACCTTGAGACGGCCATCCATTCTTCCACACGAGCGTCATACATACTTAATCTTCATTCATTCCTCATCATACCCTTCACCCATTACCAAGTATGATCTTGATCATGTTTCACTATTCCATCAACTACTTCGGCTCGCCACCTCATCACAGGTACCGCAAGCAACCCATGCTTCCATTGTCAATCATAACCCCCCATATCTTTGGGTACCTTGGATAGCTTCCAATCAATTGGACTCGCAATATGGTAAGCCTCAATACTTCCCCAATACTCCTACAGGTTTTTATTTCTTCGTCTAACCACATGGTATTCCAGCGAATCATTAGCGCACCACTGTCAACAACAAAAGCTTCAATTCAATTGAATCCCCTCCTTCTGGTAAGTTGTCTCGAGTACACGCATCGGGACAACTCCCATAACAATCAATTAATCAAGGAAACATCTAACTCGCGCCGTTTTAGTTCCTATTCCAGCAACACCTCCGCCTTTCTTCCCATCCCTTACCATGGTACCTAACCCGTTATCACCAGGAGCATCTTTCCTGTATCTCAGCTCCAAGTATCCAACCATCATTCTAGCCCAAAGTACCCTAAGCAAGCTTGCAAAACAGAACCCCAGCGCTTTCGTGGCTGCTAATGGCTCTTCTGTGCAGCGACTTCATCTCTGCTTGTCAGTCAAGCGTGCTCTGGCACTGCATATTGCTTAGCGGATTTGATTTAATGCTAGGAGGAAAGCTACTAGATGATTGTGTCAGGAAAACGGACATATGAGTGAGGGATTGCACTGCTCCGGTGATAATGGAGTGTAGTAATACCGTGGTAGGTTGGGAAGGAGGGTATGGAAATATGGATGGATATAACAGCAAGTACACTGATTCACACACACACACGGGCAGAAAAAAAAAAAAACCGGCGACTGCCTTCTTGGTCCCATAGCCGATATACGAAGGTGGCAATTGAGCTTTTCTCTTCCCCGGGGGATGTAACGGCCGCCAATGGACGCCAGGGAACCTACCATACACTGGAGAAACATGACTTATATCCTCGAAGATATTCATGTACCCGCACTTACCAACAACAGTGTCAATATGGAACCGTACAGGGGTGGCACTCGTCCATCAAGCATGCAAGACGATTTACAAGAGAGATTTCCCTACATTGTCCAGTGTATTCCAGAACCACTCACATCCCAACGAAGCGCACCTGACAAGCACGAGGGTACGAATGAGATGGACGCGTTTTACCTTGAGCCGAGTTCCCCATAACCCCTTTCAACCTTCCGGACGAATTTCAAATTTCTCAATCCGATATACGCCATACACACCCTAAGAATCAACTTTCTAATTCGGTCGACGTTGGTCTCATCGATATAAACTTCTCTTCCGACTACATCATACCTCCTCCAATCCCGGTCTCTGCCCTGGGCCCTAGAACAACGTAAGTATATCCTTACTCCTAAGCCCTCATCTGTCACAGGTTTCTGACATGTGCTCTTTATACCAGATACTCTCTAACGTGTGAGGTGATTACACGTAAGCACGAGACTTAAGGACCTTATGGTACCACCCCTCAAGTCCCTACTAAGAGGTGTCCTCTCAAATCACCCGGAAAGGAAATGCCAACATCGAACAATCAATCAACGAACTCTGACTTCCTTATGGCTTCAGACAATTGGTACGCGAGCTAGAAAGACACATTTTGGTCCTCGACATGGTCTGACGGTGCTAACACTCAATCCGTTATCGCGAGTGTTCCGGAAAATCTTCTTGCGCCGCATTCTTCAACGACTCTAGAACCTCTAACATGGATTTGAACAGTCGGTACCATCTAACACCAACCACTATGGAATTGGCAGCAGCTGCTGCAGTCTGCAGTTTCGTCAAAAATCTCTATCGGTTGATCATACAGATGGAAATTGTTTTGGTGGTGATGGAGCTGGAGAACTTTGAGGAGATTATGCAGAAGGAAAAGTCTAATTATATTGAAACAACGATTATTAGAACTCTACCCATCCGCACTCAGATCGTTTGTCACGCGAAACGTTAGCTCTGCCCCCAGGGATGTTCTAACCGTCCTATGGGTCATGGTTACCTGTCTGTATCTAGAGATAATAGATACGTCCTCCGGACATAAACGATTCCGTCATCATCATCACTCAGATTGTTGTACGAGTTGTTTTTCCCTTTAGTCTTGTGTGTGAAAGTCCACAGTACAGATCGGCAAGCTTTTAATCTTGTTACTGGCTATACTCGAAAATTATCTCCTCCCTCATTTCTTCCGAGCCCCTTTCCCCATGTGTCTGAGCCTGGTTCCCCAAAGGTAATAGACACTGTTATATCCTTCCGTATGCCTCCTCCATGGTGAGCCTGAACACCTGTGGTGCTTATTGTGTTCATATAGTAACTCTGTCGCTCATTAGACCGCGACTCGTTGTCACTACTAACGTCCGCAACAAATGTGCAGCTTTCAAGGTGTTGGAAGGGGCCATGATTGTCTAGATTGTTGTTCATCCGTGCTCGTTTCTTCGGCTTGACGCTTTTCAGAATGGGTCTCAAAGTTGGTATCGTGACGGCTAAAAGGACTAGGTAGGCCTCGAGACTAGCAGTTATATGAGGTCCTTAAGTTTGACTCCTTCTCAAATATGTAAATTGGTAAAGGGGCTTACGTACGTCCACCAAATAGCAAGTTTAGCCATAACATCTAAACGAATCAGCTCCAGCTAGCATAGTTCTATATTATAAAGAGTCATTACATACATGTTAAATCGGTTGTCTCCGTGAAAGCACGAAGGTGAATGGTCTTCATAATAGACGCAGTCATTGCGCTGGTATAGTAACAGTAAGTATTTGAGTGAAAATGTAGAGGGCTAAGTAATTTAGAGCTAGGAGGGACTCACAAAATACCCAATCCCATCATACAACTTAATGATACTTTTTGCTTTCGCCCCATGTTCAAATTCCAGAACAGACCGGTAGGGAAAAGCGCCAGAATGAGATCTACTAAAGAGCATACCGCTGAATCTCGTTAGCTAGAAAACGTAGGATCAAGCCAAGGATATGTTCATAGGCAATTTCTCTTACAGCCCTGAAAGAAGCCTCCGTACTGCTGCACATACGGCGGCCAACAAACAGCCTCAACGCTAGTATCCCAATAACCAGATATCGGTCTACATTGAGTGTAACTGATGATGATAATTCCGACGTCCACGATGAATTGTGTGTATATAATAGCCCATAAAAACCGCTGTTGTATCTTTGTTGGAGGTGTGAGGCCTAGGAGTAGGAAAGCATAAGAGATCCGGCCAAACCCAGGTGACAAGATACCAAAGACTTCGCATAGGTACACCCATTTAATGGTGTACATAACGGTGTTGGGTTGTGGTGCGAGAACATCAACGTGTTGTCCTAGTCCCCAATAGGACGATATTGTTAGAAATACGCTATTAACTATGGCAAGGAGCTGCCATCGACATATCAGCATACGGCTAGGTCAAAGGAATACGGTAAATTTACGTACAAAGGTAATTGCAACAATGCAGTCGTCAACAGTAAATCTCCGCAATATCCGTAGGCGAACATAGAACCTTCCAAATACCACCACCGCAGAGAGGCCAGCAAAGAGCCATGCAATAATCACCACACTTGGTCCTAGATTTTCCAACGACATGTCGGCTAAGCTAGTATACTATAAATTAGTTAGCGGACACTATTCTAATCCCATAGGAGCAATACACCAGAAAGAAGACCTATATTCTAGATGAAGAGAACTGTATAATCCCCTAGTGCTAAGACGTGTATGCAAGCAGGTGCGTGAGAACATGAGCATCGTTTATCCTTCACCGACCGGCCAAACATACCTATATGCCTTTTGAATCGCCGGCATTAAACCATATTATTTGAAGATGTACGTCAAAATATACAGTGTCCCATCCTATACGATGCTGGTATTAGGGCTGTCACCTAAGGTAGACATAATAGCTCTTTGGTATATAATAATTCGCGATATGGAACTTTTGGTTCCCTCTGCTAACCGCAAGCGTTTAGTTCCGTTGACCCTTTTACTACAATTCGCCGTAAAGAATGCAAGCCGCTCCTTTGTCGCTATGAAATAAACCTTCGAAATGTCTAGTTCGAGATTGACTGACATAAGGGGACATTTTGGAACTTATTGCTGCTTTTGTAGGAGCGCAACTGACAAAGAGATCTTACACATCCATATCATACCCGACTATCAAGTTGGCCTAGTACCCTAAGTCATTGGAACTTTGGTACATCTTGCGACTGCCCATGACGACTTGAGTTTAGATGAATTAACCAAACTTATATAGACTCAACAGAACAAGCCCCAGGCAACTACGCAGATCTGGTGGAACTATTGATGTTCAAGCAGCTGTAGTGTCTACCATCATGGCGCTGATTTTTAGCTATTTAGCTTGCTCGCTACTGGTACCAACATCCCTGGAACGGAAGGTAGCGGCGATTACTATTGGCTTACATTGAGGCCCACTTTCTAGATCGGGTACCATCTATCTTCCCCCTTTTCTAGACCTGGGCATCCCATATCTCTTTAGCTTTTTTCCCTTTTGACTGAAAGATATTTATTGATTCCCGTAGAACTCATTCTATCATAATTGGCAGTGGGGGAGGTACGAGAGTATGGTAGAATACACTGATTGGGGGCGGGGGGTAATGACGCCGCGCAATCAGCGCCATGCGGTAAGCAGCATCATGGCAGTGCGGCGACTTACTTTCCCTTCTTGTATGCCCCGCGTAAATGTAGGTACGCTGCGGTTTTAATCATTACCTTTTTGGTGCGCAGGCCGAACGAGTTTATAGCCAAGTCTAGGTACCTACCAAGCATGACATTCGGTTGGGCGATGTGGTGGTGAGCATGCCTGAAGGACAGTATGGCGCCGTCGAGATGATATGAGAATAAGATTGATGAATTTTTATCGTCAATATTGGCAAGGGGACAGGACCTTGCGGATTTATAGGCGACTACATGCTGGGCTGGACATCTTATTCACCTAGGCTGATGTAGGTTAGAGAGGTTACCCCGCAAATCCGAAGCCTACCAAGCCCCTAAGAGAGGTACACTACGGGCTGATCGCCTCGGGCGACAGCGTCGTAGAAAGCGCTGCGAAAAGAAACGCAGAGCTGCGCAGTATAGGCGATATTCTCTGTTTCGAGATGTAAGCTGCCGGGTTGATGACGGAGTTCCCCCAATACCGTCATCCGCGGCATTCCCGATTACGCAGACTCGCATAAGAACGACGGGTGGTAAAATTATGCGGCTGCTGCCCAGAAAGCTGTCCTATTGTGCCGGCAACATCGGCAGGGAAGCTGTCGGATGGAAATGGCCACATAAGCAGGAGTCGGAGTGAGGAGGCTTTCGCAGGGGGCTTTGGCAGGGGCGCAGCACAGCATCAGCCAGAAACGACCAACAAAATACAGCACCTTGTCCTCACTATGTCATTCCTACCTCCTAACAAGCCTGCCTTTTGTCGCAGCATCATTCATCATGACCCCTGGACTAGATGATTTTGCGCCGAAGAGAACCCGAGAAAGTACGTCAAAAGTTCGAACCGGATGCAGCACTTGCAAAGCTCGTCGAGTGAAATGCGATGAGGCGAAACCGATCTGTCGACGTTGCGCCGTTGGGGGCCGAAAATGTGAGTACAGCACCGCCCGTACAGCACCACCACGTCGAAACATGATCACGGTATATCTGCCTCCCATGCAAAGGCAACCAGTATGTGTTGTAAATAACCGCGGCCTTGACTTCTTCCACCAAAATCTTGCTGTGAAGTTGGACGGACAATTCGATTCAAAATTCTGGAGTAAACTCGTATTGCAACTATCACACTCCGAACCATCAATTCGGCATGCCGTATCAGCTATTAGCGTCACTTATCATGACATCGAATCGTCTTTACAGCATCCGGCGGGCTATGTCAATTCCAATCCCGAGGCTCAACGGGAGTGGAGCTTAGCAATAAAGAGCCTATCATCTCGAATTCAAGTGCAACCCAACTCGAACTTGGTACCTTTGGTCTGCTGCCTTCTGTTCACATGTATCGAGTTTCTCAGAGGCAATGTTGAGTCTTCTATGCTTCACGTTCAGAGCGGGATCAATATTCTAGCCGCGCTCCGTCGCAACAGCGATGCGGCCTCGGACTTAGGGCCCAATTTCTCGTCCAACGATCTTGAAGCTATTGAAGATCACATCGTTCCAATGTTCTCAGGCCTGAACGTACTTTGTTCTCTTGCTGGAAAAATAACTCCGCCAATGTATGCCCCTACAGTTAAAGAAGACTCGCCTCACGAAGGCCTTGCCCATTCTAGACGACGGCTCTTCGAGATCTCGGATACCTGCATTCGATTTATTGGCAAAGCCAGTCTCAAGGCAGCTATGTTCCAAACTGACATCGACGATCTCGTTGAACAGGTCAAACTTCAAACAAGGCTAGACACATGGCGCGACAAGCTAGACGAACTTCTTCAACGGATGCAGGCTGCCGGCAACCCGGTGAAACAAGACGCGCTCAATCTACTTTTGGCGCATTACAAAGTCATTTACATCTGGATGCGAGTCTGCACCTCAGCTGGTGAAACGGCCACAGACTCCTACCACGCCGACTTTGAAGAGCTCGTGCATTACGCGGAACAAATCGCCAAACCAGGCGTGGGAATGGCAACACCGCAGCTGTTGTCTTTCGACATACAAATCCTAGGGCCTCTGTACTATGCTGCCTTGAAATGTCGTCATCGCGCAACACGAAGACGCGCGCTAGAAATGCTGCAATTAGCGCCTCGGCGGGAAGGGCTCTGGAATGCACATCACGCATACGTAACCGCCAAACGGGTGATCGAGCTCGAAGAAAGGCACCTCGACGGGCAAGAATTGCCGGACGAGACCTCGAGAGTGCATGGTCTCCCCCTGCCCGATGACGAGTCACGGATCTACAACCTGCCGTTTGACTTTCGGAAGTTTGACCACAGCATCATCCGCAGCCCAGCTTATCCAGGCACGGTTGAAGCTGTATTCCAGACAAAGCCATGGGGGTTATCGGGAGAGTGGCAGACAACCACGGAGCATATTGAGCTATGATGCAGCAGGCATCTGCTATGTATAGTATGCCTCTGGGGCTTTCCAGCCAGGACTCTCGCCGTCAATATGATGACCGAAAAGCCTGCCGACCCTAATTGTATTGCTGATCGAGCTATACCAGGACCAAGCAAACGTCTTCGTGTCTCTCAGCTCGACAAAGCGTACGCCCTTGGCGCTCGCGCAGGTGGAATATGAATTCCAACCACGATCTCATGAAGATGAGCAGCGGGGCGACTTGAAGCACAGCACCAGCGACCATGATGGCCCTTCCTGTCTCGCTCCCTAGGTGATCATCGGTCATGGCGGCGAGCCCGCCCCCAGCGCCTTGGAGGTCAAGCTAGATGAAGTCGCTTGCCATGAAGGTGATTGTGCAGGTGTGCGGGTTGAAGCGGAATATTTACTGGCCGTAGACGACGATTATGCGGGAGACCAAGGACAGTGGGCGCCAGTGACGAAGACGGGGCGATTGTTTATTGGGGGGGGGTGGTCAGATAGATATGAGGGTTATCAGGACTCTGTTCTCAAAACCACGGTGCAGTTGTCATCGGCTATGGAGAGGGCAAGAGTCTGGTAGCTTGGCTACCTTATATATTCGAAAGATGAGACTTAAATTATAGATCGTGGAAGAAAAGGAAAACAGTCAGATGCTAGCGGCTATAATATCTTGCGCGATTGATTTCATGGTTTGACCTGGGTCCATCACCATGAAGCACTCCTGTTCGTATATATGTCGCCTTGACATCAACTCTCCGGATCCGCGTGCCTTCGGAATTCATTAGTACAAAAGGGGTTAGATACTTACGAGACGGCCCTACGCATAACATGATTCGCCCAACTTAGCAGGGTCTCGCAAGTAAGCAGGTAAGCGTTGACCCCAGAATAGTTACGCCTGTCTAAGCGACGACTCTTGATTGGCACACGGGCGTGCATCTCGTATCTGTCTAACTAGAAAGGGAAGTGCGAGTGCGCCTTCAAACATGCAGCTCTCGATGTGGTTGAGCAGAGAGAGTATAATTAATAAGAGGTTGATATATCAGATAGCTTAAAGGCGTCTACTATCAAAATTTATACCTGTTACCATAGTAAAAATCCATGATAGAATCTCTCCGATCTTCTCTCTCTGCAACCGCGTCACCTCGCTCAGTCACTTGCCTCAGTCGCTTTCCTACGATATAATCAATACCGATGCCGTGACTGACTGAGATGAACCCAACTTGCCTTCTCTCATCAACACCATGGCCACCCAACCTCCCTCAGAAGAGGGTCGACCCGTCCCAGAGACCCTTGTGCAGCAATCTATACTTCAGCAAGCACAAGCTGCCGCTGCTGCCCAGACCGATCCCGTAAGTCCCATGAGACAGGGGGCTCTCCTGCAAAAGACCGGCCTAGTCACTCCCGATCCGGCCGAGGACGACATGCCCCCTCCTGCTTACGGCGACATCTATGGCGAGATCCGCAACGAAAAGGACGGCCTGGGCACCAGTGCCTGTGTGACCGACGACGGCCGTGTCAACATCCGCATTAATCAGTTCAACCGGCGTTTATCCCAGATCTTTACCCCTACTTTGAGTCAACAGGTCCAGAGTGTCCAAGATAGTCGCCCGCCTCCTCATCTCCCCTACATTCCCTCTTCCTTGGGAGGCGAGGGAGTTCCTCCACCTCCGCCCTTGAACGTTGTCATCCAGGTCGTGGGCTCGCGCGGAGACGTGCAACCGTTCGTTGCGTTGGGAAAAGTCTTAAAAGATACCTACGGCCACCGCGTACGTCTGGCGACTCATCCCAACTTCAAGGGCTTCGTGCAGGAGAACGGCCTGGAATATTTCAGCATCGGCGGCGACCCCTCCCAGCTGATGGCCTTCATGGTCAAGAACCCCGGTCTGATGCCGGGCTTTCGCAGTTTAATAAGTGGAGATGTCCGTCAGCGGAGAAGGGATGTTGCCGAGTACATTCAGGGCTGCTGGCGATCATGTTACAAGGCCAGTGACGGAATGGGTGTTCGTGCTACCGACGATGGCCTTTCCGAGCGCTCTAGGAACGACTCTAGTTCCAATCTTGCAGAAAGGCCTTTCGTCGCCGACTGTATTATCGCTAACCCACCAAGCTTCGCCCATATCCATTGCGCAGAGAAGCTAGGCATCCCTCTCCATATCATGTTCACCATGCCATACTCTCCCACACAGGCCTTTCCCCATCCGCTAGCCAACATTCAATCCTCCAACGCCGACCCTCAACTCACTAATTACATAAGTTATGCTATGATCGAACTCCTCGCGTGGCAGGGCCTAGGTGACATCATCAACCGATTTCGTGCAAAATGTCTCGGTCTAGATCCCGTGAGTCTGATCTGGGCCCCTGGGATGCTCCAGCGTCTCAAAGTCCCTCACACCTACTGCTGGTCTCCGGCCCTGATACCCAAGCCGAAAGACTGGGGCCCTCACATATCCGTCTCCGGGTTCTACTTTCTCGACATGGCCTCTAACTACACCCCTGCCCCTAACCTCCAGGCATTCCTCGACGCCGGCCCACCCCCTGTCTATATAGGATTCGGGAGCATCGTGTTGGACGATCCCAACGCGATGACGGAGCTCATCTTCGAGGCCGTGAGGAAGACCAGCCAGCGCGTCCTCCTTTCCAAAGGCTGGGGGGGTATGGGCGCGGACGAGCTTTGTATCCCCGACGGCGTCTTCATGCTCGGCAACGTGCCGCATGATTGGCTTTTTCAGCACGTCTCATGCGTCGTCCACCATGGTGGCGCAGGAACCACGGCAGCAGGTATTCGCGCAGGCCGGCCGACCGTAGTCGTTCCTTTCTTCGGAGACCAGCCTTTCTGGGGCGCCATGGTCGCGCGAGCAGGTGCCGGTCCCGATCCAATCCCTCACAAACAACTCACGGCGGATAGACTAGCCGATGCCATCACCTTCTGCCTGAGACCCGAAAGCCTGGAACGCGCCAGAGAACTCGCGAGCAAGATCGCGGCGGAGCGAGGCTGCGACATGGGTGCTCAGTCATTCCATCAACATCTCGAGGTTGACCGACTCCGATGCACCCTTGCACCGTCTCGAGCCGCTGCGTGGCGCATCAAGCGCACGCAGGTGAGGTTGAGCGCATTTGCCGCCTGCACTTTGGCAAATGCAAATCTGTTGGATTTCCACGACTTGAAGCTCTATAGACCACAAGAATACTACACCGACGAAGGTCCTTGGGATCCCATATCCGGAGGTTTCACGACGGTTTGCAGGGCGCTTGGCAGCATGGCGATGGGGGTAGCTGATTTTCCATCGGAGACGTTGAAGGCTTTGCCCATTCCGTCTACGTCCAGCCGGCAGCAGTCTCAGGAATCAGTGCCGGCAACTGGTCTATCATCTCCCGCTTCGAACACCAGATCAAGCTCTACGTCCGATGAATTGCAAGGCCGGTTGACACCCAAACAAGACGACGCTAGTCGAAGTCGATTCCGCAGCCGGAATGAATCCAGCTCCGGCAAGGACCACGACATGTTGCGCCAGACCGGGGTGCACACGAGCAAAGGCCTCGGGCGTATCGTAAAGGCGGTTGTGCAATCGCCTATGGAACTCTCGGTTAGTTTTACCAAAGGGTTTCACAACGTCCCTAAGCTCTGGGGAGACGAGACGGTGCGCCCTCAAGAACAAGTTAACGATTTCAAGTCAGGCGTCAAGGCAGTAGGAAGAGAATTTGGTTTTGGCTGGTACGATGGTGTTACCGGTCTATTCACTCAGCCCTGGAAAGGTGCCCAGAAAGAGGGTGCTAGCGGCTTTTTGAAAGGAATTGGCAAAGGAATCGGGGGATTCGTAACCAAGCCAGGCGCAGCCCTCTTCAGTATCCCCGCATACATGATGAAGGGAGTGCACAAGGAGGTGCAGAATTTATTCGGCAGCAATGTGCAGAACTACATTGTCGCGTCTAGGGTAGCTCAGGGATACGAGGAGTGGCTGCAGAGCTCCGATGCGGAAAAGCAAGACGTCATCGCTCGGTGGAAGCTGATCCAGAAATACCTAAAGAAGAAAACCAACCCCGACGAGATGATGCGAGATGTCCTGGAAGCACAGCGAAACCAGAACATGGAGGACACAGAGGCCGGCCAAAGCTACGGACGTACCACGAGTTCCGCTCGGTCCGCCAGCAGTGCAGATCCTCTGACCCTGGAAGATGCCGAAAATTCCATGTACATCATGGGTGGTGGTTCACAGTCCTCTTTACGCCGTGCCAACACGGCCCCCGCAGAAGAGGATGCCGATGTAGAGCGTGCGATTCAGGAAAACGCGCCTCGGCTTCAGCGCCAACGACAAGAAGCTGCAGATCATGATCAGGCATATCAGGAGAATTTGCGCCAGGCGATAGCGTCCAGCGAGGCCGAAGCTCAACGGCACGTAAGCGAAGCATTGGAGTATGAGAGACAGCTGAAGCGGGCCACGGCGCAGAGTCTGAGGGAACAGAGACGGAGGGGCAGCCACAGTGGATGGGAGGGGCATCTCGCAGGTACCACGCGAAGTGAGTTCGAGGCGCAACAGCAGGGCCAGCAGGGGGAGAAAACGACACAAGAGAGGACGGAAGAAGAGATTGTGATAGAGTATGTCAAGAAGCAAAGCCTCCTAGAAACGTATCATCAGAACAAAGGCAAGGGCCGCGCCACAGCGATAGAGGATAGGGACGACGAAGACTTGCAGAACATATGATGCGGTGGAGGGGGAAGCTTCAGGGATGTGATTAAGGCTTTCCAGGGCAGCTTATGGTAAGTCTCGATAAGCTGAAAATAAACTTGAAGCCTCTGATCAATCTAGGTATATAATACTTCTCTTAATGTTCAAGAATCCTAGAATGGTATCTTATTCCATCCCTTTTTTCGGATCTACACCCGAGCAATTGAAATAAACACGTCACAAAAATATGTGTTGACTGGAGATGGAGAGGAAGGAAAAGGCGAACGAACTAGAATAGAACGCAGTTTTAGAGGCCGCATACCAGCAGGGGGGTTTCGCGGCAGGGGGCGCAGCAGCTTTAGATCGGGCAGGAATAGGGGCGACTATCCAGAGCTGAAATGCAATGAGACATACATACGTCTCCATACCCAATGCAGCCAAGTACAATGGAATTCACTTCCCTGTTCAAATTAGGGCGGTGCACCTTCATGGTTCGATGGTCAGCTCAAGTAAGGCAGCTATTGAGTCGCTCATAAATTCGTGATGAGCGCATTCGCATGCGGGGTCTGCGAGCCCAGAGCATTTTCGAATTCGAACCCGTACATCCGGCACCACACTGAACATATCTTGGAAGATGAGGCTCCTCAACGCAAAAAATGGGGATATGGTGGAGTTCTTCGATGAAAGTATACCCAAAAGATATGCTGTCTTGTCCCATCGATGGGGAGATGATGAGGTTTCGTATCACGAATGGTTGGCCAGATCGTTACGCCCCGAGCTGCGTGACCGACATGGCTACCACAAAATCCAGCTCTGCTGTAACCAGGCAATCAAAGACAAGATCGACTGGGTTTGGATAGATACGTGAGTGCGCCCTCTCAATTGACTATATACATCCGTATATTTACCGTTTTTGCAGTTGCTGCATCGACAAAACGAGCAGTCAAGAGCTCTCTGAGGCCATCAATTCAATGTTTCGCTGGTATCGGAGGTCCACGATCTGTTACGCTTACCTCTACGATTACAAGGGAAGCGAGTCAAATGCCGCTAGCCTGGCCGAGTGCGAATGGTTTTTTCGGGGCTGGACGCTGCAGGAGCTTATCGCGCCCCGGATAGTCGACTTCTACAACAAAGATTGGCAGCGATTCGGATCTAAAAGCGACAAAGATGTATGCAAAGCCATCTCAGAAATTACCAATATCGATGCTGAGTTCCTGCTGGGAGCTGACGTCGAGTCTGCCAGTGTCGCCAAGAGGATGTCGTGGGCCTCAAAAAGGAAAACGTCCCGCACTGAAGATGTGGCTTATTGCCTACTCGGCATTTTTGACATCAACATGCCACTTCTTTATGGCGAAGGCCACAAAGCTTTCCACAGACTCCAAGAGGAGATCCTGAAAACATATCCGGCGGACCATTCTCTCTACGCGTGGGGAATTCCTGTTGACAGGTGCTCGGTTACCGTGTCTAGGGAAACGGTCATTGAGAAATTACGAGGGAACGACGGCGAGCCACCAGCAAGCCCCGAACCACTTTACGGGTTACTGGCAAGATCGCCACGGGACTTCGAGTTTTCACGTAACTTCTCGCCGAACTCCGTCTCCGGCAGCTTTTATATGAAAATCCTTCGGGGCGTGGAGCCAGCGAGTTATCCTGCAGCTGGCGGGAAAGGAGTGAGGATTGAACTTCCTACGGTCGGAGATAACCCATTCTATTATCAATTCAACGAGCCCTCACTATCCCAAGTTCGGTACGGCACCTACGCCGTGCTCCTGTGTAGAGATACCACGAACGACGACGTAGTAATTTGTCTGCCCTTATTGCGCTGGGGCCCAGGTTACTATGCTCGTACTAGAGAGCTGTACCTTGCTGAGGACTTCTACTTGTTCCGAAGGCTTGAATGGGCTGGTTCTGCCGAGTATCGTTCGATCATGACAATTGCCCCAGAGAGAAAGGTTAGACTCAGGGGTGGCGATGTCGTCTTGCGTTCTATCGTAGACTTTCGAGGTCCGATTAACACCGTTACCTGGAGTTTCTCCGTCAATTTCGATCACAAAATCAACGGGGATTTCGACAACACGATTCGGGTTAAACCTGACCTCTCGGCTAGATATTATTCTCTGGTCCTCTATGATTCTCAAGCTTCCAAAGGGCTTCAGGACTGGTCAATTATCCTAGGGCGTACGGAGGTGGAAGGCCGTGATCTCCCCGCCTTCCAGGCAGGTATCGCTCCACGTAGTCCTGACCAAAGTGACTTCACTAGAGACTTCATCTGCGATAGGATATTCCAAGAACCTCTAGACATATTTACACTCGACCTTGAGCCTTATCCGGAGATCGAGATACGGGTCGAGAGGCTTCCACTCCCGAAGGAAGAGGGATTCGTTGATGTGGTGGATATTGCTATAAGAGAAAGAAAGCCCTCGTATTCAGCAGCTCTCACTTTGAGGAGGAAGAGCGACGGTCAGGTTAGATATGATAACCAGAGCGCGAGCAACCTTCCAGTCATGTAATATCGGGTGACACGATATGAGGTGTTGTAATGAGGTTTCATACTGAATGAAGCGAATTGATGGTCAGGTGAGTGATACGATCATCAGTCAGCGGGCTGCGGACTAGGGAAGTGAATCTTTAAGGGCGCCTAGCTAATGAAAACAGGTACGTCCACCTAGCAGAATGAGAGCTACCGTTCTATATAGAGGCGAGTTGGACCATGTTATTATAATCACCATGTACAATATATACCTACATACCTTAGGTAAGGTACCTACCTACTTCAGACCGCCTAGAAACTCCGACGAGAGTCCTTTTCTTCTTAAGCTGGTCAGATCGAAGCACTCAGAAGGAATGTCAGGCGACCATACATTAGGTAGCGATACTATCATAGTCATAGATCACGAGTTGAAATCATTTGCACCATCGGCATGAAAATAGGGGCATAAGCTGGAAGACGAAAACCAGCGACACAATGCTTATTTCTTGGCTACTGCAAAACTGTGACGGTATGGACATATTTCACCTTACCCCCCTCAAGCCGTACCTCGTGCGAGTCAGGCATATTCCCAAGCGAATCGAACGAGCACAGTACATCCACCGACCCAATCGTCTCATCGATGACATACCGGCGGTTCCCATTATTCTTCTGACTCCCACCACGAGGCAACGTCGCTCCGCACGGCCGAGTCAATTGAGATCCCTCAACACGCTCGCAGTCAGTGCCCCACGGGATGGAATCGGCGGCCTTAGCATCCGTCCACATATCGAGATACGCATCTCCAACACGCTTGAGCTCCTCGCGGCTACTCCTTTGCGCCTCGTCGAGCGTGCCCCAGTTCTCCTTCTGGATATAGTCCAGCGTCTTCTGCGCATTGAAGAAGAGCGCGCCAGTTGTCGCCGCGATGGTGTCGATTTTCGCAATCGAACTGGTGTCGTTCCCTTCGTGGCGGATCTGTGTTGCGATCACGTACGGCTTGGAGCCCGTCGCCGAGATCAGCATCGTGTAGCTCGCGCACGCTGTCGTGTCGGCTGTGGATCGGTTAAGGTCTATTTTCAACGGCTGGCTCAGCACACCGGTCTTGATGTCTGAGACCTTGTTGTTCAGCTCATATGTGAAGTTGGTGGCGGATAGCTTGAGGCCATCGATTTTTCCGCTCGCCTGCGCTTCGAGATAGCTATTCGCTGCGGCTAACAGACCCTCGCGGGTGCATTCCGCCGCAGCCGCAGTAGAACTCATCGCAAGGACTGCGATGGCCGTGGTGGCCAGTCCAGTGCTTAGTCCAAGCATGATTAGAAACTTGGTGCTACCAGAAGGGGATGGCTTATGGGGCCTGTCTCCGTAGTGCTGTACTCCTATTACCTTGACGAGCTGCTAAAAGCTACCTTCGATTCATGAAATAATGCGGCGCATGGTGACAACATATAAATGAGTTAGTCATTTCTCAACTAAGAAGTTAAAGAAGTGTCCGAATAATATGCCGCGTCCAATGCGGAGGCACTTCCTTGCTATATTGAATGTCCCCGCGTAAATGTAAACCAATGCAACATCGATGCTCATAGGCTTTGGACAACTAGCTATAATAGGAAGCATAAGCCTCTAGTTCGAACCACAAGGGATCCTAATTAGCCTTCTCAATCGTTCACGATTGTCGAAGCTATCCCGGTTCCCTACCCTACCCGGCCAACCAGAAGGTCAGCGTAAAGACTGTTCTACTCCCCAATTAACAGGTATATACCCGGAGCGGGCATCATCCAGTAATTTTAGTAGACTCGACTGCAAGTCTTGTGTTTCCTCAAGTGAATGCCTGATTCATACATTTATAGGGGTCATTAGCACCTATGAACTTGGTCAAGTTCCACAGAGCTACTCTCAGGGTTAGGGTTAGGGTTAACAACACCAACGCCTGTACTACATTGCTGCTTAGTAATAAGACATAGGCACCGCAAGCCCGCAAGTCACTTCGTTTCCAAATAGGAGACCTGTTTCCGCCTTCCGAGGATTAAAAAAAGCCAACAGGCGCCGAAAAGTCCCCAAACTCATTCCGGAACCTGAATTTTAGGGATTTCTATCAGGCCTTCTTCATAGCGATCAGTTCAAAGCAATTAGAGGATACCTACCCCTATTCTAAGATTACGTAATCATACCATTCCCTACTCCCGTCCCCCCCTTATGTCACGTAGTTCGATCTCGATGATCTGCCAAGTCTCGGTTTTCTTAATTAAGGGTGTAGATTATCCTTACATCCCACGCGATATTCCAACAGGCTAAATGATCCGGATACACCCCATGCGGAGTATAGTAATATAGAGCCTCAGATGCTGCCGATGTCAGTGGGGAAAATAGGCCAATCCGACAGAAAGGTTCATCTTCACGTCGATCATCGATCTCATGGTAGACCGAGTGTCGTATTTTCCCCATTGTCCATAGGGGTCGGGTATTCTGGATTTTGGAGAAGGTCAGGTACGCCAACTCCATAGCGCAGGTACCAAGAATTGAGCAAACCCCATCCGGTAGGCTATTTGCTGAGCAAGTGCTTAGCTATGGTTCTCTAATGACCTCCTCACATACGTAATGAAATAGTAGAACTTGACAAGAAACGAGCTTGGAACGCTACGCCGTCCGATTCGACTCGTTCTTCTGATACAAATCAGCACTATGGGACGCCCAGCAAGGTCGTTAGCATGCCTCTCACTCCTCAGTGCACAAGCGCTGGGGCATATGACCTTTCCCGACTGTGTCGGAGGCCCAGAGATCTTAACGAGCAATCTTGTCTGCAACACAAGTGCTAGTCCTGCGGAAAGAGCCGCAGCACTTATCAGCGTTTGGAATATCACAGAGAAGCTAGTTAACCTCGTAGAGTGTGTGAGCACTGGAATGAACGACGGCCTACTCATAACTGATATAATACCAGCAAGAGCCTTGGAGCCCCTCGCCTAGGCTTGGGGGCCTACGATTGGTGGAACGAAGCTCTTCACGGCGTTGGGTGGTCTCCGGGAGTTGCTTTCGCGCCCTCCGGCGAGTTTTCACATGCTACATCATTCGCCAGTCCGATCTTGTTATCGGCGGCTTTCGATGATGATCTAGTTCATACCGTAGCTGAAGCCATCAGCACCGAAGCCCGAGCGTTTAGCAATTTTGGACATGCAGGACTCGATTACTGGACGCCGAACATCAACCCCTATAAAGACCCAAGGTGGGGCCGAGGATCGGAAACACCGGGCGAAGACCCCTTTCGCATCAAGGGGTATGTCAAGGCCCTGATAGATGGCCTGCAGGGTAAAGAGAATATCACGAAGGTCATTTCAACTTGCAAGCATTATGCTGCTTACGACCTGGAGTACTGGGGAGGAATAAAGAGATACGAGTTTGACGCGATCGTCGGAATGCAAGATCTGGTCGAATACTACCTGCCTCCATTCCAACAATGCGCACGGGATTCTAAGGTTAAATCGATTATGTGTTCCTACAACGCCGTCAACGGGACCCCAGCTTGTGCTTCAACGTACTTGATGGAGACAGTCCTCCGTGACTTCTGGGAGTGGAATGACGAGAATCAGTACATCACCAGTGACTGCAACGCAATTTTGAATTTCCACGAAGACCACAATTACACCACCACGGCAGCCCAATCGGCCGCGATATCATTAATATCCGGGACAGACACAATATGCGAAGTTGGCTCTAACACAGACGTTGCTGGAGCATGGGACCAAACTTTACTGTCAGAAAAGGTTATTGATCAAGCCCTTCGCCGCTTGTACGAAGGGCTCATCCGCGCAGGGTTCTTCGATCCTGCTGATGCTACTCCGTATAGATCACTAACCTGGAAGGACGTCAATACACCCGAAACCCAAGCCCTTGCCGTTCGCTCCGCTGCTGAGGGCATCGTGCTTAAAAAGAACGACGGTATCTTACCTCTGAAAGTTGATAATACGACTTCGATCGCTCTTATTGGTTTCTGGGCAGACGGCTCAAACTTCGCCATGCTGGGTGGATACGCTGGGATTCCACCATTTATTCGGGGGCCACTGCAAGCAACACAGAAGCTTGGATTAAACACCACAAATGCCACAGGGCCTATCAAGCAGAATGCTTCAGATACCGACACGTGGACCGAAGCCGCGTTGGAAGCTGCGAACAAGTCAGACATCGTAATATACTTCGGTGGAAACGACATGACCGTAGAAGCGGAAGAACTTGATCGGCTCTCTATTGCTTGGCCCAGCGCCCAATTAGCTCTGATCGAGAAACTCAGCAAATTAGGCAAGCCATTCATCGTCGTTGAGTTGGGAGACCAGAATGACGACTCTTCGCTTCTGAAAGACGATAATGTCTCTGCTATTCTGTGGGCCGGGTTCCCTGGGCAGGATGGAGGCACCGCCATATTTGACGTCTTAACCGGAAAGACTGCGCCGGCTGGTCGACTGCCTACGACTCTGTATCCCGCGGAGTATGTGGATCAAGTCCCGATGACCGACATGAGTCTCCGACCAAGCGAGAAGAACCCCGGTAGGACATATAAGTGGTATGAAAAGGCCGTGTTACCCTTCGGGTTCGGATTGCACTACACCACTTTCAAACCCTCATTCGGGTCCGACGCCTTCGCTGGAAAGACATACAATATCAGGGAGCTACTAGGGGCGTGCAATGCTAAATACTTGGACCTCTGTCCCTTCGAGACAATAGGCATATCCGTCGAGAATACCGGCAACGTAACTTCGGACTTTGTGGCTCTTGCTTTCTTGTCTGGGGAATACGGACCAGCTCCTTATCCGATCAAGGAACTTGCCGCATACGCCCGTGTCAAGGAAGTGAAACCGGGAGAAGCGAAGGATGCTAAACTTGGTTTGACGTTAGGAGACTTGGCCCGTGTAGATGAACGGGGAAACACGATTCTATATCCAGGCACCTACAATCTCTTGCTCGACGTACCGACCCAGGCCAATGTCAGCTTCGAGTTAGTGGGAGAGTCGAAGGTGCTCATCGAGTTCCCGCAACCTCCGGCTGACTTAGGGGAAGGTAATGGGCATGAGAAGTACACTCCGAAGTAAATAACTCAGTCTTTGTTTACTTCGCACCATAGGGTTTGCAGTCTCGAACAATCGGAATTGTTCTTTCAGATCGCTGAAGAAGAGTGAAAATAACCAGATCGTTTCTCGTACGTTTCCGAACAGGTTAGTTTGTCGTAGGAGTATAGATACTAGCAGAATGCCATAATCAAGCTCAGACTCGCTGCCTTACGTTTACGTAGAAGCCGTAAGATTACTGGCAAAATAAGCTCCCGTAGTATTATTTTCGAATCTGTAAATCACAACGCGTTCAGACCTCACGATGGACTATACCTCTCAACCCCCTTCCTCGAGCGGAGGAAACCCCCACCTGTTCTGGGATCGCCAGAAGGAAGATCTCCAAGGGGAGCTAGAAACTAATATGGCCATGATCTACTTTAAGGTTTATGGCGTAAGTAACATCAAGAATTCCTTATTTCCCCTTTCGGCATGACCTGGGAGTCATTTACTAACTTACAATATTACAGTGGGCAAACAATACCATTTCCCCCACACGATGGCGAGACGTGGAGTGGTCCGTTAGCGACTTTGCTATCTTCTACGACTGCCCCGAGGCCGAGAGAGCTTGGGCCGAATTCAGGGATGATTACATGTCGAAGAATCCCCTGGCGACATCTCCATCCTGGCAAGCAGTAGTCGATGTGATGCAAGAGGTTATGGGTAACCCCGAGGAGGTCCCGGACTACATGAATTTGCGCCCTGAAGTTGATAAGTCGGATTGGCTACGTGAAGACCATTGGGTAGCTTATATCCTGCGACTTCTTCGCTACAAGAGCACTATTGAGACCGCCAACCCGGATACCCTCCCCGATTTTGAACGGAGAGTTTGGCAATACGCTTGGTCGTTTGGTACTCGCGATTCTTTCTATAAGCCGGTAAGTGATATCGATAAATCCTTTCATCCTTTTTTTTTATCTGTCTTAGGAGCTAGAACTTCCCAATCGAGTTGATTTAGGTGTTGTAACTCTCACGACATGCTTAAGGCTCCTGAACCCCCCCTCATAGAAATAGTTACTAACTCTCGATAATAGTGGGATGCATCTGACAAGTGGGCCGCGGCATACCTCCTCTATGTCAAGCTTGGGTACGAGCGAGACGTTTACACAAGTAACTACGTCCTAGAGCATCCTGATGCGCTGACCATACAAGAGCCAACTCCGGAACCAGATGAAGAGCTGGACCCAATAACTCGGAGAAGGCAGGACTGGATTAATTCTAGGCATTTTCTGACTCCTGATATGCAGAAGACACAACGTCCTCCTTTCTTTCAGATCTTCGGATGGCGCCGGTAGATTAGCTGAATGATATGACATTATCATGTATTGTTTTGGTTAGATTTTTGTAACAGGAACATTGTTCATCTATAAGACAGTATGTCGAAACTAAATCAAGTATTTTTGAACCACATCATCGTTCGCTTTTAATAGAGCCTGCCAAAGGGGTAAAGTAGAATAACAACTTCGTTTTAAAGCAGTAAATGAGTGAAAGGGTGTTGTTTTGGGATAGGTTGAAGATTGTTGAAGTTACACAAGATCCGACAAAGAACCTACTATCATATAAACAGTACCTATGTCAGTGGCGAATGTCGGTTTCTAGATATTGTGAAAGTTAATTAGTACCTATCATACATAACCATAGAATAATGAGCTCTCCATCCAATCAGAATACTAGTACACAAAAGCAAACCACCAGCTGTCTGGTAAAGAATACTCAAGCGTTTAAGTCCTCGATGGATGACACCGAGGGGACAAAGAATAAAGTCCGATGCATTTACAAAAAGAAGGTGACCTTACCCGCAGCTGCAGGGCAGCTAGGATCCGTCTTCAACCTCAGCAAAGACCCATTGATAGCCCAGCAAAGAGTCCAGGGTCTACTGGCGCATTCGGTATTCATCGATGCCATGGACGACTTTTCAGAGAGCTATCTCAAGGGAAGGTGGGATCTCCCTGTTGGCGAATGGGGAGAGATTCGTAAGCTAGTCGAGGCTCATATTGATGATGTGGAGTGGACGCAGGGTGCAGGCCCCGACACCGAGGGAATGGACGTCAATTACTTCTACGCTCGCTTCGTGATCCGAACCTTGCATGGAATAAAACAGAGCACTTCGGGACTAGCGTACTGGCTTCAAGTCTTACAACTTGACGAGGCAGCCTGGGTGCTTACGCATACCCTGATGTATCTACAGCTCGATTGCATGCGCGCCTACAAGAAATATGCTCCCCTAAAGGACCGGATTGGTCATTTCATAGACACGTGGAGAGCGGGCAATGCCGGTTTAAGCAAGTAATCAAGATGCATGCCGAGTTACCGGGACCTTGAGACAGGATTGAGTAATTATCAGGTAAGTTGGCTTTTTTCGCGATATCGGTATATACTATTTTTGGGCATGTGAAATTGAATTTGATCCTATACCGTGAGAGAAGGATGAGAAGTGCGTAGTCTTTTTGAAGAGAAATACCAAATAGTAAGGTCTCTTATACGCTATATTCTCGGCTCGTATATAGGTAATAAGGCTCGGCGATAAACAAGGGCTAATAGCGAATTAGGAAAATTAGAAACAAGATGGAGACTGAATGCGGGTCATGAGTCAGACCGATACTTCTCTACTTATCAGATTATCTGCTAAGGAACGAGCTGCCGGCAGGCAATACTACTTCTAATTGACCAATCAGAGTCTATGCTTGATGGTCCCATATTTAGCCGTTGCTCGTCCCTCGCTCTTTCGCGCCTTTTCGCATTATTCCTCCGAATATAGGAGTATTACCAATTCAAATCCCATCCAGGCCAACCAGGCCCCATTTCCACCTCTCATTCCTCAACAATTTACATCTTATAGCCGTATCCTCAAATGCGAAGAGGATGGCTTCCACCTCAGTTTGCAGAGACTATTCATCTCGGTCGACTCCACAGTGATCCTGTTTTATTATGCACAATGCGCCCTTGTGAATATTCTTTCTAGGGTCGCTGAAGATGAAGGCATAGACCGTCATCGATCTTATGACCGGTGGCTAGATCTCTGGGACCGGCTCCGCTATTCTGCATCCATCCTTGTCTATTATTGTACGGCTCACTACCCAGCATTAGCTCCAAAATCGGGGGTATTAATTATTTTTTTTCTGCCCCTTTGGCTACTTAGAATTCTTTCAAAATCCCATCTGTCCCGTTCGCTTGGAAAGCATATCAATCGTTGGCAGTACCAACGAACCTCTACTGGAACGGGACGCCTTCAAGCGTCTAATGAGGACAATGTCGGACCTTGAGGCTAGAACACTGGACGTCCGCGATGACGAGAAACTCGACGATTTAGAGCAAGGCGTAAAGTCTTCTAGTCACAATACCCGCCGAAGTTCCACGACAAGCACTGCGCAGGACGATATTGGCCAAGCAAACGGAAATGCAGCCGTTGCGCCCGCCGCCGGTGAATCAGGAACGCCACCCGATGGCGCCCCTCCAGCCAAGAAGAATGAGGAACCCGAGTCGGGACGGACGAAATTCGAAACAACCGTAATTGTCTTCGCGCTCTGCTCAGCGCTTTTCCTCGCCGCTCTCGATGTCACTATTATCACAACCGCGATCCCGACGATTACCGAGCAATTCAAGTCGCCGGCGGGTTACACGTGGATCGGCGCAGCTTACCTTTTAGCAAACAGCGCTACTGTGCCTAGCTGGGGAAAGGTGTCCGACATTTGGGGACGTAAGCCGGTGCTCTTGGCGGCCGTCGCCATCTTCTGGATCGGATCGCTTATCTGTGCACTAAGCATCAACATCGGCATGTTGATCGCCGCCCGTGCCATCCAAGGTATCGGCGGCGGCGGAATCGTGGTGCTCACCAACATCTGCGTCGGCGATCTCTTCTCCATGCGGAAACGAGGCATGTATTACGCCTTCTTCGGCATGGTTTGGGCTATTGCATCGGCCATTGGTCCCATTCTTGGCGGCGTCTTCACATCCAAGGTCACTTGGCGCTGGTGTTTCTACGTGAACTTGCCCATCAGTGGTGTGGGCTTCTTCGTACTGCTATTCGTCCTCAAGTTGCATAACCCTCGCACACCTGTTTGGGAGGGTCTGGCCGCCATCGATTGGTTAGGCAGTCTTCTTATTATTGGTGGAACCCTGATGTTCCTCTTTGGATTGGAATTCGGCGGCGTCACCTATCCCTGGAACTCGGCAGCGACGATTTGCCTAATCGTGTTTGGTATCGTCACAGTCGGTATATTCGTCGCGGTCGAAAAGTGGTACGCCAAATACCCAGTCATCCCGCTTCGCCTATTCAAGTTTGGTAAAAACATCTCGACTTTCGTGATATGCCTGGTCCATGGCGCCGTCTTCATATCCGGAAGTTACTATTTGCCGCTCTACTTCCAGGCTGTCCTGGGTGCCTCGTCGTTGCTCTCGGGTGTCTACATCCTACCGTACGTCCTCGCGCTTTCCTTCATGTCGATCGGTTCGGGTTTGTTCATGAAGAAGACGGGCAAATACCTCCCAGCCATCATCTTCGGCATGCTCTTCATGACGCTTGGGTTCGGCCTGTTCATCGACCTTGGTGCTCAGGCGGACTGGGCCAAGATAATTATTTTCCAGATCATCGCAGGTGTTGGTGTAGGACCGAATTTCCAATCACCACTCATCGCGTTGCAAACATCCGTCGAACCCCGCGATATCGCAGCGGTAACCTCCACCTTCGGTTTCGTTCGCCAACTTTCGACATCCATCTCCGTCGTTATCGGCGGCGTGGTATTCCAGAATGGAATGGAAAAACAATATCCAACTCTGTTAGCTCAGCTCGGTCCAGAGCTCGCCAACCAACTCTCCGGCGGGAGTGCAGGTGGTAATGTTGGTCTAGTGGCCTCCTTACCCGGCCGCCAGGGCGAGATAGCCCGCACAGCCTACTGGAACAGTTTACGTGATATGTACATCATGTATACTGCTATCGCCGGAGTGGGACTTCTAGTAAGCCCTTTCATCAGCCAGAGGAAGCTCAGTCGGGAGCACCATGAACATAAAACAGGGCTTCAGAGCCTTCGCCAAAATGGCGAGGGCGACAAGCCTTCAGAAAAGAAATAGAGCGAGCCTTGGGATAAAAAGTGTATTATCAACTCGCAACATTCAGCGACGCGAGGTCGTCGTGTTTAGGTAGTTTAGCGTTTTGGATATCCAATTTGGATAATAGATCATCATCTACCTACTTATTTAGCTGTCATACACGTGCTTGAGCTGTCGATTTTCGCAACCATCTAATATATCATCTAACTCGTTAAGCCATATGGAAGCTAGCACCTCTTCTCACCTCATATCGTTACATATCTCTTGATACAAGCGAAATATACGTCCACGACATGACCCACAAACCCTAGCCTCTGCAATGGACAGGGGCTATACAATTCAAACCCGGTCTGTTGCATGTGATATTCATCGACAGTACTATTTCCCCGGTTCTACGGTAGACCAGTTGGGGGGGGCAATGTAACGATCTGTCACGATCGCTTGGCGAAGCTAATGCCGCCCAGAGTTCTGGATCCGGGCTCCCGGTCGCCAGCGGATCTCTGTACGATTTCGCTATGGCGCGGGGAAAGCTACTGTTTATTGAATATTGTGAGGATCCGAGTACAAGTTGCGTTTATTACGTCGCTTCTACTGATTGCCGTTATGATAATTGCCAGCCCCCCATGTGCCTCCTCCTTAGTCGAGAGCGCCCCAGGTAGGCAGCCAAGGCTTGCGTGAAAGCATTGCAGCTAGAGAATGGACAAGTCAACAGTCCAGACGAAATCATCTTTACCACGCCCGCGAACGCGAATGACACAGTTATGATAGCTTCATCGCCTCCGGCTTCGAATTGGTTATTCATCCGGCGCAGCTCATCCGAGTGCTACGTGTTTAATCGCCTTTGCATGCACAACAGCCTTTAGTTCGAGATGTCGTCCAAAAGGCTTCTAAGCCATTGCACAGGAGTAGTTTGTTGCCTCGAGGTTAAGTGCTGGATCTTGATATAAAAATGAAGCTGGTCTGCTCTGTGAATGATGACTATTCTTGATAATGAAGCGCCTGCCAAAAGGGAAATTATCTAACGACCAATGAGCTCCTAAGCCAACGTAGAGACCTCATTTCCAAGCACTTCCGGTTTATCTTCCTATAACCTTGGTCCTTCGTGATGATACATATGAAATCGGATATACAGACAGCACCAAGCATATGAAAAGAAGGCTTTGCTTCCTTGATGCGCACTAGAAGGGCGCAGCAAGACACGCAAACATCCCATCCCAACCCACCCTTCCCTCCTCAAGCATCCCCACAGCTCCTCCAAACCCGTCCCGACCAAACCTAACCAAATTCCCATCTCCCAACTCTCCTCAAACTAATCCCAACCAATGCCACAGCGCCACCAACAACTTCAAAAACACCACGCCCAGCGTCAGTATACCCCCAAACCCCACGGCGAACAGCAAGAGCCCCAGCATCCCCGACAGGATCTTGACGGGCAGGCTCTGGCTCTCGAAGGAGTTCGTGGCGCCGCTTTGCTCCTCCTCGGCCTCGTACGCGGGCGGCTGCGCCTGCGGCATCTGCGCTTCGACGTCGAGGTCTTCCGGCCGGATGAATGGTGTGTGCTCGCCGGCCGCGGCGGCAGCGGACCCTTCGTCGTACGCCGGGAGAGCGGGTTCCGCCGCGGTGGTGGGGGAGTCGGATTTGAGGTTGAGGGGCGCCATTGTTGCGGTTTCTTAGGTAGGTATGATTGATAGCGCGACTGAAGTTGAGATAGATGTGGTGGTGTTTGGATGGATTGGTTTGCTTCGGTGGCGAAGGCCGGCTCTGCGCTCTTTGGTTCTTATCTAATGCTTGATTGATTGAACGTGAGCGTGAGCGGTTTGTGCTAGTATAGGTATGTGAAATTGAAAATGAGAACCGTAGCAGTCGATTCCCTAAATCTGCTAGATATAAAGAGACCGCAAAGCGATGATTCGGATGGCTCTTTAATTCAGATGTCGTTGAATCCAACTTGCCTTCCAGAATCAAAAAGGAAGAAGTCAAGTTAAGAATGACGGAAGCCTGCGACAAGTAACCCCTCGTAGGATGAGGTTCCTTACGTGTCGCACTCCCGCTGAGCCGCAACACCGCCCCGGAACAGGCCGTTCTAACTGGCTGGGTCGCCTGACTTTCATTGCTGATCACAGCCCTGTAGCGGTGCGAGTCCCCTACCGACGCCCGGTAATCCCCTGTCCTGTCCTGTCCCCCCAGATAAACTCCAAGCATGAACCCTTTCCCTCTATGATTTGTCACGCCTCTCCGTCGTATGAAGCAAGTCTTATAGTTATATTCAAGTCTCTGGGGATATTAAAGTGTAATTCATAATTTTAATTCTTACATGAGATCTGATATAAACCCCGAGATCAACAGTGTATACCTTAGGTAGGTATCTATCTAAGCGCATTGTCAATTGGAAGCAAAAGAGGATTCGGAGGATTTGTAAAAACCAGCGCAGTTATGGGCTGATTTTGACCTACTACTGTACGACGCCGAGATTTAATACGCTGGTAAGCCACAAATTTACGGGCATAAATTAGAGGCTTAGAACGGACACCGATCAACACCGAGGTCCTTACTGGGCATTCGAGGAATCGAGTTCGTCCTTGATTCAATCGTAAGTTGTTCTCGAGGCCTCCGGTGTGAGTTGCCTTCTATAATCTATTCTATGATTTATCCAAACAAAGCGGTCTCTAGGTACCTATCTAAAGGCCGGCGTGAAATCTTTCCCAGCACTCTATGCACAACCTTACCATCCAGAGATCTGGAGCGGGTATCTTCTGCATCGAAGCTCCTTTGCCCCGAAATCTGTATTTTCCTTTTCCCTTCTTTCTTTTCTTCTCTTTTTTCTTACGCTCTAAAGCAACGAGACATCGCAACTACCGATAGAAGCCAGCCCGTAAACAGTACCGAAATACGCCCCCAAATATCCATCCCGTGTAACTCATCCATCCATCCATAGCAGCACCCATCGAAACATCAGCAATCAGGCACACTAACAGGAATATTAAGCGGCACGCTCGTAGCAAGCCCGCTCAAGCTCGTCTCCTTGAACTCGTTGCGCATGCCCTGGGCCGTAAGCCGCATAGCGCGGATCGCATCGTCGAGCCTAACCTTCTGGGTGCCGGCCTCGCTGCTGAGGGCCAGGTTCGCGCTCGAGATGGCCTTGATAGCGCCCAAGGCGTTCCGCTCGATACACGGGGCCTGCACGAGGCCGCCGATGGGATCGCATGTCAGGCCCAGGTTGTGCTCGATGCCGATCTCGGCTGCCTGCTCGATGGTCTCGGGACTGGCGCCCATGCACGCTGCGAATGCGCCGGCCGCCATCGAGCAGGCTACGCCGACTTCAGCCATGCATCCTCCTTCGGCTGCGGAGATGGTCGCGCCGCGCTTGTAGAGCATGCCGATGGCCGCCGCTGTTAGGAGAAAGGTGAGGATGTCACGCTCGGCATCGTCACTAATGAATTCGACCGTGTACTTTAGTACGGCTGGAATAATACCGGCCGCGCCGTTCGTTGGGGCCGTAACGATCCGCCCACCACCTGCGTTTGTCTCGTTGACCGCCATCGCGTAGACAGTAAGGTAATCCATAGCCGGGAATGTGGTCCGACGTGGAGGCGACGGCATGATCGGGTGGTAAAGGGAGCCATGGACGCGTGGAGGGCCGCGCTTGCCGACAGTTCCTCTTCTGCCCAGCGCCGTGCCCAGTTTTGGCGTTTCCGATATGCTTGTGCCTGCTGATGATGTTCGGTCGTTGTCGCCATTCGGAGAAGCTAGTTGTGCCTGCCCATTGGCCATGCCAGGAGTGGCAGTATGTGAGGGGTAGAGACCTCTTGTTAGTCGTTTATAAAGTGCTGGCGCTCTTCTATGTAGTTTCAGTGAGCCTGGAAGCGTCGCATCAAGGGGTTGGTTGACGCCTTCTAGTATACTGTTGTCCATGACTTCCCATATTCTCATTACCTTCTTGTAGATATCCTCGTCGGTATAGCCATGACTCTTTTCATTCTCGTACACTAGCTGTGCGATAGTCAAGTTATGCTTGTTGCACAACGCGAGTAGACTGCGAGCGTCGCGGAACGGATAGCGAGGTTGTTGGGAAGCGGTTTTAGTACCGGCAGCCTCAGCCTCTGACGCTGAAGATGTAACAGGAGGTCTGGTGACTGAGCCGGCCTCAACCAGGGCTGTCGAGTCTTCGGCAGGGGCTCCATCGAGGGGCTTGATTTCTGAGCCAGTTCTGCGGTCTCCTGCCGCATCTGCTCTCCTTATTTCTTTGTAGAACAAGTTCTCCGCTAAATCAGCCGGATGTCCACTCCCTCCTTCTACCAAATCTTTGGTTTCAGGTGAAGTGCGTTCCGCGGCCTGACTTGCTGATGCGGCCGTGGCAGCAGTTGACAATGCGCCATTGACAACGAAACCTCCGCCCACACTGAAGAAGTCGTTAGTCGCCAACATATTACCTTGATCATCGAATACCATGAAGCGCATTCCATTGCTGTGCAGGGGCAGCTTCTTGCCCCATTCCCATTTGAAATCCTTTTCGTAGTCGAAATCGATTTCCCTACCTCTGCCTTCTGGAAGCCCGTGGCCTAAGAACAGCTTTTTCTCCTTTTTGATCTGCGCAAAGCGGGCAGGCACGTAAGAGGTGTCAACCGTCTCCACATCCGCGCTCTCAAGGCCCAGCAGCAGCGCAGACGGCGTCATGCTGTCCAAGATTAAGAGTCAGTAAAGCATTTCTCATTAGCTAGATTCATTCGATCATATGAAAATAATTTCAATTGGTTGAACACATTCCCAAGGTAGTTGAATGAGGACTCAGCAGATATCAGATGTTGAAGGGTACATACTGGCCCTCGCCTGTCAGCGCAAGACTTCCATAAATGGAGATTCGTATCTTGTGCACTTTGTCAAGTAGACCAGCCTCAACCAGATCGGCCACGAAGATACCGCCAGCACGCATAGGCCCAACCGTATGAGACGATGAAGGGCCAATGCCTATGGAGAAGAGATCGAAAGTCGAAATAACAGCATGTTCGTGGTCGGCTTCACTATACGTGCCCGATTCTGCCTCTTCGTTGTCATCGGAGGTGGACGGCGTCGTGCTGAAATATCGGGTATACGGCAGGCGTGGTTGACTTCCTGCTACCCGTCCCCATCTATGATGGTTCATCCTAGCTGCATTGGATTGCCATCTGTTTGTCACTTGCCGGGATGCAGCGCCAACAGCGGAGCGAAGCAGGTTGAGCTGCTTCACCGCCGCACGGCTCATTGTGACTCAGTAGGACGCAGAATGGTTAAGAGGAATAGCGAGCGACTAATATGATTATGTTCGATCATATAATAACGACAGCCCTCATAGGACCCAATCCGGTGAAATCAATCAACTGAATAGACCAAATGCCCCTCAATTGAAGCTATAAGAAAAACGCTTTGTCGGATTTGAGCTTCGGCGGACTATAATTGTTGGAAGTACGCACGATCCAATAATATGACGCCGATTTCCAAAAACGCGGGTATTCGTATTGGGGAAGCGTGGTGAGTGGGCCAGGGATCTGACGTCGAGACTTCCATGGACAAAGATCTGTTCTTAAGATAGCCGAATCCACTAAGTTTACGGTGGGGTGTTCTAAGACGATAATGGGAATTCGATGTTATCTTCAATATTCGTAAATATCCGGGTGCTTAAAATATCACATTTAAACTAGCGGTGAAATGCTTGACGGTGAGATGTTATCTGAAGGAGCTTGAGATTCTGATATTATGGTTACATGATTGCGCGTAATGCACTTTACAAAGAGATCAAACCCGCTTCAATCTATAGCAACCTTTGCCGACAAAGATAATCAAAATGCCTTCCTATACCTTATCTCTTTCCATTAAAATTCTCAGTAAAAACTAGTTGTCATAATCTTATTCCGCTCGCTCTAGACTAGATGGATGTAAAAGTGCAGACAGATCCCGTATGAGTTTTACATTTGTCGGGCGCACAAATCTAACCCCTTTCATTATTCCACAAGCTGCCGAATTCAATAGATAGTAGCAATATCTATTATTCAACTACTCATACTTACTCGCTTCAAGAGGCTCATCGGCATCAAGAGAGTGCAGTATTTCTAAATGTTCACTTTGAGCTTTGCCAGCTGTACTCAGTCGAGTGCTCCTTGTCTTAGGGGTCCCCACCTTGTCGTCAAGCCACTGCAAGCCTCATAACCGTCCTATATCCGTCGTTGATTTTATAGCACAACCCTAGGCAATATAATATTATCCGTGCGACGACCCTATTGTTCTCGTATTCTCAGTCACTGTATGTTTACGGTATGTGCTATCATTAAGTCCTCGTCGATCTGATATCCGAGCTACCCAAGTGTCAGAATTGGCCGCATCGAGAGTGTATGAGCCGATGTCAGCAGTCATTTCTAGCCGGCTCTACAACTTGAGCTCCTCGAAGAGCCTTGACCAAACTCGGGCAATGTATTTTCAAACATCGCGCGCGGCCTTTCCATTCACCATCACATGCCCGGCCTTTCTGATGAACACGATGGAATTGGCACCAAAATTTTGAGTGGTCCCCAGCGTCGACCCAGAGCGTGATCTTCGGGATCTTAGATTCGTCGAGGAACCTGAGAAAGTTCTGAAAGGGCGTCTTGGTGAGGAGAATGGGCCCTGAGATTACCATTCCCTTCCCCTTCCCGCCCGCGACGCGGATGTTGTCGTAGACGAACAGCTCATCCTCGTAACCCCAGAACTCTAGGCTGGGGAAGGGGCTCCCGATTTCCAGCCGCAGATGCTGAAGCTTTCCCTCCTCGGCCATCTGATTAAGGGCAGTGCCGTATGCCTCCCCGAACAGGTAAATCTCCTCTTTTATTTCGAACCTCATTGTCAGATTTCGCACATACTGCCGGGGAGCAACCCTGGTGAGAGACCCGGTTAAGAAGGGATCGCCTTTCCCCGTAAGGCACGCCTTGCCGAGAGAAAAGTCATAATAAAACATCGACGCGACCTCGGCATATATGCGCTGGCACGTCAACAATATGCTGACGATATCTTTGCCTGCAGTAGCCACATCGAAGAGTAGGAGTCTAAGGATGTGGTCTCTTAGCTCGGGAGGGAGGTCAAAGAACCGAAAAGGCCCCTTCCAGTATTTTGCAGGGGAATGGTGAGCTTGAGAGGTTCCATGTGGCTTCGGGCGAAATGCGATAGATCTACTTCCAAATTTGCCCATCGTTATGAGGGGCCTAGTTCAACGCCACGTCCACTCAATCCGGCGGGATTGACGGAAACACCATATGCCTATGTATCATAGGATAATACGTAGAGCCACTTTCTGTGAAGGTGAAGTGAATAGGGGATGTTGGAGGTACAGACTGTATGTTCCCACCGCCACGGTTACGTAATCGACGTCGAGTACCAAGTACATAGATACATCTTCGCCGGTCTCCACCTTAAAATACTGGAATGTGACCGCACCCGCGTCTCCCCCCTGGCCCCACCTGTAGCGTCGTCCCGGACCCTGAATTCTCGTATCGTCGGGCAATTTATGCTTGTGCATAACTTACCTACTGCACCACCATTAAGCTGTCCACATTGGACCACTCCTTTTGCGGTATCGTGATGCTCAGGAGCACATGTCGGTCGTAGCCATTGTCGCAGATATTGCTTCATTTCATGTCGTGTAATTAGTGTGTATTTGCCAGGCACAATTGCCTAACCTTCCTTTTTACAATGGGTGTCTTCTCCTTTTTCCGCAAGATCTACGACCTCGACACTCTCGACACTCGCTTTACCATCTCGACTTCGACGCCCTACAAAACCGTAATAGATGCAAGAAACGATGCTGTCGCGAGCAAGGAACGAGCTGCTAAGTGGAATAGTCGAGCCCGTACCTCACGATGGAACACGCCGGAGTTCTACCTCTACTACCTCTACCTCATGTTTGTCATACCCTACATGTTCTGGGTAGCTTATGACGCCTCGAGACGTATGCTTTACACCACTCGCGATACCGACCGACTGTGTACATGGGTTAATACTTTCTATAGCGACGGATCCTAAGTATAGAAAATACCAGTACTTGCTTTCGGATGGGTGGATTCCTGGGCGCAAGATTGTAGGCACTCGCATACTCGAGAGTTGACGTTGGCTAACAGCTTGGAGGACGCATCCGATGCGCAATACCGCACCTTTCGCAACAACATACCGTATATGGCGGCGCTTCTCGTTTTCCACCCCCTTCTTCGACGACTATACAATGCGATCGTATACCCGATAAAAACAGCGGGACAGTCGACACGACCGACACCAGAAGAGGCGGACCAGAGGCTTAACCAGCGGGCTTCATACGACTTCGGCTTTGCGCTGATATACCTCGTCGCGCTTCACGGGGTATCCGCCTTCAAGATCCTCATAATACTCTACCTGAACTACCAGGTCGCGACAGCATTACCTAGAAAGTATATACCAGTTGCGACGTGGGTTTTCAACATTGGGACGCTTTTCGCGAACGAGCTATGCAAGGGATACAAATTTGGGGATATTGCTGTTCTAATTGCTGGAGCCCCTGTTAAGAACAACCTTCTCGATTCGGGTCCTGCATTGGTGTCGTGGGGCAGGTGGCTTGATGGCTATGGTGGGATCATGGGTCGATGGGAAATCCTCTTCAACATTACCGTCTTGCGACTGATCAGCTTCAACTTGGACTACTACTGGAGTTTAGATCGTAGGAGCTACAGTCCGATAGAGGTGAGCTTTACCAAGGCCAACCCCAAGACCTCAATTGAAACCGTACACTGATGCACCTAAGAAGAAGCAAGTCGACCCCGCCTCTCTCAGCGAACGAGACCGCGTAACCATTCCAGCGCAAGCAAAAGACTTTTCTTTTAGGAATTACGTCGCCTACACCATCTACGCACCCCTATACCTCACGGGTCCCATAATCACCTTCAACGACTTCATCTCACAGCTACGCTACAAGCCCGCCAGCATCGAGACCCCACGAACGATCCGGTATGCAGTGCGCTTCGCCTTCACCCTCCTGGCCATGGAGGTGATCCTGCACTACGACTACGTGCAAGCGATCTCGAAGGCGAGCCCGGCGTGGGGCGAGTACACGGCGGCGCAGCTGAGCCTGCTCAGCTACTTCAACCTGCACCTGATCTGGCTGAAGCTGCTGCTGCCGTGGCGGCTGTTCCGGCTGTGGTCGCTCGTCGACGGCGTCGACCCGCCCGAGAACATGATCCGCTGCGTCAGCAACAACTGGAGCACCCTCGCCTTCTGGCGCAGCTGGCACCGCAGCTTCTACCGCTGGTCCCTGCGCTACATATACGTCCCGCTCGGCGGCTCCAGTTTTCGGACCGCCAGGGACGCCGCGCGCTCCATACTCACCTACGTCCTCGTCTTCACGTTCGTCGCCCTCTGGCACGATATCCAGCTGCGCCTCCTGATCTGGGGCTGGCTCGTCGTCTTCTTCATGTTGCCGGAGATGGCGGCTAAGTTCCTGTTCCCGAAGAGGAAGTGGGAAAGCAGACCGACGGCTTATCGCATGCTTTGCTGCGTAGGCGCTGTAGGGAATGTGCTTATGATGATGATGGCCAACCTGGTTGGGTTCGCGGTCGGCCTGGATGGGCTGCAGAGGATTATCGCGGGAATATTCAGGGACTTCTCTGGTGAGTTGCTTTATTCTTCTCTTTTTCATCCCCTTTTTTTTTTCCGTGCGTATGCTAATATCGTGGTGCAGGGTTTACGTTCATCGTTTGCGCTTGCTTAGCGCTTTTCGTGGGCGTGCAGGTCATGTTTGAGATTAGAGAGACGGAGGCGAGGCACGGTATTAATCTGAAGTGCTAGTACCTGAAGTATTCCTTGAATAACGCGCAGTTCGCCTTTCTGAGGAACACGCGCATTTATAGACTTGGTGGATACTGTATTATATAGACAGAAAGAATTGTATATATTTAGACTACCTAGCCATATATTACGTATCCATGTCTATGCAATGCTAATCGTTATTATAGAAACAAGTTCCGTTGATTAGATCTCTTAAGGTCATTGAAAGAATCGTATATGCAAAGTTGAATTGATGTTACTCTATGCAGACTCGGCCCTACCTATCCCACCCACCACATGCGAGACATCCATACAGACGCATGGAACATTACGAGCCGGCCCGAAGATTAGCTATGAGAAAGAAAAACATCAATAGTCCCTTACCGCCGGCTACTGTACCACATACTAAGTTTGGTGCTTATATCCATTAGCGTGTTTCCCGACTCGGGTATCTCTGGGGGTGGAGCTTCCCAAGCTGCGCCTCGCTTGCGTACTCGCTTACAGACTATTCATTAGCAGGGTTCTAGGCTCCGCGCCTGGAAGCTAAGCTAAGCTACCACGTAGGTAAGTTGGTGTCGAACAAAGGGCAGCTGGGGAAGGTCAAGGTTAGGGTCGCTTTTTGTACATATTGGAGATGCCTCCTCTTTTACATATGGAGTTAGTAGCTGTTTCTAACGTCAGCTCTTCTTGCTGTCTTTCCTACCTACAACATTCCACCTCCCTGGGTATATATAGGGTTCTCAATTTTTGGTAGTTGTGAGGTGGAAGAATCGTGAGCCATGCTACCGCGCTTCCTCGCCTTCGGGACGGACCCCTGGGACCCGACGCACCGCTTCGAGACGTCGTGGTTGGTATCGCCGTATGCGCTTTTCGGACTACGGGCTTTTTTTGTAAGTCTCTTACCCATTGCTTTCAAGTTATACTATAAACTTGAACCCGAATATGTTTCACCGTCGCAATCGTACACGGCGACGGGAGCAAGCTCACAGGACCCGAATCCGCGGTTGTGAGGTAGTTACCGTGACATGCTTACTTTGAGCTTGTATGCGCATCGTGGAACCATCAATTATATAGCTTCAATGCTCTTGCGACGTGACACGTACTAGCTACACAACACCCATCCATACCTAACCTGCGCATCATCCAGCGCTAACCACCGCGCAGGCCCTCTACGCCTTCCTAGCCCTCCTCCTCAACATCGGATACCAATGCACACACGCCGACCTAGGCGGGTGCCAGGAATCGCGCGACGGCTTCTCCTACTTCACGACGCTCACATACTGGGGGCTAGCCTTCTACCTGCTCGTCTCCAGCATCCACACCTTCAGCTACGCGCGGCACGGCACGGCGCTACTGAACCGGTGGCCGCGGCCGCTACAAGCGCTGCACGCGCTGTTCTACAGCACCGTGACGACGTACCCGTTCCTGGTGACCATCGTGTACTGGGGGCTTCTGTACCCGTACGGATCCGCGTGGTTCCCGACCGTGTACGACGGGTGGGCCAACATCAGCCAGCACGCGCTCAACAGCTTCTTCGCGCTGTTCGAGATCGCGGTCCCGCGCACCGCGCCCCAGCCCTGGGTCCACGCGCTCTGGCTCATCGTGCTGCTGGCCCTGTACCTGGCGCTGGCGTACGTGACGCGCGCCACCAAGGGCTTCTACACGTACGACTTCCTGGACCCGGGGCGCACGGGGTCGCTGGTCGCCGCGTACGTCTTCGGCATCGCGGTTGCGTCGATTCTGATCTTTGGTATTGTGAAAGGCGTCGTCTGGACGCGCTGCTGGGCCACGGAGGAGAAGATGGGGCGGAAGGGCAAGTTTGCGAGGACGGCGTCCCGGACTGATGTGGAGGAGCAGGAGTTAAGTGGGTTTACCAGGAAGTAAATTGGCATTGTGGGCGAGTTCTCGCTTGAGTGATCGGCTATGATGTGGCGTTATTGCGTGGTTCATTGCAATGGAGAGTGGGCATACTCGGGAGTAGCATTGGGTCGTCAGAGCGGGCATGTAGATGTTAATATTTCTTTAATGGGATACCCACGCATGAATTGGTAGCATTTGACTATCAGTATCAACTTCATCTTCAACCAAAGATCAAACTCTTCAAAAGCGCCTACATGCATAACGTGTAGGCATATTTTCAAGACTGGTAACAAGTACATATACAGGTAACAAGCCTGCAACAAACAGGGGTACTCGAGGATTGGACAATCTCCGGTTACCTACACCTGGCCGGGACTTAGAGGACGCCACCAATGCAGATCCGGAAGAGTGAAGACCTTCTAGAAGGGAATATATCACATGCTAAGCGAGAAAATATTGAAGCAAATACTGCCTGGCAAGTGGGACCTTCAAGCCTTCAATGAAACAGGGCTGATACAGTTACTCATTCAACAAGGAGCTTGAAATATTTTTATAACTACGATTAATTCGACAGCAATGAACAGCTGGGCGCTAGCTACATAGATGTCCCTTTCCTACAACTCCGTAGATCCTTAAAATGCATCGCTATGCCATTAGTTTGTTTCCCTTATCATACATCCGTACGTGTATACACATTAACGCCGTGTGGTGCCTTGGTTGGAAAGGTTGTAAAAGGCACAGGCGTTTTCGTATTAGGAAAGGATGAAGTATTCCGTAAGGGGTCGCGGTTTTAGATCAATGTCCTATTCCGCTGAGGTGTATCACTTCAATCTCCCCTGCTGCCACATGTTTGGCTTCAATGGTGAATATTGGCTTCAGCCCGTCTCAGATGGATGAAAAAGGCATAACATTGACTATAGCATCCAATATTCCGAAACCTTAAGCAGCATGTCTGTAGCATAGAGGCCAAATAGGGCTATAGTTTGGTTGCTCGTTGGTAGACTCAATCTTAAGGCGCCATTACGGCGTATATGGCAAGTGATATGGCCAAAGATTGTAGCAGATTTCTTCGCGCATTGATTGCGGCGTTCCTGATTTATTAACCTTCTTAGTACCTGTCGATCGCATATTGCAGATCAATCGATTCCACTTATTAGACTCTGCATCGAAGTGGCTGCGCGTTGGTGATCGCCGAGTCGGGGATTTTCCACCAACAAAGTTTCCCAACGCCAGCACTCTTTTTCTTCATTGGTTTATTGATGACGTCTGTAGTCGGGGAGGCGTTTTCCATCTAGGAACTGTGGACTTCGACCTTCGTAGTACGGATTAGGAGCTTGCTGGGCTCTCCTTCGCGCTTCAAATTCAGCACGTTCCTCATCATCTAGTGAGAACGCCTTCTTCAACCATCCGAAAGCGCTGCGCTTCTTTTTCAGGGTCTTGTTCTCCGGACTGAGCGTCGTCACATTGCTCAACATACTCATTCCCATTGCTGACGGCTGATTCCGCACGTGGCCCGGGTGGATATGCGTGCCCGCCGTCCACGGCCTCTGCTGTAAAGGGGAATGAGGACTCGCTCGTACTGGGAAATAGTGTTGTTGGTCAGAGCGCGGTGAAGGGATTGTGTTTGGAAAAGTTGGCGGTGGAATCTCTGTCACGTCCCCGTACTCGACCATCGAACGAATAGGCGGTCGAGCTTCATTATCAGAGCCATAGGCAGAATCTGGGCCCTGGTACATGCGCGGAGATTGGTATCGGGGAGACTGTTGTTGTGCAGCTGGGTACCTTGGAATCTGAATCTCAGGGACATTACGAGGAGGAACCTGGATAGCTTCGGGTAAGTTGCTTCCCTTCAAGGACAGCCTCTGGCGTAATGAGGTTCTCTTCGGCTGCTCTTCTTGCTGCACAATGATCGGTGGATCATGGACTGTTGGTGACGGTAGCGGTGCAGGCGGCTGTGGAGTATATGTCCGCGGCTGTAAAATGTACAACCCCTCATCTACGGGCGATTCCGCCTTCTCTACCTCGTTGTCGGGTTTCGGATCCTCCTCGATGGTCACAATCGGATTCGGCACGCTATTCGCCTCTAGCTCTACCGGCGACATCGGCTCTACGGGGGCATTGTATTGTACCACCATAACAGTTGATCTAGTACCGGTCGATCCCGCGACTGACTTTTGAGAGATGCTCTTGGAAAGCTCAAGCTTTGGTGGGCGTTTATCAGACGAATGCATGGATGAGTTTCGCGAAAAGGTAGTTGCCGGGAGTTGATCTACTGGACTAGAATAAGGCGCAACGCTTGCCTGCTAGAAAGTCAGCCTATTCGCAACAAAGCCTATGAAATCAGAGTATCCCTTACCCTTGTCCTCCAGCTCACCTCACCAGCGCGGTAGTTCATTTCAGACACTATACTGTCGAGTTTGTTGAGTAGGGCGCGCAGCGTCGAAGTCGTGCCCTGCAATTCAAGAAAAGCTTTGTACCAGCCTTGAGCATTCCCTCTCATGGCGTCGAATATCTCCACAACCTCCGGGCGCTGCTGACGCCAGGTCCGATCCTGCTGATCGCCAAGGTAGGTCGCAAATTGTTTAGTCGCGCCAATTCCTTCATTTATATCCCCTACCGTTGCTTCCAGGAATGTGGTCGTCCGAGAGATGATATGTTCGATCTTCTCATTTCCAGTTACTATCTGCAAACGAAAATTTCGGTCCTCCAGCATCTGCTCAAACGTCGCGACATTTTCCATGGGCAACTTCAGAAAGTCAATGCGCTCTCGAATATCCTGGATTGCGAGATTAACATCATCCAGTGTCGTCTCCAGAAACTCGTCTACTTCGTCGATATGACCTTGGAGTATGCTGACCACTTGCTCATTACTGTTTGCAATTCCGTTCAACATCAAGTACACTCCGAACGATATCTGGGCCATAAGCTTCCAGAGCTCGTGATACCGTTGGCCCGGCCGGCGACGCCATAGATCACCATGCAACGATGCTCCCTTATCTCCTTCTAATAGATGATTCCTACGGCCCCTAGCACTAGCAAATCTAAGCTTCGGCTTCGGCACGGCAGGACTGTGGGTAGCTTCGATCAGCGATTCGGCAAAGGCTGGTTGCATGGCGGGTATCGGGTGGGTTGGGATGTTGGCTGCCGCATCTTTAGTCTTCTGGCGCATGGCTTCTTCCCGTTCCCTGGAATCGGATCTCGCTGGTTCGCGTATTTTACGGGGAGCAGGGAGTAAATCATCGTCCTCGGAGTCTGACAGGAGAATCGAGCGATCCTCGTCATGGTGAAGAGACAATGGCAAAGCCATCTTGTACGAAACCGTGAACCACGCCCCCTCCCCTTTCCTCGAGTCCTGACCAGGACGTTCGGCAGCAGGGCTAATTAATCAATCCCTTCAGCAGCTTGAGTGTGTAGGCCCCTTACAGGCTCAGGCCCTGCAGGTTCAAGCCTGGCAGGCTGACAGATCCTGTGCAACCAAACCTCGCCTACGCCTACGCCTCAGCAGAAGAACACGAGAATTAGGTGCAACGTGGAATGACACCACTCAATGGCAAACGATAAGACAAAGATGCTGCAGGCTACCGAAAGATTGATATAGGCTGTACGACTCGTGGGATTGGGGGCGGCCAAGTTGAATTAAGAATAAGGTGATCTAGCTGTCAGAAAGGTGCGCCGCGGGGTATCTCCAATAAGTTATCGAACGGAACCGAGTCAAGGGAGACAGTCGGGCGCTGTCATAGCTGACTATCGGGATGAATAAAGAAACGGCCTCGCCTAACTCCAATTCTAAGTCGACAACGCAATGGGGACCCCGGCAAATTAAGAATTATCACTATGACTGCTCACAATAGAGGGAACGGTAGCGATGCACTGGGAGGTGTCCTGGTTTAACGAATGACAAGAAAAGGTGGGTGGGTATGAGTGAGATGTGAGGTGGGAATCGAGTCAGAGAGCGAGGTCGAGCGATACGAAGTCAGCCTCGGCATGTAAGGAACGGAAAGAAGGAAAAGATTAATTGACGGCGGTCGGGGTGAGGCGTCGCCGCTGCAGAAGGCGAAGAGCTGCGAAGTCAATTCATCTTATTATTAGGCAGTGGTGGATGAAGGAGAACCTGCTGAAGAAGAAAAGACGAGCTGAAGAAGAGGAAGTTCATGAAGATTTCCCGCGTAACCGCAAAGTAACCGCAAAGTGCCTGCCCCAGGAGCCCAGCCCACATGCGCACCTAACTACCAGCCCCAAAGTAGCGCGCCCGGTCTTGGATGTTGCGCCACGCCTGCGTTAGTACCCGAAGGTACCTACAGCGGCACGCCGCGACTTCCAACTAAAAGTTGCTCCAACTCAAAAAGCTAGAGTGGGCAGTCCAGGGCTCTGGGGCATCTAAGTGGGGCACACCTAGCTACATGTGGGCTACGAGGCCCTAGTTTGGCCGCTAAAACCGCGAACATGTGCTATAGTGCTAGGTTAGGGATAGCACCTCGCTTCTATCTTTACATGTTCAATTCCACTTTCGGAAATCCAAACTTTTCCTTCAGGGGTCGTTAACCGCTTGGAGAAGCAAAAGAAAAACATCAATTGGAACTCTATCGCTAACAATAGCTCAAATATCACAGACGTCACATATCACGGTCCGACTCATACCTTCAAGCTACCCTTACTTCGTGAATTGTAAAATTTTCAGCATACAAAAATGACCGGCTGCCGGAGTCGCAACCTTCCATGCATGACGGTGCAGCCGAATATATTGAGCTCATAATATCAAAGGCGAATGAGCATCTGGAGTAGGGTAGCATGGAAGCCTCTTCGAATGGAACTATCAAAGGGCCAGGCACCGTTCTTGACCGAAAGACCCGATTAGCTACTGCAGTCCAGGCCGACCGCCTTTCAGAAAAGCCCTAATCAGCTACGGGTATATGTGGTTGTCTTAATTATTGCAGCCTCTCTCCGAACCAGGTTATTGGGCGTAGACTCTCCCATGTCTGCCGGCCGGTTCGTTGGTTTTCCGAGTGGTGAAATCAAATGAACCAAAATTACTAATAAAGAACACCTCCTTTTCCCTTAAGTTCTCTGGGCTCTATGGATACTTCGATGTCGTGTCATGTCTTGGCTTCTCTCCCTTCCTTTCTCGTTTACACGAAAAGACAAGAACGAAACGAAACTCAAGCCAACAGACCAGCCTCTGTTACCAGTTTAGTTATATCTAAAACTGCCCCTCCGCGAGTCTCCACGCAGGCGGATAGCTCCCCTGTCTTCGTGCAACGTGCGTAGAGATCCTCGCCAACCGCTTTAGGCTTAACCCCATGTTCTCTCTCCTGACTCCTGCATGTTTTGGTAACATTCCCACGCTCCTCAACGTGCCTTTTCCTCGTAAGGCCTCACTCTCATGTCTCACCCACCGTCACTTGCAGACTCCTTCGCTATGAAGGGGGATTCCTGCCGATCGCCTCAGTCTGTGCAGAATCTGAGCTGACCCAGCTGAACTCGACCCGTCTTCGCAAAATATCTGCTGCCAGTAGTAGATCGTACAGCAGAACCGCTACATGCACGTCAATCTTCGTGTAACCAGAATTCTTAACCACGAAGTCCCTGTTTCTACGTGTCCGCCCACATAGCGTACGTAGACCAATCGCTTAGACGCCAATGGACCTTTCGCCGCTAACGATGCCTTTTGCTTTTGCCAAGACAGTTACGCGGAAATGTCGTCTACCTTTTAGCGTGGAACCGCTACGGACCGTTATCTATATTAACATTAGGTTGAGTGAGTGCTGTTCTAGCGAAGTCGTCCCTTGCTTGACACGACAGACGTCGCCAAGTATTCGGTAACCAGGTTAAACTCTCAAAAGACAGCTCCTACCGCTACATCCCATATCTGCAACTTAAATTAGCCGTTCAGTCTTGGGTGATTTACCTACTTAAGTAGTATGGACGCTCTTCCGTCATCCATATCTGATTACGAGAGATCGCGAGATTATTGAAGCACATGAGGCATCGAGGGATTCAGCCACCGCAGATCTCGTCGCCTAATGCGAAGGTCTTACTAGGAATTTACTCTACTTATTTTAGTCTGTCAAGGGAACAGAAGACGTGACTCGGGCATGTCGTTACTAAGCTGGGTAACCGCAAAAATCCACGCTCCGGGCGACGACAGACCCAGGTCGCCGGGAGTCATCTAAACAAAAGAGTGAGGGAGCTCTTCGTTGCAGCCACAGTGGAGTTGCCCTCCGGACGAATGCATGTCTAAGTCGCTTTAATATATGCAAGGGACAAGTGATACAGTAAGGAGGTTGATCAACAGTCGAGGTGGAAACTACCAACGTATATATCTAACTCTCGTATGCAAGCATCCCACGGCCATGACGTATTCTTGCGTTTAACCAAAATTAATATTAAATAGCACTCTAGATACTCATAGATAGCAGTATATGATATACTCCAACTATTCACGCAACACCACGATAGGCTACAATATGTGTCAAAATGCGCTGGACCTTCCCATGACCATTGATGACCTCAAACATCGAGTTGCCCTCCAATGGATCTATATCAATGCTCTTCCCTGGAGAGTCAAACCGAGTCCTTCCTTCTACACTCTGGCCGCTCAAATTAGGTACCTAGGGTGCATAGTTGGTAGGTCTCATAGGAACTTAATATAGTTAACTACTAGACTAGTTGCGGTAACAAAGGTGTAAGGCGTGGAGGTTACACTCGTGTTCAAAGGATGAACCTGACCATTCCTGATCGAGATCGAATCGGGATCGAGTTAGTTTTGCCTTATGTCCATAGGATTATATTCCTCGACAAATCCGATCGGCAATTACGTGAGATCGTCAAGACACTTGAAGATACTTCCTCTGGCCTGTTGGTACCTGGGCAGCTCTCTTTCTCTGTGTAATTTACCTCGGCAGCATTGGGACTAGTAGCTGATAACACGTCCTTTCAGAAAGATGTCAGATACTGCAATAGTGGTGCTTATGGCTTCAAACCTCGAGCTCAGTTCTCATGTCTGAATCCTCCCGAAATAGATTAACAAATGTTCGTCTTTTCTGAGATAGAGACCTCCACAACCTCGTATAGTCTCATTCACCTTATTTCCGTATCTTCCAAGTGAGACTCATATCTTACAAGAGATGCGTTCTCCCTTCTGTCACATTCCATTAACTTAGACCATAACATTTCGGTCTCCTCTCGAAGCTTGCTAGAATTTTAAGCTTCCATAAGCTACTATATCAGTCACTAGGTTAGCTAACGTTTCCCAGTCAGAGAACATGCTACTACACCATATAAAACATGACGGCCTTTGTTTAAGGACCTGTCTCTCCAACTGCGAAGAAGGGTACAACAGTAGTTCCGTAAAGGCGGCGACCATACAGCATTTTAAGGATCTACTTATTACAACACCCCTTCCCGTACTATAACTCCTAGACATCAAGACATAGTAGATATCCAGAAAAGGGCTGCGTATACCTACAATAAGAGCCTATCCATAGACATACGGAATGACTACTACCTGTAGTGTTATTATCGCTATTATAAAGAAAATTTGCTTATGATTAACAAATTTTGCGAAACCATACATCGTATATCCAACTGGCAAACATCCACACTAAGCAAATAAATTTTCCCTCAGGAGATCACAACCAAGCAATTGGATCTCAAAACCTAAGGGGTTCGCTTTTATACCTATCCTAGAGGATCCTCATACATCATTTAAAACAATCATCAAGGTAATAGATAGTAGAGAAGCAGGTACACGTCTACATTAACATGATCTCATTTTACTTCCTACCTATATATTCTATTTAGAGAAAAGAAAGCCACCGGACTAGATTAAGGCGAATTGGTGTTTACACTTGTTAACCGACTAGATGCACATGTTATCAAACCGTTCTAATAAAGGCGGGCGTGGTGTTTGCATATATGGATGCGCCTTAGGAAAGCCACGGTCACGCGGGTACTTATCGACACTGGCATCATTTACATACACCTGCCCAACCTGCTCGCATACGCATATAAGCGCTGTGTTCCTTCCATCTATGAAGTCTACAACTAAGGGGAAACAGCAGTTCCTAAGACTTGCCCAAATATTGAGAAGGAATACGGTAAGTGGCAGTGAGTGTACAAACCAAACCTCACATCCCTAAGTAACCTAAGGAGGCTAAAAAAGACCTCCATCGCAACCTGATCTGGTCACCTCTTTTCCTTTGACAAACCACACCAAACTCTCTCCTACGCTCATTTTTCGACCTAAGCAATCTCCTAAACCTGAATCCATCCCTCTTTACAGACAACTGTACAACCCTTCGCCGCTACAATGGATCCATACGATATTACAGATCTCGTCGAGACTCGTATCAATGAATTAATCGACAACTGTCTCAAGACTGGCAAGAAGGCTATCAGTCCAGAAGTCTTAGAGGAAAAGAAACTCGCCGCCGTACAGTCCACGAAAACCATGGTTCAAAATGCTCTAAGAGACGTCCGCGACGAGCTTCGGCTTATGACCGAAGAGGAGATGGCCGCAGCGTCAAATCTTACACCTGTAGAAGCTTCGGCGAAGAGGTCTCTCCTCGAGTTCATCGAATTCGACGTGGAGGCGGAGGAATGTAGGAGGACGCTGGATTTCGGCTTAGTACTCGCCAACGAGATCCTAGCGGAAGCTTGGTTGCCCGAGGAGGCTCCTAAGTCAGGAGACGGTTCTCATCAAAGTAAGTTCTAATAGCACGCCCTCATACATTGTCATTACACCGTGCTAATAATTACGCAGCCGCATCTGATCATGCCAGCTTTCCCACCACCGCCACGGGGGAGGGAGCTCTAGAACCTCAAGACGACGACGACCCCTTGTTAGATAACATCGAGAAGGAGAACCAATAATCGCTCCCTCGCTTCGAGGTAAGCATCCCCAACCTATGCGTACCTTGGCCCGAGAATAGAAGCTGACATATATCTCTGCAGGATATGGAGATATAAGCACATGAAGAAGAATGATGGCGAGATGTCCATCGCAGTGCATTCTGACGAGACGAGCTCAGTCAAGCTGATCTCAGATGAGATAGCCATAGAGCTTTGTTGCAGAGTCTCAAGAGCAAGGCGAGAAAGGTGGCAAAGCACGAGACAGCCAAATAGGAGAAGCTTCTAAAGCCACCATCAGGTCAAACAAACTTATCATTGCCTCTGAGGAGCCGGTCTAGTTAATATAAGGAATCACTCTTAAGATATTATGTGGTTATTTAAGTACTCTCGACCTTTATTAAGCGTAGTGCCGTTCTGTGGTAGGCTAACTTGGCAACAACTAGCCACACTGCGAGGGATAGTTAACCCTGAGGGCTGGTTAGAGATATTTTAAGGACCAAGACTAATGTCCTATTCAATGCTCAACGGATATTCAAACGTAACAAGACCTCGTCGGCCTGTCCTGGGATCCTATGCCTCATTCTATTACCATAACATGCAAACACACTCTAGTGACCTGCGGCATAACCCCTAACTCCTAAACCACACTCAAGGGGCAGAAGTGTCCAGTGTATCCTTACGTAACTCTACTACCTACTCGCCAACGCCATAGCTCTTAACACGACTGAAAAAGAACGGCTTCGAGTGCCTAAGCGCGAACTCGGCCCAATCATCCGTCAACTTATTGTAGCTCCAGAAGCCCTTCCACGCTAGCTTATTATTATTCCTGGCTGCCGCCTTCCCCGCGCTCCGGAACGTCAGTTCCATGCGGTACATGTACTTGGGCCCCACGCCCTCCGTCTCCACGTACAAATCTCCCTCCATATCGGCCAGACCTGCGTCCGGATTATCCGCCGCTGAAGAAAGGCGCCAGCGACCTTTGAGAGCGGAACTCATGACCGCGGACGGCAGATGAGGTCCCGCGCCGCCCTGGTGCAGGGCAAGGTTTGGCTTGGTCAGGTGGTGCACGACGTGCGCGGGCTCGTCAGTCGTAAGCAGACTAATCACCGTGCCGTCACGGTACAGCCTTAAGTACCGATAATAAGTAACGATATGCACAGGGCTATTCCACGTAACCTGGTGCGTCGAGGCCTGGCCAGCGCGGATATAGTTCACGGTGCTTATATAGCAGCCATTGAACCGTATCCTGGGCCTCCGTCGGAACATAGTCTGCCAGGACCCGGCGTACAAGCTGCGCAGCATCAAGATCGTCGTAGCGCGGCTCTCCTCCTGGCGTCTCTGCGCCAGCTCTTCCAGGGTGAAGATATCGGCGTCGTCGGCGAGCTCTTGGGCTACGTCTAGTGGCTCCCATTGGATGCCGCACTGCCAGTGGTAGTGCATGGCGCCGAACCCGAACTCAGAGCCCAGACACACGCGCCGCCAGATCTGGTCCTCGGTCGCGACGAGGTAGGCTAGTCGCTTGCAGACTTGGGCTAGGCGCACGAAGTCCCCGACGTCGGCGATGGCGACGTCACGCAGGATGTGCACGAGGATCTCATCCGGGAGCTCGGAGATGGGACTTGGAGGGGCGGGAACGCCTTCGCATTCTGGGGGTGCACCTTCGATGCGCAGGTCGGAGAAGCTGGCGATGAGGTCTGGGAGCGAGAGGGTGGGGCCTTCTAGGGAATGGTGGGCGGTGTTGGGAACTGTCACCGGAGCATTGGACGGGTTGACTTGGGCGGGTTTTGTCCATCGGCCTGGGAAGTGCTTATTACGATAAGACTGGTCGACGTTGTCGTCCATTCGAAACGCCTTCCGGTAGAGTTGCAAGCTGTCGCCGAGCTTGCCGCTGGTCTCCTTCTCGACCGCTTTTTCGTAGAAGTCTAAGGCGGTCTGGGGTTCTTGTTCTTTATCCTTAGAGGAGGCGGCATCTTGTCGGCTGAGCTTCTGTCCTCCTATGGTATTACTTGGGTCTGGTTCATCAAAGTGCTGGGCTTGATGATATTCATCCTCATCCTCAAGATGAATGGTCTTAGAGGGGGCCTTTCTATGGGCAAATTCATTTCTCCTTGGCGGCTTGTTTGATGCTGAAGAGGGTCCTGCTTGAGTTGAGGTTGGTCTCTGCTGTTGCTGTTGTTGTTGCTGCGAGCCAGCTGTATTTCTTGAACGTGCCGAGACTTCGGCGCGCCATTGCTCTCTAAAGTTCTCTAGCTCCGATTGTATCTGCTCCGATTGTATCTGCTCCGTTGGCTGGTCCATGTTGGGAGGAAGTACAGCTCACAATTCTATGCAAACAAAGGTCAATGTACAATTCTCTGGATTAGAAGTGATTTAAGGTTAATTTAGGTATAATCCGAATGAGAATAAGAAGAAAGTACCCCAAGTAATGGTGATAAGAGTTGAGGTTGAGTTGCGGGCTAAAGTATCAGGTGAAGTTAAAAGGCAGCCAGTGACAGTGAGCGCTGAGTGGTGCTCCGGCGCCATGGGTCCAGATTGTGCGATGCATTATCTAAGTCCATCTTATCGCCGACGAAGAGTCAGACCGCAGCTGCATAGGGCGCGAAGTGGCAGGGTGGGGGCCACAACCCAGCTAGTTCGAGAGGTTTGCGACGATCCGATTGGCTCTGACATCATGGAAAGTTAGTGAGCACCAGCTCCGAGTTACTGAGGTCAGTTTTATCGATTTCCGCTGGGTCGGGTTTGAGCGCTCGGGCTCGGTCTCAGGCGGGTAAATTTTCTTAAAAAGATTAGCCTCATCGTTCTGCTCTACATATTAATGACGCGAAGAAAATAGGAAGGCGCCCGCGATATCGCAGAACCCCAATTCTTCGCCTCCGACAATTATTTGCCTCCGCCCTGCCATCCAGGTCCTCCCCAAATTTTATACGCAACCTCAACCTTCCTAGCAGCACCATCATTTTATCTCAATTGTTTCCTGCTACATCTAAGATTCTTTGTCTTGTATCGAGTTGGTCACATTGAAGCGCCCCCGGGACAACCGGGGCGGGCGCACACAATAGTCACAATGGCATCTACCTCCACCCACAGCTTTGGTGGCCACAACCACGATCGATTGGAACACGCCGAGGATGCTTTCGTAGGACCAACGATGGTTTCGTCACAGGACGATGGAAGTGATGGTATAGATATTTCGGCAGGCCAGAAGATGATCTCGGCCATTTCTGGTAGCATCTTGACCTCGTTACTTGGTAAGTTCTTACCTCGGTTCCCCCGCCACAACAAGATGAATTGGCATGAGCTAACATGAGTCGCTTCAGTCACCCCTCTGGATGTCGTCCGTGTCCGATTGCAATCCCAAGGTTCGTCGCAGCCCGCCACAGAGTTTCAAAAGCTTTCAATTTCGTCACCTAGTGCTTTTCGACCTTCGAACCTTGGCGTTACAGCATGCTGTCGGGAAGTGTTCTTTATGAATAACAATGCGGAAGTATGCGTCGCCGGCTCGGTTGGAGATATAGCCGCATCTGGGGAGTGCGCTGTGGAGGAGGTACAGAAGAGGACGTTCAACTCGACTTTCGATGGTATGAGGAAGATCGCGCGACATGAAGGTTTCACGACGTTATGGAGGGGTCTCTCACCGACGCTGGTCATGGCCGTTCCCGGAAACATCATCTATTTCACCGGCTATGAATGGTTACGATCCAGCAAAGCAAGCCCCATCAACAAATTCACCAAGGACGAGTATGCGCCCTTAGTCGCCGGCTCCGTTGCGCGGACTCTCGCCGCCGCCACTGTTGGTCCTATCGAGTTATTTCGAACGCGCCTCCAGGCATCTCCGGGCTCGACTGCGACCGGTCATCTTGCGAATACTTTCAAGGGTATGGCAAAGATGGTGAATGAAAACGGTTACGGCTCCCTCTGGCGAGGTCTGACTTTGACGCTATGGCGAGACGTTCCCTTTTCGGCAATGTATTGGTTCGGCTACGAGACAATAAGAGGCAAGCTCACCGATCTACGAGAAGAGCGACAAGGCCGATCTCTTGCTCGGGAGGACCATCATTCGAGGGCGGGAGCGAGGAAGAGATCTCAGAGCAAGGAAAGCCATACAGCCACCTTCATGGATGCTTTCACTGCAGGAGCTCTCTCAGGCGCATTTGCAGCGACGGTAACAATGCCGTTTGACGTAGGTAAAACTCGAAGACAAGTCTTTCGAGACTCGTCGAACAAGGCCTTACCTGCGGCGGATAAGGTCGCGGCGCCGGAGACTCGACCGATGCTCCGTTTCCTCTGGCACATTTACTCTACGGAAGGTTTAGCCGGACTCTGGAAGGGATGGCTCCCTCGTACCCTCAAGGTCGCCCCGTCATGTGCTATCATGATCAGCAGCTACGAGGTTGGTAAGAGAGTTTTCAGGAGTATTAATGAGCGAAAAGCTAGGAAGCATCACGAGGGTCATACCGACGAGCCTTGATCTGTAGCACCACCTCTCTCCTCTCATTTTTTCTACTTTGCATCAGCAGGCGTTGATTTGAGCACATTCATGATACCTTGTCTAGAGGCCAACGGAACCGGAACTAAAAAAAGTAAAGGGTCGATTGGTTTTGTTTAGTTATGATGGTGGTTTTTACATTGAGAGATGACTTCATTAGAGAAATGGCTCGGCACTGTACACTACTGCCTCTACGTGGCGGGAAAAGGGAAATTCCATAGATGAACGCAACTCGATGCAGGGCTTTGACAAAGTCCTAGATGAATAATAATATGATCATACGATGATAACCTTGACGATCCGTCTGAAATCCATGGTTGTTTGCTAGGGCTGATTATTATGAGCTTCAGTGCGCTGAACCTAAGCTGCCAGCATCGCACAAGCCACTTTACGCGCTATGATCTTTTCGCGTTAAGGGGTCGGGGTCGGTTTTCGCGTCTCCAAAACGCGCCTCATCAATCCCCATTTAACTTACACACTCTCGAATTTTTTCGACACCAACTCTTCACAACTCCATTGTTCACTTTGTGTTCTCTTATCGACTTAATTGAGTTGATAGGGTTCTATCTTTTTCTCGAAAATTTATTTGGAGAAGTGCTGTGAGGTAGCTTCCCTAATAACAGTGTTCACACTGCAGCCTTTACGTCATCTCAGACAGCTCCCGACGCGGGCTCCAGGCCGGGTACTAGCTCGACCTCGACCTCAACACTCCCACATACAACGCTCTCCCACTTTCTCACATACACTCCCGTACACAATGTCCTCTGTAAAGCGTAAGAACGACGCCAAGGGCGGCGACTCAGCCAAGAAGCCCAAGGTGAACGGCAGCATCACATCGTTCTTCGGAGCCCCCAAGAGCTCTCCCCCACCCACATCATCCCCCTCATCCTCCTTCAATGCGGGCTCGAAACCCGACCAGCCGGCTCTGAAATTCGACAAGGAGAAGTGGGTCAAGGGCTTGACGCTCGAGCAGAAGCGCCACCTACAATTGGAGATCCAGACCCTGGACCCCAGCTGGCTAGCCCATCTCAAGGATGAGATCACGACCCCCGAGTTCATCGAGCTCAAGAAGTTTCTCGAGGCTGAGATCAAGAGCGGGAAGAAGGTGTTCCCGCCGAGAGAGGATGTGTACTCATGGTATGTTTTTGTCACGGTTTCCTTTCTATGCGCATGCACGTCCTACTTAATCCTTAATCTACCTACCTTACATAGTCCCATCAAGTAGAGATAACGCACATGGAAGCCTCCTGACTAACATCCCCTCCCACAGGTCCCGCCACACGCCCTTCAACACCGTGAAATGCGTGATCCTCGGACAAGACCCCTACCACAACTTCAACCAAGCGCACGGCCTGGCCTTCTCCGTGCGGCCGCCCACCAAAGCGCCCCCGTCTCTCAAGAACATGTACATCGCCCTCAAAAAAGACTACCCGTCGTTCACGCCGCCGCCGAACGGCGGGGGCCTGCTGACGCCGTGGGCGGAGCGCGGGGTGCTGCTGCTGAACACGTGCCTGACGGTGCGCGCGCACGAGGCCAACTCGCACGCGAAGAAGGGGTGGGAGCGGTTCACGCAGAAGGTGATCGACGTGGTGGCGCAGCGGCGCACGCGCGGCGTCGTGTTCCTGGCGTGGGGGGCGCCGGCCGCCAAGCGCGTGACCAAGGTCGACACCAAGCGCCACCTGGTGCTGAAGAGCGTGCACCCGAGCCCGCTGAGCGCGTCGCGCGGCTTCTTCGACTGCGGGCACTTCAAGGCGACGAACGAGTGGCTGGCCCAGAGGTACGGCGAGGATGGCGTGATCGATTGGGATTTGAACCCCAGTAAGAAGAAGGAGGAGAAGGGGAAAGAGGAGAAGAAGCCGGATGTGCCACCGCCTGTGGTGGCGGTCGGCGAGGTCGATGAGGACGAGTTTGAGGAGGAGAGCAGGATCTTGCAAGAAGCAGGTGAGGAGGGCACGGCAAAGGGTGCCGAGTCGGAGTGAATTCAGGTATTTGTGTTCGGAGGCTTGAGAGGGATAGGGCGTTCGGATACGTCTCATTCTAGTCGTGTTACTGGTCGGCGTTTTGTGTCTATAGGAGGATGGACGGGTATGTCCTTGTGGTATAGGGAGATTGTGCAGGTCTAGTCAAAATACCCTTTAGGAAGGAGGAACAAGGGAGTAATTATTGCTTGGAATCTCTATCGCCCAGCAGTCCAATAACTTGCCTCTAGATTCGAAGTGCTACCTACCTATATTCGTCTCGAGGAGAAATAAAAGATGGCTGCTTCTACGTATCACGATCTACCTGTTCGACGTAGTCTTGATCCTGCTCTTGTCCGTTTGTGTACAGTCCGTCCTATACAACGCGAGCGATCGGCTCATGAATCCGAGCTAGAGAAGCATAGTTAACTAGTTGCTAAGATATTGCACAACAAGGACGATCAAGTGTTCCCCCGGCAGATTTAGCGGATATTATCTTGAAGCGCCGTCCCACTTAGGAGCTTAACCCATTGATTGGAATTCAACCGACGAAAATCGCGACTCAAAGCGAATCATCTGATTCATTCATAATCGAGGACGACTATATTTGCACGAACGGCACTAGTCCTGTAGATAGACCCGCGATGTTGGGCACGACACTGCGATGAGGGAGAGAGCAGAGGCAGATAAGTGAGCTTTCTAGCTGTTGGGACTTAATAAATAGCAGTATGAGATCGGAGATCGAAACCAAGATATGGAGCATAGCCATGACCCCATCAGTATCTTGGCGCATAAATGGATCCGCGACAAAATGTCGCTATAATGCTTCACATCCTGGTGGCCATGCCAGCCCACAAGGCTACAGCATAGCGAGAATATTATCCTCGGCATTAACTCCATGAAATCGTGGTAAGGCTGTTGAAGGAAGTGTCTCGGGAGCCGGAAGTGGGTAGATCTAGGTGGCCCACCATACCGTTACATACCGCTGTCGTATTCGCGACAAGGTAGGCAAGGCATATCGTTTATACCGTGGTGCATCCCTTCCGAACTGCTAGAGGAGCGATTTCTTCTAGAATTGCAAGATTGCCCGCAGAATGTGACTAGTAACTGTTATTTGACGACTGTCTGTCAAGCGAGACTAATGTAAGTATGCGTGCTGGGATAATCGCGGTCCAGGGGGAATATTTAAGAGACAGCTAGAACTGGGATCATACGCTAGGCTATGCAGGTCCCTTGATCCCCTGGATTCCATATGCAGGTGAGCCCACGTCTGCACACCATCTTTTCCGTTCGAGCTGTAGAAGCGTGGCATACCATGCTCAAGCGAAGCGTCAATAGGTACAAACTTGGTTAAGTGGCGCTTTTAGATTCTGAGAGGCTCAAGCAGGCCTAGGTTTCAAGCTTCTAGAAGCTAGCCTTTCCCGTCGGACTTTGCATCATCTCTTCCACTAGGAGAGCTGTGATATCGGAACGGTGGATGGCTTGGGGAAGGGAGAAAGCATCTATATTAAAAACAAAATCCAATCGTAGGGAGTCCCTTGAGACCGAACAGGATGTCATTGGACGCGAAAAGTCGCGGTCAGTGCAGTACACGTCTTAGAGGTCCGGGGGTCCAATGATTTGCAACGGCACTGCACCAATGGCTCACAGACAACCCCGTCCGAATCAGGCTTCTTCGCCCGGTGACCTCACCACATTTGCCAACTCATCTAAACCCTAGTCTAGAAAAAGTGACTGGTCGAGCTAGACCCAATGGTTTTCGCGAATTAATTGGCTTCGATTCCGAATGATGAGTTGTGCTCATGCAAGGTTAACGCCTCTCGAATAATGGCCTGAAGGATGAGGGGGGAAGGGTGGACGATAGATATTGTCTTGGCATTTGTTTGTATCATTTATCTCGATGATTTGATGGCCATGAAAAAAAAAGCTGTACCGTTGCTGAAGAATTAATTTACTCCTGATGCACATGTTCGCTCTTCTCGTTTCAACACAAATGTTGCACAGGCGACCACGGCTAGAAGCATGACTGGATCCAGGTCGAACACGACTCCAAACGACGGAAAAGGGGCATTAGGTAACGTGCGTTGGATGAAAGCGGAAGATGGTAGCATCTTAGGTAGTACTTGATATGGAACTGCCGACGGTGCTCCGATGATGCTCAACCCCGTCTGTTCAAATCTCACGCTGCAGGAGACGAATCGAGTTGCTGCCGATCGATACTAGCTCGAGTGGTATTCCATTAGACGACCGGCCGTAATACCTGGCGATGGCGCTGCAGTGAATCATATTTAGCGAAGAGTTTCGGTTCCCGAAGTGAAGCCATCGTCAAGTTAGGTTCAACGCAGTAGGTGTTGTCCGAGCCCGATATTGCACGATTCGTGACATAGCTGGCAACCAATTTACCAGCAACTTGGTACTCACCTGGTCTAGTCAAGAAGCTGTGGACCTTGGTTTTCCTGTGCTAGTCCGAAAAGCAAACATGGAAGTTCGCAGATTGACCAGATGGAAAAACGAGACAGGTGGAACACCACCATTTTAACGGAGTCATCCGTAGGTTTGGGGTGCGAGCGAGTCATCCAAGTATTTGTACCATATATGTAGGTTCTGAGCGTCGACAAGGTGCATGTGAAGGTTGAGAGAGTCGGGTTCCTACATGGACGAATGACGACGGTCCGTTGAGGTGGGAGGTATTCGCAAAGTCTGACCAGGCGGCACCCGGTCACCACTTCCCGCCCTGCAATTAAATTAGAGTTGTCTGGATCCGAGCTTGAACCCAACAGGTATCTTTGGTATCTTTAGCCGCGCCGAAGAAGGAAAGTGACTTCTAAATACCTGTGCTTGGGTCTAGTGTAACTTAAAACATCGACGGTGCCTTGACCACGTTGACCAATGCGCCCCTGCTTCACCTTCTCCACGTAGCCAGCCCAGCAAGTCAGGTATCCAATCAGAGGCCCGGACTCAGGCGGCGCCTACCTGGAGCAGAGGAGGGCTAGCACAAAAAGAACTAAAATAATCTCCCTTAGGCGGGCTAGGCTGCAAAGGGATAGTCCAGGCAGGTGCACTAAGGTACATTGAACCAGCCTGGAGGTGCGTCAAGGTAGATTGCGCAGATTGGGGGGCAGCGAGGATGGAAGTGACTGCTTCCTTGATACCATCGTTTATCCTCGTCGATGTTTGGACCGCCCCTTAATAATTATTTTTTTCCTCCTTTGGTGATTGGAACTTTTTTGAACCTTCTTCATGCGTGCATCTTGATACCCTTCGTTTTGCGCTTCACGCACCTCCGTGAAGTCTTCAATTCTAATCGTTTGATATCTCTTTCGTTCTCTTTTTTTCCCTTTTCCACTATCGACGTGTGGCGCCCTCCTATTGATTCCTCACCCTGGAGCTCACTTTTCCACCGGCCGAGCATCTCTCAAGCATACCCGGTCTGAGCAGCTCCAGCAATACCATTCGATATTATTACTTGATACCCAACCCCCACTCCAGCTGGCGCAACTTGACCAAGTCTTCCTTTTCAAACATCTCATGCGTTAGTCTGCGCCAGAATCCCGAGTGTTAATACATCCACTCGGCTGTTTACTTTCAATCTCCAGATTTACTCTGCGGCCTTGTATCCATATAGACGCCGACCCCAAGTCTACCAATCACAATGCCGAGCCTCTTCTCTCGAATAAGGGGCAAGGATGGCCCGAGACTTAAGTCCAAGAAGAATGCCAATCTTAACGATTTAACACATCAATTGCCCAACAAGCCGCGCTGGGACGACGCATACACGCGAACGACGGTAGAACCAGAGGAGGTCCAAGAATTAATAAAACGCTGCACAGATGAGCTCAAATCGCGAGGTATGAACACCATATTCTCCCCGTCTTCTGTAGACCAGGCTAATTTGTTCGCAACACACAGGTCTCGATCTTCCCTTTCTCCTTCTCCCATTTCGCCCGACTTCTGACCCTAGCGGCGTGCGCACTTTTATACGCCACTTTTTCGATGAGAACCATGACCTACACGGTGAGGCTCTCTTGCAGGAGCTGCGGATGACCGAGCCAATGGTATGTTTTACTGGACCGAAGCGCGCTGATCTGTTGGATTATCATGGTTGACATATGCTTAGGTTATCTCTGGTGTTCTTAAATGGTGCTGGAGCAGACTGCAGGGTGGTATTGTCGGCTGGGATGCCTACGAACTGTTCAGAGTTGGAGAGCAAGGTACGCATAGCTCATTCTGTAGAAATGTGGGAGACATGCTAAGGAAATATTTGGCTTAGACTCGAGTATGGCGCGCGATGCATTCTCGACTTTCATTCCATTGAGCGTCGAGAATCAGGCTCGTTCTCATATCATCTTCGATTATTTCGATTTACTCTCAGCCATCGCAGCTCACGGCAAATCGAACGGCTTCGGCGGCCGTAAACTGTCTCGTATGGCGGCCTGGTGGGCTTTCGAACACAAGGATACCGGCAATGGCTTTGAGGCTGGATACAAGTCCTGGTTGAGGTTTGTACAACTTTGAAGTCAATTACGTTTACGTTGAGATGCTAATGGAACTTAGCGCTGCGGATGCAACGAGCCATCTGTTCTTTGCCTATCTGAGGTCCTTGTCTCCCCAGCAAGCTCGTGCAGGTATATCTATGCTCCCCATGTCCTTGCAGAAACTGCTGCAGGAAACCGAGTATCCCCCGCAAACGCCATCCTTATTGATGTCATCAACGTACAAGGTTGTTATGATTGTTGACACAGTGTCCCCGACACCGTTTGCACTCCTGCGTCGTGCTAATCATTTCCAATATCGCGACGAGGATCAAGCGCTTCGAGAGTTCTCCGAGTACGAGGATCCCGTGAAAGCCTTGACTGAAGAATGCCGCAGAGTTCTTAAGGCGATATCTCTTGCGAATCAGTCGCAGGTGTCTAGCTCGAAGCACTCGACTAGTCTTCGCGACGCTTCGTGGTCGCGTTTTGAAGATATTGGTTTTGGAGATACCCTAGAAGAGGAGGATGAGGACGAGGAGACAGTCAAGATTAACCAACTTCGAAACCCCCGCGGCCTACGGACTACCCCAGCATCGGGTGGGAATCTTGGGAGGCCAACTACGCCGTCTTGGGCGGACTTCCTATCTTCTGGCTTTGTCGATGATGCGCCAAATAGTCCGTCGAATCTCTTACTGCCACCGGATAAGATTTTGCCGCCCATCGAAACGACTGTCAGGCAGCGGAGCTCACAATCGCACCGTCCACGACTAGAAAGCGATCGTCATCTGGAACCCGGTGAATTAGCTAGTATCAGTCGGTTTGATCTTGATGAAGCATTCTGGTGGGTGTGGATGAGCAGCTTAGCCCCTGAAGAGACTGCTGAACGCAAATCCGCTTTCGGAAGATGTTCAGTAGTCGAGACAGTTATCCGTCAGGGCCGGTGGCTGGTGATGGAGGAAATGGTGAAAGGCGCCGCCCCAGAGCCCGATGCCGGCGCTTATATTGCAGAAAAGAAAGGCTTATTCAGTTGGACGAGGCGTGGAAGAGGCGTTTCCCGTAGCAAGTCAACCTCAAAACCCTCTACCGCTAAGACAGATCACTTGAACCCTGGTGGTGCCGCGGGTGCCGGCCTGAGCAAGACTAGCATTGGACCCGACCAACATGCCAAAATTCAGGCAGAGGCACAAAAGCTTCGAGCTAAACAACTCCAAGAACAACAGACGGGACAGAAGGCAGAACGACGTGGACGTACAGATGCCGAGGTGATGAAAGAGAAGACGAATAGCATACTTACCCTGCAGCCAGGTGTTGTCAACGTAGCCTCACCGGCCATGAAATGGGCGAACAAATACGACAAGGAGGCTATTCGCGAGGCGTATCTTGGGAACGCATTTGCCGGCCGTGGCATATCCCAAACTTCGCTTCAGATGCCCAGTCATCCCCCGACGAACGGGCAAACGACAAATGGGAGTGGCCCTAAGCCTGTCGCTTCAGAACAGTCCCCTTCCCCGGCTGTAGTTTCATCCCCGTCGGCGCCTGAGCACAAGTCTCCCGTAGTGCAAACGCCCCCTCCGGCTCCTGCTCCGGTTCCGGAAAAGAAGCTTGAAGCGCCACTACCAGTTCACCCCGCCGACCGCTCAGAGCCCACAGGTCGAAACTCGCCATTGCCTCCTCCTCCACGTGAAGAAGCGAGCTTGGAAGCTGCTCGGGAAAATATGATGTCTCCTGAGCCAAGTAGTCCTGAGAGTAAGAAGCACAAGAAACTTCACAAGGACGAGAAGAAGACTGGGGGTGGCTTCAGAAAGCTGTTCACGCGCAACAAGAATCGGCATTCCAAGCTGCCTGAGAATGCCGCCGCTGATGTCAACGGCATGCTAGCCGCAGATTCACAAGCTGTGCGAAGTCCTTCTCCGGCACCGGTGACACAGCAGCCACAACCCACTCCTGCCCCCGCAGAGCCAGCCGTCGAGGCACCCGCGGAGAGGCCCGAGGAGAAGACGCCGACGCAAACACCGGTAACCCCAGTTGCTCCTAAACCAGCATACGATCCGTCAGTCGACGAAGATCTGTCTCGTGTTGACACTGCAGATGCTGCGGAGGCTCGCCAAGAGTTCTCTCGCTTCGACCAGGGTCCTCTCCTAGATCAGCCGGCCTTTGTCCCCGACGACAATCAGAGTGTGGATTCTGCCGCTCCGCCACCAATTGCTAGATATCCCAGCAACCACCCCCCTATTGAAGAGGATGACGACGCTGGTGCGCCGTCACCAACTGTTCCCATGCAAGATCGGTGGGCCGCCATTAGGAAGAACGCGGCTGAACGGGCTGCACGACAAAGCGAGGAGCAAAGCCGGGGCGCATACAGCAAGACTACGGATGGCGATGATGATACTAGTGGTGAAGAGAGTAAGCGGGGGGGGGGGGGGGGGGGGGGGGGGGGGGGGGGGGGGGGGGGGGGGGGGGGGGGGGGGGGGGGGGGGGGCGTGGGGG